>JAAWXA010000012.1:21788742-21793742 GCA_038090715.1 Florisuga fusca
AAGAGACACACATGTGGAAGAAACACCAAGCAACACATACAAAATAGTGGTGAGCGGTGAAAGACGGTGTGAAAAGCACAGTCTACGGAGGGCCGAGCTGTTTTTATTTTAATAAGTAACGGGGGAACTCGAACATTCAACCACCGCTTGGAAGGCCAGGTCACATTTCAGTCCCTTGTAAGACATTGTCCTCCCATGGAAATATTGGGATGGAGTGTACAAGTGTGTGTGGGAAGGACCATTATTTAACGGCGCCTTCAGTGCCGCTGTAATTTTAATTGCCACTAATTAATCGAGCTATTTACAGCTTACTCTTTAAAAAGAGGCTATCACATGTCTTGAGGCCACGCAGCTCGCCCAATGCCGAAGGTAACCCACCTGTTTTGCCCACCTCTTTCGGTAACAGATCTACAAGGACGGCGGGGAAGAGATGTCCCGTCTCTTGGAGGAGAGGGAGAAGCAGAGTTCAGTGGGGGCTTTACCATTCTGCTCCCTGTAGTCACCGACTGCCTGGAGCCCTCAAAGGGCCGCCGGAAGGGAGGGGGGCTCGTCTGTGCGGTCGCCCGTTCCGCAGGATATCGGGATGACCTTCCCTCCCGGCCCCTNGCCGGGCAGGTGATGCTCGGGGCGCAGGACCTTGAAGCGCTTGCGGCGGCGGAGGAAGCTGCCGTTTTCAAACATGTCTCCGCAGTCCGGGTGCAGCGCCCAGAAACTACCCTTGCCTGGCTGGTCGGGGCGGCGCGGGATCTTTATGAAGCAGTCGTTGAAGGAAAGGTTGTGTCGGAGGGAGTTCTGCCAGCGCTGCGTGTGCTCCCGGTAATAGGGAAACCGCTCCATAATGAACTTGTAGATGTCGCTCAGGGGCAACATCTTCTCTGCCGAGTGTTGGATGGCCATGGCCGTCAAGGAGATGTAGGAGTAGGGCGGCTTCTGGTCGCTATACGAGCTTTTTCCCGGTCTGGGCATCGCCGCCGCGCCACGGCCCTCCCGTGGCCGCAGAAGCCTTCCGCGCCGCGCCGGACGCGGCAGTGCCCCGCGCTGGGAAGGCTCGTAGTGCCGGGGACGGCGCTTCTCTGCCCCTTCCCCACCTCTACATCCTGGGCGCCTCCCGCCCAGCCCACCTGCGGCAGTCCCGCGGCCCGCTGGCGGGCTCCGCGCACGGCTGACCCAGGCAGCCTCGCACTGCGGGATGTGCTCGCCCAGTGGAGGCAGCTGTCTGGCCACACCTCGGGGACCTCGTTCGAGCGGGGACAGAGGCAGCTCCTGCCTCTGCTGTTGTCCCCAGTTTTCTCTTGGAGGCCGCCGAGTCTCCTGGGCTTCCCCGCTGCCGCCTAGCGCACTGTTGGAGTTGATGCTCAGCGCTCACCGAGAGCTCGGCAACGTGAAATTACCCCGAACCTCTGCAGAGACGGAGCAGAAGGAAATAAAAACGCCTCTCTCACCGCTCAGTCCCGTGTCCCGTTAAAAGTTTGCGGCGGGTGTCGGAGTCGAGCTCCGGGAGCCGGCGGGGAGAGGAGGCGTGCGGGAACGGCTGCCGCCGTGGATGTGTTAGTGCTGTGCGCTCCGGCGCCGTTTTGTAATGATGCCCGAGTTGAGAGACCCCCGCAGCTCCTGCTCTCTTGGTATCACATGACAGAGGCGCGGGGACTTGTCTAGTGGAATAGGAGCGAGAAGCAGCTCCCCGGATTCCGTTTGACTCACACCTCCTCAGCAGGGCGAGGTGGAGCCAGGCTGCTGAATAAACGCCATGTGAGGAATAAATTCGCTTTCAAAACACAAGGCAGGAACCGCAGCCCGAACAGGGAACCTTCCTTCTCCCAATTCTTTAGCCCAGTCCTTTCACAGCTCCCTTATCTACTTCCCTCTCCTTTCAGTCCGTGTCTACTTCCCTTTCCTGTTGCCCTTTTCTCCCGCTTAACCCTGCTCCGCGCAGCAAGTGCGGAAGACATCACCGCACCGGGAGATGGAAAACTGCCGAGCTCTCTCCTCGCCCCACGGGCGAGTATTGCCAAGCATCCCGGGGAAAACAGGCGTCAAGCTAGATCAGGGAACGACTAAGCGGGAAATACGGGCCCTTGAAAGCAATTTCTTAACACCCCTTTCATTAAGTTTAAAAAGCTTACTCGAAGCCTAGCACGAAACCAAGAGTGTCGCAAAAAATCCTATTCTCCTCTTTCCAAATCGTTACGATCACCTCTTGCTATTGGGCTCGATGGCGTTCTTAGAAAACAGTGAAGGAACCAGCCAAACCATCCCTTGCATGCTTCGAGACGAACTACTTGGCGGCTGTGCTGATTCAGACCGGCTCGTTAGTGGCAATCAATGAACAGCGAAACAATACACATCTGTCCTCCAAATGTACTGTGTTAAAGCGGGAATGCTGCAGATTTAAGCGAGGAGCAGGGAAGCCTGCTCTCTTTGCTGCCGCTAGAGTTGGAAGAAACCCTGGCCAAAGCAAGCACCTCCAAGAGCTCAATTAGCAAGACGCTACAGGAGGTGTCAGCATTGAAATGATTACTCCGACTTGTACTGACTAAATAAACAAATAGATTGAGAGACGTTGCTGGGGAAAAAAGTAAATAAAAATTTTCCTCCCACCCTTCCACGCTTGTGCCGTGGGTCAGCCGCCTGTGTGCCCGTTCCCCCGAGGTTTCCGGCAGGTGCAGCAGAGCTGGGACTGGGGGTGCAAGCAGGACCCGACATGGGGTGTAAGCGGGACCCGGCCCGCGGTGCCACGGTAGCTCCGCTTCCACCGCCAAGGGGGCAGGATTTGGGCATCAAAGCTGTTTGTTTCTGTCTGGTTGTCTTTCCACGAGTCAAGCGTTGCAGGTGGAAATGGCAAACAGGAGGGGGGAAATAAAAGAAAATGCCTTTTAAATGTCTACTTCTAATCCCTGGTAAAGGGGTGAAGGTAATGACTAATTTAAATCCATCTCTTACGGGTATGTCACAGTATTACATCTGATCAAGGGAGGTGAAATGAAGAGCTTAATCAAAGTTGAAGAAGAAACAGCAAGTTGCCAAAATTCTGAAAAGCCAAGGTTCGCGTGGAAGTTCATGCTTTAAAAAAGTTTCATATGATTGACCAAAGCATTCACTCCTCCTCTGGGAAACTACGAGACACTTACGGCGACAGCAACATTTGCACCGTGCTCAGAGAGCTTTTCCCCGTATAGATAGCCCGGCGAGACCCGGCACTTAGGCAACTTTCCTGATGTGCCTATGCATATTGCCCCCAAAAGCTCCATTTTCTATGGATTCTACTAAGCAATCACATTTTAACCGATTAAAAACACGGGTGCCACTCTGAAATACTTGGTCCTGGATCTGAAAGTCATTATCTGCCTAATCCCACCAGTTAATAACTTGTCGTGTTCCCCCGGTACGACATGGGTGCGGTTTTAGTCTGGTCCTTTGGCAGATCAACTTCTTAATGCTCCGTTTGTAGTCGGATTTTCCTTTTAGAGGGAGAATCGATCCAGCCCGAGTCCGCTGAGACCCGATGTGCGCTGTGTGCGTTTGACCCCTTCCGAAATGAGGCCGCGGTCCGGGGCAGCGGTCACTGACTGCTTCCTCTGACGGATGTCGGAATGAGGGGGGGGAATGTGGGGGATGTTCGGGAAGGGCTGCGAACGGAGTCCGGGAGAGCGCCTGCCGGGAGCGGCAAAGCCGGTTTCTGGTCGACGTGGCAAAGCCGGAGCTGCAGGGCCGCCAGCGCTGTCCCCTGCGCTCCCGTCTGCCTCCAAGGTGAGACTTCCGATAAGCAAGGGGGTGTAGGAGAAAGCCCGCGTTTAACGGGAGCCCTTCAGTAGCTATAGGAAAAGTACTTGAATGCTCTGGCTAGTTGCTAGTCTGATTGTGTGACCTTTTATTTGGCAGCATCACCCCAGGGCTGTGTTCCATACAGGTGTCTGTGAAAGAGACCTTGAAGCTTCTTAGGAAAATAAAACATCGACCAGACCAGCTCAAATTTCTGGTACTAACAATTTACAAATTACGTGCTGCTGGCAGCCACCCGTGTTAGTCCAGTTATCCCCGTATCCCTTTTCACCTGGCGACTTAGTTTTTCAGGCTTTTTCCAACCAGAGAAGTCAGTATAAATTTTTATTTTCCCCGTGAAAGTTACCTCTCCTCACGCACTTAAAACGCTTTTACTTCATAGGCAAAACTCTCTCCTGGGGAAGATGGCCGTGGTTCTTCTGGAGGAGTGTGACTATTAGCTCTCCCTTTCCCCTTGCAGGGTTGACGCTGCACTAGACATACCTGCCTTCCAGTTCTGCTGTGGTCTGCCTGGCTTCAGGGAAGGCTTATGTGGCAAGGGTTGCATCACTGAGGGAAATAGAGCCACGCTGCACGCAGTGAACAGCCAGCCTCAACGCAGGGACTGATGGGGCCAAGCTCTCCTTCTTTGATGGGGGGTATCAACAGGCAGGGAAACAGCGGTCACGCCCAACCTCCTCCTGCCATTAGCTCGAGGTCCTCCGATTTCAGAGGAGGATCTATTCTGCTCTTGCATTAGGACAGCCACAGCCAGCGGAGAGGCAGGCGCATTTCCTGTTACTCCTGTTTGGTTGTGAGGGGTTTTTTTGTTTGTTTTGTTTTGGGGTTTTTTTGTTGTTTGTTTTGTGGTGGTTTTTTTGTTTGTTTGTTTGTTTGTTTTTTACCGAGTGTCCTGCTATCTAGCCCGTAGTCCGTCTGTTTCTCACGACTTGCGGGCACCGATGATGATATTCAGACGAAGTGAAGTCAGGCGGGATGAAGGATACCCATACCTGCCTTTCGTGAGGTGAGGTAATGGGTAAGGACGATGCTAGTCTCCACTCCCAGGAATGGCTTGCTGTCCTTGGCGAGAAAACACTCCCAGAAAACTGTAGACTCTAACCGTATTTTTTGGATTGCTGTCTTGGGAAGTGAGATGGGTTGATGGTTTCGAAGTGGCACTTCGGCGCACACCCACGCCTCCCTTCCCAAACCAATGCCACGCTTTCCCGTCCATTCTC
>JAAWXA010000012.1:21798742-22132025 GCA_038090715.1 Florisuga fusca
ATCTGCTATTTCGTATGAAGACAAAAAAATCTTGCCTCTCTAAAACACCTGCTTACTTTGATTTAACAGTCCTTTCTGGGACAGCTGATGTTCTTAATACATCCAGCAAAGAAACACAGGTTGTATAGTTATCATTATTTGTGTAGATTCACTTGTGGCAACAATGACAGCTGTCATTGCAATCTTGCTTTAAAGTTCAGTGCCACATCCACATACTGCTAAATCCTTGATTATTAATGTGGAAGTCATACACACATACACCCATACATAGATGTTTATTTATGCACACGTAGGTATGTTTTGGACGTAATGAATAGTACTTATGGGAAAATGCACATAGAGCTTGTATATATTTTCAGAAAGAAAAAGGTATTTGATACTCTAATTTGGGAAATGCTGTGATTTATTTCAGACAGCACTTCTATTACATTTTTGTGTATTACTACTAATAACGGAGCATTCAACTTTTCTTCACAGGAAGGTAAAATTGAAAAAAATTTATTAGGTTTGTAAAATCTTGGGAGTGTTTCTTTGTTTTTTTGGCAAGTTTGCAAATCACAGCATGTACATTATTATTACTATGAGTACTATCTCAGCCCCATAGTATGTGTGTTTGTGCATAATGGGAAAAGCTGAAGAACAAAAAAAATTTGGCCAGTCTTCCTGTAGGCATTCTTACTGTGGTTGTTTCTGCTATGCAGGCTCAGAGAAATGGTTTCTTGAAAGAGTCAGGACAGTTCACATCCAGAATATCAGGAAAATTGCAGAAAATATTTATGAGTATCCATGAATAATCCTGGTAGTAGCATCATATGCCATTGCTGGTTGAAAATTAAGAAAAATGCAGAATTAGTCTGAAATTAAGAGTCAATACTTTTATCTACGCACTATAACAACCTTAGTCAAATACATTATGAAGGACTTGTGTAGTTAGAAATTCTTTCTCAAAAGAAAGCAATTTTCTAACCATGGAGGCTGGAGAATTCACAGAATCACAGAATCATCTGGGTTGGAAAGGACCTCTGAGACCATCAAGTCCTTAATCCACCACCACTGTGGTTACCAGACCATGGCACTGAGTGCCACATCAGTCTCTTCTTAAAAACCTCCAGCAACAGAGAATCCACCNTCTGTGCTGGAGTCCCTTCACCAGTCTTGTTGCTCTGCTCTGGACCTGCTCCAGCACCTCAATATACTTCCTGAACTGAAGTGTTGTGGAGAGTTTTGCAGACTAATGGTTGCAAGACAAAGGTCATGACCGTGTACAGCTGATTAGCCTATAGGCGACAAGGACAAGGTGTCCTTGCCACCAACTGTTACACGAAAACAATATGCTGTGATTAGCAGTAAGTAGAATGTAGCCCCCCAAGAAGAATGTTCTAGAAACCTCAAGGCGTCGCCTAGCTACACTCACTTCAGTAGCTAAGAACCAATGAGGAGCTTAGCTTTTGCAATATGTATGAGCTGATTAAGGATGTTATAAAAATGTACCGAAAGTTCAATAAAGTTGAGACTTGTTGACCATGATAGCATGAGACTTGTCTCCCGTGGCTCCGGTTATCCCACACTGAAGGGCCCAGAACTGGACACAGTACTCGAGGTGTGGCCTCACCAGGGCTGAGTACAGGGGAAGAATCACTTCCCTGGACCTGCTGGCCACACTGTTCCTGATCCAGGCCAGGATGCCATTGGCCTTCTTGGCCACCTGGGCACACTGCTGGCTCATGTTCAGCTTCTTGTCAATCCAGACTCCCAGGTCCCTCTCTGTCTGGCTGCTCTCCAGCCACTCTGTGCCCAGCCTGGAGCTCCCCAGGGGGTTGTTGTGGCCAAAGTGCAGGACCCGGCACTTGGCCATGTTGAACCTCATCCCATTGGAATCAGCCCAACTCTCCAGTCTGTCCAGGTCCCTCTGCAGAGCCCTCCTGCCTTCCAGATGATCCACACTCCTCCCCAGCTTGGTGTCATCTGAGAGTTTGCTAATGGTGGACTCCATCCCCTCATCTAAATCATCAATGAAGATATTAAACAGAACTGGGCCCAGCACTGATCCCTGGGGGACACCGCTGGTAAGCAGCCCCCAGTTGGATCAGCACCGTTCAGCACCACTCTCTGGGGGCCTTCAGCAGTTCCTAACCCAGCACAGAGTGCTCCTGTCTGAGCCCTGGGCTGACAGCTTTTTCAGGAGGATGCTGTGGGAGATGGTGTCAAAGGCTTTGCTGAAGTCCAGGCAGACTCCATCCACAGCCTTCCCCTCATCCCCCTGGAGGGTCACCCAATCATAAAAGGAGATCAGGTTGGTCAGACAGGACCTGCCCTTCCTAAACCCGTGCTGGCTGGGTCTGACCCCCTGTCCATCCTGTAGGTGCTGTGTGATTGCCCCCAGGATGATCTGATCCACAACCCTGCCAGGCACTGAGGTCAGGCTGACAGGCCTGGAGTTTTCTGGGTTCTCTTTCCAGCCCTTTTTGTGGATTGCTGTGACATTTGCCAACTTCCAATCATCTGGGACCTCCCCAGTGAGCCAGGACTGTTGGTAAATGATGGAGAATGTCTTGGTGAGCTCTCCCTCATCACCCTTGGGTGGATCCTGTCTGGTCCCAAAGACTTGTGAGGATTCAAGTGGCTCAGCGGGACACAAACTGTTCCCTTCAGGATTACAGGGGAGCTACTCTGATTCCTATTTCTCTCTACAAGCCCCAGAAGCCAGCTGTCCCCAGGACAACCTGTCTTACTTTTGAAAACTGAGGTTAAGAAGGTGTTAAATACCTCAGCCTTTTCCTCATCTTTGGTAATTATTCCAAAGAATAGTTGCCTGACTATTCCTGAGAATAGTCTCAATACGTTGTCATTTTTAATGTTCTCCATGTGTTCAGCATAAAACTGGGCTTTTCTTCTTTTTACATGCAATGAGATAAACTTCTATGAACCAGGTCATGTATATCTACCATTCTTGCTTTTAAAAAAAAGTTCCTATTTTATTTTTGAATTGTTGGAACATGTAGCTCCTTTTCCTAGGAACTGTGTCCTCAGTGGTATAGACCAGAAAGCATTTGGAGAATGCTGGCTCATGACATATCTTATCCAGTGAAATTCTCTTTTCCGTGTATTTTCTTACAGTGTATGCTGTCAGTTTCTCTCACTAATGTAGATTTATCTGATTTATTATTTTGTTTTTTAACCTTACTTTCTGTATGTTTTTCCAGAGGAGAAAATAACATCTTCCCTGCAGACCATATGTTTTCTCCAGGTACTTTGAATGTGACATTGGGAAAGAAGGAACATTCAAAATAATATCTGGCAGAACAATAATTATTTCAAGATTAGAAATCTGTTTGCTTTTCCACAGCTACTGCCAGGTGAGGCAAATCTTCAGTCCCAGAAATACTTGCTGAGGGAGGCAATCACTTTTTGTGTTCACACAGCTCCTACTGCAGGACAGGACAATGTTAAATACTGAAAAGAAGAGAGAAGAAAAAATTGTGTATTCCAGAAGTTAACATCTGTGTTATTTCAAAAAGTGCTTGACTTTAACTATATTTGACTTTTTTATTTTTTGGAGCACTACAATTAAAAAATCCATTATTATAGAAAAAAAAATTATCCTGCTGTGAATATCCCTGGAGTTTCTGACTGCTTACTAGAATAGCCAAATAAGTAAGGAGGAAAATTATAGGAAGAAGATGAATTGGAGGTGGAAGTATTAATTGGTGACTATATAAAACCCACTTCAGAAATTCCTCTTTTACTTCAAGAAAATACTGGGTTTTCCTAGGAACAAGTCTGATATAAAACAGAATTAGGTAGGCTCTCTAGAATAGCATTCATTACTTGCCTTTTTTCTCTGCTGATGGAAAATGAATCAGCAGGAATATCTCTGCTGTTCTTTGACAACACTTCAGTGTTTCTGTGCGGTAGCTGCATACAGGATGCTTCAAAATTGCATCCTGTAAATGAAATTTTTAGATATGTAATTTTTAGATATTGTTTTTTTATCAAAGGCAAAGCACTGTGGACAAATTCATGTATCTGTCTCTAAAGGACACTTGTATATAGCAATGATGAGGGGGGAGTATTGAGTTTGAGGACAGGCAGCAAATACATAAATGAATGCATGCTGAAAGTAACAACGTTGTCCATGTTAGAAGTGTTATGCATTCAAGTATTGTGGAGAACATATTCAGCTTGCTTGTGTAGATTTGTTTATAGAGAAATGTTTGAGGCTACTCTTTGCATCTGTATAATGAAAAATGAACAGTAGAGCAAATAGAAACGATGATTTTAAGGAACATCTAGTTTTATACAGGTATTTCATGTCTCCTAATAGTTCTGAGAGAGAATCCACAAAAGAGGTTGTTTTTATTATTATAACTTTATTTATTATTATAGCTTATTATTATGCATTATTTATTTCTTTTTATATGGTGCAGATCTGTAACCAAGCAGTAGAGGGCATTCTTTCTTCAGGAGATGGTACTAGTTCCTTTCAAAGACCACTGTTCGTGAGGTTGGTGTTCCTGGGTCCTTTTCGTCTTTAAATGTAGCCCATTCACATGTAGATACTGGACTAAAGATAAAGGGATGATTTCATATCTCAAATGTGAAATATATTCCCCAAGCTGAGTAAATAGTTACTAAAATTGTATATGCTTTTTATTATGAAATTAGGAGAGCATATATTTGTTACTCAAATTTATTGTGGAGCATCTTTGATAAATTTAATTTTATTAATGCAGTGTTGTATATGAGTAAAAACATGAAATATTTCAGTTGGATATGACCAGTAAATAACCCCAATAAAATAATTTAACATAATACTTCGAGTGAACTGCTCATGTTGACAGCAGCACCTGGGTAGGTATTTTGAAAACATGTTCAAATGTATTTGAGTGTTGTGTTAAAATTCCAGTAGATTTTTTTTTTAATAGGTTTTGACATTGCCTTAATCCAGCCCTGCTTGAAATTAAATTTGGTGTGATGTCTTGAAAAATTCTGTCTCACCTGGGGCAAGTGAGCACTGGGGCTACACCCCTCCCTTCTAAATTTGTGAACTTTTCTCGTTGATGCAGCAGATGTCTGGAGACTGTCCAGCCAGAGCCCCACCATGGGGGACAGCAGGGGGGCTGCACCTCCCCAAGCAGGGGGCTATCAGGCAGTCACTGTGGGTTACCTTTCTGGAACAGCTGAATGCTGTGATCCCCTTACTGGAGAACTAACTACAAAATTGGTGCTTTGAGAGCATGCTTTTAAGTGTTCCTCTGTTGTGAGGTGACAGAGATTTTTTTTCTTCTTTTTAGGTTGATGTGAACCTGAAGTGGCTAAATGGCTTCTAAATCTGGATACTAGGCATAGGCAGATATGTTGTGTTGAAGATTTCTTTTCAGAAGATGCCTTCAGAAGCCTTAATGAGTATAGCATCATCTATTTTTCTGTTTTGTGCAAAATCACAGGTAAGGTATGAAATGGCATAGAAAAAAAAAGTTTCTATACATGTATATATATTCACTTAATAACAACAGGAGAAGAAAAGGATCTGATAACAGAGATTAAAATGTTTACATTTTAATTTTGAGGTTTCATATTTGCAATGTTGCATCAGAATGTGTGAAACTAGAACTCTTTCCTATGGCACTGGCCTACTGATTCATATCTGCTGTTTTATAATTTTTCCCTGATGTTGCTTAGTCATCAACAGAGCATAACCCCACCGTACATTAAATAAAAACAAGAAGTTGCAATTGAGAATGTAGGAAGTAGCCTGAAGAGAAAAACTACAGAATGTGATCTGATAACCGATTAATCTGTTTATGACATATGATTTCATTTGATGTCTGCTGAGTTGTTGTCTTGTTTTCATTTTGTGCCACCGTTGCTTCAGAAACAAGCAAACAGTTTTGGTTTTGTATTGTACTTCTGTCAGACCATTCTCAGAACAAAGTTTTCAATCTCTACTTCAGGAATTTTCTCCAGCCTGGTAAAAGAAGTTTTACAGTTGTGACTTTTTTGTGCTTTATATTATTTTATTTATTTAAAAATAAAAGTGTTTAATTAGCATAAAATAGCAGTCAGTTATGAATGAGAAATTAAGCTCCTGTTCTCTGGGGAAGGGAGAGCCCATGTTTTTCTTCAATATCCTTGAAGCATTCAGGAATCTGACTCAGCAAAACAATACTTATTGTTTTTGAGGATGACTGAGAGCAGAAGACCAGTAAAACTGGGCACTTTCAGGCTTTAATTATGTGTAAAATAATAAAACAATCCTGATAAGTACATTTCACATCTGTATTGTGGAATTGTGGAGTTGTGTTTTGAGGCTGGGACTTCTATTGTCTGTTGCTTAGTTGGAATATTGACACAACATTTTTTCTTTGATATGAACGGCTTTGCAAAGATGGTATCAGAGAAGGGCCATGTTTGTGCTACAACAGAGTAAAGGAACAAAAGTTATTCCCAGCTTAAAACTGGCATTTGCAGAGAGAGCAAATAGTCACTTGTGGTAAGCTTGTCTAATGTTTACTTCTTCTCCTCTGTTCCCAGCCATGATCTTCTTCCCGCTTCTCTATGCTAGCTTTGAAGTTGCTGAATTCTGTGGTAGGCAGGATCTATACCAGTGGAAAACTATCCTGAAAAAAGCCTCTGAACAACACCTTTTTTAATGGCATGGGGAAATTATGCTTGGAACTGGTTCAATGAAGAGCCCATTAAGAACTTCTTGTGTAAAGAAAGGTGATGGGAATGCAGACCAAGGAGTTATTAGTGAGACAGGAGAATGCAGGATCTCTTTGTAAACAATCCCCAGGGATATGGATTGGTAGGCTCCATTCTATGACTTCTGTCCCAGGTAATCAAGTTGGAAAAGCTGAAGAAGCATGGAAAAGTCTTTGCACCAGCTACCAGATATGTTGAGCCCCAGGTGAACTAGATGAAGTAACGCACTATATAGGGGTCTTGGCCAATTCTGATGCTTCATTGCTCAGCACTGGTAGCTCTGTACTATATGAAAACAGCTTTGTAGCCAGTCTTCCCAGTTTTAGGATATGCATAGGTCCCTAGGAAGGTGAGCAATAATTTAATAGTAATTTTAGTACTTGTATTTTCAGATCTGCGTACAGATGTTAGAATTTAGTTTTGGACTCAATCCATAAAAATTAGTGGGCTGCAATCAATTGGCTCAAAACCAGACAAGATGTCTGGGATCAGAAAATAATTTAATGCAAGCCTCCTAGGTTCTGCACGTTCTGCTTAAAACACTAGTCTGTCTTCAGTATTATTTGTAACATAATACCTTTCCAACTAAAGTTGGAAGATGGAAATCTTAACTGTGCATTTTGTTGCTCACCAGTGACCTTAGTACTTTGTAGGTACAGTTGGGTGGAAAATAATTAATATATTAACTAGGAAACAGAAAGTTCTCTGAACAAAATACTCTCAAGTCGAATGTCTATGGTGTATGTAGTTGATTGGTAATGTTCTTTATATGACCTCAGCAGTCTTTATATGACCTCAGTAGAAACAGAAAAGAAAACAACCAGATTGCATTGTTGTGCTGTAGTATATCAAGGCTGGCTGTCTTGGGACTCAAAATGGTAGTGTGATTTTAAAATTTTAGAAAAGGTCTACTAATGCTGGCATAATGATGCTATCTATCCTAAATATTAACACACAGTAAAATCTCTGTCATTGACCTCAAAAGCACTGCATTCTCCATTAATTTTAGTTTTGTTTTTTTCTTTGTCAGGAAAGCATGGCACTAGCAAACAACAAACATCATGTTTAAATATTAAACATCAAAGTGCACCATGAATTTTTAATAAACCACTAAACAAAGAAATATCTCCATTTGTTTCTGTGCAAATGTAAGGGCAGCACAGAGTTTAGCAGACAGAACATCAGTTGTGATCAAAGGATGGCATTTGGAGCAAGACTGCTGCTCCCATAAAACACGTTATTAAATCCAAATAATATTTTGAAGAAAGGGAGGGCCTGGGATTTTAAAAAACACCTTAATTTTGGTAAAGGTGCGAGGGATATAACATTTAAATCAAATCTTCAAGGGTTCATTAAAACGCAATTGGTACCCTAACTGGCAAGTGACATGACTTACCTCTAACAGGAAGGAGATGAATGGTGCAGAAAAGAAGAACAGCAAGTTGTGTGGCTGTAGCTTTTCACCAGTAAGAGCGTACTTTCATACAGAACCATTTCTTCTATATGTCATTTCAGGCTCCTGTTGCTGACACTGGCAGGTAAATTTATATGATTTAAAAAAAAAATATTCTAAGACTACTTTCAAAATATAGATGCTTGTCCACTGGCAAACAACTAGGAAGTTCTGCTTTTGAGAAGTTACAAAGATAAATGGGAGCATATTTTTAAGTAGGAATCTTTTTATTTGACACAAATAATATGGAAATGCCTTGCCACAGTCTTTGAGGCTAAGTATTTGTGAAAGAATTAGATGTTTAATAAGCAGAACATGAAGTTTATGAGGTATAACAAAATTTGAAACAATAATTTCTGGGAAAAGATGTCCTGGCTGGGTTTCATGACAATGTGTCCAAGCAGACTAATTTCAGGAATCTGTGGTTTCATCACTGAAGTTCTGTAGCAGGTGAAATCTAACACAAAGGTCTTAATATGTAGGAATAGTTCTCTTTCCCTCATATACCCATAGCTCATAGAATGTGAAGAGAAAACAAGGAATTCCTCCTGTTAACTTGCGTTTATTTTATTTCACTTTATTTTGAAATTTCAAGTGTAGAACAATTATTTGTGTAAACAGTGTAGGTTTTCATAGTTTGTAATGAAGCACATGTGGCTTTTCAGCATCTAAGGTGAAATGGGAATCTCATCACCGAATCCTGACTGTTCAAGAACAACTGTTACATTCACTGGTTTTTAGCTTAGTGCATGAGAGTACAGCTTTCCTAATGCCAAAGCATGGTTGCTGTGTTTTATAATAATTTTTCTTTCCAGTGTCTTTTGATAGCTACTGGACTGCACCTCACCTTCTCTTAAGCTTGAACTTGTCTCACTTCATCTCAAGTAGACACACGAACCACCCTCCTTTTCTTACACCCTCTCAACTCATGGAATCAACATAAAACCATAGAATGGCTTGGGTTGGAAGGGACCTTTTAAGGCCTTATAAGGTCTTAATATCATCAAGATCCAATCTCCCCCCTTCATGGGCAGGGACGCGACCCACTAGACCAGGCTGCAAAGGCCTCACCCAGCCTAACCATAAGCACCTCCAGGGAGGGAGCATTTCCCTCCCTCCCTCTCTCTCTCTCTCAGGGAAAAAAAAAAAAAAAAAAAAGGCTTTTAGACTGTTAGCTTTTTGAAGGCAATGGGACATTAAGAACATTAATCATCATCATAGCAGATTGATGCTAGGGAGTTTCTCCTTGTGAATGCCCTGCATGAAATAGCCCTGAGAACAAGCTGTTCCTTTTTGCTGTTAGAGCATTGCTTTTCCTGGCATGTAATACCTGACTGAACTCCACTGTTATTTTACAAGACCTTAAAAAATTGCCTTGTTTCTGCTATACTAAAGCCATGGACTTAAGTGCAGAACTTTGTGCTGTTCTTTTCTGGTTAAAGTAGTCAGTCAGTCAGTCTTCTCGATTGGCTGTTCATTATGTATGAGTAGCACTTACATATATACTGGAAATCTACAGTATACCTGATGACATCTCAACAAATGCAGAGCTTTTAATTGTTTACTCTCTTTCATTTTGTCCTATTGAAATATGGATGGAACTAATGCATGGGAAGAAAGAAGTCACTGTTGTTTAAATAGCTTGGGCTGATTATTTCCCATTATACTGATGTTTAAATCTGGAAGATATTCTAGCAGAACTCAGTGATATAGTTCTTGTTAGTGTCCAATTGTAGAACATATATGAATTTCCAGCATATTAGTGTAATTACTGATACACAGAACTGGAATGCAGAGAAAAGCATTTGGTAATCATATAACTACTCTTGTAGTTTTCTATCTGCCCATGAGTACATATGACCTGACTGGTTTTCTCATATTTCTTCAGTTAACTTTGCTTAAACACCTTAAGCAAAGGTTCTTCATCAAATAGGCTTCCTAACATGACTTTTTTCCACCAGTTGCCAGGAGTGAATCCAAGGAACTGTTTTTGTTCTATCCCTGATGAAACTTTCATCAGGGAAGTCACAGTTAATTCATTCCAAAAGTTGAAATCAATATGGGGAACAATTATTTTTTTTTTTAATTCCTCCATCACAATCTCAGTCCTTCTTTTAAACCTTGGAGCAGAATTTAACTTCCATCACTTTGGTTAATTAATTCACTTGCAGGTACAGCAGAATCCCTTGCAGCAGTCTGTATATCTCAAATGGCTATAATGTCATGCTGCATCAGAGTGGGAAGCTATAGAGAGCAGAATGTCCTTCAGCTGAGGAGACAAGGATTCCTTCTGTCTACTACTCCTAATTCATCCACTGAAAAACTTATTTCACTGTTATGAGTTGACAAATAACTGAAACATACTTTTCTCACTTATTTTACTCTGCCTTTCATCATCTATGGGATTGCTGTTTCTACAGCTTTTGGAAACCTTGAGGCAAAAATGTGAATATAGTATAAATCATTCTGAAACACCAACATTGTTGTTTTTCTTGTATTTGAAAGTAAGGAGGATCACAATCAAATGATTTGCCAAACCCTGATAGGTACAATGTTATTTTTATATAGTGGAAATTATCACTTGTTATTACTGTTAGTATTTCATCGTATCAAAAGAAAGAGAAAAATACTGGGTGTTCTGACATAACTCCCCAGACTGAATGAATCTTTTTAAATGAGAGACAAAGGGTAAAATCATTAAATGGAATATTGGAAACTGAGGGTCTGGTTTAAATAACTTCCACAAATACACTCTATTTACCGTGTGTAGTCACTGCACACACTCATATAAATGTTGGTGTGTTTTGTATATTTGTGAGGTCTGGGCTGTGCAAAGGGCTTAAGATAGTATTGTTACTGGCATACTAAGGTTAATAGGAAGAAGGGACATAAACCTCTGGAAAACAGGTAACATCTGTCAGCCGTCTTGTCACTTTTTTGGACTACTGTTATCAGTGCTATTAGCAGGAGAAGCAAATTACAATATGTTAACTCTGATTATTGGCAGTTAAATCAGAAACATTTTTGAATAGCTACAATTACATAAGTAATTCCTGTTCCATGTTAAGTAAAGCACTTTGGTTGAGTATTAAAAAAATCATTTACTATATGGAATAAGACACTAATTTTGGAGTTCTGAAGGCACTAAAAAGCCCTAGGCAGTTTATGTTTAATTGGCTCTCCAAGGTAGAAAACAATTCTATATAGACAGATCTTTTAACATACTACCCTTCATCTCTACCTTGGACTTTTACCCATCTGAAGGAGAGCTGAAAAGAAGTAAAACTACAGTCTAGCCAGAAAAGTGGATAGGTCAGTTACTCACCAAGAAGATAATTTGTGTCTCGAGAATTTGCTATAAAACACAATAGCGTATTTTTTGTTCTATACTATGTCCTTTTTGAAGCAAGTAATGCTCATTTGGTAATTTTCTTGAGAAAAACAATTATGGAGATTGCTGCAAATTTGAACAGCTTCATTGAAACTCTGCCCTTCATGAAGTGACTAAATTGACTTATAGCTAGCTGTTGTTCTGTTTACAAGAAGTTGTTGTTCCTATAAGAAGTTTCTAGACTGTAAGTGATCAGAAGGCATGCAGGTGAGTCTATAGGTGTTCAACTGCCCAGGTGCCATCTTCCAAGAATTATGTGTCTGTGATTCTGCTTACAGACCATAAATACAATCACAGATTAATATCTCTGCTCCTCAGGCATTTTGTAAGTTCCAGATAGATACGAGCTCCCAAGTAAAGCAACTGTACCAAGTTACAATTATGTTACTCATTTGCCACAAGGATGATCAGAGGGCTGGAGCACCTCTCCTGTGAAGACAGACTGAGAGCATTGGGGTTATTCAGTCTGGAAAGGAGAAGGCTCTGAGGAGACCTCACTGTATCCTTCCAGCATCTGAAGGGGCCTGCAAGAAAGCTGGTGAGGGGCTTTTTAGGATGCCAGGTAGTGATAGGGTTAGGAGGAATGGATTCTAACTAGTGGAGGGTAGATTTTAGATTGGAAGTTAGGAAGAAGTTCTTCACCACGAGGGTGGTGAGACACTGGCACAGGTTGCCCAGAGAGGTGGTGGAAGCCCCATCCCTGGAAGTTTTTAAGGCCAGGCTGGACAGGTCTCTGAGCAACCTGATCTAGAATGGGTTTCTCATTCAAGTGGGAAACCAGATGATCTTAAAGGTCCCTTCCAACCCTAAAAATTCTATGATTCTAAAAAGAGAGGGTTCCAAAGGGTAGCATAGGAATTGCTTACAAAGAGGTATATAATCACAATAAAAACAGAGGAGGAAATTTTTAGCACTACCTAAGTAGTGTCATCCAAATATAAGCACATAAACATGAGACAATAGAATATTGCTAACAAGGAATTTAGTACAAATTACTGTAAATCTGGGGACACAAACTAGTACCCAATTCAAAATTTTAGTTTCATTCCAAGCACAAGAATTGTGTCTGCCATTAAGCATGATGATACATGTGATCTCAGCTGAAAATGAGTATTAATCACTCCTGCATTCTCTTCCTCACTGCTCTCTAAAAATGCAGTACTTGCAGATTAGACAATTTTTAATGTTGAAGAGGAAATTAAGATAAGTAAGAAGGAGGAAATCTTGTCCTCACTGATTGTAGTGGAGATCTTTCTTCTTGACTTTATTGGATACAATATTTTTTTTTTTCTATTAAAAACAAAATATTCGTTGAGACATTAGTGCCATTTGGGCATCTTGAGTTAATTCACCTTCAGGAGACACAAAAATTCCTCCCCTGTTCAGGAGACAAAAGAAATATTTGCACTTTTTAGATCAAAAGACATATCAATGCAGAAGTGAATTGCTACCATATTTAGGGAGTCATGACAAAACTAGGTATGTTTATTCCGCTTGTGCTTCTTATTCCAAAGATTAGTCAGTTCTGACATCCTCATCCACTGAATAATTTATTTTTCCCATGCAATCAATTCATGGTGGTGTATTCAACAACAGTGCAATTTTTAATAGTTCTAGTTTCATAGGTTGTGCCCATGTACCTTTGCTGCTATCTGCATAACAGAAAATTAAGCCTTCCATTTCAGCTGGCAGGGCAGGACTCAAGGATAATGAATCTTTGCAGATTCTGATGCTGATGTTCTTTATCTCCTTAAAGGAAGTAGTCCTGAATAAACAAAATACTCTATCATATTTTGAAATATTGTCTTTTTTGTGGGTGATTTACATTATAAGTGATAGTTTTGTTTTTAATACCTTAATGTTTTACTTTTTAAAGCTATGCTGGTCTGAAGGCAGAAGCTCTAACAGACTGGCTTTTGATCTACCACGGTTCTTAGTAACTGTCTGCTTCTGCAGCTATTACCCCTAATACAATTTCATTCATCCAAAACTAAAGTGTTTGCCTTGCAGTGCAAAGATGCACACTTACTGAATTCTTTCCCTTCGAGAATGGGAGTGTCCTTAGTTGCAAAAAAAAAAGATATTTTGATCATTAAAATGCATTAGTGTAATTAAATACACAGCATTCTACAAATGAAGTCTTATGGATTCTTTTCAGATGATGTTTTACAGACACTTTATGCAGGCGTGTGGTTCCTGGCATTTCTTCATCAACAAAATCATCCAGATGTGGAGTACCGGAATCACACTTGAGGTGTCTTGTGGGAACAGGGATGTAGAGCACACTGGTGGTGTTATGAGATGCTGGCTATGCTTTATTTCACAAGAGGTATCTCCAAAGCTTAATCTGCAGAATTCATGGAAGCTTTCTTGCATCTTTGATGAACGCATTGTTATTTCTTATATCTCATGAGACAGAGGAAATCACAGACTCTCATCAAGAGACATAACAGTCTCCAGTTTATCTTTTGTCACTTGATAGCCTGTCAGTGACAGGGCTATAATAATCTGTTTGGAGACCTCTAGCTCTTTCATATAAAACACCTTCTGTCACCTTAGAGGACATTTGCAATTATGGGTTGTAGGACCTATTCTCAGGTATAATTTGAAATACTTGCTGGAATACATGAACAAATCTTTCTATCACTGCATTTGTCAATGAACAAAAAGGTGATTGAACATATTTTTAGATAATTGCTCTTTGTATACAATTTAAACATTTCAGAAATTAACTGAATTCCCTGGTGACTTGAAATCTGTTAAGGAGCTCCATCCTTCAATAATTTTAAGTTATTGTTTTCAACAACTACATTGAGTTACAGTTGTATCGAACACAACACATTTAGAAAGAGCGTCTGAGGATTCAAAAGTCATCCTTACTTTTATCTTCAGAAGATGATGACCACGCCTTTTTGAGTGTTCTGTGTATATTCTGTATGTGCTTCTATATTTGAACTTATTCTTTTTTTTTTTTTTTCCTCCCAACAAACAAGCATATGCATTGTGAGCAAACCACATTGTAGTTAGCTGTTGCCAATGTCTTCTGTTTAACCACAGTTTAAATGGTGTTATTGAAGCTCTCTGGGAATTTTAGGAAAACTTTCAATTGACACAATGCGGTTTAGTATCAATTTTAGGGCTAAATATAACTTAGTATGCATTTCTTACATTGCATGTCACGTAGTATTTATTCTACTAAACTCTTCCAAAATGAAAGCATTTTATTTTTACGCATTTGAGTCACATAGGAACTACTGGATTACTGCTTAATTCTGCATATAAAAGTGGAAATCTGCAGTTTAGGAAGAAGTTAACAGAGTAGTTAATAGTCACAGTCTTAGGAAAAACAGTCCCCTGCTGCATTAGTAGACTCTGCAGAGAGGAGCAAATTACAGGTTTTACTTCCTATTGTGATTAATAAAATTTCCACCTTTAAGTGAGCTATTTTAATACCAGTGTATACTTTTATAGCCTGTCGACACAAGCAGGCCAGCCTTCAGGTAATGTCAGTAACATTTGCTTTGCCCACATCAAAGATTTTAGTTATTTTGGGAAATTCAGGCTGAACACTCTTTCTAATAGCTCATCAGCTGTACTCAGTTTCACCTTCCTAGCTTTGCTTGGTTCATACTTCTTATAATTAACAAGCTGCCTAAACATGGTTGCTTATTTTGGTATTTATTCTGAAGCTGTACAGGAGGTGACAAATAACACAGCAAAACTGGGGGTAAAGGTTCCAGAATATTTGCCTGTAAAATATGGTACACTTATACCAGACAATTTTTCAGGTACACAGAGTCAGCAAGCTTCATAGAAACTTAAAGAAAGGACTAGGTGTTGCAAATTCTATATCTGGTACAATATTTTTTTGTCCAAAAGATTATCTGTGCATGAATTCCCCTCACTTGCATCTTCAGATCACTATGGTTTTTGTAATCTTAGTGTTGTATTTATATGTTTCATTAAGAGCACCAGATTTCTTTTTCTTTTTTTTTTTTTTTTCCTAAAAAACCACACCAATAAGTCAGAAACATTTTTTTTCCCGCTATAAATATCCTACTCCCTTTAAGTCATGAAAATTTCAACTATCGACTGTTTTTATTATACTTTAATAATCATATAGAACCTTTTTACTGCTGTTATGGACCTTCACAGTAAATGCTTCTCTACTTACAGGTGAAGAAACTCTTCATTTTCCTCACACAGTTACCCAAGCCTTAATTTTACCCTCAGCATATCTACACAACATTCAGTAATGTCCTCAAGGCAGAGGTCCTATGAATTTGTTGAGTTTGTGTGAATTTCAAAGTTCAGTGTAAGGATTGTGCTGTCTTTATGGTCTTGCTTTCAGGAAAGCAATTGTAGTTAGTGATACTTGTCTGTGAAATGAGAAGACTTGGCTAAGGATTATAATATATTTTACTAACTGAGTATTTTGAAACTTAAGAATTACTTTCAGCTGATCTATGACAAACAGTTGCAAGCTTTGGTCAGATTGCAAAATGAAATGTAATTCTATTACTCTTTGGATTTCAAAATGTTACTGAAATAGTATTCTGTATATGCTTCAAAATTAGTTTTACTCACACAGAGCAAATGTTCTGTTAACATTATGTTCTCTTATTTGAAATTTGGGGAACATTTTTAAAAGATGTGTATTCGAACTAAAATTTTTAATAATGTTCTCTTGTGTATTTTGCTAAACAACTCAAAAGTCAGTATGCAATTGATTAATGGTAAACTAAAGCAGCAGATGTTTTATGTACTGTTTACAGTAATTTTCTTACAGCTAACTTGGAAATACCTTGTGCTCACTGCAGCATAAATCCTCATTGTCAAAGTCATGAGCCTAATGCTGCTAAGAAAGGAGATCTGTCTTTAAGGACTTTGACCCATGTGTATGGGAAGCAGTGTTAATGATTTAAGTTGAATGGCTTAAACCTCTTCCCCTATTTTGACAGTGATTACTGTCCCTTGGAATCATAGTTATGCCTAGTTTAAATAGTAGAAGGAAAAAAATAGAATAAAGGAAAAAAAATACCTCTAATTAATTTCCAGGTGAGGGGTAGGCAGACAGGAGGTTTGGCAAAAGGCTCAACCTGCAAAGCTGAGCACATTTATCAGAATTGCTTCTTTGGTCTGGCCCATTCTAATACAACTAGGCTGTATTCAGGCTATGCTAATGAAGTAAAGTATATCTCTTAACAGACTAATCATTTGAACAGTTTGGGATGTGTTTACACGGGGCATGTAATTTACTTAAGCTATCAGTATAGGTGGTGTAAGGAAGAGGCAGAAGCACAACAGGACGAGTTCTATAATAACCTGTATTAATACTCAGGTGTACTGAAATTTGATGACCAACCTGGGAACTCTGTTTCCATGGGGCTAGTGCTATGGGAGATGAATGTGTATTCTGGCTTCCCACACTCTCCCACACTCTTCATTTCATGTTCTTTTGGTTCAAGTTAGAGTTGGTGAGGGGACAAACCTGCAGCTCTATTGTCTGTGCTTGTCAGCTTGTACTTTCCCACAAAGAAAACCATTCAATCAGACATTGTTTGGGATACCTCCAAGTACTTTTGGTATTCATTGAGTGGAGTTTTATGCCTTGAATTAGTAGCTAGCCTTGGCTTGAAAATGCGCATTGGTATATTACTCAGTTTTGCATGGGGGAACAGAACAGACAATCATTGTAACACAAGAATTATGCTCTATTCACAGTTAAAATGAGATTAATGCATTCAGCCTTTGAAAACTGCAGCAAATATTTGCATCAGATCTTTAGGAGTCATCTCCTAGCCAGATGTGACTTGTCCTTTCCCTGTCTTTACCCAGTAGGAGAAGCAATAGCAATTTCATTTTTACCATATCTAATATTCC
Source organism: Florisuga fusca (assembly GCA_038090715.1). NCBI lineage: Eukaryota > Metazoa > Chordata > Aves > Apodiformes > Trochilidae > Florisuga > Florisuga fusca. Next base: position 21,816,175 of record JAAWXA010000012.1, read on the forward strand.
ATATGAACAATAGGGACTGTTAGAAAACTTTTACCTTGAAATTTATGGTTGGGAATGAGGTAATCATATAAACAACTGTGATCCCCCAGGGAACATAATTTCCTACTAGTGGGGCAAACCAGCAGTCCAACAGGGACACTGAGATCACTGACTCCATTATCATGCCCAACTTGCCTAAAGACAGGAGGTGTTCATGGTGTAGAAGCTTTATGTAATGCTGATGGACAGTATTTACATTTGGAGAAGACTCCAAATGGAAATGGTTGCTTTCCGTCCATCCTTATAGGGTGACCAGTGTAACTGAAGCATGTAAAATTGTGAAGTGCAAGTAACATGGCAAAGCAGTGCTCCGAAGTGAAGATACTTGATACAGAATACTGGACAACTGGTAAGTCCAAGTAAGTGTCCTCCTGGGAAAACCTGTAAGAAAAAAGGTAGTAGCTTTCATGGGTGTATGTTGAAATCATTCAGAGATGCCAAAAATAAAAAATCTTCAGCACCAGTGCAGCTATGGTCTTTCTTATTTCTCTGGGTAGTTCTGTGGAGAATTGTTCCCTCAGTAATTTGTGAAATCACCTTCAGTTCTTTAATAATATCCTCTTACAGTTCCTCACAGCTGTTTATTGAGTGTTGGTTTTTTTCATAAACACTACTTAACACAGAAATGCTGAACCACTGGATAGATGTATCATGACAGCTCTTCAAAGTCCCTGCTAAATGTAAAGATGAGCTACAAAGTTTAGATCTCAACTGTATGATTGGAGAAGAAATAAAATTGATATGAACCACTGTAGAAGATTGCAAAAGCCTGTATTGTTTGGTGTTGCATACTATGTATGAGGATATAAGGTTTTACTAGGATACTTTCTATATGATGCAAATTACTTTTCCCTGGATGGTGTAGAATCCCAATGAGAATATTTGTCTCAAAACAGACACTCTGACAAAGTGGACACTGTGCTCGGGTGGAGGCCTCATTTGATAGCCATCTGGACTCTGTTCTCTCAAGGGGAGACCCTCATTTGGGTAACAACCCTGATAAGCAGGACCCTATTCTCACAAGAGCAGCCCCTCCTTTAGTGGCTATCCCAATAAGCAGAACACTGTCCTTGCAAGGGGAGCTCTGTTTGATGGCCACCCTGACAGGAAGGACACTCTCCTTAGTCAATAAGGGACAGGGGCAGGCAAGCTGCACCCTGCAGAGGCAGAGTGACATCTTGTGTTCCCTGGGTTCCACTTGTGTCCCTTGTGCTCCACTGGAGAGGGCATATGCAGAAATAAGGGTTATTGCTGTGTCATCCCATCTGGAGGGGTCCAAGTGAACACCTGGCTTTGCAAGATATGCCAGAGCCCCCCCCTGAAATGGTGGGGTCAGGAGGCATAAAGAGGCACACTCAAAATGCTGGATGCGTGCCCACCATCCAAGGACCTGAACTTCCTACCGAGATCATTGCTGGATACAAGGGTGGTGATATCTTCTCTCTATATATCTTTATCTTTACTTCTCTCTCTCTCTCTCTCTCTCTCTCTCTCTCTCTGTGTTTCTAACCTTATCTCGGCACATGAGGGTAACATAGTTTCTAATGTTAAGTTTTACTACCTGTAGCTTTCTTAAGTTTTGTTAGTTGTAACCTGTTCTGTTGACAACTTTCTTAAGTTTCGCTAAACTGCAATCCATTGCTTTAAAAGTACCTTCCTTTATAATTCTGCTAGCTGTAATCTCACATGCTTTATAATCTCACTCACTTTTAAGTAAAGTTGTGTTTTACACAAACCTCCTGGGTAACAACCTTATTTCTGAGTACCAGGCAGAGAATTCCTGAACTTAATCTCGCCGAATGGGTTGTTAAAAGAGATTAATTAGAGGAGGAGGAGGATTGGGCCCAGCCACACCCCGGCTCCTCTCTGAGGGAGTTTAGGAAGCAAGGGGGTCCAGTCTGAATCTCCCTGGGTCGATCCCCACTCTGGGGAACCCTCCCTGTGCCCAATCTGTGGGACGTAGAGACGTGCCCACTCCGTGGGACGTGAGATTTTGTTTGGCCCCCACATCCGGGGAGTTGTGCTCCCTGTGTGAGAGGTGGCAGGGCTGCACCCACCTTGGGGGGTGTGACAGATGGTCACAATGAAGATGATAATAGAGCTTTAGAAGGTCCTGTAATGTAAGGCATTCTCTTTCTTTGTAATCACTAGACCTATTGTTCTTTTTGGACGCATACTAATGATACAGCAAAGTCATTATATATTTCTGCATGCTTTAATAATGGATGAAATTAATAGAGAAACATGTACTTCCAAACCATACACTCTCTCAAAAGTATGACATTACTTGTACCTCCATTTTCAAAACCAAAAAATGTGCAAAGATGAACTCATAGTTCACAGGCTAAATGTCTTCAACATGATGCAGTATTACAGATTTTCTTATTAACAGGAAAAAAATTACCATTGTTCAACAAGTCTATTTTTTAATAATTAAATTTTATGCATCAGATCTGGAGTGCATTCTCACTTTGGGGTGCATACATGACTCCAATTGATTCTGGAAGAATTAAAAAAAATAATCTGGGTCCCAATTCATCTCTAATTTAAGCTTCAGTCAAGCCGAAGTAATTTAGTGGCTGCAAGTGGAGTAGAAAACAGTAGGATCAGGCTAAAGAATTTTTATAAAATATTAAGTGGATAGAAAGACTAGTAACCTGTTCATGGTTTTGCAAAATAGGATGTGAATAATTAATTATACAATATCTAAATCATACAATAATTATGGAGGCAAACGAGTTGTTTAAAAATTAGTTTCAAATGGAGTACTTTACAAAGATTTTCAGGGAGCTCAGGCACATTCTGTTTTCAGCACAGCTGTACTGAGGCCATCTCTGAATTGCCAGCATGTAGGTCATAAACAACCACAGAGTTCTTCCCTGCTGAGTGGAAGACCAGTCAGACATTACAGCCTAAGTGTACATTTACTGACCATGTCCACAATCACACAGACCTATTCACTGGATGTACAAAGAAGTGATCAGACAAAACACTTTACAGCATACCTGTGTTAGGTGTGCTTATTGGAACGCGGTATAGGAACACAACTTTGCTGCTTGTTTGGAAAACTCAGCTTTTATTCTCCACCTGTTTGCTGCCCAGAGTCTGCCTTTTGATATCACATGTTTTTTAATATTTATAAAAAAAAAATCACCTCTTAAGCATCAGTTTCCTAAACTCCAATTTAGCTGCTGCAGCAAGCTAGATTTTTTTACCCTGTTTTGCATACTTTGCTGAGATGAAATATATACTTTACTCCATCTTTTGCATGATCATATTGAATTCTTACTTGGCAAAACATTTTTAGTAGATCTCAACTCCAGATCTCAAATTGCAGATCAATGCCTGTATTGCAATACTTCACTTCCAATTTTGAGCTACAAGCATGATGATCTCTTGTAGAAAATTAGTAATCTTTCAAGACACCTACATTTCTATAGGAAAATGGGAAAATCCAAAATCAGATAGACTTCTGAAACACGCTAATGTGTTCCAGAAATGTTCCAGTAACTGTAGCAGAATGCAATTATATTTTTTTCATTGGAACACTGACATTTGCAATACTTGGTTTCATGTCACTTGCAAATATTTTAAGGAAGATTAACTGCTCACTTTTAAATGGATATGATACAGATGAAATGTTTTTTTTTTTTACTGTTCCCCAGAACACTTTGGTACAGGAACATACGACAAAGCAGAGCAAATTGATCATGACAGGCAACTCAGTAATAGGGTCTGCAAGATATCATGAAAGACTTAACAAATCAAATGGGAGTGAATGACACTCATAACAAGAAGTTTGCTAGTAAGAAAGCAAGAGTTTTTAGGTTTCACAGTCATATGCTGAATGAACTGTAAAATAATATACAAGAAAAAAAAAAAATCCCAGATCTCATAGCAATGAAGTTAGTAACTAGCCATCGCTGATTTCTCAGTGAGGCACAACTTGACTGGAATGATAAATGTGCACTGTTCAGGTTAGTTATTTCTAGTGGGCAAAGGAAACACGCTGGTGAGTGCTGGTGTTGGGAGAGCACTGGGGAAATTATGATGAATCTTGCAGTTCATTTCCTGATCTACTCTTTGCTCATTGCATGACCTTCCATTGACTTCTACAGCCCTGGACAGGGACTCCAGCTCTTCGGTGGATACTCTGCTAGGAGACTCCTTTGTGAGTTCTCAGTTGAACAGATATAAACCGGGACCGTGGGGACTAGTTAGAAAGGACCCTCTCGGTCTGCGGGGTTTCTGAAACCCAGACCGTGTCCACCGGGTTCCTTGCAGAACTTGTCCCGCCATGGTAATGGAAGCCTGAAATGGTCGTTGCCTCTGACACCGACGCCCTCATCTTTAGGTTTTTGACTTTTTCCATCCATACGACAGAAAAGTGAGAAAGCCCAGCCTGAGGACCGGCAGCCGCCACCGACCCGTACCTGTTGCTCTCTCTCTCTCTCTCCCTGAGACGGCTCTCGGCGTGCCCCTTATTTCATAGAATCATAGAATCATAGATCATAGAATCATAGAATCATAGAATCATAGAATCATAGAATCATAGAATCATTTTCCGCCGTGCACTACTGAGACTCAACAACCCAAAGCTTTCCGCAGGGCTCTGGCAGCCTGGGGGGGAGGGAGAGGGGGGGCCCCGACCCTGCTACACGNAGCAGGGCGGGAGGCGGCCGCAGGCGGCGGTCCTGCCGGTCCTCTCGGTCCTCTCGGTCCTGCCGGTCCTGCCGGTGCTGACCGCCGGCGCCATGGAGGAGTTCCTGCAGCGCGCCCGGTCCAAGCTGGTGAGTGACGGTGGGGGGCGGCGGGCGCAAAACTTCGCCCGACGCTCCGGTAATTGCAGTCAGTCATCGGCCGCCCCCTCCAGCCCTCCCCCCAGCATCCCCGAGAGAAACACTCCCGAAAACTTCTCGGGAATGTTTCAGCAGCGCCCAGGTCCGCGGCATTGGTTGCTGAGCAGAGCGGGCGGTGGGAGAGGTTGGGGGGGCTTGTGACCTTTGCATCGTCTGGCGGGTGTTTTGGGGTCACATTTTCTTCTTTCACCTCTCTGTCCTCTACCTAGTGCTGAATAATGCTCTCCTTTACCCAAATATGAACCCGTATTTTGGCCGCATGTGGGGGGTGGCAGCGTGCCATTTGGCCATTATTGGCACAGTGGTAGAGGCTTTCAGATGCATCAAGTTTCCTAGTTGAGTGAGAAAACGTTGTGTCAAAAGCCACTGGAAACGTGTCATTCCAGCGGCCTGAAAGTCACTAGGGATAAATTTGGATAAGCAAGACTTAAAATAGCTGAGGAATATGCAGAAGGGATGAGGAATATGCAAAAGGGGTCACTATGCAAAAGGATGACCAGCCGCATCATTATATCTTGTCTGCCATAGGAAGCTAGTTCTGGGTTAGTAACTGCAGATCCAAAAGTCCCGTTCTCAAATGAGGCTGTTGTACATCAATATTTATTTTGTTTAAAGTGACTGATAATCTGGGCCCAAATAGCGTGTGATTTTTTTCACCTTATGTTTAGAGCAAAAAGTAGGATTTTTTAAGATGGGGATGTCCATCTTACTTCCAACCGTGAGGGTTGATTTTCTGTACAAAACTCAGTTTTACCGTTGTTGCCTTTCATGGTCAGTCTGTGCTCCTGCTAACTATCATCGGTGTAAGAAATACGTTCTATTAAAGGACTCATAATGGGTTATTTAAAAAAAAACACACCAAAATGAACCCCATGGCTGCTAGCTTTGCCCTGTATTTTTGAGTGATTGCATGATGCCCTCCCTTTGGAGAGCTGCTGTAGATAATTAAATATAGACTTCATTGCTGATAATTAGAATAGCAGGGCCTTCGCAGTTTCATAGACCTGTTATGAATCTCCAGAGAGTGAGCCAATCATAAACCCTAAAACATCTTTCTCTGGTGGCCATCATTCTCTACATATAAAGATTTGTAAAGTATGGCTTTTTATACCATCTTTTGTTGCCATGTGTTGGAAATAAGAGAACTAAGGCATTTTATTCTTTTAGAGGACTGGCAAAATAAAGGAGAAAATTAAACCCATGGTGACTCCTTTAATATTTAACTGTGTTGGCAAATGTGAAGGGTAAACATGAGGTATGTCTCTTTGGTCACATGCCAGCTAAATTTTTTTACTATGTATTTTTTTAAGTTTGTAAATTGTAAATGTAAATTTTCCATTTATTTTCATGTAGACAGTCTGAACTTTGGTATCCCTGTTAAAAGAGTCTGCATGTCACAGTTATGAATCCTTAATACATTTTCACATCATCATTTTGTATATTGCAACATTTGAAGTGGAGATCTGGTTACAAGTTTTTTGCTCAAGTGCACCAAGATGTCCATCTCTTAATAGACATGTTATGATAGTAGCCCCCTCAGAACCACTAGTGAATGGCAAGAAGTAGGAACAATTTGATTTTACTATTAAAAGCAAATACTACATTAATCTTTCTGAATTGCTACTGACAATCAGAAAGGAACTGTCTGTAAAACTGTAATACAAAGAGGCCCATGGATAACAGATAATATATCTTTAATGTAGATGAAGCAGGGAGCACAGCAACTCAACAGTAGCACTTTTTATTCATGCATTGTGGGTGTGCAAAAGAAATGAAGAAAAACTTCTCCTTGAACCTTCTGAGCTGTGGGAAGAAAACAGGTTTTCAAGCAGATCTCTGCAGGAGGAGTACTGAGAGGGGCAAGTGGCTTCTGACTGATGTTCCAGTGTATGTTCATATCAGATGAGCATGAAAGGGGAAGAAGCATTTGGGCGCTGGTGTGTTCAGTTCAGAATAGATTTGTAAATTTTATAGGTTGACTTCAATTTGCCAGTTTACTTACTACCACTGGTGCCTGAAAAAGGTAATCCAGAGTAATTGAGTATTTGCCTTTGGCAACACGAAGAAAGGTGATGCTTTTTCCTTCCTGCTTGGTCAAGCCTTTTGTGGGGAATCTGTCTCTGATGATAGGGAGGCAGCCATAGACTGAGTTGAGGGCAAACAAAAGGTTATATTTGGTTTGCCACTGATGAAGGGAAAGCTGTCCTGGTAAATGGTCGAGTGGCTCCAAACTGAAGAGCTGCTGTGTGATGCTCTGCAACTGCATCCATACCTAAAGGAGTTACTAAAGCCCTTCAATTGTATCTCAGAGGCCTGATGATGCCAGTATTACAGTGCTAGTATTTCACACCATAGGTAATCTTGTTAGGTTAGACTTGTATAAGAGACAGGATTACAGTGCACTGACTACATGAGTAAAGGGAAATTTTCTGTACTCATGAATAATAACTCCAGAAGAACAGTTGCACCAGACTCTGCAGGAAAACCTATTACTGCAAGTGCTCCATCATTCAGTTGGGTCTGGCTCCAGCCACAACATTAATCAACGCTGTTTTTCCACACAGAGCGAATTCTAGCCTCAGAGTATGCTTGTGAAGGATTAGCACTTTGTTTTTGAAGACTGTTGTATTGTCTATCTTCATTGATTCCTAGGAGAGGAAAATTCTCTGCATATTATCTGTTAATAATAAAGTCTAATAATAATAGGCCATTATTTTTTTAAAAGAACAATGAATTTTGCTTTTGTGGCTTGTCATGTCATACAACATTCTCAGTAATTTTCAGTACTTATTTTTATATTGTGTAGTATCTATGTAAAACCAAGGGGAAAAATGTTAGAAGGCAAAACAGCAAAATGTCAGAGCTGCTAAACTCTGCTGCTAACTTCTGTATATTTAGAATTCAGTCCTGCATTTTTTTCTCCAGTTTTTCTTAAGTCTAGTAATAGTGTTAGAACAGGCCCCTTCTAAACCACTGTTCTGACTCTGCTAAGGGAGGATTTTATGCAGTAGAATATACAGATCTACCGATAAGGTGTTTGAACTCCGATGTGAGCCACAGCCTGAGCCATCTTCCATATCTTCAGCTATGTTTTGGGGTTTGCTTATTTGTTTGTTTTAAATCAACTTATGCTTTGGCTTCCACAAAATCCCTGAGGCAGTGAATTTTTACAGTCTTACTATGTGCTCTGCTTGAGTGGGGTAGTATCCCTGTTTGCTTTTAACCATCTGCTTGACCATTTAAATGAGTGTTCCATGCCTTGAATGAGTATCTGTTGTTCACTTTCTCCATGCTATTTGGTTAAGAACTACTGTATCCCCCTTGTCTCCACCCAAACATTTCCATGCTCAAGTTGCCTATTGTCCTTTCTTACATGAGCACTTTTCTATTATTCTGCTTATCCTTGTGGCCACTGATGATTTTATAATTTATTAACCCATTCAAAGTTGTGGAGTGCAGAGCTGCCTGCCATATTTTAGGCTCACGTGCCTAAAGACTGTTAGTACTGTAACATATCAGGGTTTTTTCTGTTTTCTTAAAAGGTCTTGGTATTCTACCCACTTACTTATTTTACTGTCAGAAAGCATTTTTCTGATGCTTTCAGAGTATCATTTAAAATGAATGCATGATGGTTTTTTTCTGCTTAGTAATATGCATTTTAAAACCTCCTGGACTGTGTATGCTATCTAAATATAGTTCAGAAGTTGAAGTGGGTCTGTTCCCCCACATTTTCTCTACTCTTCACTTCTTTGCCCTCATTTCCATTTTTTTTTTTTTTTTTTTTTTTTTTTTTTTTTAATTAGCTAGTCCTTCAGTGTTGTGACTCCTTTCTGCAGCTCTTGTAGGCAGTTTTAGATTTGACTCTCCTGAATAATCAGGTATTGTCTGTGCTTTTGTCGCATCATTATTTGCCTGCCAGTCCTACTGGAAGTAATATTATTTATTATTTATGGATGTGAAGAACAGTGCATAAGCCAGCACAGATGCTCGGAGAATCTTCCACATGTTTTATCTTTCATTGTAAAATCTGACCATTTGTTACTGTGCTTTGTTTCCTAACTTTTGGGCTTTTACAATGCCATTAGAGGATTACATTGCATCTTTCTTTGGTGATTTGGTTTCCCAGATATAACCTCTGGGAAACTGTTCAGTAACAGTACAAGAAGCCTGAGTACAGTGCATTGACTAGCTTGCCCTTCCATGTATGCTTGTTGGATTATTCAAAGAACTTTAAAATTTTTTGTACAAAAATTATATACTTGACAAAACCTGGTTGTCTTTTTCCCAAAATTTCCCAAAATATTATGTTATTGCTACATCTGGTGGCAATTCAGTCTGTTGCTGAATCTGACTCAGGCACAGCTAAGCTCTCAAGCGAGACAAGAGTGACTTACCAGTCAATATATAATTTTGTATAGTTTATTAGAAAAATAGATGAAAAGTTTAAAACTTCACTGGTGTAACTTCAGAATGATTATCTAAATATTAAAGGGAGTTTTAAATAGAAGAGTGAAAATTCAGAAATTATTTCTTCAGTAATTGATGCGAAGTTTGGTATTTTTCAAGTAATCTCTTGTGCTTTAGACTATTTGCAGTAAAGCTGAATGACTGTGAGATGCTAAGTTAACTGAGTCTGTCAAGACTGCATCTGAAAGAATTAAAATACAATGAAATAAAATAAAATAAAACAAAATAAAGTATTGACAGAATTTCCCTTGAGAGATGCTGAGATGATGGCTGCCAGCCAGTACTTTTTCCCTGGCCTTAGGTCTCTGCTAAATGGGAAGCCAAATGCTTCATATGCTGGCTTCAGGGAAGTCAGAGAGGTCAGAATGAGCCCCAGAAAGGGCTTAATGAATAGATGAAACTGTGATATCCACATATTGCAGCAGACAGCTTCAAACTATCTTGAAAGATGGTCCTCTCTCAGCAGAGTGTAGCAGATTAGCTGGTGAGATAAACTTTCTAAATGCTGCGTCATCCTCAGCAGTTAACAGTATTTGGAAGAAAACCCAGAACCCTCTGAAACTTCAAGTTCTTTTAATCATTTGCTGCTGTAGTATAAGAGACTATAATGCTAGACAATTGTTGCAGCTGGTAGTGTAACACACTGGGCAAATGGGGAATTATGCCCGCAGATAGATCTGCAAAGAGAAAAATTCGACTGTATGACCAGACGTTTTCCAAAGTGAGGGCCAGGCTCATGAGCAGAAAGATGCCTCTGAGGCTAGTGAAAAAAGGTTCCAAGGCATTGCTTTGATATGGACGAAAAATGAATCTTGTGATCATTTCTGAGGCAAGGAAGTTATAAGAACTGTTAGTGAAGATGGCAGGACTTGAAAAGACTTATGTGACCACAATTTAAAAGGCAGCTGAGTCACTTACACATTTATCCATACTGGCTTTTATTTTCCTATCTGAAGTTTTATTATCAATGAAAATAGTTTGAAAATAATACTTGATTTAACTGGAACAAAGTGGTGGCTTTATGGGAAATGAAAGATATTACTGAAGTGAAGCAGAATTATTTGCCCAGAAATTGCTGAACTTCTCCAGGCAGAGGAGTAAAAAAAAAAGCCTTCAAGCATTAAGACAAGGAGTAAGTATTACCGTCTCATAGATCTTTGCATTATTCCAGCAAGACACAGGGGACTTGACTCCATTTAGCAGGGCACTAACAGTATGTACAGAATTAAGAGTATGAGTAATGATACTTAGTCAGAAAAGTTGCATGTGTAAGTTGTACATACACTGAAGAATGTTGCAGAATCAGAGTCTTACAGCTGATTAACCTTTTATTCCTTAAATCAGTCAGAAGAAACAATGTACTCTGCAGTAGGTACTTCAGAGCCAGGGTTCATTGGTAATGTGGAAAAAAAAGTACACATTGTGCTAATATGAATCTGAAATAACAATTTACACGTAGAATAATTGTGAACCATGATGAAGACCTACAGTAATATTAAAGGGCATACAGAGATGACTAGAATTATTAGGAAAAATAATTACGAATTTCTATTAAAGAATAATCCCAAATGTCCTTTCAATATGAGGACAAAATCTGAGAGCTTGGAAAGAGAAAGATGGAGATGAAAGTAGCACTGAAATTCAAATTAGACATGCTTGCAGGGTGATCTAAGTGTTAAAAAATGTAATTTTGGGGTACAGTCTTCAAATCCTGTAGGAGGACAGTAATAGACCTTTGTATGTTTATACACACACATACGTATGTCCTGTAGACTTACTCTGTCTCTTTTTCATCACCATTACACAGTTTCAAGTGTTGGGTGCCATACAACCAAAAATATTTCTTAACTGGAGAAAGAATTCAAAGAATTGTAACAAAATTATTCAAAGAATTGACTTCCAAGGAAATAAAAATGAACTAAATCTAAAACTTTATTAAGTTACTGCTGAGCTGAGACATGAGAGCAGTCTGAATCTATGGAGCTGCAAAAGCACTGCAGAGAAGGAATGAGTCATTTGTATACACAGGTGTGAATAAGAAATCACAAAATAGTCAGCAGAGGCTTAATAACAAGGGCATATTCCCTGGAAATTAGGACTTTATCTAGGAGAGCAGTCTCCCACAGGAGAGAGAGGAAGCCCCTCCATAAAAACGCACCAAAATTAAATCTGAATTGGATGAACATATGTAAAACTACCTTAAAACACCACCCTACAGTTGTAAGGAAAACACGTTTGGTTTCACTAAAGCCACACAGGCTACAAACATGTATCAGAAGCTGAGAATTAAAAATACTTTCCCCCCTGGATTTTCTGGGTTTTGGATGATAGAAATAAATTTTTTTAAAATGATCGTCTACATAATTTGCCTTTAATTTTTCTCTGGTGCAGGGATATTTTCTCTGTTTTCAAAAAAAATAAAGGGGGGGGGGAGGTGAAAACAGGATAATAAAGCACATCTTGGTGAAGTTTCCATTGAAGGAGGAGGTGAAGTATATCAGACTAATCAAGTTTAAGACAAATTCTTTCCTGGACAGCTGTATGGGTGTAGAATCATTACATGCATAGCTAAAAAACAAAAAACCAAAAAAAACCAAAAAAACAACGAAAAAACCAGTTCGCTTTGCCAGTGGAGGTTTAGATTGGATATGAAAAAAACATTTCTTTGATGAAAGGGTTGTCAGGCACTGGACCAGGCTACCCAGGGAAGTGGTTCATTCACCATGCATGTAGACATGTAGATTTGGTGCTTAGGGTCATGGTTTAGTGATGGGCTTGGCAGTGCTGGGTCAATGCAGGCATTAACTTGTGTTAATCAACAGACTTGATGGTCTGAAGGGTCTTTTCCAACCAAGATGATTCTACGATTCTACACAGGAATAAATTCCAATGTCATTTCGGTGCAGTGTGTATCCATTTACAGAATATCACACTGTCCATGTTATTATTGAAGTGTGGTACTGTGTTATTGACCTGTTGTGCTAGATGCTAGGTGATCTATTCAATCTACTTGAATCCAAAGTAGTAATAGGGTGGTAATGGATAGATGTGATCACGTGTTTGTATACTGATCTATTTGTAAGCATTTTGGCCAAGGGCAGCTTTGGGTAGGCATTAAAAAAAGAAAGATGAGGAGGTTTGGAAATGGGTCTTAAAGCATAGGGACAACATAGGAGGAAATGAGATGATACTATTACTCTTTTTGTTCCTCTGCTATTGACCAGCTGGAGATAAAAGTTGACATTTCATTATTGAATAGTAGATGATAGATGAAGCAGGTGATGTTTTTAAAAGGTTACAATATGTAGTTTAGGGATTCTATTTAATGTATTGGAGCAATGAGAGTCAGGAGAGACAGGCCTGTATGGACAGAACCATTATGGCAGGGCCAGAGCTACAGGCTAGGGTCAGTTTTCCTGTGCATCATGGTTTTGGAATCTGCCATGTCACCTCTGCTGAAGCCAATTAACTTTTCTGTTTGAACCTGGGTAATGTTAGCTGGAGTGCTGGCTCTGAGGATAGACAGGAGAAGCTGGTGAGAAAAAAGGGAGTTTGCAGTAGGCAGGATGTGTAGGATGTCTAAATTGAACATGATGCCAAGATGACATGCTGGAGTGATGAGCAGGATAGTTTTGTTAATCTCTGTATGTGTCTCCTGTATATGTCCATTTGAGAGGGAGGTGCAGTAAGGGAAGCAGGAGTAGACACTCAGCTGTAGCCATGCTGAGCTGGAGGGAGTAGGGATTCTGCTGGGGAGGTGGGAAGGTGGTGAGAAGGGGGCCTGGAGCTGGGGACTGGAGCCTGGTGAGTAAGTGAACTGGAGCAGCACCTAAATCCCTTTTGCCAGGCTGTAGGGATGAAGGAGTTTAGGCTCAGAGCTTAAATTACTTGAGAAAGTTCCTTCTGTATGCCTTTTCTCCAAAGAAGATAGCCTGGTGCCAGCAACAGTTAGATAGGTCCTGCTGGAATCATATCACTTGTTCTAATGAGATACAAACAGATTTCAGGACAGTAAGGACAGGACAGACACTGAAAAGGTCAGGAACATTTCAGAAAATTATGACATCTGGATGATGTCAGAAAGCTCTCTTTCCTTGTTTACTGTATCATTTGACAATAACTGAGTAATGTGTAATAGACCTAATAGACCTAATGGACTGGCCCAGTTCCATCTTGCACAGTCATACTGGCTGTTGTACATCTCCCTCAGTCTCCATTTGTTAATTTTAAGCCTCTCTACGTCAGCTTCTATCTAGAGCACAGTGCGATTTTGCAATATACCTGACATGATTTACCTGTTTTATACTATTTAGGAAATTTTGATTTGGCTGTATTTTGATAGGAGCAATTGTGTTTCTGTCTTTTTGTAACTGAAACTGTTTTGATTCTGGCTTAGTTTGCTGTGTGGAAGTGGCTCTGTAAACAGTGGCTGACAGTGACTAACCAAGTTAACTGTTGAATCAGACTTTAGTTAAGTCCCAGACCACCATGCTGAACTGACCTCTTCCCTAGTGGTTAATTTTACTGTGCTACTCTGATACAGAGCGTTAGAGTTATACTTAATAAATACTTTATTGCTCTTGTACAATAGTGATTAGTAAATCCTGAGCAAAGATGAGTTTGGATGGAAGAAGAAACCTCTGAATTGTTTCTTTGGATACTACCATGCTTTCATAACTCATGGAAGTAAGTGGAGACATAGAGTCTAGCTGGTGTGCTGACAGAGAGAGGCTTTTTCTTGGTGAATCTTGTATGCTGTTCTGCAGTCAATACGACAGGAGGAAAGAAAGGATCTTTTCGTATTTTCCTTTGAGGTTTTTTTTTTTTTGTTTGTTTTTTAATGAGAAATAATTTATATTCTATTTAGAATATATTTGACTCCCTGTTAAGGGGTGAAAACCAGCAAACTTTTGAGCACTTGGAGGGATAGTGTCTCCTAAATATGGAAAGTTGGCAAGTGATCAGTTGACTGATTCAGCAGCCTTTTTTAACAGAGGTTTTCATACTCAAAGTCATTTGCAGGCCTGTCTGGATTACAGCTGGGTCAGAAGGAATACAATGATAAGTTAAGTTGCTGGAAAAGTATACTACTGTTTTTTGACAATGCATGGATGCAGTCCACTAAAGTTTCATGCATGCTTACCGGTCTTTCAGTATGAGACTGTATCATCACATCACATCCTCACAGCACGCGGAAGAGCAGGTGGCTTTATGTGCTGTACTTGTGTATTGTGCATTTATGAGGCTCAGGTGCATATAAAATCCATATAAAATCTCAGGATAGGTTAGCCTGTCAGGTTCCAGCATGGGTTTTTTTGTACATGTTTGTAGTGGTCAGCTTTATTGAATTAGAAGACCAGGTGAGATTTTAAAACCACTTCTTCAGTCTGGCCTCTGTCTGTTTTCAGATTTGTTTCTGTGGTCCTGTGTGAAGTTGTAGGATGGCTTTGTGCAATTCTGAGAGGCTAGTTAGATAAACTCATATAAAAAGCATTTGATGCTACTACATGGAATTTGTTCCCTCCCTTTAGAATTTGATGCACACTAGAACTTCAACATTGGCAATGTTAGGAAAAAGAAGCCAAGGCAATGACTTAATTTCTTCTTTGGAAGGTTGATGCATGTAATGGCATTAAAGCAATCATTCCAGGATGACAGAGTGATGCAGATTGGAGTTCTAGTCTTCCATCTCTAGAGACATGAACTCATATCCTGTTTTAGGTTACATGTGAAAATGAGTTAAGTGATCTAATCTTAGCAGCTGTTTGTTCACCTCTCAAAATCATTGCACAGTTTTCAACTGACAGCATTGCATGGTGGAAGAGGGATTTCTAGGCTGGATTTGAAGCCTTTTGGTTGAACTGCTTTGCAAAGTCTGTGCAATAGTTGTTGGTGTAAGCCTATTTGAATATCAAAGTGTTGAGCCTTCATTTGAAAAACAGCTAACTAAACCAAAGTCAACTTAAACCTCTCTCCCCCCCCTTGCCCTCCCTGGGTTATAACTGAACCGGTTACGTTATTAAGCTCTGAAGAGATAATTTATTCATACATTATAAATAAAACACAAATTGCAGTTGATGGAGAAATTGAATTTTGCTTGTCTGCATATGCTGAGATCCTGTTTCTTGGAAATAGAGCAAGCAAAATTGTATGGTTTACTTGCTACAGAAGGTTTTTATATGACATTTCTGTATTCTGTATCTGTCCCCTTTTAAATGATATGAACTTGTCTGTTTACCACATTGTCTGTGGTGGCAGAAACCATTGTTTGAGAAAACTTCCAGGCTTTCTATCATTTTGTTTTGTTTTGTTTTGTTTTCCCTAGCAATCTTGTAGAACTTACTTGCAGTTTAATTCTTGCTGTCAAATGCCTTGCAACTTTCCTAGTCAGTTGGGAAATTAAGTTCTGCATTCTGTTCCAGTGCTGAAAATACATAGTAATGCCAGTTCTGGTAGCAGTGGTTTATGTTTACACTGACAAAACCAGAAAAGACTGGTATTGGTACACGAAAATAGAACACTAAATAAAAATGCTCTCTTTTAATTCAAACAATAAGCAGGTGAACTTAACTCCTTGCTTCCTTTTCTCTGTCGCTTTGTAGATTCCAAAGAAGGAAAAGGAGTGAAAAAAGAAATTAAATATAGAAATAAAGTTCTTTTTTCCTTTTCTCTCTGTTTTCTCTGTTCCTGTCAGTAGGGTATCTGATAGTCAGAGCCATTCTATTAGGGAATCACAGGATGGCTTAGGTTGGAAGAGACCTCCAAGATCATCCAGTCCAACCTTTGACAAACAGCATAATCTAACTACTAAACCATGTCCTTAAGGACCAGGTCCAAATGCCTTTTGAATACCTCCAGGCATGGTGACTCCACCACTGTCCTGGGCAGGCCATTCCAATGCCTGACAACCCTCTCAGTGAAAAAATGTTTCCTAACATCCAGCCAAAACCTCCCCTGGCACAGCTTACATCCATTTCCTCTGGTCCTATCACAGTTCCCTAAAGATAAGAGGCTGTTTCCCACCTTGCTCCAACCTCCATTGAGGTGGTTGAAGAGAGCTCTAAGGTCTCCTCTCAGCCTCCTCTTCTCCAGACAAAACAGCCCCAGCTCCCTCAGCTGCTCCTCACAGGATTTGTGCTCCAGGCCCTTCATGAGCTTTGTTGCCCTTCTCTGGACACTCTCCAGCACTTCTGTGTCCCTCCTATAGTGAGGTGCCCAGAACTGAACACAGGACTGAAGATGTGGCCTCACCAGAGCTGAGTACAGAGGGATGATCACCTCCCTA
Source organism: Florisuga fusca (assembly GCA_038090715.1). Classification (NCBI taxonomy): domain Eukaryota; kingdom Metazoa; phylum Chordata; class Aves; order Apodiformes; family Trochilidae; genus Florisuga; species Florisuga fusca. The sequence continues at coordinate 21,832,825 of JAAWXA010000012.1, forward strand.
TTCCTGATAGCCACAAAGTTCCTAATACAAGCCAGGATGCCATTGGCCTTCTTGGCCACCTGCACACACTGCTGACTCATGTTTAGTTGACTGTCAACCAATACCCCCAGGTCCGTTTCCACCTTACAGCTCTCTAACCACATTCCCCAAGTCTGTAGCTTACCATGGTGTTGTTGTGACCCAGGGGCAAGACCTGGCATTTGGACTTGTTAAACTTCATACAATTAACCTTGGCCCATTGGTCCACCCTGTCTGGGTCCCACTGTAAGGCTTCCCTACCCTCCAGCATATTGACACACCAACCTAGTTTGGTGTCATCTCCAAATTTACTGAGGATAAACTCGATCCCCTCATCCAAATCATTAATTAACATATTAAGGAGAACAGGCCCAGCACTGAACCCTGGGGGACACCACTTGTGACCAGTTGCTGTATGCCATATGACTTTTGGAAGTGGGGGCATGCATACCAATGTAAGTAGTAAAGTCTGATGAGTAAAGTCTGTCAGTAAATTTCAACCACTTTCAGCACACTGTAGTGTAAGTACTTTGTAGCTCTCCACAAGTAGTTGTGATACTACAGTTTGTTCTTTCCTTCAGTGACAACCAATGAGGTAGAGATGGGTTGGTTCTTTTGGGTGTCTTTCGACCTTTATGATAAACTAGCTTTTTTGCACATTATTGTCTATGAACTGCCATCTTCTATTCTACTTTACAGCATTCTGTCCATTGTTGGAGAACCAGACAGTTCATTCTGTCTGAGGTTATTTCTCTTTTCGTTTTGCTGCACTGAAAAATCAACGATGATGCTAAACAAGATGTGAAAGACTTTCTAAAACTTTCTATCCTTCATTAATTAGACGTATTGTCCATTGTTAACTGAATGATTAATTGCCTGTCTTGTAAGCTAGTTAAATGTTAATTTTAGTTCTTTGCACAATTCAGTATTTCAGAGCTTAGACTGGTGCTGTTTGATGATGTTTTTGACAAAACAGCCTACTTGGTGGCCATATTAAGTAGTGACTAAAATGTAGCTGCTTCTGATAATTACTAAATTAAGTATCAGTAATGTGTCAGTCTGTAGGACCAGAAGCTACTATTTTCTTCCGTAACGTAGGAAATGGTTGTACAAATGAGGTTTATGTATAATAGAGAGACAAGGAGTTCTGCTTAAGAAGTGCTAGGCTTATGACAGAAAGCAGAAAAATTCCAGCACTATTTGGGCTGATGCAACAAGCCCGTGGTGCAATAGCAGAAGTTACAGTTTGGGTAGTGATCTGTTTGCTCTATGCAGTTTGGAAGCTTGAGAGGTGACATAATAGATAGCACTTCAGGCATTTTAAGGTGAGAAAATCCCTCTCAGATACCTGAGAAAGTCTGTTAAAGATTTATTGCATTGTGAGAGCATGGGCCTCGCTTTCAAATACAGGTTTGGATTTTAATGTTTCCAGCATGTCTACATAGATCCTTTAGGTACAGAGAATGTATGTTAGCAAAAGAAAAGAAAGCCAGGTAGAGGAAACTGGAAGGAAGGTGTAAACACTGAATGTGGCTGTCCAACCTGACATCCAGCATTACCAGTTTTCACTTAGCTCATACTATTGAAATACCACTTCCTTTTACTTCACTTGTTTGTGTGCTTGCACTTTGCATCACTTGCATGCACAGAGAAGCATGAACTCTCTCTCTTCAAGCGAGTTAGTGGACTAGGAAGCCCTTGGGAAGAGATATTCTATAATTCTATGAAAAGCAAAGATTTTCTAGTTCTTTTGAAACTAGAATAGGGTAAACAAATTTTTGCAAGCTTCTCTACAAAATCTAAGATAGATCTCTTCTTCCATGTACTCATGATTTGAGATGCTCTTATGTGTATTTTCAAGGCTGGATATTAGCAACCGTGTAATTAACATGTATATTCAGAGCACCACATATTCTTGAGAAAACATTTCAAGCCAACTGACTGCCATTTTTAACAGAAAAGAAAGGCTTAAGCTGCATCCCCTAGAGATCCCAGTAGAATCCACAGCTACATTAAACTGAACAGGTGACTGGATGTCACCAGTACTGTACAAAGCTTTAGCTGCAACATCATTAATCATCAAGTGAAAAAGATTTAACCCTTACAATAGGCTTTTAGTCTCTTTTTTTTTTTTTTTTTTTTTAAGATTGTATTTGTTTTGAGGACCCCTTACATTTATGAATGTTTAGAAAGTACCCTATTCTTGTGATAATTTGGTGTTGAGTCATATTGAAAGGTGATAGACGGAAGAGCATGTTGTGTGCACTGAGAGAAACTACTGCTGTAACAAAAATAACAAAAAATGTGTAATAGATTATAGTCAGGGTAGAGGAATTTCTTTACACTTTCTTCTACATCTTTACAGAATACTTGGGTACTTGAAAGTACCATTCTATCCCTGGGTGTAATCTTGAGTGCTATTTTGAATTAGATTATGGTCTGTCACTTCTATCCTAGGGATAGCTTGCTGAAAATCGTGTAACTTGAAATATTTTATGAGTGAGACAGGGTCAAGGCTGGGAAATGAAAAATCACAAAAACCCCCAACCAAATGCACACACACACAAAAACAAAAAAACAAAAAACCCCAAACAAAACAAAACAAAACAAAACAGAAAAAAGAAAAACAGAAGTAGAATGATAGTATGAAAGATACTATTTGTTGAATGCAGAATGTCCTGTTTGGTTTCTGGTTCAGTCAAGAATCTAACTTAACTTGAAAACTTGACTTGAGCCTTGAAAACTTCCTCCTTTTCCTAAACTTACATTCTGTGTCTGCAATTTTAAGTTACTATTGTTAGAGAGATATTAGTTTCAGGGTCCCAGCTTTACATAATTGCAAGGGCTTCTGAGGGCATTTAATTAATGTAAATCAACAAGCAGGAGGTTTAAAATAGCTCAAACCCACTGAGCCTCAGTAACTAGGTCTTTTTCTTGGCAAGGCCTTACAAAAACACCTATATAGAACTGACTGGGGGGGGCAGAGAACAGTGCACATCAAGAGAACCAAATGTCAGTTGGATGGAGTGGGTGTTCCTACTCACTGAGAGCTGGGGTTTCCCCTCTGTCTTCTCTCTGGTGTTTGTAGCTTTTGCTGCTGAATTCTCTGTGAGAAGAATGTTTTTTCCTGTTTGTTCTGAAGAAGGACCTGCTGAGCCACAATGTCATTTCTGGCTTTGACAGGGTGATCTGTCATCCATCTGAACTAAATCTGTCTAGTCTTTTTCTCATAAAATACATCTCATGTACTTGCCCCTTTTGAAGTGTCCCTGGAGTAAAGAATCAGCAAGTCAGATTTAGCTCTTTATCATCTGATCTTTAGTTGCAGAGATTAGTGTCAAATCCATGCATTGGACCTGCTGGCAGTGGGGAGAAAAAGGAAGATGAAGAACATCAGTGTGATGTGTTCTTCTTAGCTAATGACAGTCTGTGAAGTAAATGTCCTCAGTAACTCAGGTGTGATACCATTGTTGTCCCTCTCCTCAGCCCAGTGTAACTGCTATACCAGGAAAACAGTGGAAGGGTGGGAATGGAGTTGGGTGTAATTTGCTCAGGTTTGACAGTGCTGGTAGTGTGTGGAACTGGAGCAAACACAGAGAGTACTGGCCAAACCCTCTTTGAGGTGAGGATGAAAACCAGGATCCTTTGCTGTTTGTACATGACTTCTGTGTGGAGCATTAATTCCTGAACAAGTATTCTTCATGTTAAGTCTTATAAACTTATACAAAAATAATTATCTTATATTCTGTGTTATTAATTGGAAGGATTTTCAGGTAATCTGTCCCACTCAACATAGTATATTTATCTGCATATGTCCATACCTAACTCTGAAATGTCAAGTGTCCAAAGTCTGTATCTGTGGGCATTTCTGCATCTCTTATTTAGGAGTTTACCTTTTGGTGGTAAAATAAAACTATGTTCCATAGAGTTCACTGTCACCTCATCCCATCACAGGTGTTTAAATTTGGTTTCTTTTCTTCATAGCAATGAGTAAAGCCTCAAAAAGAAAAAAAAAAATTAAAATAGTTAAAGACATTTAGGAGGGAAAACTAAGTCAATACTTCAAGTAATTTGGAGCTTGGAGCTTTGCTAAATAATAATTCTTACTTTGTCCTTTCTTCAGTCTTTACTGTATCATTACAGAGATCAGTAATTAGAAGTTAAGTAAGTAGCATTAGCATAGCTCAGCATCCTGGCAAGACCAAAAATACTTTGAAGGAAAGTGAAACTACATACATACTTTTACTGTCCCAGAAAGCTGCTAAGCTTTGTGCTTTTTCTGCAACTTCGAGGTTTAATCTGGGCTTTAGTTTGTGTTAATGCCAGATCTGTGATAGTTACAGAATCAATTGCACTCACATAATGTTGGAAAAGTCACTTTTGTGCCTGGTAACAGCAGTATTTGTATCTGGAGACAATACCATACTGCCATATTTGCTTTGGACAGAGTTTGTGAATTGTCTTGCCTTTTATCTTTTTTTTTTCCTCTTTGCCTTTCAGAATATTTGTGCTGAGTCTCTTCTAGTTTAGTTTTTGGGTATGTCTGTTGTGTTGCTGGTATCATTTAGCAATGGTGGATAAAGGCATTTTTTAGCCAAGGATGATATCTGTCTTCTGTGTCCTGCTAGTTGCCAAGTATACTTCCAAATCTGATTGTAATCTTTCCTGGGAGGTATATATTACGAGATTTTTTTTTTTTTTTAATTTAAGTATTTTCTATAACATTCTCTAAATGTTGGTTTCTTACATGCAGAATTGTTCGTAAAAGAGAGTTTCATTCAGGAGGAGCAGTTAGGTGTTGATTTAATTTAGCTGTGCTACACATTTTGTGCATTTTAAAATGGCATTTAACCTTGAGTTTCCTCTTATTGTTAAGCCCAGCTGTCACTTTGTATCATATTAACTGATTACAAACTAAATGTCAGGAGAGTAAAGACTGCAATTTTTCTTGCTAGAGTTAACTTGAGCATGTTGCATAGCCCTAATGCAGCACAATATACCCTTTATACCAAAATATGTATTTTATGTTATCTTCATGTTAAATGTGTATATTATATATCTATATATCTTATCTATTGTTTCAAAAGAAAAAAAATCTAACACAAATTAAACCTTCTACTGTGATCTTAGTTGTGACACTAACTACTGTAATTACTAGTGTTCTGGTATCCCAAACTGACAAAAAGCATTACAAGGTATTTGTAAGGCTTGTTTTAATATCAAGGAGGTACAGTATTCACGTGACTCCATCAAGGTCTCCTCTGATAGACATAAAGGTCCATTTTTATAAGTAGATCTCATTCTCAAAATTTGCTGCTCATGTATTACTGTGCCTGTAATAGATGACTCAAAGCACAAAGCCTCTGTAGGTTGGTTCTTGTATAACATTTAACAGTTTACTAACCTCTCTGAGTAATTATGTAGTGAAATATCTCAAATCTATTTTATGTCAGCATGTGCTTTAAGGGCCTGCTGTGCTTTTTTTCTGGAGTGGCAAGTATGTCAGTACTTATACATGTGAACTCAATCTAGAGCTGGAGATTAAATTTTCAAATAGACTGCTTAGAAATACATTGTCATTATATGCTATCCTTTTTGATTGATCCCCAGAAAAAAATATTGTTCTATTTAGTTTGTAAAAGAAAGGAAAGAATTATACCATGTTTATTTTTAACAGTCTTTCCTAATTCTATTAATGCTAAACAGATACCCTTTCTACAGCACCACAAGGCCAGCACATGCTTCCCATATAAGGGAATGAAAGCTACACAGTTATTCCTCTTGTTCTTTCAGTGCAAAATGATTATATTATGTAAAATTCTGTGTAAAGGACCTCTGATCTGCTGAAATGTATGCAATTAACTAAGCAGAAATAACAAGCTAAAGAAATGTCAGCTTGAGAACAGTGTGACCTTACACTGCAAAGCCATGATATCATCACCAGTTTCTAATGTTATTACTGTTCCTGTTCTGAGAAGTGTTTAACTGGATGCTTGCCAGTATCTCCAGTGTTGATGAATCCCCTTTCTGAACACTGTGAACACCTTGCAAATACAGAGGCATTTAAGTTCATGTATTGCATTGTTCTCATAACTGGAAACACAGGAACTGCCTTATTGGCACATACTAAATGCCCATATGATGGAGTATTCATGTGTTGCTAGTCACGGGGGTAGTGTTTTAGTTACAAGCAAATTCTAAATGCCCTGCCAGTGTTCTCAGACTTTACTAGCAGTAAAATGTGGATCTGACTGCTATGATGAGTCCTGTACACCAAATATTTTGGCTTGCACAGATCAAAGAATCATAGAATCATAAACTGGTTCAGGTTGAAAGGGGCCTTTGAAGGTCATTTAGTCCAATCCTTCTGCAGCTAGCAGAGACTTCATCAACTAGGTCAAGGTTGCTGACAGCTCTGTCCAAGCAGACTTTGAATGTTTCCAGGGATTGGACTTCTACCACCTCTCTGGGCAATCTGTTCCAGTGTTTCACCGCACTCATTGTAAAATATTTCTTCCTAATATCCAGTCTAAATCTACCCTCTTTTAGTTTAAAACCATTGCCACTTGTTGTGTCATTACAGACCCTGCTAAAACATTTGTGCCCATTTTTCTTATAGACCTTTTAGGTACTGAAAGGCTTCTATAAGATCTCCCTTGAGCCTTCCCCATCCTGAACAACCCTAACACTCTCAGCCTGTCTTTTTAGGAGAGTTGTTCCATTCCTCTGATAATTTTTGTTTCCCTCCTCTGGACTCTCTTCAACAGGTCCATGTTTTTTTTGTGCTGAAGACCCTTTTAGGTACCTGAGTTTGTTTGGGTTTTTTTCATGTCTTTTTTTTTATAATTGATTGTTTCTGTTTCCTCCCATCCCTAGGGATTTAGGGGATTTCGCTAAGATTCTTCTTTCCATCTTACGTATCTCTCTTTTCCTTCTGACTCTTTGTCCTTAACTACAGCAGAAACAGAAATTAATGGATTGTGGTTTTCCTAACAATATGGTCTTCAGTTGAAAACTTGACTGTTGAGGAAAATCAAGCAAGTCCCTATGTGGGGGAAGGTGCGGTTGTTAATGTTTTCTTTAGTTAAAAAAAACGTCATAGGGTGTTAAATATAAAACTAGAAAATACTGTTCACCTGTATGGGAATTCATTTGAAAGTTAAAGCTGAAATATTAATGTAATGTATGTTGTTTGTTGTTACCATATTTTTTTCTAAAATACTTGTTGTCTTTTGAATTAGCTGGAACAGCAGATTTGCCAGGGATGATGAATTGCCCATTTTAGTGTTAACTGAGAGGATTCAGCAAAACTATAACAGAAAAGAATGTCTTACTTAATCAGCCATTACTGTCTTTTCATATATGAATTTGTCAGTTTGTGTCTACTCTTTCCTTCTTAATAAAATTTGAACAAATGCATTGTGAAAACCTTAATCGAATTTGGTGAAATGGAACCAAACCTTAAACAAACAAAAAAATCTCTTAAACAAACAAACAAAAAAGGTACATTCCTTGCTCTCATTCTGTTGATGTTTACCAATTTTTTAACAGAACTGAACATATATTTAAATAAATTGCTTTATAGCTTTATAACATAAACAGTGCTGCAGTCCACTTCATATTACACTTTAAATTATTTTTTTCTGCTGTTTCCATACTTTGAAAGCAAGAGTTGATATACTCATTATGAAGATCATATTTAATACTCTATACTGTCTACTTACATGGTTCTTCTCTGTAGAACATACCTTCTATGAGATGAAATGGAACTACTGTGGCAGATAAAGTCTCTGTGCAATCAATAGGTTATTTACCATTGCAGAACTTGGTAGATACAGTGGCAATCTGCCTACAACTCTCTGAGAGAAAGATGTGTTTATTTTCTTGTGGTTCTTGACAGATCCTGGTTGTGATGGAGCATTACTGTGATGAGCAGGAGAATTAACATACTTTGTTCCTTTGTTTTCTGTACCAAGTGTCCTAGTGTTTTAAATTTAAAACATCACTCAGGCACATGCATATTCTGTATCAAGACAATGTAATGTGAAATGGAACTGTGGTTCAGAGGGCAGTACTAATTTACCTCCATAAATTTGTTTGCATTGTCATTATCTCTGTGTCAGTTCAGGGTGTTCTGGGTACAAGAGTAAGAAAATGGGATTTTAATCCAAATTATGCAACCTCTAAGTTCTTACTTTTTTTGTCAATCTTCATAGTGGGCACTATAGTGCTCTGTGAAGCTTTAACTATGTCAGTGCTGAACTTTCACTATGGCAGTGCAAGAAGGAATTGGATATGCAGATTTGAGTGTCTTCGCTCCTATATATTTTTCCTAGCTTGCCCCAGGCATAGGAGGTAAATATGATTAGACCACCTGTTAACTGATTTTTCCTTCCTCTGGAATATATTTTTCAGAGTGACTGTTTTTTTCTTATCGTTCTTTTACTATTTTTCAATGGTCAATTGTACAGGACAAACACAAGGATTACCTTCAGAGCTTTCCCTGATGCACTGTTTTTGTACCAAAGATATTTCAGAAGTCCCTTGTCAAACTTACTTCATTTCTTCTGAGAAATCTTATATCCTTAGGAATATTTTAGATGTTTCCCCTGAAAACTTCAGGGGAAATAAAACACTCAATTTCAATTTCAAATTCAGTGACTCTTGTCACTGAATATTAAAAAAAAGGAGTTTTTAAAATAAATCAGGACTAGCATGGCATTTCTTGAAAGAGCAACATTTGTGGTATTTTTATTTTTACTGGTGTGTATTTTACCTGTTCTGTCTCATTAGAAGGAAACATAACATCAGCACAGCAAAAATGAATCTTTTAGACTGCTACTGTATGTTGCCTTTCAGCATACTTTAATTAAAGTGGGTTTTTGTTTGTCCTATAATATCACCATTCCCTAATCGATGTACTGAGCAAGCATCATGGTGACAAGATAAGTTACTTTGTTTTGTTCCATATGTCTGTGCTCCAAATTTTCCATAGTTTTAATTGGTTCCCTGCAGAATAACATTTACAAGCATATGGTATGGAAAATGCTGACTGCATTTGTTATCATATATTTTAGTACACTGGTGGCACTAGATCACTAAGCCTTTAAATGTGATTATGAGGTTATTTAATGCAGTCAATAGTGTGCTTAAAACACAGCAAAAATCTGCAGTGAGCCAAATGTTATTAAAGAAATATGTTTGAATGCCTTAGTGCTTCAAAGATAGATGGAGAGGCCTGATTGAGAAAAGGTCTTGGGTAATGTTTATGCTTAAACATACTTTGTCACCTAAGAAAAATTTGGAGAGTTCTGTGGAGGCCACTTGTTATCAGAACAAGGAGAATGTGCATTGCAGCAAGGAATGCAGAAAAGGCAAAGTACATGATATGTCAAAGATTATTGACTTTTGAAAAAATGCACTGGCATTAACAGGTGAAATGGAATTCAGGTTCAGATCTCGTATCTCATGCGTCTGACTTTGGAGACATCTACATTTTTACACTACATCTGCTCTGGTGGAAGATGGCCAATCCAAAAGAGAACACTTGTCTGAGAAGACCCTCGTCATCTCAGTAAGTGTGGAAGTCTGAGTTCATCAATGTTGACATAGGTTTTGGGTTATGCACCTGTGATTTTGGTGGAGGGGAGGGTGTGTCATGATGGAGAACAGATGCATTGGATTTCTTGTTGAGAGAAATCGACCTAGGTGGTTTCAGACTGCTTCAAGAAGTGCACAGTGGATCATTACATTAATGGTCTCTTTAAATTTCTTGAGCAGATGGAAACTCAGACACAGCCCAAACAATGAAAGAAAAAGATCACTCTATTCAGGGAGGTTTCTGAGGTATGGATTACGTCTGTGTGTGGATTCAAGAGGTACAATATCCCTTCTGTCCCTAGCTTGAATCCAGCCTTACTTACTCAATAAATTACCTACAATTTTCTACCATTTTTATGTCATCCATGTAAAAAAGATTACTAGACATTAAAACAGCACAAGTTCTGTTAGTGAGTGCAAGAATGTGATTATTAATTTTCTCTTGCTCATATGCAATACATAAGTGGTTCTGATATTAGTATCCCCATTCAGGTCTTTAAATAGTGTAGACATAACCTATTACTGTATGAGTAAAGAGGCAGTGGCTTTCATACTAGACCATATGTTTCTATTCTAATAACATCCCAAATAAAAAATAGGTTGTTTTTGTAGAATCAGGTCACAGTTTCATTTTGAGTATTCATTCTGTAGTTCACTGTAGAATTTCACTAGCATGTGTTGCAAGATAATTTTTAATCTATGCTCAGCTTCTTCAGCAAACAAACCCAATACCTATCTCCCCAAAACATTTGGATTTAAATGTTACAATACCGGAATTCCCTTATGGAAAAAGAAGCTGCCAATAATAAGGGACTTTGGGGAAAATTCCTTTGGGGAACAGTCTTTGCAGCAGGCATAAAGAACATCAGAGGAGATATTGTTGATTGGTTTCTGACTTTCGGTGGTGAAAAAGAAATAGTGGCTAAAAAAATACAAAAATTAAAAAACCCCAAACACGCTTCTTTTCTGAGACAATTGTAGCAGAGAATGGGTAAAAAGCTGAAGACATTTTAGAATTATAGTATGATAAAAACCTGTTGAATGAGAAAGGCAAAACTGAAAGAGACATTTGCCTCTTGATCCTCTTTTCCAGCAATGATTTTCTCTCTGAACTGAAGGTGTGCAATACATTTAGGATGAGTGACTGATAGGAAGATGGTATCTATGATTTTTTTGTCAGCTTGAACTACTTGCTAGTCTTGAAGCACTTGAAATATAGTTTATGATGCAGAGGAGACAGAGCTTTATACAAAAGATCTGAAATAAAATGGAAATATGAAAATTTAGCTATTTATAATGCTTGTATTTAAGTTCAGTGTAGTAAAAAATATATATAGCACAATAATAAAAATTTAGAAAAAACACTGATATTGCAAGATGGTACAATGAGAAAAAGAAGAAAGAACAGGGTAGTACTTACATATATTTCATATAAAATCACACATATAAAATCAATCTCATGATGTGATCACTAATGCTATGTCTTCTAGGCTGTTGGGTCACGTCAGGGTATGGTTGGTCTGCCGTTCAACTTGGTACATATCACGTGGGTGCTACACTGCCTTAGAGCATGAGCTCACATCCAAAGGCTCCTATACATCACGATGTTTGAGTGCCTTTTAACTCTTGCTAAATTTGTTCTCAGTTTCAGATGCCTCCACCATTTTAGAGAAGAAGCTAAGCTTCTTGAACGCTCTGATGTCAGATGTTAAGTCTGTGACAGGGGCAGGTAAATGAACTGTATTAGTTGAGTTTAATTGCCTTGCCTTCACAAAGGAAAAAAAAAATCACCTTTGCTCTCTATAATTAATTTAGCTTCTGCAGTGTATAATATAAGGGCTTTTATCAACACCATACACCTACTGACACACTGTGGAACTTCTATGGCAATTAATATGTTCCTCAGGTAAATGTGTTTATTGCTTCTATCTCATTTGTTCTTTAATATCTCAAGGGACACACCTTGATCCTGCAATAAGCTAAACAGTACCTAAAGGGAATGAACGGATATTCTCAAGTTCTGTAAACTTGACTGGCATCCCAATTTCACCTTTTCATGCTAGGTGGGAAGGAGTGGGAAGAGGAGTCATGTAACTTGAGCTGGAAATGCAAACACATTCTGTGACTGGCTTCAGACACTAAAGATAACCTGGAATAGGAATAGAAGTTTTTCTTTCATAGAGCTGAGTTGCTCTGTGCTGCATTGCTGACTTTCAGCTATTATATGAGAGCATTAGTCTTACATAGAACACATGAATTTGAAAAGCAAATGAGTTAATGCAGCATAAAAGGAAGAGGGGAACTTTGATTTTTACTTCAGTAATGTCAGTGATAGAAAATCCTATCGACAGACTGTTGAAGTAGTGCTGATTCAAGCTTAAATAATCATTCTGCTGGGAACATTTTCCTTTTTCAGCCCCTGTATCCTATTTTTTCTTGTCAGGAAGGGTAATGTGATATCTTTATTCAGCCTAAGGTCATTAAAATTAGCTTTCCCTCTTCTCACCTTGTTAATATTTTTTGCTAAAGACCTAGACTTCTTTAATTCCCTAAGACAAAACATTTAAAATCTGTCTGATTTAATGGGAGTTTTATCTTGATTTAAGCGTAAAATTTGGACCAAAATATGTGGTGCTAAACTCATGCTTCCAAAATGGGTGTGAACAGGGGCAGGTATATGTACCCACATATGAACCATTTCAAAAAACAGATGTGACTGAGTACACTGTATTATACTAAGATCTAATGATCTTGTAAGATGTGATGCTAAACCAATTGCTGTGACAAGATTTTGATATTTGATTTTAATTCTGTGGCATTTCTTTTGATATGTGGCATCTCTGCATTATTTGATTACTCCAACTTTTTTTTTTTCCAGGGAAAAGTACACATAGATATCAGTTTATTTTTATAATTTGCAATGTGAATACATTTGCGGTAAGTTAGAGAACAGATACTTCTAGAACAGGCAGAGCAGACTTTCATGCCACTACTTCACTACTTTCTGTAAACTGAATGAAAAGTGAAACGAATAGAAGTTTGCAGTTGGTAGAAATTCTTTTGTGAACAGAATGAAGTTTGTCTGTTTGCAGAATGCCAAATCACAGCCTGTTGGTAATGTAGAAATATTGAACTGAATTCTCAGCAGCAATATCTGACTGTGCCAATTGTTGATTAGAAGTTATTGGAAAAGAAAGATCTTTGTTGTGGAAATTCCAGGAACAGTCTAGGGACAGGACTGCCTTGACTCACTGGCATGCCAGGGAGTTAACCTCTCTTTGTTGTTTGTCTCGATTGTCGTTTGCTCTTAAATATTTTTTAATTTTTTTTTTTTTAAATTTTAGATTTGTAAGTAAAGCAACATTGTACAATATTAGATGCAACAGGTAATGTTATTGGAGAAGAATACAGTACTTAACCATGCATTTTACAACTACTGCAGTAAATTACAATTTATATCATCTACAGGACATGATATTGCATGTGATACTGCAGGGGCAGAGAAATATAACAGCTTTTCTCCTGTCCTCAAAAAAAAAAGAGAAAACACTTATGAGGATAAGAGACCATCTTTTTTTTTCCCAGGCCAGTATAAACCTTTCTTGTGAAAAGGCTTATGAATTATTAAACTAACTTGAACTTTGCATGAAATATTAAATTAACTTTGCATTGGCTTAAAGCCATCTCTTTGACAACAGAGTATGAGAATCAACTTAAAAGCTCTTGGGTGGGCAGAAGTATAATACTGCTTGATTCTGTAAGGCAAATGCAGGATGTACTCCAAAATGACTACTCAACAAATTGTACTTCCAGGTTGGAAGGTACAATTCCATAGCTACTGAGTACTCTCTCACATAAGTTAATGACTTAAAATCTTGGATGGAATATTTATTACAACCTTGTGAGAAGTCCAGGTTGTTAGGCTTTTTCCTCATGCATCCCCAGGCAACCTAAGTATATCTGTGCAGTCATGCTCTCCTGGCAGTGCTTCAGCCTCAGGGCTGGAAAAGCTTTCAGCATTTTACCTGACACTGTGTGTGTTTCTCTGTTTGTGGCAGTGCAACTCTGCAGCTCCTTCCTTATTACTGTGCTTCTGTTGAGTGAACCCAACTCTTCCTTCAAAGCATTACTGTCCATGACAACTACTGTCTCATCCCATGCAGCAAAATGCAGTGATTTTGAAGCAGTTGAAGGAGAGAAGATCCAGTGAGATTTGAGGGGGGAAAAAAAAAAAAAGGTGGCTGGGAAATCAAGACTGTGTGCTACAGCATGTGTGTGTGTGTGTGTGTGTGTGAGAGAGAGAGAGATGGAGACAGAGAGAGAGAGAGAGAGAAAGAGAGCATCTTGTTCCTGTTTATACTAGAGAATGTCATTAGGATTTCCTATCTTGCAAGATCATTCTGGCTTCTGCATTAACAAAAGAGAGAATGTGATGTTTGACCTGGATATCGTAGTTTGGTGAATCGCTATAGTAATCTGGCCTACCAAAAGTTTTTGCAAACCTGATTGCCAGTATCTGCAGTATGTTTGAATTAGCTGTTTGATACAGGTAAGAACCAATAAAAGGCTCTTTGACTGCAGATGCATAAAGATGCAGATGCTGTACTGATGCTTTTATGTGATTAAGAACAAAACTGGGCAGATAAGACAGTATGCTCACCCTAAATATCAAAGTATCAGATCACTTACTAAATTAATACTTTTTTGAGCGTGGTAAATGAATGTTGATCTGTGCAGGTCTGATCTGAATCTTTTTATCCTGGCTGATGCTATCTGAGAATGACACATCATTTCTTTAATTCAGTTTTTCTCAGACATCCACTTTCGTATGCATTATAAAATTTAGCTTTAATCTAGCTAAACAAAACCTCATCAACACTAAGAGAGACCAGGGGTCTCAAATGTAAAATTTAAGACTTTCAGTTTCATCATTAACCTCTTAAATTTTTTAATTCTTAGAGGTACTGAAGGTTAATGACTCCTGACAGGTTTAGTAGTCATAGCTGCAGGAGTTAATCACATTTTTCATCCTGTTGCAGCTGAGTCTCATACAGTTTATGGATCTTCTCCCTAACTGTGGGTTTCTCTGCTAGGGTCTTTGCTTGGAAAGGCCTGGAAAGGAAGCCTCACATCCATACGGATGCTTTTCTCCTATCTGGTTGACTAGCAAGCAGTAGACTCTGCAAACTCATTGTGTCTGAGATGATGGAAAAGGATACTTTTTGGAAGGCTGTTATCAATAAGTAGTAGTAAAATACTGAAAGGCTATTCAAGGAGCTATACACGGGGAAGGGGAATGCTGGTGAAATCATATATCTTAGACTTGCAAGAGAGGAAGGAAAAGTATGCTTAGCAGAAAAAAAGAGCAGAGATCAGGAAGGCTGAAAGAAAGATATCACTGATCTTCCAAACAGTACTGTCAGTAGAAGGTCTACCTTGTGTTTTTATCTTCTAGAAAAAAACAGGTAAGAAATTAAATCATAAACACACAGTATCTAGTGCTGGTTTCTGAACATGAGCAGCCATAGAAGCTGAGGAGGCAGTTCTCCCACCTCAGAAGAGATGGTACCAGCTTACCATTGGACATGTTTCACATAAGTCTGTCAGAGCTGGTGATGTCACCATAGCTAGAGAATATTTCTTTTATTTGCTCTTTGGAAACATAATCTGATGTGAGAATTAAGAGGGATAGTTTAGCTTTGTTTCAAATATTAAAAAAGAAATAAATATGGGAGCATGTCACAGGCAGTGCTAGTTTTGTGCAGTGTTCTGCTTATATTATTGTGGATAAGTCCAGATTTAAGCCCTGGGGGAAAAAAAAAAAGTTATTTTGAGTATTCCGTTGGCTTTAAAATGTCATTTTAATAAAAATGAAAATAGTATTGTAACGACTTCAGATCAACAACCTCTTTGCTAGGTTTTGATTGCTTTGAAAGCAGTAGTAAGCAACACTGTGGTTATAGACAAGACCTGGTTGTTCCTGAAGGAGTACCTCATTATTTGTTTTATCCATGGTTGGTAGTGTCTTTTTGCCAGTATTGATTATCTGAAGAAGTAATGTCATGCTGAAAGTATTGACTTATGCAACTGCTAAGATACTGCAAATCAGATCCATTATCACTAAGCTTTTGCTAAAGTATCTGTGTTGTTGGTACAAAAAGGCTTCCTGGGTGGAAATAGAGGAAGGGGGATGCTATCTCGTGTAATCTATTAAAATGGAAATAAAATGTCTGTGATTCTAGCATTAGATAAATACCCAGTCCAAATAATAAAGATGCTGATAGTAGAAAATCTTGTCCATGTAATTAGGTTATGCACAGGTGATCTTTTTGTGTCACTGAATTATTGTAGTGGTTATCACTGTGTAATGGAAAGGTGAATAATTCAGTAGTAATTCACTGAGTTGTGTCAGGGTTAGCATGTGCCTGTTTGTGCTCTTCCTTGTACATGTCCTTGCATGGTCACTTTTGCGTGTGGCAGCTCCCAGACTTTAGCTCTTGATCTATGGTTTGGAGTTAAATTAGGGTGTAGACCAATGATCCTAATCTTCCTGTTAACCCTAATGGGATAGCACATACTATGTGAATGCAAATACTCGAATGGGATTTCTAACTGTGGCTGGTGCAGATTGTTCTTTTTGTTTCTGTATCAGATATATGCTGTTTTTTCTAGAACTATAACAGAATTACAGAATATCTTGAGTTGTAAGGGACTCATAAAGATCACCAAACCCAGCTTTTGTTTTGGAGAACAGATTGCTTATGTGAATATGAATATTCATTCAGAAAATGAGGGATTTCATTTGGGAAAATAACAGCAAACACCTTGTGCTTTCTAACAATAATTCAGAGTGACTTCTTTGGTTACTTTTTGTTATGTTTTTCTCCCTTTGTCAGTCTCCAGAATGACAAGAACTGTCCAAACGTACTTTACAACTTTGATAATATAAATTTAATTTATTAATAATCAGCTAGGTAATACATGATTTGATATTGGAAGGCATGTCTTAAAAAAATCATGCTTTTACACTTTTTTTAATGAAAAAAAAATCTTCAAATTGATGAAACAAGATGGGGACTATCACTTTTCTCTGTTATCAGTGCATCTTGTGCCATCAGAATGTGAAGCCCAGAGTTCCTTTTCTGTTGGTTCTAGCCAATTTTAGCCTTGAAATCAGTGAAGTAGACACTTCCGTTGCTTATGAAGGCAGCTTACAGGTTACCTTTGTATTTGCCTTATTTTATTAAAAAAACCTAAAACATTGCAAAAATAATTTGCTAAAAATCACAAATGAGAGCTTAGGGAGTGAAATGGGGTAGTTGTGCAAATGAACAAATTTTTACTTGGGGAGAGGTAGAGTAATTAAGCCATCCAATTGTAGTGGACAAAAAAACCCCAACATCCTCAGTGGAGTTACCAGGAAAGGCAGTGTGCAACAGAAACCCCTGAACCACTTCAGAAATTTTTTTTAAATTCCCTATCTTTGGGAAAGAGTTGGCAGTATCTAGTAGGTTACCTCAGCTGAATGTGTCATAGGCAGAAATATTCTGGAAGAAACCAGCATTTTTTTGCAGGGCTAGTATGTCAACAGCCTAAAACAGAAGCACACCCCTCTCACTGTTAGTCTCCTTGTCATATTAAAAACTTGGTTTAGTAGTCTCCATCTCAGTATGTTTGTTAAGCTCTTGAGAACACTCCAAGGAGATGGTCTGTCTTTCCACTGTTCCATCTGTTCTGCTTCATATCTCTTGATGTCATTCTTGTGTGCTGGAGTAAAAAAAAACAGTCCTCAAAAGGCTAGTTGACCTGCTTGGATTCCAAAGAGATGATCTCCAAAGCTTTTTTTATTCTCTTTTTATTCTGCTGTGTTCTCTGCCTTTCTTTAGAAGTCAAATGTAGAAATGTAGAGTTTTTTGTTTAGTGGTTTGTTTAGAGGTTTGCTTGGGTTTTGAGGTTTTTTTTCTAATTTTTTTTTTAGAAATGTGAATTATTTTCTTTTTAAGCAGTTGTTGAGACTGTTATACTGTATATCTTGGGTGGTACTAGGCTACAGTGAACAAATCGGCTTAACAGAACTACCACTAAAACACAAGTGGTAAAAATACATGTGCAGATTTTAGTGCTTGCCTGAATGAATTATGAAGACAGCACAAAATTTCTTAGGAAAGCACTCATGTACTTGATTCATCACTGAAATTCAGATGACTGTTGAGGATCCTTGCTAGTACTATATGGGAAAGTGTTTTGTGGCATATGAGCAACAGGAAGCAAATAGTTTTAGAGGTGAAGAATAAGTGGAAATAGAACAGTATCATGTGTCTTGAATTTTTTATATCATTGTTTGCACTGGATTCCTAGCGGCACTGACTTTGTAGATTAATTAGTCAGGTTATCAGTTCATTATATTTCCTTATTTCTCAAGGTTGAGTAATTTGCTATGGTGAACCTAAAAAAAAAAAAAAATTTAAAAAAAAATAAATTTCTGAATAATACTAAAAAAAGGGTGAGTTAATGAACTTTATTTTTTTTTCTTTAGGGTGAGTGTCATATCAGTCAGAAATCTATGCTGCAGAAGAACAATATAACAAAAATATATTGAAAATGTGAAAATGGAGAGAGTTTATTGCTAGTGAAGGCTTACAGCTTTTTTTCTGTAGACAAATATTTTTACAGACGCTACTCTTCAGGAAGCTGCCTGTCTTTCTCAATAGCAATCGTGTGGGGTTGTCCTGATTTTATTACCCAAAGGTATTTTGATGGCTGTATTCCATCTGAAGAAAAAAGCACTAAGTTTCTTCCTGATATCTAGATAGATGTAGGTTTAGACACAGAGAAAAAGGTTAACTTTAATAATTTCACATTTGTAATTGCTGTGGATAACATACTAAGTAGTATATGCTCCTGATGAAAGATCAAAATTTTACTTTAATCCAGAGACCTAATTCAAAATAAGACCAAGTACATCAACAACAATGAAAAATGTTTAATTGCATACATTTGGTTCTAAGACATCTATCTTATCATCAGTTAGATATATTTTTAAATTAAAAAACTTATCTCATTAAAATAAAATAAACAGGAATGGTTCTGTGCATCTAGCTTGAAATTAATGGTGTGCCCAAGAGAAAAACATCACCTTACATTTCCTTAAATGCAGACTCAGTTCCCTCTAAGTGACAACTCAAAGCCCTCAGTGCTTCGCTTGGTGTGTTGAGGTGCTGAAGAGTCAGGTGAAAGCCATTTACTTTGTCAAGTTACTGATTGCAGCCGATCGAAGATGAAGAGAAAAATTAAAATTACAATTTGCTGCGTATAGTTTGCTGTGTTTATTTCCATTGTATTTGAACCCACTTTTCTTGTTAGATTTGTGATGTGTTCTCAAAAGGTTTTTCCACATTTACATGAAGGTGCTTATCTGTTTCTTTGCTGATAAAAGGACTTCTGTCAGGTTAGATCTCATGTGTGTTCTACACTGTGGTCTCTTACGAAGCCCGGATTTCTTGGCTTTCTTGGGAGCTATGAACCAAAGGAATCATGTCTGATCTGTTCTTGTTCACAGTCAGTGCATTATTTAAGTTGATGGTAAATACTACCCCAACTGAAGAAAAAACGTGATGTTTCAACTGTCTTTTGAAGTGTTTTGGTAACTGGGCTTTGTTTTTTCTTATCATTGTCACGTATTGCAATTGTTTTCTAATGTGTTACAGAACAGGAGCAAACGCCTGGAGAAAGTCCATGTTGTTCTTGGGAATAAATCCTGTGATTTAGATTCACTCATTTCTACTCTGGCATATGCCTACTTTCTAGACAAGGTAATGGAAAAAAATGTACTGTGTGGTCTTAGCTCATTTGCACTAAATTGTTACAGACATCCTACTGTTAAGTTAATTAAAACATACTATAAAAATGCTATTGGACAATATTTTTATTACAATCAGAGGTGAGGTTTTTAAATAAAAACAATCTACATTAGTTTCTGTACAAAAATTAATGCATGGTATTAGATGGCTCATTCAGTAGCAGCAAAAAATCACCCCTGTTTGTCATTCTTTCTTTCCTAATTTTCCAGTGATTCTGTAAAAGGCAAATAGAGACAGAAAAGGAAAAAAAGGAAAAGAAAGAAGAAAAAAAAGAAAAAAAAAGAAAAGAGAAAGAAAAAAATGGTTTGGTTTCTTTATTTTTTTAAATATAAAAAAAAGTCGAAAGAAAATCAAACAAAAAATTCAGACTGTTTCTGATTGCTCACTCTGTTAAAACATCTTCCTAATAGAAAACGTGTCTTATTTTATGCAACTCTGAGAAATGCACATCTGTGTTACAGGTCAGCCCTCCTGATGTTCTTTGCTTACCTGTGTTGAATATACCAAGAGGAGATTTTAGCTATTTCACCGAGACAAGATTTATATTGGAGGAGCTGAATATCCCCGAGTCATTCCATATCTTCCGAGATGAAATCAATTTGCACCAGCTGAATGCTGAAGGGAAATTGTCTTTAACACTTGTAAACAGCAACATGAGTACAAGGTATGTACTACAAGATGCTGTATGTGGGTTTAAGCTGTTTTTAAAATTGTATTTTACTTTTTTGTGCATTAATATTGGGATTTGTATGTTAACAGACTAAAAATTGAGTAAGTTAAAATATATGTTGTCTCCCATTATGTCCAACAACTGTAATGGTCACTTTTCCACCACTTTTAGTGGAATGCTCTTTATTTAAGTACCTTGTGTGTTTGCAATGCTTAGACCAGATATTTTGATTTAGTTTCAATAGTCTCAAAATTCCCCATGACCAGTAAATAAGAAATTAGACTTTTTTCCCCACTTCTCAGTATTCATTAAAGGTATTAAGACTCTCACTTTGGCTTGGCGATGGTCAGCATGCCTGTGTATGATGGCTGCTAGATAATTACAATTCTTAGAAACCGCAGCATTTTTCCAAAAGTGTTGGTAGTGCCAGAGGCTCAGAGTTGCTCAATGGAAGACCAAAATCCATATATCCATGACTTGGAGGGAGTATTTACAAGCCCATAGTCAGCCTTTTATAGGGTGCCTCTTTATGGTCTGCCTGTCTTGTCTCATGTGAAGAATGCTGTTAACTTCCAACTCCCTTTCATTTCAGATAAGTAACATACTGTTGTGCTATGGCCCCTTTGTACTCTGAGGGGTCTGTAGGTAAGGGAAAATGTAAAATAAGTAATAAGCGTAAATCTCATAGCTATTGATTGTTTAACTGCAGTGAGCTCATTACATCATCCAGTTTCTCAGAATAAAAATTATCTGTAAGAATTTTTTGTTACTGTCCCTTCCTGTGTTTCTTTCTTCTAAACAGTTATAGTCAACATTTTATATTATTAAATAAAATTTGGCTTTATTATTGCTATTATAAGCAGAAACACAAAGTGTCTACATACAGAAAAAAGATCTTTTGTAAGTAGCCAAAATATTCAATGGGGAAAATTCAAAATCTCTCCTAAGTTAAGTGTTAGTTTCAGTACATGTAGAAATATTTATTTCAAATCATTACTTTGAAAATTTTACTTTGAAAATAAATTATTTTTGATAATGGAAATATAAACAGTTAAGTCTTAATACTTAGTAATATGCCAAGCAATAAAATCACTGTGAACATCTTATTATAAAAAATTACAATTTTAGGACTTGGGCTATATAGCGGACTTTGAATAACATTAAAAATAGTGTTGTAGATGGGAACTGAAAAAAAAAATGTGCTGTTTACTGGGCTGTCTGAACAGTTAGAAAGAAAAATCTATCTTTAAATTTACTTGATAGTGAGGATAAAAGTTTGGAATCAGCTGTTGTTAAAGTCATCAATCCGGATGAGCAATGTGATGGCAGCCTGGAGTTACAAGCATCGTCTTCCTCTTTAGTAGTAAAAGAGATTCTTCAAGAGGCACCAGAGTTAATCACTCAGCAACTGGCTTATCTCCTCAGAGGTGAGAGATTACTCTTTATATTAAATACTGAAAGGTTTAATGGAGTGTTTCTGAATCTGCTCATGCAGAAAGAATGTGATCCATTCTTTGGTTAACAATCCCTTTAAAGACCACGGGAAGCTTCATAAAAGAAGCAGGGAGTAAAGAGTTTGTTAAAGAGTAACATTATATTGAATATTAAAAATGTGCATTTAAAAATAGGCATGAGAGGTCTTTGCTGTATCACTAGACAAGAATATTAAATGGAGCTGTCGACACACCAGCTGGGTAGCTGGAAAAGCTGTGCAGTTCGTCAATTCCAGGGGCTGTGCGGCGCTACCAGTTCAGCTCTGCCTGCCTGTGGACAACAATATGGATTGGAATCTAATATTTACACGTTAAAGCTTCTCCTGATGGTGAAATCTTTGCATAGAATGATATTTTAATGGTGTGATGTGAAACTTTTGCTGTTTAAAAAAGCTGTAACCAAATGCTCATTGTGCTCTTCTTTTCTTCTTTATTGGATGCCTGGAAGAGTATGAAGTATGGGGCTAATATGCTAATAAGTGTTAGTGAGCCTTCCATGAAGTACTTTTGTAAGCTCCACATTTCTGTTGAGTAGCTGTTCAGGAATGACCAGGCATAGTCATTTATTTTGGAGGCAGAACTTATGGGGATCTCTCAGCATACCTGCATGGTGGTGGAAAGAGTCAGGAAACAGTGCATAATGAACATTTTCAAGTACGTGGTTGTAAGTGTCTGCATATGTTGGCTGTCTAGTCTGTATTCAAGTTAAAATAAAGTGCTTTTATTAGAGAAATATTGAAAGTGTTTACATTAGAGACAGCACATTGGGTTTTGAGGGAGATAGTAGCTATTTTTTTAATGATTAGTAACTTCATTTGTATTATTGTGTTTGTTAGCACATATTTGAGGAACTTTATGGGCATACCTGCTCTTGCATGAAATGAGGAGTGTTTATAAAACGTAGACAACAAAATACAGCTGCACTTGTGATTCTCCCCTCAATGCAGTTTGTCCATATAGAAGGCTAAGCAGTACAGTGAGTCCTCTTGTGGTTCTCTTAAAATAGAGAAGGTTTTTGGTAGCTAGGAACCCTCCACTGAAAATTCAGAACATGCAGTAAATCTCATTTTTGGTTTTGATAATATGTAAAAAACACTCCTAGATACAAATTCATGAAGAAGGAAGACCAAACTACAAACAATCTGAATATAAAAGATCAGATACAACCTACCCAGGTCTAGCTTTTGTGTTTCTGTTTGTATGTTATGGCCTTTTGTCAAAGTCCTTGCCTGTAAAAAACAGCTTTTGAAATTCATCTTGCCTGTGAGCATAGAAAATAAAGGCACTGCATATCTGTCCTGATCTGGAAGGAGCAGTGGCTGCCTCCTTCTCATGGCTGCATGTGTAGAGGCCTGCAGCAGCCCTGCTTGCTGGTGGCACTCCGTGAGCACACAGCCAGAGAAAGGGTCATACTGGGTTTTTCCTGATTTGTTGTCTTACTTCCAGTGTCGGTTTGTATGTATAAAATTTGGGTGAAGTTTAGGAGAGAAGACCAAGATGGAAGTCAAAATGGTAAGGATGAGGACTGTGTTTTAATAAACAGCTGAGAGATCCTAAAATCTTGGTCTCTGAGCTGGGAACTAATATTCCATTTTCTGGCTTTCCAGTGAGTATTTTGGTAGAAGACATGTAGCATTAAAAAATCTCATGTTTTAACAGTTATCACATAGTGGCTCTGACCACTTAATTATTGCCTCTATTTCAAACTACCATTTTCTCACAGTCTGTTAGCAATTTTTTTTTATTTTAATAACAATGACAGGACTTTATAACTTGCCATATTTCCACTTTGAAAAAAATTTACCTGCTCTTCTGTGTTTAAAAAAAAAGCAAAGTCAAGACAAAAGATTTTTTCTGTGAAAATGAGCATTACTGATTTAGGCAGTTTAATATTTAAGACTTTTTTTTTTTTTCCTGTTGAATGCTTTGCTAATATCTTTGTCTCCTCCTCAGACATACTATAAGATAATTCTACTCTTGGGCTTTGAATAGAGCCTGCTTAGAGGGTCAGAGTGTTGTACAGCCATATTTGCCTTAAGTGAGAGCTTTTGCTGTTCCTGGATTTCTGCCAGAAGCAAACTACTATCGAACCTCCCAGAGTCTTGGGCCTGTATTATTTCATTTCCTCAGAGACATTTACAAGGGGACTGTTGCCAAACCCAAGACCCATTAATCTGCTGAATCATTGCATTTTCTGTTGCAGCCAGCTGGCAAGGATGTGATTCCAAGCACTCTATGTCGGGTACCTTGGGTCAGTGTACTCACAAAAATGCCTCCTTATGTTT
Organism: Florisuga fusca; assembly: GCA_038090715.1. Taxonomy (NCBI): domain Eukaryota; kingdom Metazoa; phylum Chordata; class Aves; order Apodiformes; family Trochilidae; genus Florisuga; species Florisuga fusca. The sequence continues at coordinate 21,856,751 of JAAWXA010000012.1, forward strand.
ATTTGTATAAGGCCTTGAAGGGTGCCACAAGGTGCAGACTGGAACACGTAAATAGACTCAGATTTACAGCAAGGGCATCAGCAATTTTTTTTTTTAAATTTTGAATCTGCTTTTGCCAGCTATGAGCTGCATAGTTGAAGTCTTTTTGTGCCCTGTTGGGACAGTCTGACTTCCAGTAGAGATTAGTTTGCTATTCTAGCCACCCAGACAAATGGTAGAGAAATGCTCTTTTCAGGACTTTGGAAATTATGCCAAGTTTTGGCTGTTTGGTTTTTTTTTTTTTTTTCGTTTTCTTTTCTTCTGTCTTGTACATAGTTCAGATGATTCACATATTCCTTCATTGGTTCCTATGTATGCCAGAAAGAAAGGATCATTTTTAACTGCATCAAACCGGGCACTCACTTTTATGGATACTTTGTTTCTATGTATGGAAAGAGTTTTGTTGGAGACTATGCTTCGCTCCTCCTCCTTCTCTGCTGCCCCTCAATTACACTTTGTTCCAGCTTTGTGGCTTTCCTGTTAATTACAATGAAGACTGCTTGTTTGGGTCTGTTTTACAGTTCTGGTTTGTGGGTTTTTTTGGGGGTGGGGAGTATTGAAGTATACTTTCCATAAGGGACTGCTGGTTTTCAGCTTTTTCCTGTCCTTTATTTTTCCAGGTCATGGAACAAAGCATCAACAGGAGAAATGCCTATATTTTCATTGTACTGTTTCTCTCAGTCATAAACTTATAATTCAGGAGATGCTTGTGCTGTTCTTAATGTTTTCCCAAAACGACTTCTGCCTTCATTAGATCATGTTTAATATTAATGCACAGCAATTGCTTTTGGCAAAACTAGTGCTTCACTTCCAAACTGCTTTGCAAAAAAACAATAAAATGCACATTGTTTTTAAGACTCCTAGCCTATTTTCTAGTGACCTCTTCTTAGGAAAAAATATCTATAATGTAGTGTGATGCACACAAGAAATAATATTGAATCTTGTATTACCTATTATCTATTTCATTTTTCAGTTCTTGTCAGCAGATAGAGCAGATTCCATTATGCTTTCAGAAACCCTGGGGGAGTTGCATCAGCACTCAGTAAAATCTGCAGGAGATTTCTGAGCCCATGTATCTCTTTTACAGCAGGTACTTACAAGAGAACACATAACAGAATGGATAACTGACCTTTGGCCAAGTAAAAGTACCTTAACTGAACTGTTTTTCTAAACTGCCTGGAATCTTAACCCTCACATGGATGCTGAGGGTGCCTAGGGGTTTTTTTTTCTGATGAGCATTGTATCAAAGATTGAAGGAAGAATAAATGTTGATCTTAGGGCTTGCTGACACCCCATAAATTTGAGAAGGATACTTTTCTTGCATTCATTGTAGTAGAAAAGTTAGCAGTTCCAAGCACCACAGTATTGCTGTGGTAAGTAGGAAAAAAATGCCTTTTAGAAACCTTTCTAAGATATCTTCCTGTGATGAGACACTATTTCAGGCTGGCTGCATTTCATTCTTGTATTAAGTGATAAAATAAAAATTTTCTAAGTTTGCATTGCTCTTTGAAGATATCATTCCTGATCAAACTATGTAAAGGGATTGATCCCAAGATGAACTGAACTGTGAAAGGCAAGCACTTTCAGTTAGATATTGCAGTATAGTGCATGTCTAAACACATTCTGATTTTACAAGTTTACAATCTGTGTCCTGCCAAATGTGAAATCAAATCGAAGATAGTATTTTCATTGAAAAAACCAAGAATTTATCAAACATATAGAAGCAAAAGACAAATGCACACTAGTACCTGTTGAAATGCACAAATTTTTCCATTCCCTTTTGATTTGGTAAGATGTAAATAACATAAAAGTTTTCTTCCACCATCTGTGTGTTGGAGAATTGGTCTAGTTTTATCGGCATGAGCATTGCTGCTGCAACACCAGAATAGATCTGCTTTGGTGTGAAAGAAATCCATGTATTATTTTAATAAACAGGTGCTAGTGATGATTTTTGGTGCATCATAGCTACTGTGGCTCAGACACTTGTTAAAAGCACAGCCAGATACTGTCCTGGCTGCTAGAACCTATCTTGATATAACCACAGCTTCCTGCTGTCAGTTCTCCTATTTCCTGCAGTTGGAGAAATATAACTCTTATTTTTTCAACTACTTTTCTGTCTTACCTCCCAATACTCTTTTTCTTGGCTCTAAAAGGGCCAGGCTATATCAGGCCTAGAGCTACCTCAGTTTAATTTAGTGCCCCAGACTTGAACTTTAACAGTTAATGTGCTGGCAGGCAATGTTACCTGTTTGAAATACTGATACAGAAAGAAATGTTAATTAATCTATCTCATTTCATTGTAATAGTTTGGGAGCTGTTTATATAGGAGTCAGGAGAAAATACTTCTGAGTATAAATTCTGAGTGGATAAATAAATTCTGAGTTTCAGAAACTCTTCGTTTGTTTATGTATGGTTGAGCTTTTGTTATGTTTTAGGAGGGACATAGTTCTGCATTTGTCTTATAGCTTATATCAAGGACTGATGTGGCCTTCTGCAGTCAACTGGAAGTAGCCTCTACATCACACTTCTTAGTACTTATGGGTGACTTCAATCACCATGATACTTGCTGGAAAGCCCACACAGCTAGGCATATTTAGTCCAAAATCATCTTCATCAATGACCTTGATGATGGGACAGGGTGTCTTCCCATCTTTGCTGATGATAGAAAACTGGGAGGACTGGCTGATTCACCTGGATGCTGTGTGACCATTCAGCAAGGTATGGACAGATTGGAGAGCTGGACCAAGAGGAACCTAATGAGGTTCAACAAGGATAAGTGCAGAGCCCTGCACCTAGGAAGGAATAACAAAATGCACCATTACAGGTTAGGAGATTGTCTGCTAGAGAGCAGCCCCATGGAGAAGGACCTTGGAGTCTTGGTGGTCAACAAGTTATCCACGGGACAGCAATGTGACCCTGTGGCCAAGAAGGCCAGTGGTATCCTGGGGTGCATTAAGAAGGGTGTGTCCAGCAGATCGAGGGAGATTCTTCTCCCCCTCTACTCTGCCCTAGTGACACTTCACCTAGAGTACTGCATCCAGTTCTGGGCTCCCCTGTTCAAGAGGGACAGGGATTTACTTGAGTACAATGGAGGGCTACAAGGATGATTAAGGGAGTGGAACACTTGCCTTAAGAAGACAGGCTGAGAGACCTGGGACTTTTTAGCCTGTAGAGGAGAAGACTGAGAGGGGATCTAATTAATGTGTATGAATATATGAGGGCTGGGTGTCAAGAAGGAAGGGACGACATCTTCTCACTTGTGCCCTGTGATAGGATGAGGGGCAGTGGATTCAAGATAAAGCACAGGAAATAACACCTCAATGTGAGGAGGAATTTCTGTATTGTAAGGGTTACAGAACCCTGGAACAGGCTGCCCAGGAAGGTTGTGTTAGGCACCTTCTCTGGAGACTTTCAAGACCTCTCTGGATAAATTTGTGAGTGACCTGTCCCAGTTTTGGTCCTGCCATGGCTCACTTATCTTCAGAGGTCCTTTCCAACCTCTAACATTCTATGATTCTGAGGCTGACTGGAAAAAAAAAGTGGTCTAGTTATTGCTTAATTCACCATCAATCCTGTACTTATGTAGGAATGATTTGTGATACATGGAGTTAAAATAAATCACAAGTTGCTGACCTGACACCAAAGCCACTGTGTAGCAGTTATTTTTATATAATTAAGCAAACGATGAAGCTCACATCATTCTGACTTCAAAACTGGTGAGTCTTAGTACATACACAACTCACATTTCATTTTGCTGCATTTTTGTTATGTTTGTGTTAAGATTTTCTTGTCTTGGTCTTCCCAAATATGCTTTCCTCTGAAGCACACACAGTTGTGGTAAAAGATTAACGTGTTGTGAATCTCAGGACCTATCCAGATGGATAGTCTGCTTGGCTGCAAGTGCTGCTGGGAGGGTGTACAGGACATGCTGTAGCCTCCCTTCCATAGGAAACTGCATGATGGATTTGAGAATGCATTGTAGGCCCAGTACTATCTATGGGAGTCTCCTCTTCCCTTGTGTGTTCTTGAGCAATTTCCCAGTCTGCTCCTGGAGGAAGAAAAACAGGGTGCTGAAAAAGCAGAAAAGTGGTATTGATAAAATAATACATGCAGCCTGGTCCCTGAGATACCATTTGTCCAGGTGCAGCTCTGTGTGGGCTGTGTGCTGTCAAACCCATTCTGGTCACTGCCCTTCCCAAGGTATGGACACAAATACCTATCATGGGCACTGTTACCTGGTTAGAGGTGGGAACAATGAAGACATACTGTTAGATAAATTATCCAGGAGGCTGCTGAGTGAGAAACATGCATCCTATAAATGGGACTGAAAAGTATCCTTTGGTAATATATATAGATACCTTGGGTGCTTTATATATCAGTTATGTACCTGTAGAAATCTGAAATCTGCTTGTTGTGGAGCCACGTTTTTTGTACCTAAATTTACAAATGTCAGTCTGGATCAATACACATGATTTTCTGCAATCTGTTTTTCTTTAATATTTTAATACAATGAAATAGGGAAGGAGCATTGACTTAAAGTGATGTTAAGACTGACATTAATAAAGGGTTGCAATTAGAGGAAAATTGGCAGTTATAGTGTCTGTAACTGAAGCACAGAATGGAATTTCATGTATGTTAATTTCCAGAAATAAATGTCTGATGGGGAACCCCGTCCTTTGGCTTATTAAGCACTACTTAGTATTTAGTCCACATAGGATTTGGCTGATAAAGAGATTGTACTTAGTGTGGCAAAACTTGTTTTGCAAATGCTCTATGAAATTTAAGAAATGCTTTTCATTATTTCATGTGGTGGCAGGGTAGGAGAAAAAAAGATACATGTTAGATGTTTGGGTGATCAGTCTGGTGAGACTGAAGATGTCTGTGTTCAGGTTTTTCTTTTCCTCTCTTGGCTCAGTGCTGAAGACTAAATATCTAGACTTAGAATAACTTAAACTATCTTACTAGTATGCTCATTGACCCAGCATGATGCAATGCAATAATACACTTGTTTGAAATCCCTATGCACAGTACAGTAATAAATAAATTCCAGTGCTGAAGTATAAGATTTTATTATCCTTAATTTATTGTGAATAATTGGAAATGAAGGCTATCTTTGGGTATATTAATAAATGGGGTTCTAGTCTCCAGGGAATGAAAGGGTGACATTAAGTCATGAACCATCAGGAATGTTTCACATCCAGGATGGCAACTGAGCAGGATATAGTTGTCCAATAAGAGGTGAAACTTAATTTGTGTATTGTAAGAGCACAGACATTATGCTGAAGTTATTTATCAGATAAGTTTCCCTTTAAATTTTAAAATTTAATCCATTGTTTTATTTGGCTGAATCTGCTGTGGTGTTTCATTATGTTCATTGCTGAGGAATTAGCTAGTCAGTTATACCAAAATGACCGATGACTTTCAGATCATGTTGTCCAACCCCCTGACACAGGCAGGGGCATCTTTGACAAGATCAAGTTTCTTAAAGCCCTGTCCAACCTGACGCTGAACTCTATCGGGCATGGATCATCCAGAGCTGCTCTGGCCAACCTGTTACACTCTTTCCACCCTCAGTGTAAAGCATTTCGTCCTTGTGTCCATTGTAGCAGTTCATTGATGTATCTGTAGAAGGAAGGTTGGCAATGTGGATTTACTATTTCCAAACGTACCAACGTTTGGTCTAGTGCTTAGAGAGAGGAATAAGCATCCTTCAAGAAGGGCTAGGACTGCGATGGCACTACAGTAAACATTACTATTTCTCTAGTACCTCTTTGCCATTTACATGAGGCACTGATTTTTGTCTTTTGCTGTTTCAGGAAGCATTCTTTTCAAGTGCATGTCTTTGGAGGCTGGCAAAATTACAGATCATCAAGAGAAAGTACTCTCAGCCCTAGAGGAAAAGTTTCCAGATCTTCCCCCACGAGAAGAAATTATCTCTGTTCTCCAAGAGACTCGGTTTAAACCACAAGGTAGTGCAACTTGCTTCCTTTTTGAACACCTTTTACAAAATTAGTTATGTAGCTGTATTGAAGTACACTGGCTCTTTGTGTATGGTGAAAATAGTTGCAGCATGTTATCTTCATGGACTATTACAGGTAATATATGTTATTTTAAATTAAGTGGCTTGCATTCTGAATCACAGAATTATGATTTCTGTTGAGGAACTACTGAACTCCTAAGTAATCTTGTATTTTTTTTACAGATAAAGTAAACATTAATTTATTTCATATATTGTTTTTATAAGAGCATGCTAGTCAGGAATTTGTGTTGATGAAGTGTAGGGGGGTAATCAATGTGTCAGTGCATATACAGAAATTGTGCTACAATCACATACATGGTATGGGAGTGGATTTTATCATCTGAGCCTTCCCAGATTTATCACAGGCTTGTCAAACTTAAATGAGTTTGACTTCAGACTAGGATTAAGAGAGCATTGGGAAAAATTGCAATTCTTCCCTTTCCTTCTGCTAGAAGTAGTTGAGCACTGCTGTAATTTTTTCAGATTCCAAAGCTTGAACTTAAAATTTGGTAGCAGGCTTTTGAAAGGCTACTCTGAAAGTCTGAAAAAAATTGTTGCAATAACAGGTCAGAAATAAACTGAATTTAGCATATATTGGAAAGACCCAGTGAAATGGGCTTTTTTTGAACTCAGTTCTTAGTTCTACCAGTTGCCTGGAAAGATGGCTTAGCAATGTTTCTCATGTACTTGGCCCATGAAGCTTGTCCTAGTAGTCAGCACAAAACTTGGATAAGTAGATATAACAGATTAGGTCTGCCTGGCCAGCTATTTCTATATTCCACATGAGTAGGGCAACATCATCCATTCTTTTTTGTTCCACAGCTGAGGTTTATTGTGCATTATTTGATGTACATATTTAATGCTGCAAATATTCATGTAACATCTATTATTAGCAAGGTGTTTCTGAAGTCCTTTAGAATCACTAACCTCTTCTGAATATTTTACCTTATTTACTTGTCATTTAAAGCAAAATAAGTGCCAGTTTCATGCAGAAATAATGTTTTATTGGCCTGAATTAACAAATACATTTGCTATTTGAGAAACAGTGGGCTGTAGCCCACCAGGAAGTCTACAGGTTACCTGTAAATATTTTTTAAAGCATAGACATGTAAATGTAATAAATACATGAAAATTAGCTAGTTCATCTTTTAATTAAATGTAACACAAGAGTAAGGAGAGGATTAATTTCTTTTGCCTAAATTGGTATTTGGCTCCCTGTTAGAAATAACTGATGCAAACACATTTTGGATGTTATGCTGCTAATCTTTAAAAATCTGTGGACATTTTAGTTGTGATCCTATGCTGAAGTAAGTGGTTTGCATCTTCATTTATATATACATTTGGCTATTGTGTTTGCATTTTTGATTGTGTGATAAGTCCATGTTCCTATACATGATACATATTTATTTTGAGAATCTTTACAGCCTTTTAAACAGACATGTCTCATTAGAGAAATGTCGTCACATGGATTTTTAATACATTGTTCTCAACGTGTCTGGTTGCAATGTGAAGCAATTGCAATTTTACAGTGTTTTTTTCGGATGATAATATGTGTTTCAGTTTCTATGGCACCGAAACATCTAATGGGTTCATTCACCATTTGGTGTACATAAGAAGAACCCATTTTTGTTGGTATCAATTTGTGAGGAAAGTCAGAAAGGCTGAATGACTTTGTTTTTACAAAATATGTGCTTGGCTGCTGAATATTTTTATACGTTCCACAGTATTCAATATATTACCCACTCCAGAAATGCTTCATGTTAGTGATTTCATATATGACCACAAGAATTGTATATGCATACATTTATCATCACCTGGAATTTTGTTTGCTTAAAAATGTATTTGCCTAAGTTTGTTAATTCTTCATCCTTTGCTCCCCAATCCCACCAAGTCAACAATATCCATGTTGTTTTTCATTTTCTCAAAGGATGTCCTAAGATACAGAAGACTCAACATTAAGGTCTAAGCTGTGTTTTTTAATATGTCATGCTGGATCTGATCAGCTCTAGATACTTGTATGTATTTATATTACTTTCTCTTCTCAAACAGGTGTAAATATTGAGGAGGTTATGCTGAAAGATCTGAAGGAGATTTCAGATGGAGAAATCAAAGTAGCAATTAGCACTGTGTACATGACACTGGAGGTAAGGGGAAGCGTGAAGAATGTATTGATAAACAGCCCTACTGCATACACAGACTGTTCTCTAACATAGACTTTGATAATACATGAGCACAATTTTCAGTGATTTAGTTAACTCAGAGAAGCAGTAGCTGTTGTTATTCTGACATACATTATGCATCTGATTATTCCTTTCTGTTAGTCATTAAACAATGGCATCAGCAGTTTGCAGCCTTTGGGTGGACTAAAGGTATAAGCTTTCTCTTGAATTTCACTGGGCAATTACTAAGTAGGACTTGTTGCTATCTTTCACTGAAAGTATGACATACAATTTACAAAGTGACTCTGATGCTCTATCAGCAGGATAGATAGGAGGAGAAATTGCTTTATACCTTCTATAAACTTATCTGAAAACTGTGTAATGACCTATGTCTCTTGTCACATTGCCTAAATTAAAATGCTGGAAGAAACAAAAGGAACTTGATGGGGCTGCAGCTAGTACAATGTTGATCTTTTGGATCAAAACTACAGATTTCTCTTTATGAGTCCTTGCTTAGACAACTTGACAGTGGTTGCTTGGCTTTTCTTTATCGGCCAGTCCCAAAGGCTTTGTAATTGCTTAGGGAAAAATCTTGTACAGTATGTTTTGTATTATTATTTGAAGATGACTTGTGTTACCGTTGTCAGTAGCTATTTTTCTTGACCTGAAGTAGATATAGATGTTACTGTCTGTATGTAAATATATTATTTAAAATATTAATGTTTAGACAACTGAGAAGTGTGACATGGAAGTATTAATTCTGGTGGAAGTTTGCATACTGTTACACTCAGTAACTAGATTGAAAAAAATCTCAACAAGAAAGAGGTACTTTTAGCTACTATGTGTTTTTAATTTTCAGTCTCACCATTTGCCTGAAAGTCACTTATCCAAAAGTATTTGACATGCAAAAGACTTCATCTTCTACTTTTTCATTTTATTTTAACCAAAACTTTATTTTAATCCAAACTATACTAAAAAAAAAAAAAAAAGAGAAAAAGAAAAAAGAAAAAAAAAAAAAATCACTTGAATAGTTCTTCCCTGTGTATTGGCTAGAAATCTCACATTAAATCTAATGCACCAAAAGAACAATCCAGATTTTATCAGTTGAGATCAGTTCTAACGGGTAGCTTCATACATACTATAGCTTCATACATATTTGTTGGAATAATCATGCCATACAGAAAGGTTTGTGTTGGAAGGGACCTTAAAGATCATCTAGTTCCAACCTCCGTGCCATGGGCACAGGCACTTCCCACTAGTCTGGGTTTCTGAAAGCCGCATTCCGTCTGGCCTTGAATGCTTCCAGGGATGGGTGATCCACAACTTCCCTGTGCAATATATTTTAGTGTCTCACCACCCTCACAGTGAAAAATTTCTTCCTAATGTCTAGCCTAAATCTACCGTCTTTCAGTTTAAAGCCATTGGCCCATGTCCTATCCCTACACGCCCTTACAAAAAGTCCCTTCCCAGCTTTCCTGTAGGCCCTCTGCAGGTGCTGGAAGGACACTATAAGCTCTCTCTGGAGCCTTCTCCAGGATGAACAACTCCAGCTCTCTCAGGCTGTTTTCCTAGGAGGTGTTTTCTATCCCTTTGGTTGTCTTCATGGCCCTGAACTCCATGTCCTTCCTGTGTTAATGCATGATAATTTATTCTAACTGCTCACTGAATTTGCAGTAACTTAGGAAGACTGAAAATAAAGTTTCTCCGGGTCAGTCAGCTGAAAACAAGGCAAATAGTCAATGGCTGTCTGTTATTAACAATTACAGGCAAGGGAATATGTGTGTTCTGAAGACTGACTAATCTGTTAAGGTCCTTGTTCATGTTTCTGCCCATGGTATCCAAACACTTCATAAAGACAGCTACCTGGTGATAGAGGATATGTAATCTTTTAGTATTGAAGGGTTGGACCCACACTGTGTGTATGCCAAGTGATTCACAGAGTATGTCAGGGCTTCAGTGGAGGCTGCTGTCACCAGTTTCGTTGCCCCAAGGAAGTGCCCAGCAAGTCTATGTGGCACAGTGAATTTGACTGTCCTTATGTAGCATCTGGTAGTCCAAATGAGTTGAGGTGGTACCTAGAAAAGGTTTTGGCTCTTGCAGCGTTACTCTTTGCCACTCCGTGTCTCAGAGAAACTGACTAGCTGTTCCAGCAGCAGTGATTTAGAAATTTAGAAATGTTTGGATGAACAGTGGATCTGCTTCCTAATGAGTAAATAGTTTGATCCCAGACACATGGTTTAATTTTCAGGCTATTTTGCTGTAAGTACTATGGCATGCAACTGAGTTACTAATTTTGACAATTTTATTTGTGTGTTGTGAGAAGTAATGTTTTTAATACTTCTGAAAAGCAAACCAAGAATATCTGTCTAAGCTGGAACACGTCAAACGAGTGATAGATAGTCTGCTGCATGCAGCTTAGTGAGATTATGCCATATTTGAAGGCTTGAACTTTTGGTGCCTTTCATGACTGGACCCTACTTGAGTATTTGGAAACTTTTTTCTTGCAGTATGAATATAGACATATTTTAAATGGCACCAGATTGTTCCATGAATTTGATTTTAATGCTAAAAACAAAATAAGAAAACCTCAAGTAAACATGTTAACATTTAATCTTCCAGTAATGGAGTTGGAAACAAAATTCTCAGTAACTTAAAACAGCAATGCTGTTCAGAGATATTTTTCTGATGCCTGTTGTGAGAAGTTAGGGTATGTAAAATAAATGATGTATGGAGCTGTAGGAATACGACTTTTGCAGACTACCTTATGTCTAAGGAACATTAAACATAGGGTTCTCGTTTAGCAAATAAATAACCATTCATTTCAATGTCTGCATAGTCTGGACTTTTGTGCATATTTTTGCAAAGATGAGGCAAGGCCATTAGGGATTTAATATAAAATAAATCGCCAAGGGGTCTTCTTGTAGTCCTAGACTCTCTGCCACATGGTGTGTCACTAATGTGCATAAATGGGCTTAAATGAATTTGTTATCTGTATTGCATTTGCAGTATGTATATATTTATATATTATTTTTTAATTGTGTTTAAAAATAAAACATTAAATACATCATTTCTGAAAGCTGAAAACATACTATTTGTAAATAAATCAACCTTAATTAAGGTCTTAAAATGTCAGTGTGTGAGATATGCCTGTAGGAAAATGTATACATATAATACATGAAGCTTGACCGTACTTTCATGTGCTTTTTTTACAAGTATTAGGAGGGTTAAGTCTTCACCTTATAGGACTGAGTAGTGCAGCCAAACATGCATTAATGTGAAAACTGTGCTCATGTTTAAACATCAGACAGCTGTATTCTGGAGAACAGTAGCTGTTCTGTTGTGCTTCACTTCAATAGATGTACCTCAGCTGTAATGAGTACACTGCAAGGTACAGAGATCTGCTGCAGTCCTGCTGAATTATCTGTTGTAACTAGTTTTTCACCTGTAAAGGTATGAAAAAAACCTGATGCTGAGAACCTTACACTGTTTTGAGTTCTTCTTGATTAACTGTGTGAAATCAAATGGCAGCAAAACCGACACCAATTACAGTGATTGTCAGGATTGCTCATAGTTTTTAAATTAAGACCAGATCCCTTCCAGAAAGTGTTGTAAGGGTGATATGAGTTAGTTCCCCTGCACAGTGAGGTATTTCTACATGAAGCTGTGTAGAATATCAGGTAAGGTGTTCATTGTGGTTCCCTCCAATGTGAGAAAACTGTAAGCTTGTGAAACTGGCCAAGACCATCATGTTCATCTATCAGTCCAATTCAGCCTGTGCTTAAATCAGTAAGTAATGATTTATTTAACTGACATTTTTTCTGCAACTTTGCTCATTTGATTATTTTCTTCTATACTGCTTCATAACTCATAGAAAACCAGAAGCAACAGAGATTTTGTTCTTGCAGTATCTCTTTAAGAATGCATAAGATATCAGGTCTGCAATGGTGTGTATGTTGGATTTTAATCCAGTGTCCAAAGATACTGGATAAACTTCTTCAGTTCTCATTCATGTGACATCTGGCCTAAATTTGGTCAACTGTTTATAATTTTGCCTTTACTATTTTTCTTCAATCTTTGTTCAAAAGTGCATAAGCAAAGTAACATAACCATGAAAATTATTAAAGGAATAAGCATAGACATTAGATTAATCTGCTAACATTACAGTAAAAATGTGCTTGTGTTTACAAGTTCAAGAAGATAAACAATTTCACATCATTTATGAAATATATTTCTCTAACTAAAATAGTTAGGAAATACATCTGTATAATGTGCAGTCTCTCTCAGCTAAATGAAATGCTGTCATCTACACTATGATTATTGGACTGCATTTCTGACTTCTGCAAAGCTGACTAATTTATCATTTGTGTACGCTTCTATTTCTTGTCAGTAGCATATCAGCTCAGCTGCTCATGGGGCATAGATTCTGACAGCGGGAGGTGCTGTTTTGAGAAATGTTCAGCATAAAAAGAGATTTTCTATGAAATGCAAATACTTTTAACAAAAATTTCAATGTTAAACCTGACTTGGATGTTTAATATTTTAAGGTGTGGACATAATGCATGAGAAAAGAGAAACTGGCGATAGAGGTAACAGCAATATGGGTATTACAGAAAAGTTAGATTTTATTTTCAGCTATTTAGTTTGTTTTTTCTTTACTATTGTGCAGGAAACAAATTAATTCGAACATTAAACTGACGATAAAAGGTTGCAATATTATTCCAGATATAACTAAAAGGACGTCTTTTTGGTTTGCTGGTGTTACTGTAGCTATACTACAAAAAGGAACAATTCTGTCCATAGTAAGTAACAAGAGATACAGAGTATTTCTAAGCAAATGTCTGTCATGGTGAACTACTTCTGTGTTTTTCATTTAAAAATTAAAAAGCCCAAAAAGCAAACAAAAAAACCCCTCCAAAACAAACAACAAAACCAAACAAAACCCAAAACAAAACAAAACCAACAAAACCCCCTCTAAACCAAACAGCAAACCAACACAAAAACACAAATCCCATTTAAGATCATGCAGCATTCACTTACAATGGTGATATTTTCATGCAGAAAACCAACAAAATGTGTTTGCTCTGTCTTGAAATATTTTGTTCCATCTGTTTGGCAAAGCATGTGCGTGAAACACCTTCTGAACTGGAACGTAAGTGAATGCTTAAAACTTCTAAGTATTACAGTATTCTCTGGTTTTAACATTCATTGAATTTTATACCTTCTGCTATGCATCAGAAGCCTAATTCTGAGGCTATTGGTTATTTTAAGGTGTAGGAACATTTTAATTTTTGAATTGGTCAGGTAAAGTACCCTGTAAGATTTTTCAGCATTTCTGTTCTCTGCTGAAATGTAAACAAGGAAGATCCTTCTTTTGACTCTGTATAACTGGTACACTCCCAAGCTTAAATTGAAGTCAAATCTGAAAACTTCAGGGTTTATATCATTTTATATTAATATATTCATATATTTATATTCATATAAATATATTTATTTATATTTATATAAATATATTCATATATGAGTATATTTTTATATTCATATATTCACACATTTACTTATATATTTACTAATTCATTTATATATGTATATGTTTATTATTAATATTGATTTATTTATATATTTATATATTATTATATTTTATATTTATGTATTTATATACATATACACACATATTTTTATATGTGTATATACAACAGGGATCAAAAAATACAAATTTATTCAAGGTGAAGCCCCTCATCCTCTATTTAAGTACTCAAGTTGAGAATAATTAACTAAGAACATCAGCTACAGTTCTACCAAAGAATGTAGTTTTTTTCTCTCTCTCTTTCTAGGAGGCAGATACAATTTTTCTCAGAAAGGTCATCATTTCTATAGTCAGAATTATTCACAGTTTCTTATGAAACTAACAAAATATAGATCTCATCATAAAGCTGCTGCATGACTCTTAATCACCCAAAAGTGTAACTTCTTTTACAATTCCATGTCTAGCTTACTTTTGTATGTTTTATTTTTTGTATGTAAATGAATACAGGTTAAGTCTAACCTGCAGGATTTTTGAGCCTAGAAGAAATGGCATTCAGAACTATTGTATATATTGCAAGTATTTCAGCATCTTACTTTTATGACTGTTTTTTCCTTTTTTATAAAAAGTTGATAAATAAGGTATCAAATGTAAATTCCTCCAAGGAAATTTTGCACTGCTTTGGCAATAAAGAATTATATAGTGTTTTTCTCTACAAGAAATTCTATGGATGACTATATTGTTTTTAGTACTGAAATTGCCCTATTTCTGAAATAATTACAGTATCTTTAACCAAAGTTGCTAACTACAGACAAGAGAAATCACAGTATGTGCATGTAGAGATGGGGAATTCAGGTGATTTCAGGTAGTAGTAAAACTAAGAGAGAACCTGGCTGACTTGTCAGTCTTTATTTATGGATGACTTTTTTTATTTCTTCACAAGAACAAAGAAACCAATCTTTCCTACCCTGGATACTACCTTTGCCAACAAAAAAGCAATTAATTAATTTTTTTTTTTTTTGCCAGTTCTTGTTCTTTTTGCAGAAAGACAAATCTCACTACCAGATATTCTGTAATCTGACTTCATTCCAGCATCTCTATCTTGATCTTGTTCGTGCCTCTCTCTTAGTCACATTTCCAGTGGATTTTCATAAAACATCACTCTTTATCCTTCATCTTCTGGAGAAAATAAATTAAAAAAAAAAGGAGATGTAAAGTTGGAGAAACGGAAAGTTAAGAGTAAAAAAATCTGCTTCTTGCAGTCCGACCTTCTTTTTTTTTCCCCCACTGCAAGACATAGCAGTCTGTGCCTGATTCCACACACAGAATTTTATGTTTTTAGGTTTCACCTGTGCCAGAAATCTGTGTATGCTTTTTTTTGCTGAGTGTTTGTCATAGGCTAGAAAGGAAAAAGGTTGGATTAGATAAATTTCATACGCCAAATGAAAAATATTAGGTCAGGCCTTCGACCATAGATTTACCATTCACCATAGCTGTGGCTTTTTGTATTTGGGGATGAGTCTGAATAGCTGGCAGTTGTACCATCAAGAACTCCTGCAATTGTATTTTAAAACCAAAGCTCTTCAGTGAGCACTGATTTAAGGGATTTTTTTTTCAGACTTATCAGGAACTGAATTATATTCTACTGAAAATGTATTGTTTTGAGAGTTTGTAGTCTCTTCTTTATAAAAATAGCATTAGCAGGGTAGTTTTTCAGCATTTGCTGTTAAACAAGACTCTATAAATAAGAGAACTAGAGATATTTCAGAAACAAAGTGATTCCTTTCACATCTCTCAGTTGAGGATTTGCCATATGGGTTGCTCAGCATCACACTCCCAGAAAAAAAAAAAAAAAAAAAAAAAGGCAATGAAAATATTAATATTCTCCCCCCAGCCCCATTTTTAAAAACTGAACTAAACATGTTCAAGTTCAGCCCATATAGCTGTGGCATTTAGTTGAGTATGTATTTGCCACTCTGCTGGGCGTTTGTGACGACGGAAATGCTGCGCTTTTCTTGCCATGCAGCTGATGTGCTGGAGCTTGCACAGTGGCGTGTAAATTATCCCTTCCCTCCTCCGATCTGGCATGCTGCCAGGCCCCCAGGGCTGTGCTCTCTCCATCAAGGGCAGTTGGTGAAAACATCACTGCTCTCACTGTGGCGTGGGGAGCTGTAGCTTTTCCCTGGGGCTCCAGAGGGGCATCACCAGCTGAGCGAAGGTGTTGATGCTCTGGTCTGCTGCTAGAACTTGAAACAGGCAAAGAGATAGATATAAAATAAATAATGGTAGGGATTTTTCTCAAGATTCACAACCATAGAAATCCACAGCATCAATATTTTGAAAACCATCCGTATTGCATGAGTTTCTGGGGCTTTTTTTTTTTTTTGCTTTTGCTTTCTCTTACTTATATGTGCTTTTTTTATCTCTGTGGGTTACCTTCTCCCTTTAGGGACTATGCCACCATAACCACCCTTCAAGGATTTTGTAGAACTTCATCAACCCCACTCCTAAGTGTGCTTGTGTGGAAAATCATTGTAGAGCAAACCAAATTAATCCTGAGCATGTAGCAGACACCCAAGTGACCACACTTTCATCAGTCCTTCTGGCTCAGGGATGTTTTTTCACAGAAAGGTCTGCATTGCTGTATTAAAAAAGATAAAATAAAATAAAATAAAATAAAATAAAATAAAATAAAATAAATCTGCTTTATAGGTAGGAGCAGGCATATATGAGCAAAAGAACTTTCACTGAATAAGTAGATGCATTGTCCTGAGAATAGAACTGCTGCCATAACAAATAGGGAAATATCTACAGAAGAAAATGCTTTTAAAAAGCTGTGGTATAACATCCTGCCTTCTGCCATATAGTCATACAGTAGATTTTGGTAGAGCACATACTTTGCTTTCTGTCAGGATGCTTTCTGCTCCAGCACAAAACCTACACATTCCCGAGGATTCAATCAAATACTTGAGAGCTGTGCATGATCCAGATTTAGAAGAAAGTGCAATAGTACTGCATTATACTGTCATCATACAGTTTCCACTAGGCAATTTTTTTCCTATATCTTCAAGAGGAAATACTTTATTTACAAAGGCTGCAGGTATTTAGTTCAAATAAACAGGAAACTTTTTATTTGGATCCTGCTAAATGCTTGTCTCAGTGAAAGCTCCACAGGTTGGCAGTAAGACCTACAAGGTTCCTATTTAACTTGTTTAATAGTATTTGCATTTGTGTTTGATTTCCCCATGTTTAGTTTTTTAAACTTAATTGGAACAGCTAGTTTTGTTTCTCTGCTTCTTATTGGGTATTTTATACTCCTCTAGTGTGCTGCAGCTTGTTCATCTTTTCCAGAAACTAATCTGTAAATACTTGTAGATAAATAAATAGAAAACATTGGTTGTTTTGTCATCTACTATGTATTCTTCCTTTGTGTGTATCATTAGCTTAATTGTTTACAGTGTTCCAGTCTGTTACACTTACACAGATCCTCTGAGGTAATGGCGTTATGTTTTGTAGTATAAACCAATATTTGCTCACAAGTCAAACCTCAGCCCCACTTCCCATGGCCTTCTAGTACTATCAGTGTAGTATTAAAATCCAAAGTGCCTGGGTGGACAGAACCATGAAAGCAGTCATTTTACTAGTTCCTATTTATGCATTAAATCTGTATTATAAATTTCTGTGAATAACAGACAGGTGAAGACAGGTACCACTTGTGACTATTTGGAACCTATGTATTTTATACTTTAACAATTTTAGAATAATATTAATTTACGGGTTGAGAGGTTCAAATAAATTAAATGATGAGGGATCCTTTGTGTGCTGTGGACTCAGTCACTGTGAACTCACATTCTAAATTTACAGAATTGTATCTGGCTATGTTTTTTATCCATTACTAAAGGCTGAAAAAACAAATATATTTTCAAATAGTGCTCTGCACGCTGATGTATCTGTGCTTGGTGTCATTATTCTTCACAAAATGTGATAATAATGTTATCTGTTAACATAAAAACAAAGTTTGACTCCACAGAAGCTGCTGGATCTGGATAACCACAATATACTTGAATCTCTTAGGACCACACTCTGACATTTCTACTAAAAGTTTTCCTAAATTCCTAAATACTCCTAAAATATTTAGGAATTATTTTAAGCAAAATACTTGTGCTGAGTCTCAGCTGGTGTGCGTAAAGGAATATTCATTTCCCAGTGGTAACATGAAATTGTATTTTTTTACCTTTTTTATATATATTTAATGGATTGAAACACTTTGAAGAAAAAAAAAATATACATACATTTCTTGTCCTAATCTAATTCAAAGAGGTTTTATGGTTCTGATTCCGGCCTTTTCTCATGCTTTATGTATAGGTAAATCAGGAAGTTACATCTTGTCCAAGCTAGCAGGGAGCAGAAATGGTCCCTCTATGTGACTTGTGGGAGGATAATCAGTCAGGCAATGGCAAATGGGTGTTTACTGGGTGGATACTGCAGGTGATTTGAGAAGAGATTGTCTACAGCTTGCAAGAGGGTCCTGAGAACAACAGTATGCATTAAAACTTAATGGTTTGTACTTGCAAGATGTGCTGGTTATTTCATGCCTGCAACTTCATTATAGTTCAAAATTTTGAACTGTGGCTGTTATGCTGCAGTGCTCTGTGCTCAGAGCTAGGCAAAATTGCCACAGTAGAACTGGATGGTGGAAGCAGCTGACAAAAAGGAGCTTGGAGGGATTCAGTGTCTGGTCAGAAAGGGCAGTGAAAGAGTCAGATGAAAATGATGGCAGGAGAGGAGATGGAGTTACTGTGGTGCAGAGCACAAAGGCTTATAAACCGGTATGAGATATGATATAAACCATCTTTAAGCTTCACCTGCCTGTGGGCTTCAAGCCTGTGCTATAGGATTGTTCGTAGAGATGAGGCCACTCATTTGTGACACAGAATAAAAGTGTACCATACATTTATGGGTGTGTATAGATAGATATCTGGATACACATTACATATATGTGAAGAATATGGGAGCTCTGAGAAACGAGCTGTGTACCTGCTGTGTAACATCAAATTAAGCTCACTCAATTTTATCCTTAATTACACATTTTCTTTATTCCAATGCAATTTAGTGTGCAGTTTTGTCTGTGAAGATATATTTAGATGTCTGGCTCTGATCCCGAGAAATAAGTTTCTGAAATTCAGAGTTGTTCTGAGAAAGCACCTTGCCAAAGTTTCTTGTTTCAAAGAAATGAAGAGAGGCTGAAGCCTCTGCTGATGTAACTGTTACCAACCAGGAGTGTAATTTCTTTCATTCACACCCAAGCAGTAAGACCTAGTTAAAATCTGCAGCCAAAGCCTTTTCCAGAACAGCTTATTCTGTGTATTTTGGTCTAAACTTTGCTATTGAAAATGCAAATTTCAGAGCTGGAAAAAGTATTTGTGGGGAAAGTCAACTGGAATAGTAGGGCTTTCAGGTGCAGAGTGAAATGACATTGCCCATAGGATGTTCCAGAGACAAGACACAGTCCAGTTGCCACTGAGGAAAAGTGAGCAGATGAGGAGCAATGCTGTCATAACAGATCCATAGTCGAAGATACTATCTTGGATGGTAGCTGTGGTAAAATATGTTACTATTAAGCCAAAGATCAATATTGTATGTGGAAGTAATTGCATAATGCCACAGACCAAAGAAAATTAAAAACAAAAATCTCATGCAGATACAGAAAGTATTTCATATTAGAACTTAGTTAATAGTGTTTCATAATCACAAACAGTAGAGTTGGAGTTTTTCACAGAAGTTGATGTGACTTAGTTGCATCAGGCAAATGCAGATTTTAACAAAAAAGAACTTATTTTGGGTCAGAAGATAAGCTTTGGTTTCCTGAAGAAAAATATGCACAGTTTTGCAGTTACTATATAATACTGGCTTTTGTGGTAGTAGATATCCCACTGGTAAAGCTTTAAAAAAAGGACCTCTTGACCTTGTGAAAAAAGTTAGTTATTTGGAATGTTAAATGCAATTATATTGACATATGGTGATAATGTGATAAAGCATAAGGGTTAAAGGTTGAAGGAACCATGGCTTGGCAATTAGCAATGTAAATGAAACATTCATTATCCAGCATGCTGAGAAGTTGATGAACTGTACAATAAATCTGAGCCCAAGTCACTACTGAGATAACTCATTTTAGACATAACAGTATTTATTAGGATCCTGGACATTGTTTTGCATTCTCTGATGAAATATATTGCAATACAGAAACATTTTATCCATTACTTTATGTGAAATAAGTCAATACTAAAAATTCATAAAGCCCTAAGCAATTCTCCAAATATCATAGAATGAAAAAGGGAGAAACATGAAAGACATTAAAACATACCCTATCTGGAAATATGTTTGCTTAGATGTATTTGTTCTCTTCAGTGCATTGGTATTGGTATTTCTCCAATGTAAATTGTCTCCAGTGACTTATATTAACTCACCTGAAGCCATTTTTCATCTTCCAAGACCCAAGTCAGAATCTGACCTGTTAAGTAGAGGACCAGTTACTCAATGTTGTAGTCTCCTTTTATACAAAATATTTTATCTTTAGAACACAGGATATAATTTGTTCGAGAGACAACGCAGAACATGTTTATTCAGTATTTCTAAGTTCCATGAAGATAAGCACTGAGTGTTATCAGGCATTGTTACAGTGACTTTACTTGTGTCTCTCTTAGAATAATACTCAGTACCAGTAAAACCACAGCTAAATTTCTTAACTTGATTAACAACCAACTTGCAAGGAAAACTCTAAAGAGCATTTGCTTCCCCATCCTCTCCCTTCCTGTATTACAAATAAAACTATTAAGAATTAAGCTTACATGGTATACATATTGAAGTGCTGAAAATTACTTTCGAGTATGCGTCTGTCAAACGCTTTGGATTTTGACAAAAAAGTTATTTGGATCAGCATACGACACAGGGTGGAGGAGGCAAGATATGTTGGAGATCCTATGGGAAGCCTGTAAGACTGAGAAGAATTAAATTTAGTACACCGAGTTCTTAAAATAGCAGTGTAAACTCAAAAAAGTCTTCTAACCTTGGAGTGATTGAGATGGCTGAGTATTATAAATGTCCCAAAAATAGTTTGCAAAACAGTTTTAATTGCAGGTTTTACTCAGTTTCAGCTGTGCTTGTGTCAAAGCATGTCTGCAGTTTAAAACCTAAATTGTTGGAACTTAATGGTTGAAGCACATCAGCCAGAATGCTTATTGTAAAGACAGGTGCAAGTGCTGTGTTGAGCTCAGCTCTGCCATAACTGAGAATGTAGCTACTAAGGTACTAGAAAATTGTGAGGAAAATATGGTGAGGAAAATATTCTATAACTCTCAAGTTGTATTCATATAAAAAGTTCCTTATTTAACTACCTTTGCATTTCTCTGGACATCTACAAAGCTTTTGCATCTGTGGCTATTGCTGTGCTTTCCTATACAAGTGACTATCACAGAATTATCACAGCTGGAAAAGACCTCTAAGATCAGCACATGCACCTCCCAACACCTTCCCCAATATAATATATACATATATACATACATATATATATCTCTCAATATCTGTATCACCCACTAGAGCATGTCCTGAAGTGCCTCATCTACACAGTTTGTAAATAATTCTAGGGATGGCGACTCCACCACCACCTCCCTGGGCAACCCATTCCAGTGCCTGGCTACTTTCTCAGTAAAGAAATTCTTCCTCGTATCTAGTCTAAACCTCCCTTGGGGTAACTTCAGGCCAGTTCCTCTGTTCCTATCGTTATTCACTTGAGAAAAGAGGCCAGTACCTACATCTCTGCAACCTCCTTTCAGAGAGTTGTAGAGAACAATAAGGTCTCTCAGCTTCCTCTTCTCCAAACTGAACATTCCAAATTCCCTCAGCCTCTTCTCACAGAACTTGTTCTCCAGACTCTTCACCAGCTTGGTTGCCCTTCTCTGAACTCACTCCATCACCTCAATGTCCTTCTTGTAGTGAGGGGCCCAGAACTGAACACAACACTCAAGGTGTGGCCTCACCAGTGCTGAGTACAGGGGCAGAATCACTTCCCTTCTCCTCCTGGCCACACTATTGCTGATACAAGCCAGGATGATGTTGGCCTTCCTGGCCACCTGGGCACACTGCTGGCTCATATTCAGCTGGCTGTTGTCCAACACCCCCAGGTCCTGTTCTGCCTGGCAGCTTTCCAGCCACTCCTCCCCAAGCCTGCAGTGTTGCATGGGGCTGTTGTGACCAAAGTGCAGAACCTGGCACTTGGCCGTGTTAAACCTCATTTTATTGACCTTGGACCACTGGTCCAGCCTGACTGGGTCCCTTTCCAGAGCCTTTCTGCTCTTGAGCAGATCAACACTCCCACCCCACTTGGTGTCGTCCGCACATTTACTGAGGAAGCACTCAATCCCCTCCTCTAGATTAGTAATGAAGATATTGAACAGAACCAGCCCCTGGGGGCACCACTGGTGACCAGCCACCAACTGAGTATAACTGAATTCTAAGTTACTGGGCCCAGCAATGTAGCCAGTTTTTAACCCAACAAAGAATACCCCTGTCTATGCCATGAGCCTCCAGCTTCTTGAGAAGAATGCTGTGGGAGATGATGTCAAGGGCTTTACTTAAGTTCAGGCAGACAATATCCACAGCCTCCCCTTGTCTGCTGGGTGGGTCACCTAGTCATAGAATAAGGCTGGTCAAGCATGACCTGCCTTTCCTGAACCTGGCTGGGCCTGACCCCCTTGCTGCCCTGCACTTGCCATGTGAGTGCACTCAATATGAACGCTCCATGATTTTTGCAGGCACAGAAGTCAGGCTGACAGGGCTGTAATTCCCCAGATCCTCCTCCTTGCCCTTCTTGTAGATGGGCATCACACTGGCAAGCCTCCAGTCACCTGGGACCTCTCCTGTCAACCAAGACTTTAGTAGATGATGGAGAGAGGCTTGGTGAGGTCCTCTGCTTGCTCCCTCAATACTCTTGGGTGAGAGTACTTTCTTCCATCAGTTAGAAGAGCCTGGGGCATTAAATTCTAAGGTATATCATATTATTTATCTAAACTTTCATCTAAAGTTTTAAAATTAAAAATTACCACAAATAAGTGAATATGTTCTGTTGCTTAGTTTTCCCTTTAGAGTCACTGTAGCATCACTAATCTAAATAAACTTGCTGACTCCCAGCTCATTTGTACTATTTCTATTGTTATACAGTGTTCTGAATTGTAGCATTTCTTATATCTTAATTTCCTGTCTACTTGCAGGTTGCCATTACTGGATCAACTTGAACTGAACTGTGTAAGCAGTAGTGTATATATGTTTATATACTTCAAAATATGTTATGATGACAATGTGTATACACACACACAGATACTGCTGAAACATGAACTATTCAGTACACATACAGGTTATATACAGTATGTATAAAATATTCAGTCCATATACAATACCAAATACGTACACGTCAGATTTGTTTAAACAAGTTCATTTCCACAAACAACTCTAACAGTAGACAGAAGTTTAAACCTGAAATCTGAGTATTGCCTTTACTAATGTTCAGGTATTTTCTTTCCTGTGTTTTCAGTTTCTCACAGTTCTTTGAAAAGATATTAGAATTTTAAAATAAATCTGTATCTCTCATCACAGCCTTCTTTTTATATTTCTTAAATTTTCTTGCTATACTTTCAGTTGCTCTTGAGATTTCCTTTAGGTCAAAGGGGAAAAGCCACCAATCATTGTGGTGTCATCACAGCCCACGACAAGTTAGCCAGGAGATTCTATAATCTTTCCTGATATTCTAATGTAGAGCCCATTTTTGATGATATCTCAGATTATGTCTAATTTGTTGCAAAGTCCTTGAACAAACCTTCTGGAAGGATTATATGAAGGAAAAATAAGGCATCAGAAGACTTCACATCCTAATCTGAAAATACCTTGTGTGTGCTGTGCACTTCTCAGACAAGTTAAGGAAATGTTCTTTTTTACAACATCCAAAAGATTAATAATTCTGTGACATTTTTAAAGTTCTTAAAGCTTAAACCAAAGCAGTTTCTCATTAGTTTCCAAAGCTAACAGATGAATTCTCTTTCTTCTATATATTAATTTCTAGGTTAAAGTTAACCAAAGATACTCAGTAGCATATTCATAGGAATGAGGTCCTCATGTAAGAAAGCAGGATCCCCCTGTAAATGGCAAAAAGATCAGTCTTGAATTAGTATTTTTTCTTGTGTTTTTCTCCAAAGTAGCACTGCTTGTTCTCAAAGAGTAATTCTCCCATCAACAAAATAGGTTCTTTCCTGAATGATGGAAGTGACTTAATAGTAATCAGTGAGAGTCAGTCTTGAGGTGATTTTTTCTGTGTTTTTAATGCCAGACAGTTTACAAATACCAGTTGCAGGTTTTGCAGTCTTTTGTCATTTGGGAATTTATTGTTTTTTTAAAGTTTAGCCCATTATAGCTGGTTAGAGATAAAGAGTATTTGTATTTTACTTGATCACATTTAGATGAAGTTTTCTAATTGCTTTCCTCTTCCCAGGTGCAAGGTTAGAACTAGATCTTACCATAACTGTCTTGACAAACACGTGGGGAGACAAAAAGCTTTAGACCTTATGTCTTGGGAGAAACAATGTTTTTGTCAACTTTTTAGTACTACTTCTGGCATTTAAACTTCTGCTAATAGCTATGCTTTGCAGAATGGATCTGAAAAAATGAAGTAAACCAAATAATAATGGCAAGTGATGGTACAATATTGAAATACAGTGTTGAAAAGACTAGGAAGAGAAGGTGGTGGCTCTCTATGTAAAGCAGCATGAATGTCCAGGGACACCTGGACAATCTTTTAAAATTCTTTCTTTAGTAGGTTTCCTGGTTACTTGAGACAGCTAAGTGCTTATAAGGCCACAGAGATTAGCAAACACAGAGGTTGAACGTGAATCCACGGAGCCTGGCTGTAGTTAATGTTTACTATCAGCTAATTACCCAGGAGAACATTTATAAATCTCTTTCTCTATCTATCTATATATATATATTAATGTATATATACATTCTGTGTATAAATGTTAATTTTTCTCTGGTCACTACCTTTCACTACTATAGCCACTTAGCAGCTTGATTATTCATATTCTGCTTACTGCATACCAACTCCCCTGTTCCTGTATTGTGGAAATGACTGAGAATTTTAGTGGTAGCTCTTTCTCCAGAAAAATGGAGCCATCTACTGTGCAAAGAGAGAACTGTTAAAAGTGAAGCATGTGATTTTTCTCTCTTGTCCCATACCCTCAAAAATTTTCCATTGTTTGTTTTTTAGTACAATATTTGCTAGCAACATGGATGCAAAATTAATCAGGTCTAGATATTTAAGGAAAAAACCCTTATAATTAGTACATATACTAAAAGGCATTAATTCAGACTTCAGCACTGTCTGTTACTTAAAAGTTTGTATTACATTTGCAGCTTGATAATCAGGAAAAATGCTGGACAAACAGCCATTTGCTAGTGTTCAAAGGCTAAAAATCTTATTCAATAAAATTAGCAATTTTCCTGCTCAGTTCATAGTTACCTTCCATTCCTAGTTATCTTTTCAGTACTTAAAAAAAAAAAAACAGAACAAATAATTTGGTAAAGTACAGTTCAATTCTGAACATGGCCCAATGGAAGAAGCATATCAGGGTCCTAGTTTCCTATTTCTTCCTTATTTTTGATCTAGGAGATATAGAAAAATATTGTATTTTACCTTCAGAAAAAACAAAACAAAACAAAACCAACTAACCAAAAAAACCCCAAACCAAAACTAAACAAAACAAAACCAAAAACAGACAAACAAATAAAAATCAAAACAAAAAAAACCCCAACAGCCCAGAACCTGGAAAAATTCATGCTTTTTGTTTGTTTGTTTTTATCCCTGTGAGGTCTTCCATCTCTGATCAGACTTTGGAAGCCTGTCAAGTTCTTTTCCTTCCAACACTTCTTCACCACTTCTGCAGACCACATTGTGGCCACTGTCTAATGGCCAGTTGCCCCAGTTTTGCCCTTGTGACACCTAATCCTATGTTTCAAAGTCTTAATCAGGTGCAACTACACATAAATCAACCCATAATCATGTGTCAGTTGGAGACATAAAATAGGCTACAATCCAGGAAGCTGTTTCTTAGTTGGAATGAGCTGTTAAGAGTGGAAAGAGAGAAGAAACATGCAAACCACTTATTCGGTGTTAAAGACAAAAGATAAGCACTATTTAGTTTAGCTTGTAAAGTTCCACATCGTTTTAATTGCTGTGGCAGTTGCTCATGTCTTACATGAATATGCTAACACACCCTATATGAGTAAGACAGCACTTATGTATAGGTTGAACCAAATGATTATAAATGAATTGAGAGATGTCTCCTGGGATTGGACATAAAGGTCTTGTAAACTGAAAATTTTATAAACAAACAGCTGTTGGGAAAATACCATTATGCTGTAATAGCTGCTATTAAAATCCATTAGCACTCTTTATGGCCTGTTTGAATTTGATGCATCATTTGCTCTGACAGCATTTCTTTCTAAAGAATTTTATAAAATATATGTAGATTATGGAAGACTGCAGTAATAGACTAGGAGATTAACACTGATTATACGTTTTACTCCCGTATACCAATCAGTCTTTGAAGAACGCTGTGTATACTCCAGTTTAAATGTCAGTGGACAAACAGGAACACATTAACCAGAACAGCTGCAAAATTTTCTCCATCACTATGAAAGAAATACACGGTTCTGCAGACATGAGAATTTCCAGGCTAAAAAAAATGTTTCCATCAATAGAATAAATCTCCGTTCTTTTTTAAGAGTTTGTGCACTCTTCAAATTGATGCCAAAGTATCATTCTTTTGCTCACAGATCCAGATACCACAGTGGATACCACCTGCCACAGGAGTAGGCATGGCCTGCAGATGGTACTGCTACCAAAAGCAGTCAGACTTCTCATGAGATTTTGAAAAACCTGTGCTAAGAAAAATCTGAAAACTCTTCTAAGAATAGCTCGAGTGTCAGTGCGCTATCTTAAAACTGCCGGATCAGAAATGTTTGTCAATGTGTCTGTGGGCAGAGGTAGGGACGTGCTTGTCCGTGGGTGCTGCAAGGGCACCATCTGGTGGGTGAACAAGAGTGAAAGACTAAATTTAATGTCTTTTAATCAAGACTTGTTAGCATCCATTTTTTGTAATGCTTATACTCAGATTATATTCTCCATGTTATCGAGTGTGCTTTTTTTCATTTTTCTTCCTGTACCTTGTGTTTTTTTATTATTTGTTCAGTGAATTCAACATGAAAGAGAATTCTTTATAAGAAGGTATAAACTCACATGCCAATGATATGGATACACTCTTTTCCTCCCTCCCCTACCTGTAGACAGTACAGACATGGTCAGTTCCTTTGGTAAGAGGGAGGAATAGAAGGGTTCATGTTCTAGTGTAGGGAGAGTTAAGTCACTGCTTTTATGTCATTCCAGCTTTGGACTATTCAGGTTTTTTTGGCTTTGTTTTTGTCTCTTGTCTGTGTTTTTTTTGTTTTTGTTTTTTCTTGTTTGGTTTTTTTCAGATTTCAGGTTTAAATTTTCTTTTCTGTTAAGGATTATGATGCATGTATCTTCAAGTGTAATCAAAAGAGGTCTGTGATTGTGCTGTTTATTATGGTGCCTTTTTTACAGAGTAGGGAGAGGCTGAAAGTAGAGTAATACAGTAGTTGCACCATTTAACATGCAAGCTGTTAAAAAGAGCCTCACTACTTATCAGCTACGGCATGACTGTGACAATATATTATGCATTCCACCGTACACCTCTTTCTAGCACTCAGCAATAGATAGATAGTTTTGCAGTGGACAGTGTCGTGGAGGTAAAGCCCTCATGTTATTCCACATGGATTTTTTTCATAGTTTGAAATAACACTGGATGCTATTTGGAGCCCCAGTTTTCTCATTTATGTGTTAATGTATTAAATAATATTTTCAGAAAATAAATAAGTCTCTGAATTTGAAGACTCCATTTCTCAGAGGTTGAAATGAGAGCTCTCTACAAACAAGTCAGCAATATAGAAAGTCTTATCCGTGGGTCTGATTAATAAGGTACTCATAAACATTTTTACTTCCACGAATTACTTCAGTTCCATGACTTTGGTAAGATTTGAATAAATTTTAAGTGTATTTTATCTTTAAGTATATTAGAAGCTTGGCCACCCTACTATCCTACCTAACTTCATTTACTTCAATGTTCAGACAACACAAATTCAACATTTAAAGAATTGTATTAAAAACATTATTTTTGAAGCCTCAGATTACCAACAGGCTATGGTGAAGTTAGTGGGTAGCAGTACAAAGTTTAATAAACAAGATTCTTACTTCGTTAGATGAGGTTTCTTCTTTGACATTGCTAAGAAATACTTGTTTCTTCCCTTACTGTGTTAGAAAGATGCTTTATTGACAATGCATGACTGCATTCATGAAACAGAGGGTAAACAAATGTTTTTTATGGAGTTACAGCTATGTATGACACGCCTGTGGCAAAGTCAAATATGTGCTGTTAACTTGCTACATATTTATTTTGTGGGTTTTTTGGTTTTGTGGTTTGTCTAATTAATTTTTTTTTTTTAGTTTAGTTTAGCTTTTCATTTATTGAATTTATATTTAAATATATTTATGTATTTCATTAACAGTCTCACTATACAATTTACCTGACAGATTAGGTCTGGCTCAAGATTTAAGTAGTTAGAAGAAAGCTGTGGTGGCATGAGGAGAGTCAGTTGTGCTACTGGAGTCACTAGTGCACAGGGTTGAGTTGCCAACAGTTGCTAAAGCACATTTTAAGCTTGTGTTAAGTTTCAGAAGGAAGACTGACCTAGTGTGGTCAGCACCAGCAAAAGTTTTTGGCAATTAAATGGCTGCTGAACATATTTGAAAACAGGGGTTTAAATGCTGTTCTTCTTGTAATATTAAAATTTACAGCACTTTTTGTTTACTAATGCCAACAAAACACTTGTGTTACTGTTCTTTAGCAAAAAAATATTTTTTTTCTTCGTTTTACATACTCTTCATCATAATTTCTTTTAAAAGCTGGGATTTCCACGTAAATATCAAATAAAATTCAAACCATATTAAATGTATTCCAGCTGCCTTGGGCACTGAGAAACAATGGTTGTTAAACTAGACTTACATGACAGTGTCAGCAGAGCACAGGTCCTGTAAACTCTGGTTAACTCTGAGTTGGATTCAAGGTACTGTCTTGATTTGCATTGGAGTTTTAACTTTTATTTGTCTGAACAGATAGCAAAGCACAACTTTCTGAAGCATGCAGCCGGCGTAGAGCACATATGCTGGAGAACTTGGTCCTGCCAGTTGTCATCCAAAATCTGCCTGCTTTACACACAGCTTGCTTTATCTATTTTGTTCTCAGAAACTTCAATCATCCCAGTGATAGAAACTGCTGTCTTAGCTACTGTAAATGTAAAACAGAGACAAGGGTGCCACAGCTGAACTTCTGTCCTGTGTAACCAAGTGTGTTCCCCTCTGACAGCCATCTGCAAAGAACTTTATTTTATCCTGGGTTTTCTAGTGCTGGTAATGACTCTTATCTCTTCTGAAGGATCTGACTGTTTAACAAATGAGCTGCTAAAGGCTTTTTGTTTGTGTAACTCTAACTTCTTATTAGAAGAATCCTTAGGAGAACTTAAGTGAATTAAAAGAAAATGAATTGTTCATCTTATTCCTGAGAAAACTGGATTTTTTTTATTTTTTTGTGGCAAAGTTCAGTGTACAATGTTCAATGATATCTGTCCAATTCCTAGTTCCTATACAGAAGTAGACAGTGCAGATGAGATTAAAGATATTTCCACACATTGTTACACATTGATAGCTGTTTCTGTGTCTTGGAGGAAGTTGTTCAGCTTCCTCAGCAGGGACATGAACTGAATGAATAGAAAATTAATTACTCTTCTCTTTCCAGTTGTATTGCAGATGAGGGTTATCCACATCAACAAGGCAGCATGGGCAGCCAAGCAAGATGCCAGCATAAAGTGCAAAACTGAGTTAACCAAAAGAATTCAAAATGCATTTTTAAAATATCTACATATTTATCAAGGAACTTTTACTTCTTTAAAGGGGCTTAAGTGCCTGAGAAATAGTATGAATATAGTCTGTGTAGGGAACTGGTTGGGAGGATACTTACCTGTACATCAGTGGCTTCTGCCAAATCCTTTGAAACCAGCTAGAGGCTTTCCATTAACTTCTAGTTTGTGTGATTCTGAATTATCTTATTCACCCAGGCTTGCAGAGTGAACACCTAGAGGTAATAATTACTATTTGTATTTTTTAATATGCTGAGATCCTGGTTAGAGTGGCGGATTTTGAAGCCATGGATCTGTGCTGCTGAAAGAAAAATATTTATAGGGACCCAAAGGATAGAAGTGTAATAAATGCAAAGAGGTACAATCGAAGTGCATTTTGTCTAAATGGGAAAATGTATTTGTAATTAGAGATATTTTGGTCAATAGAAAAAATTATAAAAAGTATAATTTTATACTTTATATAAAATATATAATAATATATATTATATAATAATACATAGTAATACCTTATACTTGAAGACCATTGGCATTTATTGCTGAGAATTCAGTTGCAGTAGGAAGGAGAATGAGAAATTAGAAATGGGAACAGAGTTCATGATAGTTTATAGGAAAAATAAAAAAGAATGTAAGTTAAGAATTTGCAGCTCAGGAAGAAGAAAACTTGTAGGAGAAAAATGTATTTTGGAGTAAAGACAATGAATGGAAGAAGTACAGTTTTTGAGAAAAATGGTTTGCAAACAAAAGATCAACAGAAGAAACAAACAGCTCATTTAGAAAGGCAGAGAAAGAGATGGCTGTAGAAGGCTTCAGCAATTACTAAAATTTGATGGAACTATAAGAAACTGACACATACAGCTTAGAATATGTTAAAAGTGATAGATCTGAATACTGCACAAATGGTTCTCTTGATATATTATCATCTGATCATTGTCAAAGCAGGATTTTAATGAGAGAAAGAGGTTTGGATCTCCCACAGATATGAATCTCTCATGTGCCTGCATCAATAAGTGTGGTCCACTTTTTAAAATTCTAGATTAATTATCTTGCAAAATCATTTGCCCTTCTATATAAGTAGAGTGAAACAGCTTTAACAATTATGTAGCTGTGGTTTATTCCTGCATTGATGTTGTGAGATTGTTATATAAATTAGCAAAATTAATGTGATGAGGGGAATAAAAAAGTAAAAACTTTAAAAGTCAGCAAATTGGGATTTAGAATTCCTACTTAGCCTATGAACAATTTAAAGAGACTTCAGAGACTTAATTATAAATTACTATAAATTTTGGTACCCACACCAGAAAAGAGGCCAGTCTGAGTGCACCTGCAAAGCTGCACTGCTGTTTGAGGAACACTGAGATTGAAAGACAGTATTCCTTAGGAGATTTTGTGGTTTGGTTTTGTGGGTTTTTGGGGGGCTTTTTTACTGATTTATTAATATTTTCATCTTAAATACCATTCTCTTTTAGAAGGAATGTATGCTGAGAGATAATGTTATCCCACAAAATACTTTCAAGTTTTCTTCTTCTTTTACCTGCTGCAGCTGCAGGTTTTCTAATTCCATCCTACAGATTGTTGCTGTTTTTACAGTCTATATTAATGTTAAAACATTTGTACTAAATAAAAGTTGCTCCAAATGTAAAAAAAAAAAAAAAAAAGAAAAAAAAAGCACCTTCAGGACTAACTCAGCTACATTCTTTTCTAAATATTTATTAGCTTGAATGAAAGTAATTTTCAAAGGCTAAGAAAAAGAAGCTATTTCTTATTACAGGCATGGAGGATGTGTCATAGATGTAATACAGAAGATATAAATGTGTACATCCTTTTTCAGCCCCTCTGCCTTAGATAATTTACATTTACAATTTTGCTTGGCTTCCTGCATTGAAAGTTGTTTTAGCAGTACATCCAGTCTTGCTATCCACAAGCAAAAAAAGTATTCCTGAAAGTAGAAGAGAAGGCATTGTTTCATCCTACTATGGTGACAGCAAATGAAGAGATATATCACATTTTTTTGCCAGACAAAAGTGCATGTTTATGGGAAAATGGCAGTAGCATTCTGTTGTCATTCTTAAAATGAATCAAGTCTCCATTTCCAGTTTAAGCTCCAAGCATTAAAAGTGCATGTAAGAACAGCTCACCATCCTGCCTTTTGTTATTTTGTTATTTCTTCCCTTGATTATGTCTTCATAAAGAATTAACATTATGATACAACATTTGTTCATGGATTTGCAGTGGTTAAATCAATAGTTAATGAGGTTCATCGTATAATTTGAGCTTGTAGTTTGTTTATGCTAGACCAACTTTATCCATACTCCAAACAAATTATCTCTTATAATCACCAGCCTGAAGATAAATCTCTAAATGTTTTTCTGATGATAGTGCTGTGGTTGGCAGGTGTTAGAAGTGCCTCCCAGGGACAAAGATTGAAGATGGGCTTGTTCTCACAAATCCTTCAGGCGAGGTTGTTTAGCTTTCTATCCTGTCATCTGCAGAGGAGCCTTGTATGGTGCCCCGCTAATGAAATCTAATAGGCAAAGGTCATATATCTTTATGAAGAAAAATGCAAAGCTGGTGAGTGATAAATGTGCTCCATGGGGTTCAATGGACGATGCTTAGTGATAAAATCCATGTTTAAACAGTGTTTCAATCAGCTTGGAGTTATCTCTGGTTTTTGTGCCTTAGCTACTTTTTATAACAATTCTCATTACTAGTGATGGGATTAGATAAATATAAAAATAGTTGAATATGCACGCAAAGTTGTCTATGTAATTAAAGAAATAAGGGGGGGACTTAAAGTGGGTAAATATTTTTCAGTATTCACACCATAATGAAGACGATGGCTCTCAAAAAAGTACATAGCAATATTGCATTTAAATATGAGCTCTCTGTTGACAAACAATAGAGGCATACCAGCTAATGTCAAGATGTAAAGATTTGAGTAGTTTCTAGCCTTAGTTGTAAATAAAAATAGCTTTGTAAAATGTCAAAATGTTGAAAAAATTTTTTTAAAAAGGAAAGGAACAAAATACACTCATGTAAAATTGCAGATAGAACTTCTAATGAATGCAAGTCAGTGCCTTTAAGACATTGCTAATCTGAAGTTAGAAGGAATTAAATAAACCAGAGATTGTTGAATCACTGCTGTTTTTTGAGAAGTTACCAGTTCATTTGCTATATTTATACTGCTGAGCTAAGAGACAGTTCCATAAATCAACTCAGGCTTGATGGATTCTATAAACCATTGCAATGAGTGCGTGGAAGAGGAAAGAAATCTTAGTATTCCCTCTTTGACAAAAGGGTATGCAAAGAGCCTGAATGGATGAATAGTTGATTAATTTTGCCAGAAATTTCCTTGACAGCCAGAAATGTGGTTTTGTGATACCATGTTTGCATGGGAATTATTTTGTAAGGTATGAATTATTACATATAACCTTACACCTGAGATTTAGCTGGCTAAAATAGAGAGCTCCTCTTCAGTGTATATGTGATTGTGATGTTTCTTATGTTTTAATTCATCACTTTGGCAAGTCAGCCTTTTGCTTGTTGCCAGTCAGTCAACAATGAAATCAAATATTGTATGTGGTTAAATGAACCTTGTAACTGAAGTGTTAGGTTGTGTCTTTTACCCTATTTTTAATTGATTTACAAGCTATTGGAAAATCATGTGGAAGGCTCTTAGCCTAGGATAGAAAACAGAATAATATAAAAGTGAACAAAAGTGTGTATCATGTCCACGTGGCCTATTGATTAAGATGACTCAAAAATAGTATTTCTTTTTCTTCTCTAAATTTCTGACGTAAATAATGTTTTAGATTGTATACACTATATTGAACTTCACTATGGAGCTTTTTGCTTTTCATTTTGTATATATTTTGTTCAGGCTTTGTGCAGGTGATACTTGCTTATAAATGTGGTGCATAAGCAGGTTACTGGAAACCCTTACTTTTACACTTTGGATACCGCTGGTCTCAAAATAAGAGACTGGCAAGTTCACTCCAGAAAATATTTACATACTTATTTGACTGGAGGGAGTTAGTTTTAACACAGTGCTAGTACATTTCCCTGTAGTTCCTTACTTGCAACAGAAGTCATACTGTTAAGATTGCAGGTTTTCTAATTTCTCCCTTTAGTTACTTTAAAGAGGCAGTTTTAAAGCCATACTTGAAAAAGGACATGACATTTAAGCCTCTTATCTTGAAAATCACATTTATATGTTTTCCTGCATTTTGTATTTTAAGTTTTACACTACTTATCATTCAATGGCTGAGAGTGCTGAAAAATGGCAGCTTTATCTGTCCTGATTTTCTTACTACAGAAAATGTGCATTAACAAAACATCATTGTTTCGTTAGACAAATTACAGGCACTTTGAATTTCTTCCCTTTAAGATGTAAATAAATAAACTCATTCACCTTTCTTTCACTAGACTAGATGATATACATCCCTCCTTTGATTCCTGTGCCACCGTGAAACATTTTACCCTTGAGTTTTTTGAGGTTTCGGCTACCTGACATGATTGTGCACACCACAACAGTGTGCACACCACTACCTGTGTTTGTTTATGTCTTTACATTACCTGATCAATATTTGTCTTTTGCAGTAGCAGCAGCAACTTAACAGGACTTCATCTCCGGCCCTTCTGAGCTATTACATTCTTTGAGTGTATGTGTGGAGACCCCACCAATACCAGGGAGCATTTTCTGACTGTTGTATTTCAGGCAGTGAGCTGTACACCTCTGTAATCAGGGTAGGCTGCCTTGCTATGGGTAAGAATTTGTGTTCCTTCAGACGGGTGATAGTGGTGGCCACTGAAAGCCATCCAAGGTGTTCCAGGTGGAGGAAGAATATTCTAAGCCAAATGGACCATAGTGATACCTTGCATGGTTAACATAGTGTCTCATAAAATACATGGCAATGCTGTACTCCACCTTCTGAACTCAAAGCTGTCTCAGCTGGCTCTGAAAATGTGGAATATAGGACTGATGTTTGCCTCTTTACTTGACCAACTTTTTGTTCTTTTAAAACTTTATGAATTAGTTGAAACTTTACAGCATTTCCTGGAAACCGTGTGCTGTGCTAAATACATAAAAAAACATGGACATCAGAAGTCAAACACTGACTGAAGTGCACAAGCCTGAATGTGAATACCCAGAATTTGTACTTCTATCAAGTGCAATTAAAACTTGTTTAGCTGTAATCTCAATTTCTAAATAGTTGACCGACTCATAAAATGTACCAGTGCTGTAGAAAAGGCAGTGTTTCTAGTGTGGAACTGGCTACACACCTTTGTGTTGTTTTTTTTTTTTTTTTTTTTTTTTTTTTTTTTTTTTTTTTTTTTTTTTGTATTCTGCATTTACTGAAAATAATAGACTGTAAAAACACAGCTGTCACCTCTAGTACGGGTATCAAGATAATTGCTGAACAAGCATTCACCACTTTATTCAATATGCAGTGTTTCACAATGCTATAGAATTTCCTGAGTCAGTTGCCTTCCAAGTTAAGCTCAGGATGTCTAAAGTTAAACATAAGCCGTGACTGGGGTCTTCATAGAGCAGGGCAGCACAAGCTCTGTTGAGGACTTAATACCTGCTTCTTTTTGGAAACTTTAGATAGCAACACAAAGAAAGCAGAATTAGCTGCTGTTTTTGTCCTTTTCAGAAGGCTGTTAAATATCAGTACAGCAGAGTTGCTATTTGGTAGATTGAAATGCTTAACAGAAAAAGTAAATCTTTCCATGCAGAAGAGATGGTGAATTTTGTTTAGTGTTTTCACCAGTGATGCTGATAGAAAAGAGAGGTGAAATTGTGAAATATTTGTCCATGCTTTTGGAGTATTACAAACACTGTAGTTTTCATACTGGTTTTTTCCCCTTTTAAGACTTTACCTGAAAACATTTATTAAAAACCCCGGGCTTTTGTTGCTTATTTGCCTTTTTTCTTTTTTAATAAAGGAAGGGGCTTCTAGTAATTAGCTGGATTTACAACAAATGGCACACAGACTGTTAGCTCTGCATGTGTGCTATAACATTGGTGTTTACCCTATTATATTGCAATTTAAGTATGTCATAAAGTTTTATCAGTGATCACATATAAATAAACTGGAATACAGCAGTACTGACCATGAAATATTAAGAGAGTACAGTGTGAAACAGTATGCATCAACTTCAGTATTGTGATAATTGCTTTGGTTGTGCAAATTTGAATAGGATACAGTGATATTTCTCATTTATATTTTGTAATGGTTGGGTATTTTTAGCAAATGAGTTGTCAGCAGAAAGGCTTCATTAGACCCATCAGGGTATCTGCCCATGAATAACGAATCCCAAACTGTACTGACAGTTTCCTTGAGCCAAAATGATGGAGCACCTCTGACAAAAGCCATATTGTGCTCTCCATGTGAGGAGTGTGAAGAACAAAAGAGACAGTTTGTTCTTAATTTGGTCAGGTTAATATTGACACAGTTAGCTTGGAGGAATCAGAAGTGTGTGTAATGTACACTTACACTGATCCCTTGGGTAATTGGCTGTTGGCTTCATGTATCAGAAAGTGTTACTAGAGATGGAGAGGTTACAAATTATCTTTGGATATTTCTTGGAGGTTTTTTCTTCTTTTCCACAATTGTAATCAAGCTAAGCATTCAATTTAAAAAAAAAGAGACCCCTATAAGAAAATTGGGTTTCAGAAAAAGAAGTTTCATAACAATATACGGCCTACATAAAACATCATCTATCCACAGGAGTACATCATAACCAAACTGGTCGCATTAAAAAACCTTCAAAAGTCTGTGGATTTATTAAAATTTTCATTGTGTTTACCTGGATGACAAAAAACAACTGTTATTTCAGAATGTTCACCATATTGCTACATTGCAGAATTTTATACACTATTTATTTGCACTAGAAAAAAAATGCACTGTTTTATTATAAATGCTAAGACACTAAATTTCTCCAGTATACGTGTTGCAAAGTATATTTATTACAAGGTTCGGTTTATTATTTCAAGTATATTATATTACCAGTATACTTGCAGTCAGTTTCTTTTTGTTATAGGCTAATTAGAGATGGAGGATCTTAGCTGTTGAGATTATTAGTATTTTTTCAACTCTGAAAGAAATAATTTATTTTCTGTCAGCATTTAAAATACATGCAACATTCAGTTTGTTTATTTAGGTTAGCAAAATTGTAAAAGAGTCCATATGCCTAACATGTCTTTCAATGTATATATAACAATTCATATTAACAATGTATTGTTAATAACAATAACAATGTATTGTTATTGAAATAACAATACATGTTATTTCAATGTATAAATTTGGTAATTCATAAGTTTCTTTTTTGCAACTGTTTTTGTTTATTTGAATGTTGGAATGCTTGTGAAGGGAGTACCTGAGATGTTTTGTTGGTACTAGTTTAAAATAATACACTTTTTTTAAGTTTGGGGGGAAGGGTGGAATTAATCTAAGCTTTAGGGAAAAATCACTTAAATGAATAATATGATTAGCAAAATCAAAATTACCATTGCTTATTTTAAAATTAGTAATTTTATGTTTTGATTAATAGACCAGTCATCTAGAAAAAATGATGAGGTAGAGTAGTGATGCATTTTCCAGCAAATTTACTCCATGACCTCTTCTTTTAATGATGTCTGTCTTGTGTTTCCATTCTGGATGCACTTGGTGAAGTAAAAATTCAAGAGAAACATTAGGTTTTTTATTATTAATATGACTGTTTATGGGAAAATTGAGTAACTTATATTGTTAGGGATAATTTGAATACTAATTGTTGCTTACTAATAGTAATGGGAGATGCTGTATCTTATTCCTTATGCCAAAGACAGGGTAGGGTCTTGAGTTTCATGCCTTTGCTGAACAATGACTTTTTTTTTTTTGGAAAGTTTTCTTATTGACAGGCTATGGACTAAAGCAAAAAATGGGTTGTGATCAGCATTGTTTTGCTTGACTGGGACTGTGTTCTGACATGCCTTAATGACTTCCTCAGTATTATATGTGATTGTTTGTCACTGTAAAACATGCCTTACACTTTAAATCATGAAATCATATGCATTTTGGCTTTAAATGTGTTTTCTGTCAGTGTGGTGTACAGTGCTGGCACACCTAAACCTATTTCCATGCAGTTCCAAGCAGTCTCATCACTTTTTCCTGCATTTTCAGATAAAGTCAAGGATGCACAAGATGTAATTGCTTGTGGATGCTGCCTGCAAGCTTCTTTGGTACAGTTAG
Source organism: Florisuga fusca (assembly GCA_038090715.1). Taxonomy (NCBI): domain Eukaryota; kingdom Metazoa; phylum Chordata; class Aves; order Apodiformes; family Trochilidae; genus Florisuga; species Florisuga fusca. The sequence goes on from JAAWXA010000012.1 coordinate 21,894,815, forward strand.
CTGGCCAAGTTTATTTTGCAGCACATATGTGTAACACAACACAGGCCAAAGGCCAAGCTGGATTTGGATGAGGGGATTGAGTCCATCATCAGCAAATTTGCAGATGACACCAGGCTGGGGGGCAGTGTGGATCAGCTGGAAGGCAGGAGGGCTCTGCAGAGGGACCTGGACAGACTGGAGAGTTGGGCTGATTCCAACGGGATGAGGTTCAACACGGCCAAGTGCCGGGTCCTGCACTTTGGCCACAACAACCCCATGGGGAGCTCCAGGCTGGGCACAGAGTGGCTGGAGAGCAGCCAGACAGAGAGGGACCTGGGAGACTGGATTGACAGGAAGCTGAACATGAGCCAGCAGTGTGCCCAGGTGGCCAAGAAGGCCAATGGCATTCTGGCCTGGATCAGGAACAGTGTGGCCAGCAGGTCCAGGGAAGTGATTCTGCCCCTGTACTCAGCGCTGGTGAGGCCACACCTCGAGTACTGTGTCCAGTTCTGGGCCCCTCAGTTCAGGAAGGAGATTGAGGTGCTGGAGCAGGTCCAAAGGAGGGCAACCAGGCTGGTGAAGGGACTCGAGCACAGATCCTATGAGGAGAGGCTGAGGGAGCTGGATCAGGTAATTACATAGGTAGTACTGATCCAATATTGTTCATATTATTGTGGCCAGCGTGATGGTCTCTGGTCTAATTGCTGCACCATGGATACATACTTTGAAACCTGCCTGCTTAAAGCCACAGGTTACTGAATCACCTGCAGTTGTATCAGTTTCTCAGTAGTGTTCTGTGTAAGTTAGCAAAAAACAGGGCACAAGGTAAATTCAGATTTTAACACCTTGAGGGGCTTTACAATGGCCATTTATTTCTTCATTTCCTGCTCTGACTGTTAAAACTGACCTTTCATTGTGTGGCATTCGGTGCCACTCCTTTGCTGGGGTGACTGTTCCCACCACCAAGTAACTGCTAGCAAATGAACATTGCATCTTGTTCTGTTACATTCAGTCTTGCTTTATGGTGCCCTAATGGTCCTTGGCCTTAAACTCTATAAATATACTCTGCATACACATTGCCCTGCATGCACATACTGGTTCTCCACTTGGCCATGGTTGGGACAAGTGAATTTTCCCTTTGAAAGAGTGAGGTATGTAATCAGGTTAAGAGATGTCTCTGTCAAAATACTGCACAAAGTAGGATTTTTGGCACTCCTCAACTTAACCCTTCTTAAGTGCCAAGTGTGGTCAGAGATGATGGCTGATAGTTTTTCAGACAATGTCACTTTCTTGAGACTTCCAGTTCAGTCACGTGATTTTAACTGAAAAATTCTAATTCCTTGTATTTTCATCTGGTAGAAGCTATACAGCATCATGAGACTTGCAAGCTGGATGTTTTTTAGAATGAATATTTATTTACCTTACTTTAAATGAGCCATAAAACACTGTGCAGTCTAGATCCTTGATTGTTCCATGCCTTCCCTGTTACCCCTTGTCTGCGAATGAGTAGCTGAGATAAGGTATTAGCAGAGATGGTTTTGAATCTGGTTTGTTCAAGTTTTTTATTCAAATAGATTTTAATTAAAACCTAACTGCAGTTAGGAATGGAATAACTGGTATAACTTTTTCAAGCTTAAGCATGGTTTGATGCTTTTTCTAATATGCCAGATACTTAAGTCTTTAGAAAAATGTTACTGTTTTGGACTTTCAAACTTCATTCACTGTAAGTTCTCACCATAAATGCCTATTCAGATTTCATGTCTCAATATTCTCAATATTCACTAGTAAACTGACAGCTGGCTTTTTGCATTAATCTGCATGAATTTCATGTAAAACTCATTTTTAGGTGTTATGTGAATATCAAAGTGAAACTTCATCTCTAATCTTGTAAAAGAATGTACTTCCAAAGCATTTGATAAAAATATTTTTTGTGTTCCAGTTTGATTTACAGGGAGGGATTGCATTTTGTGGACACATTTGAGTTGATTAATAAATAGTATTTGTATATATGTAACCAAAACAGTAATTTATCAGGTAGGAGACAGATGCAGGGGAACAACACGCCAATCTGCATATACAGTTGTGTTGTATTCATGATGAACTGCTGTTTATTTAGGGCCACTGTATCTTGGCAGCATCATAAAAACTATTAGCAAGAAGCTGACAAATATTATCTCAAAACAAATAAAAGAAGCACAAATAAGATAAAATTTCCAAGGCTTTGTTCACTGGCAGTCACCAGATCTGAGGACTTACTATATTGAGACATGTAAGTTTTGTGCATATTGTCACCAGGTGAGAAAGAAGGGTTTATTGTTTATGTGGCAACATCTAGATAATTCAGCATTGGGCTAGCCCAAATGTAAATGAGACTAGGAATAACAAATGCAGTATTTGGTAAGGCATGTGTGTGAAAATAAGCATTCTTATTGACACGAAGATCTTTTAAAGCTAATTTGCTTTACTTTGTCCTTGTTTTGTGGGGTTATTGTTTTGAAGACTTGCACAGAATTCAAAGAGCAGAAATAAAGGAATCTAAAGAAATAATTCATGTTAAAATTGTATGCAATCATGTAGCATCATACATGTAAAGGGCTGCAAAATTAATTTAGCAAATACAATTTCATTCTGAGTGCATGATTTTTCACTTTAGGGTAATTGTTTTAACATTTGATTTTAAATGAAATATTGACATGAAAGAGCTCATAAATTTTTTTGTCAGAAAAAAATTTTCTGACAAGAGAGGCTTTACTCAAAAAATAGCAGTAGCCCAGTACTTCTAAGTAAGAATTTTGTTTCACCAGCAATTTCAAGAAGGCAAAACCTACATTTAGTATATTAGAGCTCTTCAGAAATAAAATTCCATTACTGTGGTGTGAGAGAGGTTCTTGGTTTGTTTTTTTTTAGCACATAGCTGTTTTAACAAACAGAATGCAATTCTGTTGCAAGTTACAGACATTACTTATTAATATTTCTGGCTTATTAACTTATTAATGTTTCCACTACATATTTGGATGAAAAGAGCAAGGCAAAGACACTGACATTTCTTTTAATTTATTATCATATTTCAGGACTGCGTGTTACACAGGAGTCTCGTTGGTGACCTGAAAACATTCATAGATAAATATGGGTTTGATGTACTTGTCATTTTGGCCAACTGTTTGTTAGATGAGAAGCAAACAAAACGACAGATAGCAGTATACTCGGAAAACTTAGAGCTAGGCAATCAGGTAAGTACTTGGAAGAAAAATCTAATAATGTCTTTTCTGAAAAGTAAAATAAAAAAATATTAAAAAGTGTTTTTAAAGTAGTATATTCCTAAGTGCTGAATAATTCAGTGGGGTCAAGAAGTGGCATGAGTTGACTGATGACTGAGTAGCTATTTGAAATTACTGCATTACTTATATGATGCCAAATGAAAGACTGAGATACTTAAGATTGTTTCAGAACAGCCTTAGAGAAAAAGTATATGGTTACAAGAAATGCAGAGACAAGATTTTTCAGTTAAGTTTTTGGTTTTGTATAGTCATTTACACAAATGAGTCTTTGGCAGTGAGTGACAAGCAAACACGAATGGTAATGACCATAACTAAGATGACTGATCTGTGTGTGTATTATAGATGAATTATTTAAGCTCTCAAATGAAGCCAGTGATTAGGATGTTCATTTATCCAAAGCCAGGGGCTGGATTTTTTTTTTTTTTTTTTTTTTTTTTTTTTTTTTCAGTATTAAAAACTTTTGATTTTAGGTACAGGTAGCTAAATTACTCTATTGCCTTCAAGGTCAATATATTTGAAATATATTCAATGTATGTAATACATATTCAATGTCTTTGTCTTATGAATCTAATTGTCCCATTCTAGAAATACTTTTTTATATACCCTTACACATTTTACTCAGATTTCTTATGGCAACAGATAAACTTGTATTTGGATTTTCTTTTACTAATGAAAAAATAACTTAAATGTGAAGTGTTATAATGCCAAGTAAATATTCTGACCAATTATTTAATGCCTATTTTGCATTGATCTTATAGTTCAATGCAGTATCTATTTAGGGTTCATAATAAGGCTTTTACAGCAAAATGGCAAAGATCCAGGGATTGGACTCAATGATCTCTCGAGATCCCTTCTAACCCCTAACATCTGTGAAACAGATTAATCAAAAAAATAGGCATGGCTGTGTTACACAGTCAGGTCATCAACATGTGCCCTTATGCCCATGATTGCAGTGTCTTCTGAAACATCTATTTTTCAACAGATCTGCTGTGAACTAGAAGAATGTCAGAATCCTTGTTTGGAGCTGGATCCTCTAGAATGTGGATGTGACCAAATTCTCATTTATCATCAAGAAAATTCTTTGGTGACCTGTGATCAAATTTTTCTTCTAGTTAAGGAAGTTATAAATAGACGACAACCAGAAATGGTATCCAACAGTAGAACTTCCTCTACTGAAGCTGTTGCTGGGAGTGCTCCACTTTCACAGGGATCTTCTGGTATTATGGAGTTATATGGTTCTGATATAGAACCACAGTCCAATTCTGCTAATTTTATAGAAAATCCTCAAGATCTAAATGGATCCATCCAAGCCCATGCTGATGTTAACGTAGACCTTGTGAGTCCAGACAGTGGATTGGCTACCATTAGAAGCAGCCGGTCTTCCAAGGAGAGTTCAGTTTTCCTTAGTGATGATAGCCCTACTACAGAAGGTGCTGCTTCCCATCACAGTCTTCTGCCTGGTTTTGATTCCTGTAGCCCTATTCCTGAAGGAGCAATAGCTGAAGAACAAAACCCTCAGTCTAGAGACAACAGTGATAACTTTGATCTTTTCAATTTTGATCTAGCACCTGTGGTTACAGCTCCATCTGAGTCATCTTCTCATTCTGTTGATTGTTCCCCAGCAGATGACTATTTCCTTAATAGTGATTCATCAGAAGGTCAGCATCTCACTGTACAGAAAGAACTTGATGAAGCAAACCTGCTGGAAAGTGATGCAGCAAATTATTCATCTGACCTACTTATGACAACAACTGTCAGAGACAATGTAGCTGAATTTGATGAGAAACTAGGAGAAATGGGTGAGAAAACTTCAAGTTTGATTGATTTAGTGGCAGATGATTCTTCTTCACCTGAAATGTTAAAATCTGCTGACTCAAGAATTCCACCAACTCCTATGAACAGTCTTGTAGAAACTTCACCCTTAGATAATGGGCAGTCTTTATTTTTCCCACAAGATGTCATTAAAAAAATTAATGAAATAGATGGCACTAATTATTCTCAGTCTCGTGTGAGATGTGGAAGCTGGTGGGATGGCTTTGACCTAGAGTCCAGAAATGCTGATACATGGAGTTCAAGTGAACAGGAATCTGTATTTCAAAGTCCCGTCTTATGGAAAGATTGTAAGGAAAGTCCCTTGTTACGAGAACATGTTGACAGAAGAGCCTCAGATTCTGTATTTCTCCAAAAACAGCCAAAGCAAATGGAATTCATGAGAGCAGGCCTGTGGGATGTTAAGTTTAAACAAGATGATTGGAACCATGAGAATCAAGAGAAAAACATTGAACATTCACATTTGCAAGCTGCCTTGTTAGACGAGACGAAGCAAGAACCAGAGAGCTTTACTGACCCATGGAAGGTCAGTCAGACAACATCTGTGATGCCAGATGCATGGGGTAGTGGAGAAGAGAAAGGTAGTCAGGTAGCTGGAGAATCTTATGAAGTCTGGACTAAATTTGATGCAGGAGATACTGCTAGATCGTCAGAAAATGTATGGAAAGTGCCTGTACTGGATAGAGAAAAAAAACCAATGAATATTCCTGAAGAATGGGCTATAACAAAAAATAATTTATTGGATTCCTCAGAAATCATAGTGGACAATGACTCTAAAAACCCACCTATTCAAGTATCTCCAGAAGCCTGGGATAAAGAAAGATATTATTCAGTAGAAGAATATGGAAAATCTGAAAATATAAATTCTATTTTCAACAATATGCAAAATAATTCCAGCCTGGAAACAGAGGGAAAAAATTTATTTGGTGACCCTAAACATAGACCAAAACAATTTGAAACTATAGAGACCTGGAATATGTATGATAAAAACACTAGGGAAGAAGCAACAGGAGTAGTGGTGCCATGGGAGGACACCTTTTTGTATAAACACTCCAACCTCAGTTCATCAAATACAGGTGAAGATTTAGTTGTTTCTCCACCAGACACCAATTATTCAACATCCGATTCATATGTATCACCTACATATGTGGAAGATGAAAGAGAAAATGAGGACAAAAATTTTGATGAAGAAGCAGTTACTGATAAATTGATAAGCCCAAATTTGGCTGAACCAAAAGTACTTGAGAAACCAAGTGAGGAACCTTCATCTACTAGCAACATGCCTTTTTCAAGTGTTGGAAACACAGACATCTGGAATACTCCTCTAAATAATGTCACCCAGTTAAAAGAAAGATATTCTGAAATTACTGACTTTTCTGCCACTGCTAAACCTTTCCTTAATTCAGAACAAGCAGCTAATAAAGGCTTTTCAACTGAGAGACAGACTAGTGAAAATATTTTTTCTACATCTGAAAACAGAAGAGTAACACCAGTATACAATCAAACAGTGAATGACTTATCACCATCACAGAACAAATTAAATGCTAGACAAGCTGCAGCTAAAAATGTAGAAACAGTGAGCAGTGTTACTGTAGAAGACACAGACAGATCTATGCCAACTTCAGACACTGGGAATGGTTTGGATATGAAAATATGTGACTTAGGCAGTGAGATGTCTAGTAGGAGTGCTTTACAAAACACTGCTAATGTCGGTGAAAAGCTGAACAGTCAGGAGGATTCAGTACAGCATCTGAATTCACGGACTTTACAGAGTGATCAGAATTGTGAAGAAGGCTGGCACAATGCCATTGCTATCTCGCAGGAAGGAAAAGAGGAATATAAGAGAACAGATGAGACAAGTGAACAGCAAATGATTAGTGACATTTGTAATAAACCAGTTCAAGAGGACAGTGAATCTTCATGTAATGCAGATTCAGAAGAAAATACATCAGCAACTCAAGTTCCCAGCTCCCCAGAAAAAATGAGGAATAGTGTTAGTTTGGAAGCACTAATCACAAAGAATGAGTCATTTTCCAATGAAAGTAATCCAGTTTGTCAGGAGGAGAGGGAAGACTTATTGCAGAATAATGTGGAATCTTCTTCAAGTGCTTCTGAGGAAGGCAGAAATTACAAAACTTCTAAAAACTCCAGACCAAAAAATTACAGTTATAGTGAAACATCAGAGCTGCTTTCTGAGAAAGCTGAAGAGGAGACTACAGTGACAAAGGATGCAACAAGTCCTGACATGGAAAGTATCTCTGAAAGTTCTTGTAAGGGTAATGATGATCCTGAAGATAATGATTCTAAACTGTCCAGAAGCTCAGGCACCTGGAATGACTCTGGAAAGAGTGTTGGATTCCTAGCCACATCAATTCCTTTGATGAATGATCCACAAGAAGTGCTGGGAGAAGTGAAAGAGGACTTACATGAAATGTTGCCTAAGTATCCAGACATTTGTAATTCTGAATCTTTTGAAAATAGCTCAGAACTGAACAGAACTCATGAAAAGTCTTTCCCAGATGAGTTTACGAAGAGTCCTTCTGGATATATCAGTGTTCCTGACATGACAGATATGTCTGTGGTGGGAAATTCATTTTCACATGAAATAGCTTCTGGGAAAAATGAAAATTTTGAAAATTTAGAACTTGCTAATAATCTTTCTGAAGAGCTATGTGTAGTGCCTCATGACAGTTTTGCCCAAACTACTTGGAATTTACAGCCATATGAAGATTTGCACTCTCCTGGAACAAGTCCTGAAGCAAGTGAAGTCCTTGAAATGGCAAACACCACAAGTAGCATTTCAAAGAGTATACAGATCAAAAGTTATTTGGAAGGAGATAATGTGTGGAGTGATTCAATAAATGATTATGTACACTCAAGTGGAACAAGTCCTGATTTAAGTGATGCATCTGTGAATGTGTGGGGAGACCTCCCGGTTGCCAGTCATCACAAAAGATCTATGGGTGTGTGGGATATTAAAAATAATAAAAATCTTGAAGGTGCTTGTAAAAAGAGTGAATTTGGCAATGAATCTGAAGGATTTGAAACAAGTGCTGAACAGAACAAAGTTCCTAGAAGCTTAGATTTTTGGAATGCCCATGTAGATGATGATGATGATACTGTATCTTCTTTATCAAGTCCTGACATAAATGAGGATTCAGAGAATTCAGAGGCATGCCCAGAAGTGATTAATGAAGATTCCACATATGAAAGCAAACAGCACAAGGCATCAGAAATTGGAGAGGATTTTGCTCAATCCAATGCAACAAGTAATGAAGCAAAAGAAGATAATTTAAACACAGAAACTAAGGTGAGAGAGGAGTTCCAGGTTGTCGTCCCTAATGAAAATTCTGAAACAACTATATCTAGGAAAGTATTGCAGGAAGACTTGACTATAATGAAGTATAATGAGACTTCTGAATATTTAGGTGATTTAGAAACACTTCAGAAAAAAGCTCAGGTGAGTATTTTCAGTGAAAAACCAGGTAGCAGAGAAGACCCATGTTTTTATCAAATGAAAGAAGATGCTACACCAACTTTTGCTATTGGTGATGAAGAAAAGTATTCTTCAAAATCTGTAGATATGTGGAGTATGTCATGGGAAGCTGATTTAAGAACTGGTCAAAAATCCACAGTAGGAACATTGGGTTCTCCAGATGACAATTCAGAATGGCAGAATTCACAGCCTGATGAGGAAAAGCAATTGGAAGTACAGTATTCTGTTTCAAGTCACTCTGAAACAAACCAGTTAACAAATAGTAAGGAGGACTCCTGGGGATCACCTTCACAAGATAAAGAACTAGAAGAAACACATATCACCTGTGCAAGTAATGATGGAAATCAGCCTGCATCCCTTTACTGTGGTGGAGAACATGAAAGGCTAGTACATCCTATGAATATTCCTGATAGTCAAATAATTCAAGATGTGGTAGACTTCAAACAACTTGATTCTTCCATAATGGATAAAGATGAAAGGGACTTGAAAGAGCAATTTTTTCCTACAAATGATGAAAATCATCTACCTCCTCAGAATCCTTTTTCAGACGAGGAACAAGGTATGCCAAATACATCAGCTCAAGAAATCACTGTACTGGATCCACCAAAAGATAATGAGGGAAATGCAAATCTCATCCCTCAAGAACAACGGCAGGACACCTATGAAAGTTTAGAAGTGCAAAACTCCCTGCCAGGGCCTTTCACTGTAGGAAACTTGTTCCCTGAAATGGCAGAGAAGTCAAGTCCAGGGTGGAGTGTATTAGCTCCCCAAACTGCACTTATCCCAGATATCTTACAGGATAAGGCACGAGAAAATAATCACCTGTTTTCAGTGGAACCTGACCTGTGGACTAATGCTGAGCAGACTGTCACTTTAAAATCAGATGGTGAAAATCCTGACATACTAAGTCACTGTGACCAAGACAATAGTTCAGAGGCATCAAGCAGTCCTGATGTGTGCCAGGAATATGAAGCTAAACATACCTTGATTCCTTCTTCTGAGACTGGGGTGGAGCCTGAAGGCAGTCAGCTGATTCACACATGTTCAAATATGAGTAAAGAGGCAGATGTTGATTCAAAATATCAGTCAGTAATGCAGAAGATGGAGACACAGTCTGAAAGTAGTAGTCCCCAGGATTATGGACAAGAAAAGACTGATGAATCCTATCAGTCAATCTCTTCTAATAATCAGGAGGCCCCTGAATTTCTGATTTTGGAAGAATATGGTCTAGAAAATAAACTTGTTACTGACCTAGTTGAATCAGCTGAAATTACCAATGAAGTTTTAGAAGTGATGTCCTTAGAACTGAAAGATACCTTCCAGGAAAGTCCTGCAAGCCATCAAGGAGCGCCAGCTGATACAGCTCAAATGCATTTGGCTCCCACAGATGTCACTCTACCTGACATGGCAAAACAAAGCTTAAAAGAAAATAGTGCTTTGGCTGAAGCTGGAAAATATTCTGATATTGACCATGCAGCAATAACTGGTGATGAGCTTGACATGTCTGAAGAATGTGTGGATGAATCTGAGACAGGGGTAGAACATAACATCAGGAATGTATCAGTGACTAATGTCCCAGGGAGCACATGTAGTGGAATGAACATACTGGGAATAGTAGGCAGTGATGCAGCAGAAGGGGAATCAAAGGATGAAGCCATATTCTTTCCTGAATCCTTTCTTCCTAGTGGTAATGAAGGCCATGAATGTGATTCAACTTACCAGATGGTTGATGACACAGCAAAAGAATCTGCAGATGTAATTGAAAATGCTGTTCCTGTGCTTAAGGAAAAGCCCAGTGACCAATCACCAGTGCTGTGTGTCCCACCCTCCTACGTATCTTTTGATGCTGAACTGTCTGGCAGCAGAGAGTGTGCACAGGATGAACACTTGTCACAGCAGCCATTCTGTGACACTGTTTCTTTGGAAAAACCATTACCACTCTCAGCTCCTTCGGAAGTTGCAGAAGACATCTTCATGACCAAAGACAGCAGCAGTAAAGATCAGGTGCCTGAGACATCCACAGTGTGCCTTCAAGAAAATCTCACATCAGTACCTTCACTTTCCAAGGCTGAAGTAGCTGTGAGAGCTTCCAAAATTCCGACAGGAAAATCTGAAGCAGAAACAACTGATCTCGACTCACCGCCAGGTGGAGATAAAAGATCACCTGATGGTAAGAAAACATGCCTTCCAGGGCAAGTTCATAGGACACAGAAAGAAGGAAATGTCTGTAGCATTACTGATAATGCTGAGGGTTTTAGTCAAATATGAAGTTCGTGTGTTTCCCTGATGTACAGAACTCTGTACTTGGGGAAGGGCTCTAGCATCACCTCTCTAGACAGATTTAAAGCTTTTAAATATTGAAATAGAAACATTATTTCTCTTTTTTGTACAGAGCCTAGCATGTGGACACTGAGTGATTTGTTCCTTAGGAATGATTGTGCTGTTAATGTATAATCTTTAGCAATAATAATGATGTTATAAAACTCCAGTACACATTAACAGAATAAAGCAAACTGAGCAGAGCGTTATGTCACTGTGCTAATTTAAAGAAATAATGGAGACTGAAATAGTAATTAAAAAACTAAAAGGAGTTTCTTTTTGCCTGTTTTTTTAGACACTGACACTGACTCCGTGCTTTGTAGGCAGAATAAGCTGAGAATTTCCTCTGACTGCTCTGAACTGAGAAGTACAGAGGATAAGAAGGATGTGAGGATGCAAGTGCACCAAGATCCAGCTTCACTGGATATGGATTACATCCTTGTTACCGAGGAAGAAAAGTTACCTTCAACAAAAGATACTGTGGAAGAAACAGAATCTCATGGAGGCTTTTCAGAAGGATCCTTGGATACCTTTCAGCCAATCTCCATTACAAATGAAAGGGAAGATTGCTCTGTTTCTGTGACTGAATGGGACTCTGTTCACTTAGAAGAGAAAAGTTCTTCTCTTGTGCCTCAAAAACTGGATGATGAAAGGCAAGCACAGGAAAGCTGTGGGCCAGATGAGGGCTGGATTATATTGGGCCAAAATGAAGCCAGTGATGAATCACCTGAAGAAACTTCTGCCAAGTCTGAGGGGCCAAAATCAGGTTCAAGAAATTCTGGAGAAGAACCAGCAACTGTTGTACCACAGGCATTGATTCTTGACACTCAGGCAGAATTTCAGGTAGAAACTCCCCTTCAGAAACCTTTTGAACATGAGGACTCTTCTTCAGAAAGGGCAACTGCTGAAGACAAGAATTTGGGCATTGCAGAAACCAGTGTGTTGAAAACAGTTGGTGGTGATGATTCATGGGAAGTAAATTCTCAACAGAGACTCAGAAATAACAGAGAAACAGAGCAGGAAATCAAGGAGGAAATGGTGCTTCTCGACACTGAAAGAGAACTGAGTCAAAAATCCGGGTAAGGAAAAACTGACTTGTTTCCTCCCAAGAGCTTTCTGCTCAATTATTATCAATGTTATTGAAGTGTTTGACATTATGAATAGATGGCAGGACTTCCAAGTTTAAAGTACTAATTATAATTTATTTGCATGATTTAAGGACCACTTCCTCCCTTTCTAAAAACAGTCTTGGGTTTTGGTTGCTTGATATGAGCCAAATTAGGATTGTTCTGCAAAGTAGGAAACTTGTAAGGCTGTCCTCTTGCAAGGAGTCCCTCTTCCTTCTATGAACTCCCATGAACTTCATAACCTACCTTTAAATCTGAAACAGATTTGGCCAGGAAACACATGCTTTGGCCAGGTGCTGATGGTGTTCCCAGTGAGACACAATACCCATTATGAGATTACGGAGGGATCAAGGTGAAGTACTGTCTCTACTTAGTGCAGAACTGCTGGGGGGAAAAGAAGAGGGAGTCAAGACCCAGAGTCAGAAAAAGGTGTTGCTTATAGAAGAAAGAAAATTATGATGGAAAATTATGGTCTTAGTGGTTATTTCCAAGTTGTAGTCAGGTTAGAGCAGCATTTCTGTCTGTTCAAACTGTACTGGACATTGAGGGAGTTTCTATGCATCTGCTTTTGGGTGGAGGTGCAGCTTCTTTGCTGACTGCATTAGTACTGCCTGCTGCCTCTCTACTGTTTCACCAGATGGAGAGAGAGATGACCCTTATCTGGGCGTCATTTACTGTAGCATTTTGAATAGGGTGCTTATTCTTGTTGACTGCTCTTTTCCAACCCTGAGATTGTAACTGCTGCAGAGGACTTCTAGAGTAGCCCCACAGATGCAAATATAGCAGTCTGACCTTGTTTCTCCTGAGCATATGCAGCTGGCATGCTTCAGGTTTGCAAAGAAGAACCTGGAACTGTGTTTATGCATTTAAATTCTTGCAAGTAGTGAAAGAAACTTTTCAGGACAAATAAAACTAGGGGGTGAAACTGATTTGTACTTGTTACTCCTTTCAAACAGCGCTTGTTCAAAAGAATATATGTGGTATGAAATGTGCAAACACACTGTCTGTGTGAATTGTACTTTTTTCAAGACTTTTCCCGAGCACTAGTCAGTTCAGTCCAGAACACACACGACATTCACAACCTCTATTATGAATTTTTAATTGGCTTCTAGTTTACTTTAAACTGTATTTTTTTTTTAATTGTTACTAACAATTTTGCAGTTTTAGTAGTAGGCTTTTTTTCCCCTTGGAGGAAATGCATGACCATAATGGTATAAACCTGATAACAGCATGTACAAATCACCTGTGACAGGAAAGCACAGCTTTTTGATGCCCTTCCTCCTCACTTCAAACAGACCACATTTTATTAAGTTTTCAAGAATTAATGATGCAATAGCTGTGATTTAGCTTCCTCGTGATGTTAAAATATCTCCCCTCTAAACATTGTCACACATTTTTTAAAGCATGTGTTGTTACCACAGGATCAGACACTGCAATAACTGAGCTGTGTTTAATATATATAAGTGTTGGTTTCATCCTAAACTCACACCCCAGCCTCAGAAACTCTGGAATATAATTATGTTACTTTCAGGCTTAAACTTAAGCATTGTATAGAACTTATAATTATGTTACTTGCAGGCTTAAACTTAAGCATTGTATAGAACTTAGGTTTTCTTGACAGATAAGATTTTCCGTAGTATGTGCAGTACATAATTTGCCCTCACACATTGCCCCTGGCTGAAATTGCTTTGATTTAACTAGGCAGACAGCACTTCGAAGCATATAAGATGAGAGAAGCTCCCTTTTGGTAGGGCAGTGACAGCTTTTATTGATGTAGGTTAGCAATCAAGAAAGTCAAATTTCAAGAAGGGTTAGCAAAATATGTGAACTCCTCAGTTCTGTACTTGTCTAAAGTAAACCACATGCTGAGTACTTGACCCTCAAATTACCAAAAGTAGAGCCGGTTCACATATATTTGTTCCTTGAGTCCTACAAATTTCTAACTTCCATTGCAGACAAACAAGTAGAAGTTTTGGAACTTCCTGCAAAAGAGAAATTTGCAAGAAGTAAAACAGGCAAAATCCCCAAGCAGCTGTTTCAAATCCACATTTCTGTGTGGAAGGGTGGCTTAGGATTTGCAGATCTAGGAAAACTGAATGTCTTTGATTTTGAGGTGTTTTGCTCTTTAGAACTAGTCCACACCCTGGAAGCAATCTTACTCCAAAGTCTTTGCAGGGTTTCACTGGGAGTTCTTCAAACCCAACTAATATCAGTGAAGAAACTAGGGTTTTTTGGCAAAAAAAATTAATTTCTAGTGAAAATCCTTAGGTCAAAAATTACGTGGCACCTCTGCTCACAATAAATGGTGAATTGGGCATGAAAAAGAAGTTTGTTTGAAGGTGCTGGCTAGTTGTAGGCTTGCAAATCTGACACGGAAAAAGCAGCTGTCAACTCCTCTGTCTCCCATAAAGCATTTTAAATTAAAAGCAGCCAGATGCTGACCCTGCTTAAGTCCCACTGATAATTACATGAAGGCAGAATCCTGGGATTTGATTTTCCATGTGTACATGCCCACAATGTTCTAGGAGGATAAAAGAGAAGGAGTATAGGTGTCTGATTTGAAATATTTTTTTATAAATCATCACAATGGACTTGATAACTTTGAAGTAGTAAGAGTCTTAGATACCTCAAGGAGAGAATCTGATTTTTGAACTTAAACTAGCACTAGAAAAATCATTCCTATGGCTGTGGATTTTATAGGAGTTTTAAACATCTTATTGCTATGAATCATTAGACCCACTTTGAAAAGAACTATGATGTTCTTTACTCTAAAGCAAAAACTTGGATCTTGTACACAGCAGTAGTTTGTTCAAATGTAGTACATTTGTTGTACTTAGTATATTCTTAATATTAGCTTACCATATGCCTATATATTCTTATATATTCCTATAATATTAGCTGAGTATATTCCCTTAGACTGATTCCCACAGTGAAGTCCTGAGTTGGACCATCTTAATATAAGGGTGTTTACAGTGAAAACTTAAATGTATAATGGAATATGGTATATCCTGCATGGTATGATACTTCTTAGTATATAGTAACCTTATTTATATTCATATATATGTGTATATATATATGTATACATAGTCATTATAGCTTCCACAATAGTTTCCATGCTAGGATTTTTTCTTACCTGACTCAGAAGTTTTTTAATAGCAGTATCTGTTGCTCTGTCCTCAACAGCAGTGATACTAAAACCCAGAGAAGTAAAGAAACATAAGGAAGCATCTGCATTGATGTATTTTTATGAAAACATAGAAATAGTAAAATCTACTTTGTTTTTATGTTTTGTTGTTGACTTTTCTGTTGACAAGGTGTGAAATCTAATGGAAGTTCTTTCCACCATTAATATTATTAAAATGTTACCCTTGTGTGAGGATTTCATATCTAGTAGAGATTGCTTTTGTGGTGCTGTTTGGCCAATAGTTTGCCCTGTGCTTGGCAGCTGGTGTTCAATAAACCTGTGATAAACTTATGTCATTGGCCAGTTAGATGGGGACTTAAGACTTTTTAGGGCACAGTAGAGACACATGCAGGTGCTCTTATGCGTGTGCACAGTATGGAAGTTTTGGTTTCTTTGAAAACAAAGAAAACACACACAAAAATACAGTAGAAAGGACAAAATGCATACTCAAATAATTATTTCTAGATTAGATGTCGGTTTCATTAAGCCTCTTAAATAAACAGCTGAATACACAGCAACTGACATGGCAGAAATGTGTAATTAGAAATGCTTTCTAATTCATTTTACTGGCAGGTTTGAAAGTGCACATTCCTTCTTAGAACATGCTTCCGCGTGCAGCTTTTAAATCTGAAATTAGCTGTTGTTCTTGGATGACCAAGTTTAGAACAATGTGATACAGCAGAACTGCCAGCCTGTGGGAAGTTAGCACAGATACAGTGGTGGTATCACTTAAGAGAAAAAACTTTTCTCTTGTTATTATTGCAATACAGTTTCTGGATGGCCTGATGGTTCACCAAAGATTTGCATCTTTGAAGTAGGCTCTGGTACAACTGAACCAAAGTCTAACTAACTAATACACACTTCTCAGAAGTGTCCTTCTGTCTGAATTCTGATACTCCTTGAAAGGTCAAAATTATGACTCAAGAAAGTTTCTTGGATTATTCACTAAATGAGGTGTTTGCCTTGACTTAATAATCTATTTCTTATCTAACACTTAAGGAAGACTGCTTGGAATTAGAAGACTGGGCACTCTTAATCTGAAGGTGTGTCTGGATAGCTATACCCTGACCATGAATTATGTTCTCTGCTCATTTTGTTTTGTCAACTATTTTTGCTTTATGCAATTAGGTTTCTATTCTGAACTGTAGTGCCTGTTTCTGTTTAAGTGTTCTCTAAAGTGGCTTCTCAGTCCAGGTGGTTCTGTATTGCAGTCTTTGCTTCCCATAAGAAAGCTTTTCCTGTGGCCTGCTGGCTGCTGTTTCATATACCTCTTGTCAGAATATAGAATTAGTTTCCTTATTTTTACCTTTATATATTTATGTATGGCACAAACACAGTATTTCAGAAGAATAAAGAAAGTCATTGTTTGTACTCAAACACATAATGGGGACATCCCAACCAATTAAATTTGTAGTCCAAAGGTCATGGAGGCATTTGCTCAGTAACAGCCTTCCAGACCCTTTCTGAATTTGCATACTATTCCTTGTTTAGACAAAACTGAAGTTCATGATTGCATACTGTACTGAAGTAGGTTCCCCTAGTAGTGGAATGAGGGTTAGTGAAGGATTCAGTCTGTATTATTTTCTGCTCTTATCCAGAAAGTGTCTGTCACTTTGTCTAAGAAAACGGACTGTTTTTTAGAAGAGGAAATTAAGGCTTTGAAACCGGGAGTGTAAAAAAAAAAAATTATTATGTTTGTAGGTCACTGTGCCCTTCATCCCAATATCAAGCATAAAAACAAGCCAGGCTGTGGAGGTGGGTTTTAAGAAAGGATGTGATTGGTGGTAAAGTTCTTCACTCCTGTCCTATTTTTCTTATGCCACCAAAAGCAGCAGCTGGAAGAGAATAAAATTATGAAAATGTCTGGCAGCATTAAAACACTGAATAGAAGATACAAACCTGTTACAGTTATAAAAAAATACCAGAGGTTCTTTTGGCGTCATAAAAAAATACAAAAACTTTAGATAGCACATTATTAAAGTTAGTTTTTCCAGAAAATAGATTTTTGTGTGGCTTTCTATATGTGAACAGCTACATTTAAAAAGAATTAATGGAGTACTGTACAAATGTTGGGTAGAATGGATAGCATACTTCACTTCTTCTGCTGTGGCTGGAGTTGTTCTGGCAGTAAAATTTATGAAGACTGGAGGTAATTTTCTTCCTGGCAGAAGCTGTCCTGTCTTACAGAGCTGTCTGAAGCTCAATGATAATGCAGTGGTCAGAAGGCAGGGAGAGAACACTGAAGTTGACTATGCTAGCTTTTACCCACTGGCACACTGCTCAGGGAGTATTAGTGATTGTGTGTGCCACATCATCCATGCTCTTTTCCTGCCTTTGCAGTAGGGAAAGATTATCTATTTCCTTCATAGGAAGAGCTAGAAAGAATTGAGGGAAATAGTATGAAATTATGTATTTACTTCTGGAATAAGAGGAAGTGAGAGCAGTAAGGCTAAGAACATTTATGTTTGGGAGGTTTGGGAGAGAACCTGAAAAAATGGTGGCAAAGTGAATGGAAGACAATTGCATTTGAACAAGTGTGAAGATTTATGTGCCTAGTAGAATAAGGCTTCCACAATGGAAGTTTAATTTATCTTTCTGACAGCATGTTCTCAAAGAAGCAGGAGTCAGTCTTTTCTGCTCACTTGTCTAGTTCCTTTTTTGGAAAAAATACTTCTTCCACTGCTTCAGTTCAAAATACTACTCTGTAGCTATTGCTGTACTGCTGGCTATTAAAATTGCCCAGTACTGTAACGAGTCCAGTAAATTTTTAATAGAAAAGCCTGTTTTCATCGTAGTGTGATTTACAGTGAATAAAGATAATTAAATATGATGAAAGAAAAATCTGACTATTTCAAGATTAATAAAGGTTCTGAGACTACTCTGCTATCTATGTGTTTTAGCAAAATACACCTCATATATCTCAAAGTCTTATTGATTCAAGTGCAATATCAATGTTCAGTACTGAACTGAATCACTGACAGAATTGAACCAGGGGAAAAAAACTCATTGACTCCAGTGAACCAAGGGTTTCTCCCAGCATTTTCTCACGATGTCTGTTTTGTGACCCCAAAGCTAGTGTTAGGCAATGAATTAGGGAGCCTACATGTGCTTATTTCTTTAATGGGCAAAATGGGTTGACATATGTAGGAAGCCTAAAGGATTGAAAATCTGTTGCAAGTTTAGGAGGCCACATTCTGCGAAGTAACCTTTACTTCCCTTCGGATGCCTCTGTTTCCTTTTTTGCTTGCATACCCATGGGGTTGTCATCTTTCATTCCTGTCAAGATTGTTTATTAATTGTCCACATTTGCTGGAAAGCAATTCCAGGCACTCTGGTGACTAGGCATTCTGTTTTAGTGGTGCTTTCAGCTTCTGCTGAACTGCAAGATTATGGACTTCAAAAGGAAATTAACTCAGGTCTTTGGTTGGCAGCACGAAGTGTGACAATTGACTGTAGAGAAGGAGCATGCTTTAAAGGTTAAACACAAACATTTAAGTGACTGAGAAGGTTACTTTCAGGAAATTCTCTGTAAATGAAAGTTAAAGCCGTGTATCAAAAGTATAAAGGGAAATTGAAACTAAACTAAATGTTTAGATTCATTAGAGCAAGTACACTTCAAGATTGCTGGCTCAGAACTTGAAATGTCAATGTTCATTAGTGTTAAGGGTGGGAAACTATATAATGAATGTATTTTGCATTATTATATATCATACCATTATAATTATTATAGAAATACACATGAATTAGAAGCTTTATGTTATCTACTAGTCTTTGTGAAAAAGTTACTTCTATGAAAATAGAAGAATCCCTGGGCCAGATTCAAAGCAGAGCAGCATTGCTGTAAATTCATTATAACATTTTATTATTTTCTTTAATTTTGTAATCATCTATTTTAATGTCAGTGAATGTCTCTGCTAGCCTTTTTTATTGATAGAGTAACAACATGTACTCTTCTAGGATCGACTTTAGCAATACTGTTTCTTACCCTCTGCTTCATTTGGCCTATGAAGTCACGACAACCATCTTTTTTTTATCAATTTTGGGGTGATTCAGAATTTTTTGTCACCATCTGGAGGTTGAAAGTAATTAAAACTAAAAACCCAGTTTTCCATTGCAGAGCCAGCTGTTAAACAATAGCAGCAGCCAATATGGTGATGATACTGTTTTTATAAAAACAGCATTAATATTACATACCAGGTACAAAGTACTGTATAAAAACCTTTTAATAAGAAGAGAACAACATTTCAGTGACTGAAAAACAATTTTAAATGGGAAAAAAAAATCTAGTTACTGTTATTCTCCTGTGGTCCCATAGGTTACCTTAAATTGTGAGACTGGGCTGATTGCAGACCTGGACTATGTTAGTACAGTTTACTGGTCACATGAAAAATTCCCCCCCTGTTCAAAATCCGAATATTTTCTGTACTGTTCCACTATATAATTTATTCTGATCAATGAGATCAAGAACATGAGATTTCAGCCTAAAGCATTAATGAGCTCTGAAACTTAACCCTGTTGATGCAGACTTGGGTGAGCCCCAGTGAGTTGAGTGCATCCCAGCAGGGTGCCCAAAAATCTCAAAGATGTTGTGTGTCATTCTGAGCATGGAGGATCAAGACCATAGCTTCCTCATAATTATGCTACTAATTACTTTAATTTTACATAAATACTTCATCACTCTATTCCTTGGATAGAGCTTCTGGGTGTCAGGACTTCTGATATCAAAGCGAATTAAAGAATGCCCAGTTGAAAAAGTGATAAAAAACACGCCCATCATGGGAAATACTATGTACAGCCTTGTGACAGCATCAAAGATCACATCTGTAGCAGTGTCCTCTTTAGAAATATATTTTCCTTTTGATGCTGATTTTTAATTTTTTTTTAATGCTTGGTGTTGGTCTGTTGTTTTTTATAATAGCAGCTGGGGGCTGCTGTCTCAGGAGATCTGCAACATGTAATAAGAACTTTACATGTAGGATTACTAATAGTATGAAGAACAAGGTGAGAGCCATTGAATTTATATTTACAAAGTGGATTTGTATTTACACAGTGCTGTAGGTGTGTGTGGAGCTGTAATGACAAATGAAAATTACATTAGACTTTTGCTGGGTTGGACTGCTTATGGCCTAGCATATGATGTGAAAGCCTCTCCTCTTCAAGGAGGAAGTTGCACAGTGTAAAGGGAGAAACTAGCTGAAGGTTTGGCTGTCCTAGGGCTTGTTACCTTGCTGTTTTGTTTCTAAAGGACTGTAAAGGAATAGAATTTAAATCTGGTTTGCATTTGGAGAGAAACCTAGATCTTCTAGGGACCCTTCCCCCAAAAGGCTTTTATAAAAGGTGACTGTGGTACTGCACTGAATGCAAAGAGATATTCTTCCTTCAAGCAAACCCCTAAGAAATGCAGTCAGGAACAAAGGCCATTAACATTGCTTCCCAGAATTCAGTCTGACTTCTGAACTGGTGGTTATTTGGTTGGATTTTTTTTTTTTTAATTTACATACGCATTCACACAGCTGAATTGCAAATGGAACAAATTATGTAAAGCATATTTGAATATGCATGTACTCTATAATCACAGATGCAAACAGAAATGAGGCCGAGATGGGTTTAATCCATAAGAACTTTTGTCATGCAATCTCTCATCACAAGGTTTCCTGAGGCTCTGAAATGAAACAGTGGGGAGCATTTCACTACTGGCAGCTGACTCGCCGTATCAAAGTTTGGTGATGCTCCAACAAAGCTCCACAGGGAACATGAAAAAAAAAAAATCATCTTCACAGCCAAAGCACAGCTCTGCATTCATTTGAGCGCTCCTTTAACCAAAGCTGCTGGTTCATACAGCCAGCTCTCTGAAGGCAGGTGATCACCCTTATTTAGCAGAACCACTAGCCACGTGACAAGAAAATGGTGGAGGATCTGTATTCCTAGTAAACTGCTACAGAAAAAAGGGATGCTGAAGTGCAGCAGTAAAGCATTTTTATTATTTTTGCAGTAGAAAGGCCTCTTCAACTCTTTAGAAGGTAAGCATCTCTTTACTCTGAGAGGCTGATATGCAGAAGGGTTTCTGATTAACAGCTTTATTGTTGCAGTTACGTTAGACAGAAAATCGTGAAATGTTTGTCAGCAGGATGTAAAGCACCCAGGACCTCATTACTGAGAAGCAGGCAGCTGTATTTTAATTCTGTTGCAGCTCCTTGTGAGAAACGCTTACATCAGTTCAATGGGATTTCTTTTGTCTGAGCTCAGGCACAGTATTTGTAATTAGGAAACAAAACTTCATTGCACAGGCACCTAGAATGTTAGATTATTTTCAGCTTCTTTGCCTAGGTCTGAGGGTATGGTGGGAAAAAAAAGGAACAAACGTTGGGCATTTTTGGAGGATAACTTGCTTTAAGATTGTTTAGTTAATGGCATAGCAATTGTTTGTAGTAGCTGTAATTGTAGACTGTTTGACAATGGTATTGTTCTCAGTTTTTTTGCGATCAAATGAAGCATATGGTTTTTAAATTTTTTGCAATGTCCTCATAAAATGTTGTGAACAGAACATAAAATCTTTGAAGGTTAACTCATCAATGATGCAGAAATCATCGCAGTGTTAGGAGAACTGAAAAAGTATTGTGAAAGTTGGCTTATATAGACAGTATTTTTGTTTAAATCTCGTTATAGGAGCTCGATTTAGCTCCATTCAGTTGTTTGCTTTTCTGTCTGTAATGAAGGAATGAAAACAATCTTCCGTTTTAAGTGTAGTGAGCAAACAAATCATAGTGGTTTGTGTACAGGAGGCATTGAAAATGTATAGAATGTCTGAGTATTAGCTACTTAGAGCAACACTGAAAGGAAATGTAGGCAAGCCTGGTACATATATTTAGCCAGACTGATTCTGAGTAGGTGGGGGGCTGGCAGAGATGTAATTACTGCACTTGCCTTTACTAATACTCTTGGAAAACAGAGCTGTGTGGAGAAAGGAAGGATGCACAAAGCTGTAGCAACACAGTCATGAGGCAGTAAGGAACTGTGGGAGGTGAGGCAAGGAGCAACAGACACCCATTCTTACCTTTCCAAAACACTTATCCAGAGCTGCTGTGTTCCTCCCACTGCTCTCATCCATGCTTTTCACTTCTATCTCTTGTAGGACAGGGGAATACTGAAGTCTACAACAGCTTTTTTTATTACTGCTTTCGATAGGCTGTTATGTGGCCCTGCATAAATCTGGACAATGTTATAGAAAATTTGTGTCGTTAAAGACAAGTCTAGCTTTTGCATACATTCACTAATTTAAAAATTTGGATCCTGCTACAAGCAGTCTACTGTGGTTTTGTAGCATCTCTGTAGTATTCAGCAGTAACAGGAGATCAATATTATTTAACAGCTGTAGAAAAAGGCAGAGGAAAAAAAATCAATCTTTAAGCCACAAGAGTTTGTTCTTGCTAAAGATGCATCTCTCCAACTTAACAAGAAATAATGTATAGGTGGGAATACAATTTTGTCAGCACTTGTGAATATTGATAAAGTGATTTTTATCACTATAGTGTCCTCAGGACTGGAGGCACTTCCTAGCAGCCCCTGCACAAATAAGCAGAAAAATGTGGTGTTACTGCAACAGCAAATGTAAGGCCGAGGGGAGAATGGAAGTGACAGTCCAGTTGCTTGAAAAATTTCTTAGATTATCTACTTGTTTTTCCCTTTCGACACTGAAAGAAATGGCTTAGCTTTTATGGGATTTTATGAACTATCTCATTCAGATATTTCTCATTAGTTCTTAGCATATACACAAGACTGCAGTCTCCTCTGTAGCCATTGCAGCTCTGAAAAGTAGTGAGCAGCAAAAATAGTCAATTCATTATTTCAGGTTACCAGGTGAAAGTTGATTGTGTCTTACAAGAGCAAGATCAGTCTCCTTAGAAAAAACACTGGCAGCAAACTCCAACGAGCTGTCTGAAGGACAGGAACCCAGCAGAATATATCTTTGTCTGCTTGTCTAAAGCAGTAGAGCATATAGCTAACCTTGCCCTTGTACTTCCCAAGCTATAATGTACGAGGAGTGCTATGTGGGGAAAAGGGGAGCCCCATCTAGTCACCTTGTTCCTCAACATCACTTCTTTGGTCTGGCATTTCCTGTCACTCTGATTCTTTCACAGCATTTTTGCTATGTCTGACATTCTCCTCTCTCCCACACTTGGCCTGCTCTTTATCTTCTTACTTCTTCTGTGACCCTTCCAACACAGTTAGAGAGTTTTCCTGCTAAAGATAGATAACTGGTAGCTGTGTCTCCCATCTCCCTGTGCACTTGCCTTTTAAGACTTGCCTACTGTGGGATATGACGATCTTTCCTGCTCTGAACGCCTCCTTGCCAGTGCCAGCAGGCTGCAGGACTGCCTTGTTTAATGCCAGTTTTACTGCTTCATTAGAGGCTGCGTGCCTTGATTAGGCATCTTCTTTGGCTCATGGTTGGGCTTTTCCTGTATTTTTCCCAAGCTGCAAATCACCCAGTATAGATGGGAACTTCTCAGTTTACCAATTTACACCCATTGAGGTACTTCCATTTTAATCTGCCCCTTAACATTCCTGCTCCACTTTCAGCATTGTCACTTAGATTCTGCTGCAATCTATTATGCCTCTTACAACTACAGCTTTAATTGACTGACATTTAACATCACTGTCTTTTAGAGACTTTTATTAAGGCTCATTCCTAATCAAGGCAGGGAAAAGGCAGATGTTAGTTATTTGTGGGTTTATTGAAGTAGGTGAGATATGAATCTTAATAAAATTGAACATCATAAATTGTGAAACCATAGTTACATTAAACATGGAAAAGATAGAAATTTCACTGCTGTGAGAAGAAAAGAGAAAATTGGAAGATTCACAAGATTTAAGGAACTGAAGGAATAGAGTTGTTTGAGAAGTTAAAGGAATGAAGTCGTAAGTGAGATCAGAGAAAAAGCATTATGAGGGGAGGAAAAGATAGAACTCACACAGCAGTTAAAAAATGTTCTGACTTTCGGTATATTGTAAACTGTGGAGAAGCTGATCTTGAAATCAGGGGAGTGCTAGAAAAATCCTAATGCTTTAGTGGATAGATCAATAGAAGTGCTATGAATGTGTAGGTCTTGATGCTAAGTGAGTTGTTACATTTGGCAGCTCTGAAAATCATCCCTGAAGACAGGTTTCCACACAAAATGTACGAAAATGTACAAGAAAGATTTTTGGCTTCTGATCCTACAACATATACCCCATTAACTACTCTCAAAACATTATCATGCTTCCTTAAAGTGCAGATGGCTGCACTGACTATGAGGTGTATGCTCTTTTTCAAGTGCTGTACTTATGCCAATTGTATCATTTGGAGTTGCAGGTGTTCTAATGAATGGTCTTGACAGCACAATATGGCAGGAAAATGGTCACTGCAAACCACACGTGCTGGAAGGAAAACTGGTATCAAAGGGAGGAAAACAAAATGGGAATCTTCCAAGGAAAAATTGCTCAAAGGAATTGGAAGATGGGAATCCCAGATGAGACCTAGCATGCTAGTAAACTTTCAATAATACAGTTTAAAAAAAATAAATAAATTAGGTTTTCCTGGAGGATATTTCAGATCTGATTCATTTATCTTCTACTTTCTCTGCTGGCCGTACCTTGTTCCAGTGCATTTGTGGTGTTTGCTTAACAGTGGTTGTTGATTAACAGATCATCTAAGAGTTATTTTTAGAATATTAACAATATTTATTATGAGGAGAGAGAGCAGATAAGTTTAAACAAGCCTTCCAAATGCTAATACTGCTTGGAAACTACATAGCTCATTACCAAACCTTGTAATCCTCCTGCGCTGATGGAAAGGCAGCCATCGTGCAGGCTCCCCAACTTGGTGTTGTCAAGTTCAGGAATTTTTCCACCATCTCAGTAAAAATTAGTCAGCATTGAGCTAGGTGTGGAACAGAGAGCCCCTACTCTGAGGGCAAGACCATATGGTGGTATGTGAATGCAATGCCAAAGCACAGCAATAGGTATCAAGTTGTTTGTTATTTCTCCCTGAGAATGTGTTACTCGCTACCTGTTTTGCATGCAAAGTACTGACTTAAGAGAATATTGTTAAAATGGTAATACCAGGGAGTGCCTAGCAGGTTCTACACTCCACTGTAAGAGGCATAGTTGGAGACAGTGCTATTTCATGGGTACAGTCAGATAACTGTCTCCTGTCCCTGTCCATATCATAGAGGGAGTTGTCTCCCTCTCATCTGATGTCTGTCTGATTTGGTTTTTTTCTGCAAGCCAAAGTGAAGCCACTGTCATCTAGTCATGAGGATCAGTAGTGGCATATAGAAGATGTTATAAAGTGCTATATGAGTCAGAAAAAAGTGCCAAAAGTTGTTAGGCATCACGTATCAGGAATTCATGATTAATGGACACTCTCAAAGTCAATTTTGCAGCTTCTCTTCTGTAACAGTAAATAATTCTTTATCTTTAACTCAAAAGAAACACCCAATACTTCAGTGCTTAGCAGCTCTGAAAAGCCTCAGAAAGGACAGATTCTCCCGTGTCTGGAGAAGCATTTGAATATTTCACAGTTAATAATGCTTGGGGATGCAGAAAAGATCAGTGGTGTTGCACTGTCTTTCTTGTAGCGTGCTATGACCTGCTGGTCACAAAACTCTAGGGAGAGAGTGTTGAGGACGCTGGGATCTGCTGTAGGCAGTGGCAGCCTGGCTTGCATCCCTAAGACCCCATTTCAACAAGAAATGTAGGTTTGTGACTTAAATCCAATTTCTCTCATTCTATATTGAGATTCCTTTTTATTTCAAGCTGCTATAAGTCACAGATAATTGAAGAAGCCTGGAGCCCTGGATGCTTTCCATAAGCTGTCCTCATCTGTGGGCAAATGTGTAAGGTTTCTGAAATAGCCTAACGTGTCCCACTTATTTAGATTAACAATCTGTTTGCTTGGGTTTGTCCCATGGCTCCTTGCATCACTCCCTTTGCATCACACAAGCTTTGCCTGCTTCTCTTGTGATCTGACACAGGGAGGGAAGCTGGCAAGGAGTCAGGACAGACAGTCTGCGGCTGCCTAGCAGCAGTGAAAGCAGCAGCATGCACTTCAGAATAGCAGCTTTTATTTTTTAGCAGCCTTAAACTGATAAGAGCAGACAGGAAACTCTACTGCTACTGCCTGAAAAATAATTGGAGCTTACAATATAGTGAATAAGAGGAAAAAGGAACAAGATGGCTAGATAAACAGGCACTAAAATTGACTGGAGACTAGGAAACATTTTCACAAGGAATGGTTAAAAATTCATTCAGTGTCTCCAAGCAAAAATATTAACATGTTTTCAGTTAACATACAGAAATTCAAACAATTTAAATCTTCTGGATAAAAGACAGGATTTTCCTACACAATATTACCTCGTATATACTTGCCTAACTTTTTCATCCAACTTTGATACTGAGATGGACTGAAAAATCACCACATGTAAAACATCAAATAACAGTATAGACAGTAAACGAAGCTTTATATCTGAAGAGTGAAGTGTCAAAAACTAGGAAGTTACAACTTTTACTAATTTTTACCAATGTTTTATTCTGTGCCTATTAAGAAAGTGAGTGACGTTTTCCTGTAAAATGGGAATATCAGCATGTGTTTTTCTACTGTGCAGCAGTATGACAATGATTGGTTAACATTTGCACAGGTGCTTGATTAATAAAGCTTTTGACTCAAACAAGGAACTATAGAGAATTTTTATTTTGTTAATGTCTTGGTTCGCATCTAGAGATGGGAATAAAAGTCTCATGCTATGCATAAATTCCAGTGCTCAGTATATAGATTTTTCCTGAACTCATTTGTGATTAAGAGCTGACAAATAAATAGCAAGAGAACCACAGTTAATTTAGTATACTAACATATAATTGTTAGATGCAGCTCTCAGGAGGTTATAAAATTGATCCATTTTTACAGTCACCTGTATACAGAATGATTATTTTACTGATTTTTTGAGTAAAAGTAATGACTGTTTTCTAGTCTTAGATACCCTGGAGTGTATTTCTTCCAATATGCTTACTTTCTTGGTAGATAGATGTATTTGAAGTCTCTGACTGATACTGACTGAAACATGCATTGTTGCATACTCACCTACAGTTTAGGGATCATTTATTCTGCTGAACCTAAAAAATTCACAATACAGTCTCCTATATCTCTGACTAGGCAACTTTAGTAATTTTTTATTATTGTCTAGAAGCATTGTAGCAAAGGACTAGTCTTAGGAAGTAATTTTGGGAATTTCTTAGTGTTTGCATTTGCTAATGAGTTTCTTCTTATCTTTATGTACAAGCCAGTGTGTTGGGGTTTTTTTGGACTAATGTTCCTGACTTTTTCCTCTGATTCTTTGTGTGTATTTTCATCAATCTTTCTTCAGACTAAAGCCCATATTTTGTCATGTTTTATTTTTCAACTTTATATACTAATGCTTTATTTTCTATAGAATCTCCTTTTGGCTGTAGACACAGTTGATGTCCGAGAGTTCTCTGACCTCACAGAACATTTCTACCCATCTTACATGGTTAACAAGTGTTGAAATGCAAACACATAGACATTAAATTAGGATTTGTTGTTATTCCATTAATACTGAAGATCTCTGAAATAACACACCCCAGTTATAATAGTTCATGGTGTTGTGCCTATATCTAGAAGAAACATCCTCTATTTGAAACAAAGGGCAGAATGACTGTACTCTGCGTTTTCTGAGGAGTGAGGAGTCCAAGAGGAAAGATTTCAGAAAGTAAGATCTTGCTGTTATTTTAAAACATGCTATTGTAGCAAGGGTCTACAAATTTCTAATCTCTAGCTTTTTCTGAACAGACATGAAACAGCAATTACAAGCCACAAGCTTTGAGCACACATATATAGTATATGAAAGAAAAGTAAAGGTGCTGTATTTGGATATAAATGCAACACAGCAAAACAATTTCTGTTCTTAAAAATTGAATGATGTGTCAAGTGTTTAGTTGTGATTACAAATTGGATTTCGCTATTCTTTTATATGAAATGAGTGCTGAAATGGCTGTAGAGATGGATGAAAGCACAACACCCTTTGTGAGTATACTATCTGGTGAGATATTTTGGCTTTAAACTTACATAAATTTCTATAGAATGGAATTGGAAACTACATAGAAATACATCACTTAAGAAAACACTTTGTGTCAACTCTACCTTGATGTAAATTTTTATTTGTGGAGTGCCTAAAGATTTGTTTTAGGCTCCACTTCAGAGGTCTTTTATTGCTTCATAGTATTGAAGAACAGCATTCTCATTCTGTCCAAAAAAGGTTAGACATCCTCCAGGTGGAGCAATCAAAACACTGTTAGAGCCATCAGTAGGTTGCCTCTGGCAGCAGAAAGGATGGGCTTGCACAAGGTATTTCATACTCTGTCCCTGGCCCTGGCAAAGCTCTTAACTCTCCTTATGCCTAATGGGGCTTTCAGATGGAGCGGTGCTGAGATCCAGAGGACAAGTGTCACTAGGTAAACACCAAGGGCTTTTTCCTACCTTCCAAGGAAAATACTGTACTGTCACGTCCTTCAGGTTCCTTTTTCTCCTTTCCTGGCCTCTGTGCTTGCATAAGGGCAGTGTTACAGGGTGGGGATGGGAGGGGTTCAAAGAAAATACTTCATGCTGCCTAGGTTCTGCAAAAGTGACTCAAGGAGGAACCTCAGTTCCCCGACCTTGTTTTTGTACCTAAAATTTCACAGTTCTTCCAGAAAACAGCCCAGTTTTTTACTGCAAACCAGTAAGACAGTGGGCTATAAGCAGGAAGTTTACTTCGTCCAAGACCATCATGTACCTGTTTAGTGTGTGGAATTTGAGAATATGAAAAAAGCCAGATGCCTTTGAATAACATTTTCATTTGTGACTTCCCTCACCTCCTCCTATTTAGTTCCAAAAAAACCCACTGTGTAATAGTAAGAGCTAAGGTGATTCATCCATGTCACTCCTTTTACTAATCATGCTTTGAAATTTATAAAAGCCTTCAACACCTTGTGAAAATTTAGGTATATCTGTATATAGAGGGAATAGCATGGAAGAAACATGATTTACTTATCTAGGGAATATGTTTGGCAGCTGTGGGCTCCACTTCAGTTTAAACTTTTGCACTGAGGATAAAATTTAAAGTCTGTCTGGCGACAACAAGTTGTGGGTTGGAGTGAAGGGATTCTCTATAGAAAGATGACAGTCACTTGTGGGTTAATGTTGCAGGTTGTAGGTGTTCATTCAGAGCCATCCACGGGAGCAATTATTTATTTTAAACCAAAGAATTTAACTTCTTGGTATGTAATAGCTTCAGAGCAGCTTGGGAGACTGGTGATATATCACATATGACACAAGGGTGAGGCAGCACAGCCCATAGGGATTATGACATATTGCTGTGAATATTCAGAGATGCTCTTTCCAAAATAGCAGAGTGCTGCTGTACCTAGAAAAGTCAGGAAGGATAACTTTTTTTTCTGAGAAATACTGATCTGAGAGGGCACTAAGAATTATTTAAATATTATTAACTTATTGAGCTGGAAGGGTGTCTGAACCAAGAGAAATCAAAGGTTTCAGCCTTCAGCCTCTCTCTCTTCCTTTCATGAGAATTTTGTAACTGTCTCTGCTCCACCTTTCAGAAACAGTGCTTTTTAGCTACTTCTGAACTGGTATGTAGACCTGAATTATCAAAGCAAATATGCAGTAATTTGATTCTCACTGCAGCTGATCCTTTAATGATGGGTTTGTGTACCACATAAAAGAAGTCATTTATGACACAAAAAGCTTATTTGACTTTGTCCTCTCTTCTGAGTGAAAGATCCTTTTTTATATCAATCCAGTAAATCATACCTGATTAGAATGGAGCTTTCTGAATTAACTCTTAATTTACTTTTTCAAAAAGGGGCATTTATTAAAAGGAGTAATATTTTTAGAAGGTTATTTTTTAAATACTTTTGTCCACATCATTCATGGCATCAGTTGCTCCTATGTGGAAGACAAGGATTTTAGAATCCAGAATTTTGGAAGAATGTGAAATAGTCAGAAAAAAAAGGGAAGAGGAGGCAGTTGTTCGAGTTTCTGGAGTCCCATCCTATGTTACTTATGTTACTACTTTTTCTGTTTCCTGCCAGTATCTGCCTACTTGTTCACAAACAGAAATTAGTCTGCAAGGTATTGAGATACCCAGCATAGCATGCTTTCCTAATCCATTAGGAAGTGGGAAGCTGTATCTGTAGAAAACAAACTTCATCCATACCTTCCTTATTCTTTCACTGATGGGGAGTCCATAGCCATTGATTGAGGTGCAATGTCACAGCAGCCATGATCTGTGACTGGCTTTTTAAGCTCATCAGATTTGAAAGATGCCTGTATTGCCAATCAATTTATGACTGAACAAATCTTAACTATGACTTTTTAAAAATATGAACCTTTCACTAAACATAGAGTGTATTTGACTGGAAAGGAGTCTTTTAGCTGTTTGGGTAAAGCACAAGGGATCTGGAGAAATATGACTAACTTCAGAGTGAGCTCTCTTTTCTCTGAAAAGCTTGTTGACTGTTAATTTGACAGTAAATGAGAACCTGACAGCATTTAAAAAATAAAATAAATAATTTTTTTTAAAAAAGGGAAATCTAATCTCAGCTACAAAATTTTTGAAAGGTGATACCATCTTTTATGTGACTGAAAATACAATGTGTCTGCAATGCTATGGTTAAAGGCTTGAGCTGATTTTTAACTATGTGCATTGTCCCAGCTTTTTAAAGAACCTCTTACTTCCCAAATCAAATATACCAGTATAAACAATATGGGTTATTGACATTAGAAACACTGAACCATCAAAATAAACTCAGAGATTTTCAGACAAGTTCTGATGCTGTTTACTTGTAATCATAAAATAAGGGGTATTTTTTCAGTGTATTACCTGCAGCAGTAGCTGTGCTTCTGTAGAAATGCAAATAAAAAGATATGAAACACATTTATCTTTCAAACCCCTAGAAGCATACCATCCTTGTAAACATACCTATAATGTAAAATTCTGGTTTAACTCAGCATTAGGGATTCCACTGAAAGCAGAAAAACATTTAAATTTATGTCATGAAATTGTAAGAGATTCTAGAGAAAGCAGTAGTGCCAGTTCCACGTACACACACTTTGTTAAAAAAAAAGTTAAAAGATGCCACAGGGAGAAAAGCAATCTTGAGGAAATTCTAGAAATGTCATGACCTAGCATAGTTCTATCCCAGGCACTGTGAAAATTTTAGGCAGCTCTCAATGTTCTGGATTGCTTGTGGGAAACCACTTTTTTCAGATTATAGTTGTTACTGCTTCTGCAGGAACAGAGTGTATAAAACTCAGTCATGCTCTTATCATGAAGAGGAAAGGTGATCTTCCTTCTGCAGGCTTCTACATTTTTACAGGCTTACTGCAGAGCCTGAAAATTCACTGTCTTCCTGTAGCTTACTCTTCACACAAGTTTAAAAAAGGAGCATTTCCTTACAAATAATTTCCTGCAGTGATTTCTGAAGCTTGCTCAGTAGGGAATTGTCATTTGGTGTGATATGACTGTAAGAGATTTCATAAAGGAGCGGTTTATATGCCAGTATAAAAACTGTTCATTCTAGCTGAGCTATGCACCCTTGAGTACCCAGAAATCATCACCTGGGAAGTGCTGACCTTCTTTAATCTGGCAACTTTTTATAGATTTATGTTTGGAAAGGTTAATAAAGCCCCAAATAAAATCTTTATCTGAATTTAAAATTTATAAGAAGTATTCCTCCTCTCCCCACACTTTTTCCAGCACTCCTCCTACTGTATTTGACTAATAAGTCCTTTGTTGAAATTCAGATTTGTCTCTGCTAAGTTCAGATGAATAAATTAGACTTAATTCCACATATTTTACTACGAATTGAGCAGACACAAAAAGCTGCCAAAGGCTTTAATGACTTATTTACATTTTCTGAGTAAGCTGTGATGACATTCTGTGTATCAGTTTTCTGTACAGCTTCTGAACACAGATGATGCTACAGAGCAGAAAAAAAGAAATGGTACATTACAGACAGTTTGTGCCATTCATTTTATTGATGAGCAGGATACTTTGATCAAGTTTCTTTACATTTCTATTTTGTATTAATAGAGAAAGAATATTTCAAACCTTATTTGACAGTAGTTATATATATTCCAGAGTTGGCATATTTTGTAGAAATCAATAACCGTATAATCTCTGTCCTTAAGAAAGATGTACTCTACAGTATGAGGGGATAAATCTAGTAATATTTGTCTGGTTTTTTATTGCAAGACGGGCCAGGGCATGTGTTGAGCAGCATTTCTCTCATTTGTAGGCAGGCCTACATGTATATTTTCTATAATAATCTAAATTAAATTAACAAGAAATCACAGAATATATACTCCAACTCTGATGGTCAGAAGAGTCTTGTCTGCACACAGTAAGATGAGGTAGTCCTTATGGGGAAAGCAAGGGCAGGAAGAAACTTCAGGAGAAACAAGCCAAACCTATGAATCATGTCCCGAAAATGTAAAATGTTGTGTCCTGTCTGCAACTGAACCACCTTCCCAGCGAGCATTTTGTAAAATACTTTCATAGAAAACAGATATTTAAACAGTTCAGGTCAATCTGCCTTAAACAAATATTTTCTTTGTTATTTTCACAACTTGGTGCCTTTTTACTTGTCTTATGTAGGTATGGTGAATGTAATTTTTTTCTCCTAAAATGGAGTCTAGGTAAGATATTCTGCAAAATTTTGGTATTTAAAAATCTGTAGTGTAGTTGTGGTTCTCACTTCTGTGCTTCTGTACTCTTTCCATGGAGGACATCAACTGTGTCAGTGTTACAAAATGACTGATTTAGGTCAGAATTATTTTAAAATACAAATTACATCAAAATGGTTTCATATTTGCTATACAGTAACTGTGTTTACGTCACTGAAAATAGGGAAATCTTAAATGTGGTGTCCAGTTTGCAAAGAGAAGCTGAAGCAACCATGTGTCTGGTTTGTCAATCAACAAAAGACCAACTTGGTTTGTATAAACTGCGAAGCGTTGGTGTTTGCCTGGTAGTTGTGATTCAGTGCCATGTCTTGATTCAAGTAAAATAAGCTGTGTATGACCCTCAGCCTCCAAAGTCTGTACCAATGAGTGCATAAGAAGGGGGTCAGAACTGCACAGTGGAATTACAACAGCTGTGTTCATTTTTCATTTACATCAGTTGGTGATCAGGCTTCTGAACTGACTATGTTGAGTAAGATTTCGGTTCTATATGAGACCACAGGAACCACATTGATAGCAAGGTCAGTTTGTGCATCTCTTTCAGATTCTGCTTTGTGTTTTACTTCTCAGGTTGGTACAAGAGGATGTGGGAATGGACATTCCCTTTGCAGAGGGTGTGTTAAGTCCCAGTTCTACAGAGATGAGACCTGGTGAGAGAAACTGTTGGTTATTTTCTTAATTATATCTTAATCCCTTGGCATTTAATTGTGCAGTAAGAAGTGTATTTCTGTCCTGTAAAGAATCAGTTCACTGCTAAAAAGGAAAAGCGTTAAGTTTGCTTTATTTGATCAATTTTCTTCACTTAAGAAATAATAAGTAGAGAGCCAATTTCTCATGTGTGTTGTTATCATCACTTGCTTAGTCCTTGCTAAGTTTAAGTAGTCTTTATTTATCTTGTATTTGGCCACTGTGTAAGTGAGCTAAGTCAGCATTAGAATACTTCGGACAGAACAGCTTGAAATGTGCTGCACAGTGCAGTGACAATAGGCAAAGCCATACCTACCCTTTGTCTTTTGTCTACTTTTATTTAGGACCAATCAAGAAAGTAAGATATATTTTTGTGTTACAGTATAGAATGTTACTATAAAGTTAAAATTACATACATCTACTTGCAAATCAGCACCATTCAGACAGTAGTAAATGCATAAGAATCAAGTATTTATAGGTTTTTTTTTCACTCATATGAATTTTGCCAGGATTGAGAAACATCTTGGTTCATAATTCAAATTATTTGTATAGTGCTCTTTAAAATTTTATACATTGTGTGTCATTGTATGCCCAAGGATTGATTCTCATATAATCTTTGCAAAAAGTGAATGTAGATTTTGCATGTGATATTTGTGTTATGTTAGGGTGGTCTTAAATGATTTGGTGTTGGCAAAACTTACCTGACACAGTGTTTTTGAAGGTGGTTGTTAATATCTGGGAGATTCATTATTTTCAGAGGAGATTAAATTATTTTTTCTCCCCTTTACAGAACCACCCAATTCTCTTGATCTTAATGGTTCCAATCCCAGAAGGATAAAGCTCACTGCTCCAAATATCAATCTCTCCCTGGACCAGAGTGAAGGGTCAGTTCTTTCTGATGATAATTTGGATACGCCAGATGAAATTGACATCAATGTAGATGACCTTGACACTCCTGATGAAGCAGACTCTTTTGAATACACCGGACAAGGTAAAGTTTTAGATTGTAAAGGTAGATTTCATCTCTGCTTCTTTCTTTACTGCTTACATAATCAGTCTTATGTCCATCAAACTCTGAATATAGTTACAGCATTGGAGTATTAATACGAGGTGTTCAGATAATTTTACTGTCTGCTGGTTTTTTAACCTTTCTTCCCCTGTGTAAAGTAACACATTTTTCTCTATGCAGCATGCTGAAAGAAATAGCTCAGATCATCAGACAAAATAGGAACAGCTACTTAAAAAGAATCTGATTCAAAGTCCTGCCTTTGTCCAGTAACATAGGTCTTGACTGAAAAGAGTTGTTCAAGAGGGAGAAAGCAGGTCTTGTCTATTATAGAGAACACTGTAGCTAATTGCACCTTTGTGCAGCTCTGGCCAGCTCTAGGTTACAGTTATGACAGTAGTGCTTAGGGAAATAACCTTCTGCAAAGTATGGTGGCTGAAGTAAGCTGCATGAAAGACCTTACAGTGTATAAATGAAGAAGAAACAGTGCAGTGAGGGAGGTCTTTTGTTAGTGAGAAAGACTTTTTTTATTCCTAGGTGTGGTTGAAAAGATGAGATGTGGAAGACATGCACATGTTATGGTGGGGCTAGCTCAGGTGATGGAACAATTCCTCATTCCACCAATTTAACTATAAATACATTTAAATATAAAAAAAGCACTGCTTTCTCAGTAGGGCTAGATGCACAGTATAGAAATACATTGAAGTGTGCAATGAATGCTTCACTTTGTATATTAATGATTCTTTGTCATGTGTGGTAAAATTGTTTTGCACTGTCTTACTCATTTGACTTACCTTTGTGATATATGAAGGTGTTAACACTCATTCCTTGCTTGTACCTTAATAACCATGTGAGAACTGTAATCACAAATGTGAATATGTAAAGATAACAAATTATTTGAGGGGAAAAGAAATGTGACCATCTTACAATCTACAACATAAAGAAACTTTAAAAACTGATACATTTAAACTGAATTTTCCATTCCACTTAAAATCTCTACTGATAGTGAGGTCACTATAATGTAAAAATTGTATACTCTTCTGAGCATACAAGGACAGTTGCATCGGTTTAATAGGTATTGCTAAAGAGGCATTACTGTGTACTCAGTCATGCATGAGCATCTCTAAGGTGACTTCTCATTAAAAGGCTGATTTCCTTATGGGTGTAAGCAGAGCATCATGATGAGTTGCTTGATGGTTAGAACATTTTGTAGCAAAGCTTAAAAACCAGTATACACATGAACACACTCACACACAGATACTCACAAGCGGAGTAGCACGTGCTTGCAGTTTGTGAGAGTGAAAATCTCTTTACATAGTGGAACAGATATTGCTTTAAGCCCTCAAGTAAATAAATTCAACTCCAGTGATTTCTGTGGCAGTTATATTTGTGGCAAACATTTCTCCCTGCTTTTTTGTTTTCTAAAAGTGACAATTTATTCAATTGCTAAAGTTGGACTAGTTTTCCCAAACTCCCATGTGAAGGACTCAAAGTGCCTTTTTTTTTGGCTCATTCTTACAGGTCTGTAGTTTGATTTTAGACATAATTATTCAACAAAATATCTTCCACTGATACAACCCAAGAACGTAGAGTAGGAAATTAAAAAAAAGCCCATTTGATCAAAATGAAAGAAGTATATAGTACATTAATATGATAGGTGCGAATATAGTCTTAAGAACTAGTGCAGAATTATTTATTTACACAGTAAAAATCCTTTGCTATCTTTGTACTTTTCTGACTGTACTGTTAATCAGTGGTGAACTCAGCTGCTAATAACACTCATATTCTCCCACAGATCAGTGTTTCTAGACTGAAACCCAATGAAGCAAACACTGAGAAAACGTAGCTGTTGAGGCTGTAAGGAGCAGTGATTTTTAGTTCATCATGTTCAGACAGTTGAAAGCCCATCTGAACTGTAAAATGCAGCTGAGAAAAACAAAAAAATATGTTGCCATGATCCATCACATCACTGAAAACTGGTGGGTCTGTAATGTAAGAAGTACTGAATGAAATCCATTTTTTTAAAGGAATGATGAAGAAGAATTGTCACACCTGCAGTGTGCAAGAAAATAGATGAGAGCGAAATACTAAAGTACTTGTCTTAAACCAGCTCCTGATTTATTTAAGGAGCAGTCTATCATCTGTTTCATGGGAGATTTTTTTTTTTCCATTAATACCTTGCCATTAAACATTGTCTATCACAACCTGCTCTTGTTTTTGAAGGGAACTTTTATTGTAGTTATATTACTTGACATAAAAAATGGGTTTCTGAAAACTGTATGTGAATATAGATGAAGGCGTCACATCACCATTATCTGGAATGTAAAAGACTACTTATTATTTTGTCTCCAGATGTTCATTAACTTTCTGAATTTCACACTGGTGCATTTTTCAGTGCTAAATCAACACATTAGGCAGTAAAGCATAACCACTTCTTTAGGAGAAGGTGACATAGTGCTATTTCTATAAAAAATAGTTCATTTGACAGTTCCAGCATTTTAAGTTTTATCAGAATCTCTTTCATCTTTTTACATCATCTGCAGTTTCACAAAAAAATAAAGAATTACCAAACCCTGAATACAATTTCAGTGCTAGTCTGGCAGTGGCCTAGCTCATCCTCTTTTTACTAAATGTTTTGCCAGCTATATTTCTTTCCTTCGGCTATGCTCTTTCCACTCTCTGAGGAACCAGCTGACTAGACAGGTTTCCTAGGCTGTTGTGATAATCCCAGATATCTATTCTGAGTGTGCCTGAGCTGCATAATAGCATCCCATGGGGACCCTATACCCTTAAAAGAATGGATGATCCTGTAATGACTGGTCAAAGTTCACATAGCTTGACTGCATGCATGTGGTTTTTATATTGCTTCCCTTCACAAGATTAACGTCATGCAAAATTGCATTGATATCTAGGGACAGCAAGACTATGCATTTTGTAAGCTTGTTTCCAGTGTAACAGAATATGAGATATATCAAAACTGAATGCTAAGTGTAGTATTAAACATTGTGCTCTGGGAAGGCATGAATACGTACTTCAGTTTCACAGTACTTAATCTACCAAGCAGCAACTGCTAAACCAATTTAAAATAGTTTACTTGAAAAAAATCACATTTCACATTCCCTTCATCTTCCCAACCTTGGATCTCCTCAAACTCCCTTTGTTTTCAGTTCCTGAGGAAAAAAACCTTTCGCCTTACATATGCACATGTATGTATTTCTTTATCTTCCACCCCTGTTTCCACCACTACTACAATTTTACTGAAATATTCTTTTAATTCATGTTTTGGTTAAACATTGAGGCAGGGGCCAAAATATTACTGCTTTCTTGCAAGATTTGAGCATGTAGGAATTAGATAAAGACAAGAACTGGTGATAAGCTCAGCTTTTGTTACCTCAGAGAGAGGGACCTTCTGACAGCATTATTCCATAGTAATACTTTGGTTTAGGGGCAGAAAATAAAAAACAGGTGACAGTAGAAACTCACACTTCATTAGCAATACTGTAACAACAAATGTGTGCTCAACCTAATACTTTTTTTTTTAAGTTCAAAACTTTGTGTTTTGAAGAACTTGACACTCCTAACAAATCTGATGGAAACACTGATATGTTTTGTTACAGAAAGCGTTTTTACAAATTAATTGTCAGTACACATGTATGTATGTGCCCACAGTTTTTATGTGTGTAGATATGTGTCATATATACATAATATACTATCTTATTCCTGATTTCATAAAGATAAGTTATTTAGTTCTCATGATAAACTGCTGTGTTTAAAGTATCATGAACTTTTATTTGTGTGCATAGTTCAAGAAGTTGCATTAATCATAGACTCAACCCAAGATATACCAGTAGTAGAAAGGTCTGAGGACATCTATGAAGTTCCTTTCCTCTTTTCTTCATTTTGTATGTCATTACTTGTCTCCAGATAGCTTTACTTACTGTTATCTCACTTACTTATTTACGTGATAAAATTCTGCTATTACAATTATGACTGCAGAGCCAGAATAATACTTCATAGAGAACAGCTGGTTTTTGTTTGTTTACTTCAAGTATGTGTAATGCATAAAATGTATAGAATCTTTACTATGAAGATAAATCAAAAATATGCAAACATCCATAAGGCAAAGGTGCTTCAATAAGAATAACAGTACAAAAGAGGGATAATTTTTTTTCCCCCATGGAAAAAAACTCAGTATGTTGCAGCAGTACTTAAAGAAGGAAGTGAAATTATTCCAGATACAGACAGAGTCAATTTTCATGTCACTTTCTCTGTAGAGCAGCTCTTAATTTTGAAAAACTGGCAAGCAGTTCAGTATGTTATTAAGAGCATCTTGTCAATGAGCAATGGAATTTTAGATTTTGTTAATTACTTCTCAACTTTTCAGAAGCTAAGAATAACCAGCAGAGAGGCTGTGCTGTATGATTTCATGGTCTCTTGTTATCCGTACAGTTTATTTTATTATGACTGTTTTATCTATGTACTACATGTACCTTGTCTCTCATGGGTGCTGGTATGAACAAACCAGATTGCTGGGACGGATCTGTTGTTTAATCTCAACTGAAATATTTGCCTGAGCCAGGCAAATATTTTGCTTAATATATATAAGGAGTCAGCATTATCTCATGACTGAAGCAGAGGAAGATGGGAAGAAAACTTCTTATTTGCTGGAACCAGATGTGAAGAGTTTTGGAAACAAACTGGGGAACCTGTAACTCTGTGGTAATTCCTGTCTACACAAGAAGCATCTCTGTTCACATTTAGTTCCGTATTATGCTTTTGAATATGGTTCTCGTAGCTGCTACACAAAGATTTAAAAAAACCTACAGTGCAATACCTCTAGTGAGCAGCTGATCAGTTTTACTGGCTGGATAAAAAAATCCCATAGTAATACTTTGTATAGTAATAATCACTGCAGTTCTTTTTATGTTCATAATGATGAAAAGTTTTTTAAAAAACCTGTGAGCTTCTCACTTACTAACTGGTAGCTGACCAAATTCTGCTCTTATTTGTACCAGTGCAAATCCAGGAGAGTTCTATAAAAATCCATTTGATTAATCCATTTCAAATGTATGTAACAGGGAAAATATTTACAGCTTTTACAAAAAGATATAATATATACACACACTTTTATTTTTCAGAAGACCAGGCTGCTCCTAAGGATGGTTCCCAGGAGGAGTCTGAATCAATTCCAGAATACACTGCTGAAGAGGAGCGAGAGGACAACAGGTTATGGAGAACGGTGGTTATTGGAGAACAAGAACAAAGAATTGATATGAAAGTCATTGAACCTTACAAAAAGGTCATTTCACATGGAGGTAAGAAAACCATGAATGCATTTTTAGGTTGGTGTAAAAAAGTCGTGCTTTACTGAACATGGTTTATTTCTGGTTTAGTTAACTATCACACTGGCAAGGGGGGGAAGAGCTTATTTTTCAGCCATGGCTGAAATCAACCTGACTTTCAATTCAGTGGGGCAATGGCTAATGAATATCTTAAATACAAAGCCATATCAGGAGCAAAAAAATAAACTGACACACATATGTATGTAACAATCTGGTCAATATTAGGTCAATATCATTAGGCCAATATTATTAACAATCTGGTCATAACAATCAGACAGCTTAAACTGTCTTAGTAAAAAGAAAAAAAAATTTAAAACTCTATTCTGTGGATTTTGGGAAAAACCTTTGTATCAGGAAGTATTTTGCTTTATGGTTTGTCTAAGTATGTGGGTGCACAAATCTAAGTAGGCAAAGTGGACAATTAAAAAACTCAGTTTTCCTTGGGGCTTCTTTCATCTGGCTAAGCTACTTATGTTATTTTTTTGTCCTTTATAGTTGTCAGCAGCATTTCAACAGCAACTGTTTTATATTGACATAATAATAATAATAATATTGACATAATGTGTTGGTAATCATAGCATATCAAAGAAAATATTTAAGGTAGGAAAACAACTTCGTGTTTATGATAGTGTCTCCTTTGCTCATCTGCTCCCTAACCTCAGAGGTAGTATTAAGTATTATTGTGTATTAACTCTGAATTTCCACAGAGAATTTTGCTTTGTGCATCTGTCTACAATGCAAGAAATTCTACAAGCATTTGAGTTGGGTTTGGATACTTCTTTCTAGTATCCAAAAAACACAGTGAAAGTCTTAAAATCACCTTATGGAAGTGTTGTATAGGTGCAGGTAATATCTTCTAATTTTGTGGGGAATATGTTCCTATTTCTAAAGGATATTCAGGGTTTCCTTCATAAACATTATAGTCTCTTCCTCACCGTTAGTTTCTCCTAGTTAGTTTTCTCCTCATTTGAAAGGCTTTCAAGTAATTCTCTTAGTATACTGAGCTTCTATATCTGTGTCATTAGTGCTGTCTACCTACAACCAGTTCTAGAGCATCTTTATTGATTGCCATCTGATTACACGCATCTTTTAAACAAAACTTTCCACTGAAATTCACTCTCCCTGGAAGTGTTCAAGGCCAAGTTGGATAGATCTGAGCAACCTGTTCTAGTGCGAGGCATCAGGCAGGGAGTTTGGAGCTAAGTGATCTTCAAGGTTCTTCCAACCCAAAGCATTCTGTGATTCTGTGAAATGCAGAAGTGTTTTGT
This sequence comes from Florisuga fusca, assembly GCA_038090715.1. NCBI lineage: Eukaryota > Metazoa > Chordata > Aves > Apodiformes > Trochilidae > Florisuga > Florisuga fusca. The sequence continues at coordinate 21,936,125 of JAAWXA010000012.1, forward strand.
ATTTGTTAATAGTACAGAAATTTGTGGCATCTGTAAAGGACTGGGGGGAAGATTAACCAGCAGTAATTAACCACCAACAACTAACCACCAGCACTGTGGGATTTTTGCCTGACAAGCAACTGTCCTGGACCTGAGAGCAGTAGTTTTGAAGGTTTGAAGGTTTACAGCTATCAGTAGGCAGTAGTACAGCCCAGAGCATGCCAGTACGGGACAACCGCAGTGTTCTAGGTAAGTAAGTATTTTATATAAAACTTGCAGCAATGGATTTAACCAGTTCCCAGAAGTCTGTAAGGTATAGTGGGGTGTAGTTGTACTTGTAATATTCTGAAGCCATTGGAGCTGCATTAGCCAACTGATACTGGATGCAAGACTTCAGAAAAGTCATTCAAAAGATGATATTTTCTTTAGTCCCTTATTCTGCAGTGTAGATGAAGAATCGTGTAGCACGATTGCTATGGAGATTTATTGTACTAGGAAGTCAGATAAGCTTGTATAACTTACAAAGTAGAATAAGGGGTTTTTTTTGCTAGACTTTGTAGAATGTTTCCGAATAGTTATTCTAAGTGTGTTTTTCAGGAATTCAGCATAACTGACTATATCCTACTTCCTTATCACTTGTCCATAATTTTTCCATTTTCAGTTTTCTTCAGCAGCAGACATAATTACTCTATTCCAGGACTTTGAGGTTTCTTTTTAAATTCATATTGTTAAGAGCCTTTGACAAAGATAAAAATGCCTTTTCCTTTTTTTCACAGGATACTATGGTGATGGTCTGAATGCTATCATTGTGTTTGCAGCATGCTTTTTGCCAGACAGCAGTCGAACTGATTACAACTATGTCATGGAAAATCTTTTCCTGTGAGTGATATGTGAGCAGTGTGACAGTCTTTTGAGTTTAAACTGAATAATTATTTAATGAGAGATAATGTGTCTTTAATTAAGCAGTAATTTTGGTCGCTAGAAGGGGTGTGCTGTGAACAACAAGAAAAATAGCAGTTTTAGGTAAACTGTTCACTCGAGTATTATTTTGGTATTCTTTTCCTGCTCTCCCTCTCAAATTGAGGCATATTTGCCAGGACCAAATCTGACAAGTAGCATCTCCCTAAATGTCAATGAATGCAGTATCTTCAGCTTCTCTTCTAGCCATGCCTTTAGTCATGGCACTGTTTCACTAGTGATTTCCAGTCTCCTTGCTTAGAACAATCAGCAGGGACTTAGGCCACCAGACTGGTTTTCACTGGTTTTTGTTATATATTATCATGATGTATCATGTATTTTTCATATGTGCTGTGGCTGTGTTTAGGAGTCACAAGGCCATTTTGTGACCCTTGTTTTAAAAATACAGTATAAATGGCAGTTGCTGACAAACAGCTCTACCTATTTTTCCTGACTCCAGCTGCTTCTGATTCAGTAATATGTTGTAGGGGCCACTTGGGCAGGACACAAATTTGACCACACAAATCCAAATTTATCACAGGAAAATTGTGTCTAATAACACCTTGGTTTGGCAGCCAAATATTGTGAAGGCAGCACTTCCTGGGAGTGCCTCCAACTACTTCCACTTACAGCTCTTCAAAAAAACAATAATTCCAGCATTTTCTATACTAGAACTCAAAAAGTAATTTCTAAAGCCCGTAGAGGCTTGGCCTTCACAGCTTACAAGGCACCAAGAGCACAGATCCAGTTTTCCTAAACAACTCCAGTCCTTGAAGATGCACATGGTGACAGCCAGCGTCTTCCACATTGGGTCTGCACGTGAAAAACAAGAGAGCTTTAGTTCCAGATCAGACCAAGCATTTGTCTACCTACTTGAATTTGTCTGGTAGAGTTTCTAGGACCTCCATATCATGTACAGTAGCTAATTACACAATGTCCAGTGACTTAGAGGGGAGGAGTTACTACAGTAGCTTTAACTACGTAACCAAGGAACAAAGCTGAAGTATCCATGACTTACATTAAATAGTTGTTCTTTCTCATTGCCCAGCACACTTATTTATTGTTAGAGCTGGTGGTAACTGGACTTTGCAGGGAAAGCTTTTTCAAACCTTAAGAGACTTTTCCACATCATTTGAGAATATTTTCAATCAGTTTTATGATTCACTGCTTCCTTTCTGGCTGCCTGATACAGTCTAGACATTAAAAGTTGTTAAGAGAATCACTAATTTCACAAACTCTCAAATAATCAGTAGGTTCATTTGAATTAAACCTTCTGCATCAGAATGCCCATACAATTCCTCACATCAATATTTCACTGTTAGACAGCCTTTACAAATGTCAGGCAAAAGCAGGGAATGCACAACTCCAGCGTGACAGAGAGAGCAGTGAAAAATATTGAATAAGCTGTAATTTAGATGGGACTTATCAAATGCACGTAGGTGGTCAGTTATTGGCTGCCTACTTCATGCCCACATAAAATATCACTCTCTTTGGTTACAGCTAGATTTCCTGCTTTTCTTTGAAAGAAACTGGACCTTAGGGAATGTAAGTGTTAGATTAGATTGTCATTCCCATACACCTGTGAAAGGAGGCATTATGCAGGTATAGAGCTGCCCTCTGTACCTGAACACACTCAGGTATCCAGGTTTTTAAGGTGTGACTCATAATTTTTCACTGTAGTTTTTACATAGCCATGCCTCTGGGCTGGATAGTAGAGAGAGCAGTCTGAACACTCCTTGTGAAGAACAGATCCCAAGCAGGGCACAGCTTGCTGAAATGTACAGCTTCATTTGACTGAGTGCTGTGCTCTTCTAGGTGAGGTGAGTTTGGCCCCAAGAGAACTCTTGTGTCTGAATTATCACCGCCCAGCTGAGGCATTTAATGAGTGGTTGGAGTGTTTTGCTCACAAAACAAAGTGATTCCATGGGGTGCTCTGTCCCCTTAGAAGTTAGGTTAAGGGACAAATTTTATTAGCCTTGAGATTCAAAGGATTTGTATTTGGCAGCCACAGACTCAGTAGCAGTAGTGTGAGAATCACAAGAATTATAGACAAGTATCTTGTGACCCTTACTATTTTTGCATTGAACAAACATGGCAATAGTGAAAACAAGCAGCTCAACAGTTAAAGTCTCAGAAGTTCCTGGAACTTGACATGGTCCTGCTATGCTCTCCCTTTCAAAAATCTCATTATTTCATGCCCTTTTGAGAAAAAGCAGTCACCTGTGAGATTTGAAAACTCACTATGAAACTCTGTCATTGTAAGTAAACCATGTATTTCTGAATATGTAGGTAAGACTGTGGTTTTCTAGTTGTAGCATACTGTTATGATCTGAGCTATTATTTTATATTTTGATTGTGAGGAAAAATCAGCCACTACTAATAGACGTCGCACGAATTTACAAAAATAACAGGCTTTATGATTTAAGCAAATTACAAAGATTTATTTTAGGGAAAGGAGATAATAACACCACCTTTAAAAGAAAGAACAAGTTTACAAGAGGAGGGAATTTACACAAATTAGTCACTTTGAGGAGAGAGTTGTTAAGAAAAGGAAAGAAAAACAAGAGTGCAATTAGGTTTTATCACCGTCCGCCAGCCCTGGTCTCTGGCTGGAGCTGGAGGGGGGATGTGTAGGAGCCGCCATTCCCGCTTGGCTGATGGTCTCTGCTTTTCCTTTCCTCCGCTGTTGCTGTCCCGTAGCTGAAGCCAAAATGGCAAGAGAAGGGGGGGGGGAAGAGAGAGCTGCATCTTCTCCTTTTCTGTTGGAGCTTTTATACAGCAAAAAGGGGTTCTGTCTTTTCATAAATCACTGGCACACAGACTTGCTAAAGATGATGCACAGATTTTGCCATCCCAAGAACTTCTCTTTTAATTATTGTGATCTTCCAGTCCTTGTTGCCTTGCTAAATTTATTACCTTTGTCTTGACCGTGTACCAGGAGGTGACCTGATTAGCAGTCTTATCTTCAGGTGCCTGTCAGGCATGATACAAAACAGAAGCTAGTTAAGTTTGAGGTAAAAATATGTTAATTGAGAATATGTTTGGTATATTTTTAAAAGAGCAGGAAAAAATACTAATTCGAGAGACATATTTTGTATTTTCAGAGTGTTTACATCACATACAGATAACATGGCGACTACTGCAAAATGTTTGCAACTGTTTAAAGGAAAAGAAAACACTGTCATATATTGCTTAGTCTGCCTTGGTTTCTTCCCAGTAGACTGATTTAGTTTGGCCTTAATTGAATGACGCAAAGGAATGATGCTTACTTACTTCTGTACTTTTTACAGCTATGTAATCAGTACCTTAGAGCTGATGGTAGCTGAAGACTATATGATTGTCTACTTGAATGGAGCAACACCAAGAAGGAGGATGCCTGGGCTGGGTTGGATGAAAAAATGTTATCAGATGATTGATCGACGGTGAGTAGTGTTCTCCTTTCTGATCTACACCTGTTAGTTTAAAAACTATACATCCCTATTGCTCCCCTGCATGACAGTGTCCACTCTATGTTTTCCGTGTGTCCTGTGGGGGAGGGAAGGTTGGATGTTGTTTCTTTTTAAGAAACCACTTTTTTTTTTTACTTAGATTACGGAAGAATTTGAAATCATTTATAATTGTTCATCCATCATGGTTTATCAGGACAATTCTGGCTGTGACACGACCTTTTATAAGGTATGTAGTGAATACCAGTGAATTTGTATGTCCTATGCACACAGAAGCACTCCAAAGCATCAACATGACTGTTAATCTTTCACTGAAGTGCACTTATTTTACAGTTCATGTTGGGATTTTCACAGTTGAAGTTGACTTTCCTAAACTGAGTGGAAAAAACCATGTGTTTTATTTGAGTATCTAGTTGCAGACTTCACAGACATGATATTGTATGCAGAAACAGGAATTCAATCCTTTAAAATTGTCTTTGTCCCAAGCCCAGCTAAAACACAGAGAAGGGGCCTATATGTTATGATAATCATTTCAATGAAAGTAACTTAGGGCAAGATTAAGTCACAGCTCTGGGTTTCAGGTTTCTGGTTGCTGATCCTGTAAGAGGACTGCCAGCACTCTGAGCAGTTTCAGTGCACAGGAGCCCCAGTTAAAAAAACCCAACAAATTATGCCACCAAAAATAATGCTTTGCTTTATAAAAAAGGCGAATGTTACAGACTCTAAAAACCTTGCAAGTTATTGAAGAAGATGGGCAAGCATGAAGATGAAATCCTGAGATCAGGAAGAGCAGACTGACAGGTGTGAGAAAGAGTTGCTTCAGGCAAGAGAAAAAGCATTTACTATGGAAGCAGTAACATACACTACATGAGAGACCTCAAAGAGGTCTGCCCCCAGGCTGCAGATGAGGACATTGGAGGTTTCTGTGGCAGGGTGCTCTGTCCTGACAGGGTGACATGGGGATGGGGAAACAAATGAGTTTCTTTCAGTCTTTAATAGCCAATAGAAAGTGACTATTAAAAGTATCAGAGTAACAGGGAAATGATATTTGGAATTATCAGCAGTGATTATGGGATTTCACTGAGTTGCATTTGGTGTCTGAGATATTTCTGTTGGAACCCTATTTTCTCCCAAAGGAAAGGCAGGCAGTATTTTTTTTTTTTTAAAATCACATATAACACATCAGCTTCAGTTCATTTATATACAACAACCATACTGAGCAGCACTGACAGGAGGTTTTGCATTGCAAAACAGGAGAAAAGGTTCCCTCTAAACAAGTTTTTCAAAGTAAACTGGCAGTAGAAAACTGGGGACAATAGAGACCAGATAAAATTCTTCATTCCAGCAAAGGAAATTAAGTCTTGTGCAGGATGTGGAGTGTGAATGGGAAGTGGAAAAAGGTGGGCAGGACACATGGCCAAATTGGCTACTGTAGAAGATGACATGAGCTATTTGAACCCTTACTGAAGACTGAAGAGCAATATGAGAAAGCTGATCTGAAAACTCTGTGAGGCATAAAAAGAGATCCAACTTAGTAAAAAGCAATGTAGAGAGACAGAAATGTAATTAGATTGAAGGCTGATGGCTGTGGCTATTTGCTAGGGCAGAGCTGTTTACCAAACTGCTGACACTCATGGTGCAAATTTTAGAGTAAGAAGTCAGTTGGTCCTAAGGCAAGTGGCAATTTCAGTGAAATAGCTAAACATAAGTGACATAATTTTGATTGAGTTTCAGCAGAGATGTGGGGCAAAACAGTAGGAATGAAGAAACGGAAAGACAATTAAACAGCAAGGGACACTCAAGTCACTGAAGGTGTGCTACAGTCAACACTACCCAACAAAAAGTGTCAGGGTCATTCAGTGGAGTCTGGGACTCATCTTGACTAGCACTAAACACTTGCTTGAATACACAGGATTGAAGAACTAGTGCTTGCAAAGATAAATCCTAGATACTTTCTATGGACCAGATATTTACACTAGAGATCAACTTAGCTATGTTAGGCAGGAAATAGATTTCTAATAAATCAAATGTCTGTGAAAGATATTTGGTATTAGATGGAAATATATAAATAATAGAAAGTTTACCACTATTGACAGCATGTGTCCTCTAAAGTCTGAAAGAAAAAGAGACTTCCTATTTCCATCGTGTATTTGGGATGCCCATGCACAGAGTCTCACATAAAGCAATTACTCAGAAATCAATTACTATTGTGAAATTAGTGGACCCAGGAAAACCCTCCAGCAGGAAAGCTAACCCTTGAAAGATACTTAACATTTTTTCTCCCCCCACCCCCTGCCAGTCTTCAGAAGCTTCTGGTGGTCATGCAGTTTGCCCAGTTACTTTAACAATGATGCAGTCTATAATTAACAGTTTGGATAAAATGCTAAGAGTTATCTATATGTTATCATGGCTTTGCCTGGACTGTTGTGACTGTTTCATGTATCTTAAATTGTGACCATTGGCCTGCTCCACCAGTGAGTGGGCCTAGTGAGGCTAATATAGTACAAAACCAAATTAAAATTAATGATGTTAAACAATTATTACCACTACCTTCGTGTATTCCTGTTTCAGTTGTCTCACATTACTTTATTGGAAATACATTTGTGGTAAGGGGAGGGGCAGTAACCTCCTGCTCGGAGCTGAAGCTCAGAGGCTTTTTTTCTGATTATATACCCAAATGAGGAATAAATAGGAAGAACATATTCTCTTTTTCATGCCTATATTTACAGTCAAGGTGCATTTGTCACTGTTAACTAGTGTTCAAAGCCTAGTTAAACATAACTAGTGCTAACTTTGAAAAATTGCTTTATGAATCAAACAAGAATGGTAGATTTCTCATAATCTGATACATACAAAGTAATTCAGGTGAAATAAGTGAATAGGCTTATTTTTAAGTGTTTTCTGAACAATTTAACCTTTTTCAAATGATCATTTTTCAAACACAATAAAGGATCAAACAGCATAGCTAAAATTAAAAATCCAATGACTTCCTACAGTAGAAATAGACATGCACATAAACAATCAGATCTGTACTCACCTAAACAAATTAAGTTTAGTTTTATGTTTTGTTGAGAATCAGTGTCTGACATGAATGCCAATTCCTTACAATCACTTGGTGTTAATTCATTCTGACCACATTAAGTGAATCCTTTCCATCTCTTTTTCCATGTAAGTAGGCTTTAGAAGATTTCATTCTTTTCAGAATTTTAATACACCTTAAAATGTAAAACTAATTTCATTGACTATTATATGGACATTACAATTTATAATGTCCTAAATGCAGTGATTCAGCCTAAAAAAGGAGCAGCAAAATATCTAGGCTTAACTTCGGCATCACTAGAACGCAGGTGTTCTCATGATCAGCTGAACTTTGTAATTGAATTATGAGTAACAAAATGCTTAATCATTTAGTACATTAAGTACATGCCTTCTTGGTTTTGTTTGTTGATTTTATTTTATATATCATCAAAGATTGTGGAGGGAAGTCAATTATATGTTCTTTCTGTGTTTCAGCTCTAAGTTCAGCAGTAAGATACAATATGTCAACACATTAGCAGAGCTTCGTGAGATGATTCCAATGGAATATGTGCATATACCAGACAGTATTGTCAAGTAAGTAATGCACAGTGAGCATGCAACTTGTTCTAGTGGAAATTCTTTCCACAAGCCAATACTAGTGCTTCAGAGTCAGTAATGGAAACAGAAAGCCCCTTCCTGATATTGTTAAAAATGCTTACATGTTATTCCACAAAAATTCCATGGTCAAACTCAGAAACAGGAAAACACTATGTAGTTGAAAGACAACACACAATAACAGATATTCCTAGGGGAACCACTGTTTATAGGAAGAGAAAGATTTCATGATGGAACGTATGGTACTGCTGGTAAAATGAAGAAAAACTTTCAGGTTCAGAGTCCCTTTTTTAATCCTATTATTATATAATCCAAATTGGAAGAGACTGTTTGCTTGCCAATTGCAACCAAGAAAGAAAACAGGAGAAAGTTCAACCCTTTCACAGTTATCAGCTATGATATATTGCTCCACAGCTTTTACCACCATCTAACTAAACCTTCTTAAGTTTTAGTCATACAGAGCTTTGTACTGAAACAATAATTCAAAGATAGCCTGTTCAGTAGAAAATTGCTGACAGTCCATAGGTTTATCCTTCCTTGTCTTGTTGATTTTCATGGTTTAGCCCAGAACCCTTGAAAGATAGCATCTCAGTTCTTGCTTTTTTTGCATAAAGATTTTTTTAAAGGTAGGTACTTCTAAATAAAAGTTACTAAAATATTGAAGGAAGTTGATTTGAATTGCTCACCTCAGCTGGCTTTTTTTCAGACCTGAAAACAAAAAACTGAAATGGTCTACCAAGACTGAAAACCCTGGAAATCAGTCATGGTTTTCATGTGGGTCATTAAAAAGATATGCTGTTCAGGAATGCTTTTTTGTTATTTTTCTTTTTATCCAGTGCCGTAGGTTTTGAACAGTCAAACATTCTGTACTGGAAAGTTTTTGATGATCATCATTTCCTTGTGGCTTGTCAGTGACTAGGTATGAGGAACAGTTCCTTGGTAGCTGTCACAGATTTCTTTTTCTTCAACCCAGGCAGTTTTTTTCACAGCCATCTCACATTAATTGTGAAAGCAGCCTCATTTCCTAAGGGAAATTTGGGTGATTGCTCTGATACTTTTGTCCTCCCAGGGAGGAAACGGGAAGCTCAGTTCTTGCAGAGGTGCTTGTAGAAATAGTAAACCACAGTCATGAAATCAGGGATTGTAAGGATTATTACTCTAATGTATTTACTGATGTAGCTTTTTTTTGGAGGTGCAGTGATGCTGAAAACGTGGAGCACAGAGGTTTTTGGTCACCTGATTAAGAGAAGACTAAAGAGTTTTAAAATCCCTGGGTTTTTTTCACCCTCCATCCATCTCTTCTGAATTCCCTCCCTTCCTCTCGATTCCTGTAAACATTCTGGTTTCTTACATACATCTTTTCTTCTCTGTAGATTGAAAACTGGAAAGTCCATTCACCCCTCATAGCAAAGGTGCAATGGTCATAGCCCCAGTAGCAAAGAAATTTACAACTTACAGCTTAAGCAGTTTTAGAGAACTACTCCATCTCATCAGCAGCCAGATGATTTATCATTATTTTAGTGAAGAAAAAAAAATTGAAAGGTGGCAAATGTGCCCACTAATGGTAAGCATTTTCAAGATGTCATGATAAGAAGATTTAGCGTGTGCAAGGCCCCCTTGTTTGGTTATTCCCATATTACAGGCAGAAGAGCAGTGTGGAGTGGATGGCTTCCCTTCTGGTGCAAATTTGGAAAGATTGGTGTAGCAAAATACAATTCAGCTTTCAGGTTCATAATTCTTCCACTGGCAAGAAGAAATTCCACTATGATCAGGAGGAATCCCACCTGTAGAAAGTACATAGAATTATGCCAGGATTTGGGTTGAGTGGTTTGTTGGTAGTTTTCACAGAAGTAGGACACAATGTACTTGTTTTATCATATGAACTTTTACATCTTTTCTCTTCCTTCACCCACGCTTATCTTGTAAGGTATGATGAAGAGAAGTGTATTAAGAGAAAAATGAGGTAAAACTTGCTTTCTAGCCCGTGCTGCTGCTCCTAGTGGAGTGAGTGAGTCTGTGTGACAGCCTTTCACCTGCAGGTGACCTCAACAGCTGAGTGAGAGAGGATTTGCAATGATGTGGAATCCTACTTTCCCCTTCAAGCTGTTGAGATCAGCCTTCCTTGCAAATAAAACTTACTCAAGTGTAAACGTCCTTGACTTGGCCCAGGCTGCAGCTAGTTTAACACCATCTCACAGAGCAACTGAATGCTTCCAGCTCTGTCCATTGGGCATGCCTCAGATTCCTGCTGCTTCTATGTTTCTGTCTCCAAATGAGCTTAATAAGGAGTTTCAAATTAAAGGTGGGTTGAGCACAAGTGATATCACACTGAACTGAAGAGCTCTAGAGTAAGTGCATAGTACTGGGTGCCTCTTTGAGAAGCGTGTACTGTATTTGTTCTTTGCTCTGCTATTGCTCTGCTTCTTTCTTATGCTCTGCTTGCTTCTTTGTTTCTTCATATAAATAACTTTTGCGCATGCAGACTGGATGAAGAACTGAGGGAAGCTTCAGACACAGCTAAGTAAGATAGCTTTCTGCTTAATGCTGGTATTTATTTGGTTCACAAGAATGGATTGAATGCAGCAGTACATAATGTGTTTGATCCAGAAATCTGCTTGTAATTTCAGCTACTGCATAAGTTGCCTTGTGAATTGACTTCCCCTCTCACTATAAACAGCCTGCTTTTATATTATTGGGTCTTGGTAGGGAATAATCATAACCTTGCACTATAGAAAACATTTTTTGCTATTTTTTAATGATTGTTCTTATAGTCATGGGGAGGACTGAAATCTCCTTTTTATTCCATTAAAATGCTTCATTAAACATTTTCTATAGTTCACCCACACTATGTCAGATGATTTGTGAAGTTCTTATGAGATAGTTCTTTTTGGAAAAGTATTTTTGAAGTTTATTAAGTTATTCCTAGATATTGTACCTCATTCTTAGTTAATGTAGGTAGGGAATTTTTTTCTCTTGTCTTTCCAGTGGTGGTTGGATGGGTCGATGAATTAGCATTTGATAATATTGTATTGTCCATGGTCACTTAATGTATCAATGGCAGCTGATAATAAAATACTTTAAGTTTGTAACTCTTTTACTGTAACATACTGAGGCAGTATAGTATACAGTACCATAGAATTCCCTAACTGGAATGACACAATCCTTGACTCACCAAGCACAGCTTAGAAAGTATTTGGTGCACTTTTTTTTTCATGTGTGGTACACAAGATTCCAGAGAAGGGAGAAGTGTCTGTCGGGTCCAGGATGATGTTTTCTCCGTGGTTTTTGGAACCAAAGATTTTGAGGTTTTGAAGTTTCTTTTCTACCTCCTGTCTTTAGCTTTTGCACTTTAGATTATTCATGTTGCCAGCTACTCTTTTTTGTATTTTTATTACAGTTTCTTCTATGGCAAATTTTTTTCTCTAGCTCTCCTGAGCTTATGTTTTAAAACAACTGTAGAGAAATACCTTGGAAGAGCAGCCACTGCTTTTTTCTAGCAGTTAGACTGCCTCAGAAGCAATAAATTCATAAAAGTAGCTAGCTAATACCACCTGTATATTTTGCTAAACAAAAGAGTTCCACACTCCCTTCTATTCCAGAATTTTCAAATGCAGTGTAATATAAGGCAATGAAAACTCTGTGGAAGAAAGCTGCTTTCTTGTTATTCCTTTCATTTAAAAAAGTGCAGACTGAAGCATAGCAAGTGAAAGGGGAATTAAATATTCATATGAGACATCACTGATTATTGTTACTGTTGGATGTATGAAGTCACTGTAGTGCAGTTTCCTTCCCTGACTTAAAGAAATAGCTTAAAAATTTGTTATTCAAAATAATTTATGCTGCAGATGCTGTCACTGCAATCCTATCAATAACATTTGTGAGTTTCTAGTCTTAAAATTACTCACTACAGTTAGTTATTACATCCACCAAATTTGATGTCATAGCTAAAGGATAAAGAAATAAACAGAGAAGAAATGTTTACTGCTAACTCTTTTTCCTTATACCCAGAACTAGCTGCCTCTCAAATGATCCAGAAATTACTTCAGTGGAGCAGGAGTAAGAATTTATTCCTAATACTGTCATTACATTTTAACATTTTTACATCAGCGCTGCTGGGTAGACTCCATAAAGCTTTCTGGAGAGCTAAATGGTTTTATAGCTATTTTCAGGAACTTGAAACATGTCAGCAAAGCAAGCACTGAAGTTAGGATTTATTATACTTGCAATGCAGATGTGTTTAAAGTGTCCTTGACCATTTCCAAGCTGGGACAAATAGAATTCTTGGCATCACAATGTTCAGGTTAAGTTATGTGAAAAACTGATGAAAAAAAAAAAAAAACATGATCAGAATGAAGATGGTCCCATGCATTATCCCCAGTTAGAAGTAAAGTGGTAAATTTGCCATTCTCATGCAGAGGTTAAAAAGTCTTTGATTTCCAGGTATGGTTTTGTTACCTTCCTTCTCTTTGCTTTTTTCTGCTTCTCAGCTTCTTTCATAATTATTTCCCTGACTAAATCTCCAGTATCTGTATATGTCTTCAATTCAAAGCTGGACTGGTTCCCTTGGAGTGTGTGTCAGTCCTCTGGCACGCCGTTCCTCAGTTCCATGCCATAACCAAAGCACGCAAATAGGAAACCCTGCACTGCTCTTACTGTGCATCAGTGAGGGTGTTTGTAGCTGCAGTGTGTCACACGAGCACTAGCAGTTGTTGCTACAATAGCATATCAGGAGGCCTGTGTTCTGTGATTCTATGGCCAGACATGGCAGCAGTGTGTGTATTCCCAGCCCCTGTGCACAGGGGAGGAGTGACTGGGGACATGGCTGTCCCTGCCCATCTGACTGGCATGTCTCACACTGGAATATTGTTCAGGAAATACCTGACCCCTCAATAAAGGATTTCATCACTAGCATGGGTATTGATAAGCAGGAAAATAACAAATACACGTAGCAAACGGATGCATAAGTATAACTGAGCTTTTCTTGCCACTTTTTAAAAATGAAGCTGTACTCTAGTAAACATCCATAGTATTATGCCTGATACATATGTTAGAACCATAATCTAAATTGCTTATTTCTAAAGCAGTTGACATATGATCTTTGAGCATCTTTTTTTTTTTTTTCCCTCAGACACTGTTTATTCTGTAATGAGTCAATATGAGTCAGTATTTATGATTTTTTGCCTTTTTGTGGCATGAATAACTTTCCTTGTTCTTCTCAAGAGAGAAGCTAGGCAGCAAAAAGCAACATGAGAATATGGTTTAGCCTAAATAAATATAGTTGAGTGCTAATTCCTGATATTTATTTTCTCTGCATAAATATTAACCTGTTTTCAGATGTGGCAATAATTTTCCTGTGGTCATATCACTAATTTCTTCAGGAAACAGGGTTTCCCATGTAAATGCCACCACAATAACATCAATTGTAGACTTTGCTTCTATATGCTTTCTGCTGAAACCTCTGTGGAGTCTGCCTGGCTCTTAGTTGGCTTCTTTTGTCTTTTTTCATACCTATTCCAAAGCCTTTTTGTCTACTGTCATGCTCTCTTGTGTTCTGTTTTGTTCAACTTCTTGCACTTCCTCGTGACTTTAAAAAAAGAAAACCATCATGAAAAAATTCTCAGTGAAGAACTCTGTGTTTTCTGTAACTGGTCCTAAATATTGACAGTGCCTTAAATGGTTACGTATTCTGTGAGAAAAACTGTATTTTTATGCAATGTTTATGATGACAACTGCTTATTCTAAAGAATATTTCTGAAGTACTTGATGACATATGCTTTGCATTAAACGGCAAAACAATTATCCTAGAAACATTTTTAGGGGTGCCCAAATCTTGCCACAATTTGGTGTCATTTCACAAGTGGATCTTGCACATCTGGGGTCTACTTCAGATTGGAATTGTGGGAATGTCGTTACTAATTTCAACAAAACCTTAGCAGATCTCATTAAGATCACATAATAATTTCCATATGTAGGAGACAGAATGAGACAGAATGTGTGTGAATTATTTGACACCAGTGTAGTTAAGTAAATGGGACGTGAATATGTTCAAGACTTCACATGAGCTCAGGACTAGGAAATGGCTAACCATGGGTTTCATAGCACTGATTTCCTTTTTTTTGTTGTTCTTTTGTGTTTGTTTTTTCTTGTCTTTAATATATAGCATTGACATGACCCTGAAATAAAAACATCGCTGCCAGGCATTTGAAGAAGAGCCTACGCTTGGATTTGCATCACCCAGACACCCAAGACCCTGGTCTACAATAAGCAATTTTTGTTATTATTATTTAGTTTGTGATTTTTCTGTGTCATTCAGAAGCTCAAGAAGACCAAAAAGGCCAATCGTGTTGCTATGGAAACATCAGTGTTGTTGGCCTGGTTATCTGTGTTGTTTTCAGAAAGAATTTTCATTAGGAAGGCTGTATCATCTAGCATTGGTTTCTCTGTGTGTGTGCAGTTTCTTTTTAAAAGGATAATATTTTACCAACAGTGTACCTCATGAACAAGTCAGTGAGGATTTTAGTTTAACTTTTGTCTTCAGCATCTTAATGTTTATGCATAGCTGAACATAATAATTATTGTTACAATAAATATTAGCTTGGTTATGTCACAGAGCAGCAGGAACTTCATTGCTTAAAAATAATTCTAGAAATTATGCAGGAATTTCTTGAATTTGGCTGTTTTTTGCTGTCTGAGAAGTCTTTTCATGTTCATTTAACCCTAGTGACTTTTTTATTTGGTCACAAAAAAGACTGATATACTAAAAAAATAATAACTAGTCATCAAACAGTTCCCAGAGGACTAATGAGAAATTAGTTTTATTAAAATAATTTAGTTTAGCATCTTTATTTTAGAGATATTTTTTTTAGAAGCAGTTAATCCTGTTAGTGATTGTCATACATTCTAAAAGCCTGGGAGTATCAATTTCCTATTGTTTTTTAAATCTGTTTTTCCAGATTTTCCTTTTAAGTTGCGAGTCTTCAAATGGCATCCGAACCCAGTTGTAAAAGCTATTAATGCTATGAATATGAAACAAGTACTTACTATTTCCTACTAACAACTGAAGGTTAAATGTATAACTCTACAATTGGAAGTTACACTCATTTCTTAGGAATAGATGTCTAAGTATTATGCAAATAATACTTATTATTTATCATTTTTTAAAAAGTAAACATTAGATTGCAGTTCACTGTCTGTGCAACAGAACAGGACAGTAAAAACATGGAAAGAAAAAAAAACCAAAGCATGTCTTGTTTGCTGATGTCCTGTCTACTGGCACAAAAGACATTGCAATATAAGTCCTTATATTAACTGGAAATAATTAGTATCTCAGTCTCTCAAACCATTCTTTTGCAAGAAAGTGGAAATCAATTGTCAAGTGAATTCTGCTTGTCTGCTTTAAAAAGACAAGAGTCAAGAATAGGGCTAATAATTTATCTTCCCTTAATGAACACATGCATGCACTTTCCAAATCTACTTACTCCCCTGTCTTTTGGGATGTCCTAACAGAAATAATAGTGTTAACTCACTCTCTGAAAAGTTGTTCTTACGTTCAAGATATTCTCATATGCCCTTTGATGTAACAATTTAAGATAATTTGCAACTTTAACATGTGCATTAACTCCAGTCCTGCTTCTAGTCCAGAATTATTGATTAAAGAGGAGACAAGCAAAAATTTTCTTTTTAAAATAAAGAACAGGACAGAATGACCCCTGATTTTTGAGTAGGATCTAGAATGTGAGAATTGTATTTTGCCCTTCATCTTAAAAAATCAATATTTTTGTTCTGTGGTTTGCACATTTCCACCTCTGTCAATTCGTATCCTGTCTGTGCAAGGGAGTGTGCAGGCAAGGAAGCAAGCATCCAGCATTCTGTGTGCAGTTGTTCAGCTACTGCAATGAAGACTGACAATGTAGTCAGAAAGGCACTAACCAAATGCTTTCTTATCTGGCAGCTGAAATATCTGCACCTCTGGAGTCCTTGCTTTGTAACCTCCTGGTGCACTGCATCTCTGTCATGCTGGCTAGCCTGCTGTATCACATCTCTCTGTCAGTTCCTGTTGATTTTCACAGAGGAAGGGCCTAATCTTGCTGACCATTGCTGCTGCTCTGTAACCTTGCCCTAAATTAGGATCTGGTAGTTTCCACCATTTCTCAGATAATTTGAATCTTGGCTTGTGTCTGCCTTATGAAAGTGCTGTCAGTATATTGGGGATAAAGTTTTATGTATATACTAATATTTGTATTAACTTCTAGATGCTAATTAAGCCTCACCTAGATCTAAACTATTAAAAGCATTTAGTAGCATGAAGTCACATCTTCTGTAGGCCTGTAGTTTAAGCCACCTAGAATGAGCCAGGTGATTCGTGTTATGCTGTAGGTGGGAGAATTGTTTGCTAGAGGACAAATCCACCACAAAGCAGAGATTCAACACAAATCTTTATGTGCTGTTTGGGACGTAAATGGGATATACGACATTCATGGTCTTAGGCTATGGGATGTCAGCTTGGAGATGAGTTTGATTCTAAAGGCTTTGTGTGAAATTATTAAATAGCAAAGCTATGTATGAATCAATACAATTGATGTGGACAGGGTAGTGGTGGCAGTCGAAGAAGTAAGGAATTTTTAAAAGCCAAATGTCACATTAAAACAAAATGGGGATTCAATGTGATGGTGGAAAAGTGATTGCAAGATGTGGTTAGCTTTGCTTATTAATATATTTTGAAGTTTTTTAATGTTATGATACGCCAACACTATATTATACTAACAATAACATATCAACATTAATAAATCAGTAGTTTGATGAAAGAAGAATATGGTATGTATAATTGCAGAGGTATAATCTTTTATAGAGAGATTTTTTTCTACTGTGTATCCGAGTGCTCAGATAAAATATAGATTACTAGGTGCATTTTTTTGTTTGTTAAAAGAACTATGCTGACTTAAATTATAAATTAAGCAATACAAGGATATCTAATATCATTGTATGCATATATATACAAATGAATCAGAAATAAAGGACTGCAACCCACCACTGGACCTATTTCCTTTCAGCTCCAAGTTTTCTTTTTTATTCCCTGGGTGCACTTGACTATTTCAAATCACAGTTCTTTGCAGACTTATAAATATTTTTTCTTTACCTTCCCAATATATCCTTCCAAAAATTGAAACTGAGTCAGTTCTGTGTCTCATGATGTTACTGTCCAGCTCCATGTGATCAAGTCCTGGTTTTCTTGATACTAGCAATATTTTTCTTGAAAGAAAGGGGGAGGAGCTCTTCAAATTGCTCTCTAATTTGTACTGTTATCTCTCTTTACTGTTAAGTAAAATCAGACATGTAGAGAGTCTCACTCATTCTCATATGGTAGGGCAGAAAACAGAAGCTAAGGAACAGAAATAGAATTGCTGTGAAACCATCCTGAGCAGGTTAACAACCTCATTGCAGTGAAGGGAGTCATAGATGGTGGATCGTTCAGTCCTCTTACCTACCTGGCACCATGTGCTCACTCCTGTCTCAATCTATGTCCATATCCAGTGTGTCCTTTTATACTGCTGGTGCTTAAAAAAAGATGACTGACTTTTGGACAGCTGACCTGGAGCATTGGTCAGTGAGGCACTACATATGAGCTCGCAGTGGATAGCCTGTATTGTCTTAGTTGCCACCCACCTACAAGAAACTCTTGTTCCTAGACCTTTTTGGTGCAAAGTCAAAGAAGCTGAATTAATCTAACCTGTCATGCATGATGAAAACTTTTTTCTTAACTTTTGATAGGTTTGAATATTTATTAGATACTAAGGGCTTAAATTGGGCATCAGGAGCTGTCTTAGTTACGGCCATGTCATACAAAAGAAGTGCTGCTATATTTTAGGAATCTTAAATTATATTGTTTCAATTGCCTTTCTGCAGGTCCTTCTAATATAATTTAATTAGAGTTTAAATGTTTTGTTGTCAATTGATCTGATGTACAATAATGTGGGATCACTTACACCCTAAATTGCAGGGTTTGTAATGAATACTTTTACATCCAGCTATAATGCTGTGTCTGTGAGAGCTGTGTGTCACCCTTATAACATCCATCAGTCACTGTAGTAAGAGCTCAGATATATTCTCTTCCTTACCTCTCTGTGTGCCTCACCACATGGCAATTTATGTCTTCATGTAAATTGACTGATGTTTTCAGAGTCACGATTAATGGCTTTTCTAGCTAGGAACACAGATGCAATGGACACAGCTATTTACACAAGAGCCTGAAAATGCAAGTAAGTAGTAAGACTTGTTTCCAAAAAAGAAAATCCTAGCATTATAAATATGATTCTCTGGTAGCCTCTAAGAGGTCCATGTTGTGAACATTAGGGACATCTTAACATATTTCTCAAGAAAAAAAGTTGTAAAAAGTTGCTAAAGCAGTTTAACTGTGTGTTCTGCTCATTTGCTGTTCAGGAGCAGAAAGAAAAAAGTTTTTCTTTTCTCATCATTTTCAGTGGCATAGGTTTTCTTAATTAATTAATAAAGCTAATTAACTAATAAGTTTTAATGAGTTTTCTGCACAGTTCAGTGGCATAAAATACCAGCTGGAAGGGAAAACCTTTGCCATGCAGTAATTTACCATTTGTTTCCCAACTACGTTAATTTCCTGCCTCCCCCCTTATTTAAGATTTATGTTCCTGTTACCTTAGGCTTTAAAGCAAAAGCAGAAATTGATGACCTGGATCGTTTACTGCATCAGAGAATTAGTCAACAAGCTGAATACAAGACACTGTGAAAGGAGGCCATATTTACTTAGAAAATCTTGGAGTGAGTTGACCCCACCTGCTCACACTCCTCCTCTCACAGCCTTCACGCACTCACACTGTTACACCCACATGGTCCAAAGCTCCAGGACTTGTGTTCCCAGGGTGGCCTGGCCAGGAGAAGTTGTTGGCTGGACAAAGGACAAGAGCTACTGGATACCAAGCCCTCATTGTGTTTCTGGTCTTCTTTTAATGCAGACAGCAAACAAGTTTTGGTGTGTGAGGATTTTGAGTTGCTTGAACAATTTAGGAGTCGGTAGCAATTGTCAGATGGTCCTTTGCTTTAGGGTCATGATTTCTTCAGTCTTGTAAGTCTGGGGCTGCTGTTTTCTTTGTATCATGTTTTTTCTCTTGCCAAGTTATCACATACATCATCCTGTATGTCACTTTTTGCCACTCTACTGGTGTGTGGCAGAGTCTTGCACTGCCAGCCTCTGGTCTTCTCAAAGTGCAGGTCTTACTGTCCTGACATAAAAACTAAATTTTACTTCTGGGATCAGTGTCCCGGAAAGTACATCCTGGAAACCATGCACTTTGTTATCCATCCCTACTGTTATTTTAACCCTTCTTCCACTGTAGGCCTGCACTGTGTTCACACATACACATTTTGTTTGTTTCATGCAGCTTGGTACTGATCTCATTTTTTCTGTTACAAATTTCTGCAGCTTTGCAGGAGAAAGAATGGCAGTTATACTGTAGTTGGTAAGTCAGGAACATGCTGTTGGCAAAGCTGTTGGAACTCAACACTGTGTGTTATAATACCTACAGAAGAAATAAAGGAACTCTAGTATAATGAAGGTATTAAAGATTCTTCAGGTGTAAGTATGAATATAGTGTTGGAAAATAATTCCAGATTGTTATGAGTCCCAGGGTAGTTTGGAATTTACTAGATTAAATGAAAATCCTGTATTTTAAACTAATTTGAAAAATTGGAATGGTTTGAGTTGGAAGGGATTTTTAAAAGATTTTCTGGCCTAGCCCCCACTCTAGTCCACTTGAGCGATCAGACACTTAAGGTGTGAAATGTAAATGCTTCTGAATAAGGTTTCTTAATAATTTATCTGAAGTTGGTTCATGGTAGGTGGGTTGTTTTGTTGTTTTTTTAAGATACACCTGATATTGCTGTGTCTCTCCTGTCCTCTGAAGCCTTTGGACCAATAAAATCGCATCCTCTAAAATTTTGTCGCCTTAGTGTTGAAGGCTTGTGACAGTGCCAGAAGTACTTTGTTAGAAATATAAGATTTACAAATACAGATTTCCAAGTTTTTTGAGTAATCTTCTGCAATTTCTGAGTGCCACTCAATTTTCTTACAGTGCTGCTAGCGGCAATAAATGACGGGTACCAGATGATGTTGGCTGTGTAGTCTTATACAGCTATATACATCTAACAAAAGGCACGTCCTAATATTACCTGACAAAAATGAAGCCAAAAGTGCAAGTGCCAGGAAATCTGTTGTTCTTTTCCTCATCCACTGTCCCTTTCCTCCAGCCATGCAACTCCTCTAGCACCCTATTCCCATTGCAAAATACAGCTACCCTGCAGGCAAATGGTGACAATTGACTAAATATTTGTAAAACTGTAGAACAAGGGCCTAAATTCATGAGGGAGCTCATAAATGCCTCAGATGTATGGAAAACTTATGAGGGCTGTAGACCAGCACATTCTTACTGTAAGCATTTAATTTGTTTCTAATCTTTTATTTAGTGCAGGCTGGCCCTTTAAATCTGCCTTTTACCCATAGGCTTACTTTCTGTGTATCAGAGCTTGAAATAGACGGAGTTAAATCTTTATGGCTTAGGTGGTTTGTTGGAGCTTGTTTTAGTTTCTAAACACCAGCTCTGATAAGATGCTGCTGGCTGACCTTTCTTGAGTCCTCTTATGTTTGTATTTCGTTTTTAAGTCTTGTCATGTGCCAAATATCATGATCTTTTCGTATTAACCAGGAGCATTGTGGAAGTGAAAAAGCAACAACACACAAAAAAGCAAACCAAACCAAATCAAACCAAAAGAAAACAAAACAAAAAACCCCAAACCTTTATTGAAGAAAGCATTTCACTTTCCAGGTCTGCAAGTAGAAAAAAAATCACAAACTTGGAGACATAGCTTATAGCATAATTTAATTTTTCATTTAAAATTGCTTCCGGGTAGATAGCAGTATCCAGTGAAGAACAAATTATTACATATTTTACTTGTAGATACTGTGCTCAGGGGAAAGTCAAAGAACAGCACTGTAAAGTTAAAATGTTGACTGTTCCTGTTTGCCCTGTTTTGATTTACAATTCTAGAATCTTTGCCTTGATAAATGCTCAGCTACTACAGAAAACAAACTCTCACCCAAATAAAGTGTTTCCAAAAGCTACTGGAGTCTCTTGAAAAATGTGCATGTGAGAATGCACTATACCATGTTATCCCTATAGTTTGCCTTGTGTTTGGATTACAAAGGTAGAAAGGGGTCACATTTGAAGCCAGTATTCCTGTATCATGAACAAGTAATTTGAATCCATGTTAGCACCGTTTCTGCATGATTTGAAATGCCTAGAGGCCACAGATCAATAGTCCCTGCCCTTACATTAGCTAGTAACCTATCAACAGTCTTGGAAGTAAATTACAACTCAAGAGAATGAGGTTTCTTTTTATGTTTGATATAACCACAGTGGCCTCAGTGGTGGGCTGCTGCAGGAAAAAGTAGACTGTGTTCTCTCATATTGTCTCATAGTCTATCACAAAATCTAATAACACTCCAAGGCTGTCAAGCCACAATGTTATAATTTAAAGGAATTAAATTTAGGTGAAGAAATAAAATGCATAAGCTCAGTTCTCAGTATTATCTGTTTAGCCAAGTTACAACATACTACAAAAATAGAAGCAGTTAAATGAAAATTCAAAACAGAAATGTCAGAACCTCATCTTCTTGCCTCACTATTACATACTTCACTCGACAGCAAGCAAAGCAGCCTATGGCATTAGCAGGAAAATAATCCACACAGTACTCCACACATAGCTCCCTGAGGTCTGAAATGTAAAGCAAACTCCCTCCGTGAGAGAGGAAGTCAGAAAATGAAGTGCTGGCTTTAAATGACAGGCTCCTGTTAAGCCAGCAAGACTATAAAACTCCATCTCTGTCTTCATCCCTTTGAAGTTTGAGTAACATTACATTAAGCAGGCAATTTAAAGAATGCACAGAATATTAATGGGAAATTTGGGATTTATAAAAGAAAATAAGGAAAAGGAACACAGCTAAAATTACCAGCCAGGAAAGGAAAAATAGGGGAAGGAAGGACAGGTTAAGGAAAAGACCATAGGCGATGTAGTGTTACAGATATCTTTCTGCTTGGGGCTCCAGCCTTCTTCCAAATTCTGAATCTCCTTGGGGAGAATGTTTGAAACACAGCAGGCCCTGAGTGCCTGGAGCCCTGGCTCAAAAGAAGCACAGGTCAGCTGCTCCAAATGATAATTTTTCCTCATCTAAAGAAATTATGGGATCCTTGGAGACAAGTACATCAATCTGCTTTTCATTCAGTGTAGAATAAAACCCTGTTAGCCATTGATTGCGTAGACAGCACAGAGGAGGAAGCTGGAAAAACATGAAATGGTGCGTGAATTTATTTTTTTTTTAATTTACATATTTCCCAGTGACTTGCACAGAATAAGCATGAGTCAGGAGACATCATAGGTGTGAATGAGGAAACAAATTAAAAATAGAAAGGAAAAAGCAAGAGGATGCACATAGAAAAGTATGCTTCATAGAGGAAAAATCTGCAAGAGAGAAGGGACAGACTAGGAGATGATCTATGTCAAACGATAAATAAAGACCAGAAATCAATGTAAAAAAAAAAAAAAATGCTAGTTGTCTCAGAAGATAATTCCTGTGCATTTTAATATGTTGATGGCAGTGCGCAGTGGAGAAGATGCCATCTCCTGGAGGTGTCTCAGTGGTGTGTGATGGTATAAATATATATATCAATAAAAAAATGTCAAGTTACCCATTCAGCCGCTTCCTAGGCCATCGCCACTGGAAGAGGAAAGAAAATCATGTGGAGAAAGCAAGTAGATTTAACACTGCAGATTTTGAGTGCAAGCACCAAAATTAGTGAGACCTTGCTGATCTGCTAAAACTAGCCTGATACTGTTTAGCTAGAAGAGTTGGGTTTGTGGTTTTTATGGAGTTCTGTCACTGATTCAGCTGCACTTCCTGAACACGCCATTCTCATAATAGAGTCCACCAGTGAAGTAACACTATTCAAGTGGTCATTGTACTCCAAGGATGAAAAATCTCTATGTGCTGGCTGCTGCTGGTTTCTTTGAAACAGTTTCTTTGGAAAAAAAATCATTTTGAATAATACTTTTTTCAGTTTTCAGTAGAAGTGGATTTGGAATCTCTATTCTGTCTGTCAGCCTGGAAGTATCTGAGGTGTCACGGTTTAACACTGGCCCGGCAACTAAACCAAAAAACAGATTTTTATATTAATCCCCCTCTCCTCCCTGATAAGGAAAGGAGAGAGAATAAGGGAAAGAGACTTATGGGTTGGACACTAAACTACACAACTTTAATGAAACAGTAATGATAAATAGGAAAAATTACTAAATATATACAAACATACAAATATACAGGAAAAGACTGATCCCCCGTTCCCCCCCCTTTCCCCCAGTAACTCTCACGTCACCACGGAGGCTGCAGGGCAGCCCTGGGAAAGTCCAGGCTGGACCCTGGGGTCAGAGCAGTCGGGAGCTGGAGGCAGGAACACACAGATTCAGGCTGGCATGGATCAGGACCACAGGCAGAGGAACGGACGGAATCCTCCCAGGATGCCAAAGCACACAGGGAACTGGTGAAGGAAGGCAGGACGAGAGGAAAGGGCAGGAAAGGAGCAGAAAAGGGGTGTTGACCCTCGTGATCCCTCAAATTTATACTGAGTATGACATGTATGGGATGGAATACTCTGTTTGGTCAGTTCTGGCATCTATCTTGTCTTGGGCCTCCCCCAAGGAGGGGTTCAGGTGGGACCTCTTTGCTCCTTCTGCAGGGTGAAACGTTTTCCTCAGAAGTGAGCAGTGTCCTTGAGTCTGCATACCAATCTCTAGCAGTAACTATAAACATCCAGTGTTATCAGTCCTAGAAGCAGACACTGTCTGAGAAACTTCTGTTAATTTCAGCAAGTGCAGCTACTTACAAGAAAGCAAAAGTACAAAACAGAAAATCACCTTTTTCCTGGCTCAAACCAGGACATGAGGGAAGTCTCAAACCAGAGCAGTCTAAAATCAGCTAGTCTAAAAGCTATTGATAATGGTTGACGTCCCCAGGTCATGGAAGGATTGTCAGGCAGTTTCAGTACCTGCAGAGTGCTTTTTCATTTGCTGGTATTGTAAAGTGAGTAAAAATGGATCAGACTGGTGACATGAACCCACACGGGCACTGTTGTCACCAATTCAATGTTACCTCATTTGCCAGGTACCTTCTAACAAGTCCTGGAAAGAAAAAAGGCACTCTGTCTTTTTTGTCCCCAAAAGCCAAATCAGACAGGGACAAAGCAGGGTAAAGCACCCTCAGAATCACCCTCCTGATACTGTCTAGACACTGTTCTAATTCTGCTCTGTGATGTCAGCTACTGCACATCCTAAAAAGCTGGTAACCCGTTCTTCTCTTGTGGAGCAAACTGTGTGCCTAGGAAACAGTGGGATGAGATTGAGAGTAAGGCGTTTTTTTTTCCTTCTTCTGAACAAAATCCAGAAGGGACACTTTGTTTCTGATCCTGAATTACATACTCTCGATTTTTGTCTTTGGTTTGTTAAGCCTAGTAAGTGCTTTTTTATTATTGTGAATACTCCATATTAGGTGTTGTTACTTCTGTGTTACCATTCACTGGCACTGCTTCCATTGATCAGCTTCCTAACTTTACCCCAACTTCAAACAAATTGCTATTGATGAAAGGCTTAGTCTTTTCATGTTTCTAATTCTAATCCTCACAGCACTGCTGTTAGGAATCTGGTGCAACATGAATCTCAAGGAGACCACAAGAAGGCTCCTGGGACATTTATTGACCTGAAGGCCCTGGACTAGTGCACTGTGAAACAGAGGGTGGTGACAGTTCACTCAGGTGGGCAGATGTGATG
Organism: Florisuga fusca; assembly: GCA_038090715.1. NCBI lineage: Eukaryota > Metazoa > Chordata > Aves > Apodiformes > Trochilidae > Florisuga > Florisuga fusca. The sequence goes on from JAAWXA010000012.1 coordinate 21,961,039, forward strand.
TGAGGCATCCACATACATACGTATAGAAGGATAAATACATCAGCACAGAGTTGGAAAAGGTTATATTGCATTCAGGCTCTAGGGAAACATCTGCAGCTTTTGGTCTGCTGCCTGAAGACGTGCTGGTGGTTCAGTGAGCTGTTCCAAGGATACAGCAGCTAAATAATGAACTGGTCTAAACACCTTGTATGTACAATTGTTTTCTAGTGTAGAGTTAGCATCAGTGATTTGAAAGACTCATCCTTTGATGTTAAAGTAGCAAATCATGTCATGAGGAAATGGGTAATATTAAGCTTTTGACATATGAGATTCGATGTTAGGGAAAAGTGCTTTACCATGAGAAAAAAATAGGACTGGTTTCCCAGGGGGATAGTTGAGATATTCAAGGTTAGACTTGACAAGGCTCTGATTTAGTTGAGTGTGTCCCTGCTTACTGCAAAGGGGCTGGAGTAGACAAGCTTTGGAGGTCCCTTCCAACCCAAATTATTCTGTGATTCTATGATCTTAAAATTATTCAGATTTTCCTCAGTGTGTTCCAGGATTTAGTTTCCTGGAAAAGGAATATACTATAATATTCTGCATGTAATTCTGAATTCTAGCCCCTACTGTGCATTAACAGGGCTTGCCTTCTTTGCAAAATTAATTCAAGCACTATGCTTTTATGTTATTCCAGACTGATTTCTATGCACAACCTTCTTAGTTGTGGTAATAGTACTCTCTTCAGGTGGCACTGGAGTGAGCTGGTTAAACCTCAGGTCAGCACTTCCCAGATGCTAACAGGATGGCTTCAAGGTGCAGCTGCAGGGTAGGACAACTGCCATGGCATGAATGTGTCTTTCCACAAGTCTTTTTCCTCATGTACAAAAGGGCACACATCTTCACCCAGAATGCCCTGACAAAAGATTGAGCATCTGCCTCTGTGTTTGGTGGGGGCTTATAATTTTAGGATTTATTACAGGAAATCCAAACACCGCTGACAGCAGAGTGCGGTGCAAGCACAGACTTGCTCAGTGGCTGCTCTTGCTTGAGCTGAGCTACCTCAGCAGCCAGAACAGCAGTCTCTTGACCCTCCTTCTGTCCTAAAGGATAAAACTAAATTTCTCTAGGTACACTGCAAAAATGCAGATTCTGTAGTTCTAACTTGTTTAAGTGATATGGCACTTAAGTGGTAACATCTCACTGTAATTGCTGTCTGCCTTTTTTGTTCATTTGTTTTTTCAATTTTTCCTTCTTAGTGTTACTTGTAAGCAGATTTTGTAAATTAAGGTGAAAAAAATCGCTGGAGGGGCTACCTGCTTCTTCGCACTTCCACACATCCAGATCTGATACCCATGAGGTGCTCAGTTGGTCCAGCACCTGCCTCTTTCCCATAGGAGGGACAGCATGAGGGCCATCTTCTGCAAGTGCTCACAGCTGCCACCATGATTTCTGTGGGACTCTTACAGTGGAATCCACAAGGAACCCACCTCATGTGGTAGGATTGCTCTCCTCTTATGAGGAGAGACTGAGAGAAGTGGGATTGTTTAGTCTAGAGAAGAGGATGCTGAGGGGAGAGCTTATTGCTCTCTATAACTAGAAGATAACTACAAGAGATGGGTGAGGTGGGGGTTGGTGTTTTCTCTCATGTAGCAGGTGATAGGAAGAGAGGAAAAGGACTCAAATTGCGCCAGGGGAGGCTTATTGGGATATTGGGAAAAATTTCTTTACTCTTTCTATAAAGAGTGGTCAGACATTGGAACAGGTTGTCCAGGGAACTGATGAGGGGATCATCTCTGGAGGTGTCAAAGGAACTTCTCCTCTGGATGCTGAACTTCACAACATGGTTTATTTGGCATAGTGCTTTTGGGTTCAACCAACTTGACTTTTCATTCCACAATCCATATGGCATACGTGGATTGAGCAGACGTGTGACAGCCCTTCAGCTATTGGTGAGAGTAAATGAGAGAATATTGCTTTGGAATTTCCTCAGGCTCTTCTGCATGTCCGTGTGCCCACAAACTTCTGTACCCTACCAATCAAGGTGTCACCTGGGTGACACCTGCACCCTGGGCAGGAGTATCCTGCTGTCACTATTGTTCCATTCCCTTCAGAATTTTGTTAAGCCATGTATTTTACCTACTTCATTCTCAGCCTGTTTTTCCAAAATCAGATATGTTTTAGTTAATATTGTGAAGGACTCAAGGTATATATGTGAGGGATGTTCTCTGCATACATGGGGATGAAAAATATTTAAATAGGTAAAATAAAGTATAATGACTAATACCTTTGCTACTGTGTATGTTCCTTACTTTCTTTTTATACTATTGGTAGAGGAAAAAACAAAACAAAACAAACAACTGTTTAAGGTGTTTTTTTCTCTTTTGGAACTTCAAGAAATACACCCATTTCTGAGGTTATTATTCTTCATAGAAGAATGAGGTCCAAATGATAGGAAGAACTGGTGTTTCAGTTTTGGAGCTGACCCATGGGTCTGGTAGACAAGACCCATGTGAGTTTCTGGTTGGTACAGTTTGTGACCAAGCAGTGTATCTCTTCATGCAGTAGGTTATAACTGCTCCGCTCAAGACAGAGATGTGCAAATGTGTGAGAGAGAAAATCTTGAGTAATGTTGTGCTGCTTTTACCTAGGACTTTGTACTTCTAAATTGCAGAGTCTATGGGGTGCCTGGACATTTAGTCTCCATTAAAGAAACGCAAATAAGGAAGTAAACACAAGTAGCCCTGACAACATCTGATAGAGTGGAAAAAGAAGAAGAGAGCAAACAAGTCTAAATGTTTGATAAGGGGCAAACCAGAAAATATTTTTAATGTATTTAGAAAAGAAAACACAGATTATTTAAATGTATTTCTTGAGTTCAATATTCAATTAATTCAATTCATAACTTTGAAATTCTGTGAGACCCCAGTGTTGTGGTTTTTTTAAATTTTTATCAAGATCTGTCCAAGAAGTTGAGCAGTTTCACTGCACATTCTTTTCAACATGGAGGTGTTACTTGCCTGTTCTTTGCCTCCACTTGGGAAACACAAGTGTTTGAATCAGCTACAAAGAAGGAGATTTCTCTGCAGCTGTTCCAAGCTCACTCAAGAAATACAATCTGGGGGTGGGGGGGGGGGAAATCCAGCAATATAAATCAGTCATTTGTTCATCTGTGTTGCAAAGCTATCATATTCCTGAGAATACGAGAATAACAAGAAAAAAAAAACCACAACAACGAACTGACTATGTCTATCTGCTGATAGTTTCTTTATGTAGCACCAGATCACATTTTAAAAGTAAATATGAGTATTAAACAATTATTTTTTTTTTTCTGTTTTTATCAAGAATTTGCCCTCCACACACTGCAGTGGCTCAGTAGGTCAGAAACCTCTCTCACTCTTCTCTCAGGAAGAAAACAGCTCCTTCCCCTCACTGTTTCTTCACTTAAGAGGGGCTTGGGCTATTTGTGCCCACAGAGGGGCTGTTGCCCAGAGTACACGTTTTATCTGAGCAGCTTGCTCAGCACTGCCAGATCTGCTCCTGCCTCTGGCTGCTGCCCTCCTACCCCATACCCCTCCCTGAGCTCTCCTCTAGCCTTCTTCATGTTGTAAAACATTTTTCTAACCTGGATTACCCTTCTCTTCCCCTGTGTTATAGAACTGCAGAGAGTGTATGCAATATCTTGTAGGTATTTGTATAGGTAAAAAAACTGGTGTAGGGCTGGTGCACACACACACCAACACTGTCTTACTAGTCTGTTAACATTGCAATGATCCACTGCAACTACAGTGAAATCAAGGAAAGGTTGTTTTGACATATTACTGTGATGCTCGTTAATGAGAAAATTGATACCAGATAGAAACTTGGTCTGGGCTGGCCTGGATAATACAGGATTACTCTGCTAGCAGCTGGAAGTATTATTTAAATGCTTACTTATGATGCTTTCTTACACACCTTCGTTTGAAACAGTACCCAGCATACATCAGCTCTTATTATATTTGTATATATTTAGCTCAGGAAATAGTTTTAATAAAATTAAGCTCCTCCGAGCTTGCAGTTTTGCTGAACTTGATTTCTGTCTGGGACAAGCAGGTCATTATGAGGTGGAGAAAATACAGTGAGAAACAAATCTGTGGTAGCTACCAGCAACACTGTTGAATTCAGACTCTTTGGCTCCATTTCTACAGCTATATGAATCCCCAAGGAAGTGTCTAGTTGCAAATTTTTCTGCTCTCCCCCAGTGAGACCTTTTTTAGTTCAGATCTCTTGCATCTCAATACTGGCTACATAGTTTTCCAATTATTCTATGCATTGGCTTCACTTTTTTTTTCATACCCTTCCTACTAAATAGCCTTTCATGGGTTTTTTACCTTTATTCAGGGGAAAGGAAGGTTTGGGGAAGTAGGCCCCAAACCTGCTGGCAGTACTCACCCTGTTAAAACCTGAGTGTCAAGATAAACATTAGGTGTATTATACCTAGAAGATCTTCATGTGGTAAGGAACTTTGTAGCAATTCTAATGAAAGGTGTCTTTAATGTAGTGCTGTATTAAACTGAGTAACACAGCTTAAGTGAAGACCTTACAAACGTGACTGTATAAAAGATCTGTACAAGACTGTATAAACCAGAAAGCCTGGGTCTCAGGCCTTCAGGAGGATGAACTCAACTTTCTCTTTTCCTAAAGGAATGACTTCAACAATGTGGGAGAGAAAGCTCAGGTAGAAAATAAAGTTAAGCAACAGACAGATGCATTAAAAACCTTAGCATATGAATGAGGTTATTGCTAAGAAAAACTAAATTTATAAGCAGCACTACTGGCTGTACCTGCCTTCGGTTCCAGTCCCAAACACATGGTCACCCTCATTCCTCACACCTATGAGCAAAGGTGAATTAAGTAATGCAACTCTGTTCTTAGCACTAGATGAAATATAGTCTGGATAAACAAATGTACAGTATTTCAAGTTGATTTCTAGTTTGAGTACTTATTGTGGTGTCTTTTAAGGAAGAAATTGCTTAACTGGAACAGTGTACTGAGACATTTTTAGCTAAAAGGTGAATCATATTTTTACATGTATGTTTTCCTTTTTGTCCCATTGCTGTCTCCTGAACAGTTTACTCATTATTTTTATAATTAATACTCCATTTCATAGATGAGGATGAGCTATTTATTACTAAATGAGTTAACATGTCCCAGAGTGTAATGCTACTACTTCTACTACTGGTAGGTGGGAAGTACCCTGATAAGTAGTAAAATTAAGTATGCAGATACTCATCTTGACAAAAACTTTCCAGCATGAGTCAATGCAAATGTGTGCAGCTAAAAACCACCACTAACCTCTCCCACTTCCTAGAATGTGAACACTTGATTTGGTGAGCAGAAGCTGTCTGTTTGAGTGCTAAGCTGAAGATTTGTTCCATGTAATGTACTGCTTAGATTTGTGGTCTGCCTCTCTCCTATTCATGACATTGACCAAACAATGAATGAAATCTAATTTGTGAGCACACTAGCCATGAATTCAATTTCAATAGTACTGAAATGGCCAGCTAACATTGTTGGAAGTTTCCTTAATACAAGTGAAAACAAGTGAAAATTTAAATGTATCTGGATGGATTTTGGTGTATAAGTTTCAACAAGTTATATCTGTGCTTTTCTTCTTTGATGTAAACAGGGAGTAACATCAGTGGTACCAAAATAGAATTAAATAATCTAGTTCAGTTTTTTTTGCAGTCATACAAGATTTCTTTTGTAAGTACTAACCAATGTAAAAAGGGTCACACATATTTACTGAGAGTTGTTGCCATGTGTTGGCATTAATATTCTCACATTCTGATGTGCTATAAATTTGTTTTTAAAAATCAGTATTTTAAAATCCACATGAATTGGCTTGGAAGCTGTGTCAAGGGGGTGAGCCCACTGAATTGTGCTCATCAGCATAAAGGCAACCTCAGCTGGCTTACTACCTGCCCCACACATCCTCAGTATGCATGTATTTCCACATGTGTGAGCCAGTTTTCTCTTCAGAAACTTACTATCTTGGTGTTCTGTTCACACAGAAGTGTGTCCTCACACTGAATCAATCTATGATATAAATCACAGACCAGCTAAAGCATTTGCATCAGAGATGGAGTAACTACTATTTAATAAGAGAGTTCAGTTCTGCTAAAACTTTCTAATATTAATTTGGCTGCATATGAGTTTCAGCCATTGCAGTCTCAAACTGAGAATAAAAGCCTCATTCACTCAGATGGTCTTATTTACTAGCCTCTTAGAAGTTTCCACAAACATGTGCTCAGTACTTTTCAACAGAACTGGTATTTTTCTCCAGTTTTACTCCTTTTAGCATTACTTGAGACAGGAGGAAAGTCTGTGTCATTGTAGTCAGGCCCATATAACTATTTTGCTTTGAAACCTCGTTCCCAGATTAGCAGAAGTGACTTTGGGACCAGAACAATCAGCTGCAGACACCCTTTACATCCAGTGAATTCCCTTCAGGTGGACACAGAAGTGTTAAACATATTTAAAAGGAGACATACATACATACCTCCAAAGCTGATCTATACCTTGTAAACACGAAAGAGACAGAAATGAGAATTCCCCCATTAAAGTGATAAGCATTTCCTGAGGCTTATTCACTCTAATCCAGGCATCTGACTGTGAAGTGTATGAAGCTTTCAAGATAAGGCAGTTTTTTATCTGGAGGGAATGTGACATGGAGGACTTTTATTCCGTCAAGGAGGAGAAGGAAAGAAAGTTGACTAAATGGTATTTCCATCCAAACAGCAGTCCCTATCACTTTGGCTTACCTATTTCCTTGAAGGGTTCACATACACAGCATGTGGCAAATGTTTGTAGTGATGCACCAGGAATGGCCCAGCATGACACTATGCTGAAAATAAGTACAGCTGGATGACTCCAATGGAATGCCAAAATTATTAGAAAAGATACAATTGCTATGCAGGTTTACTTCGACTAACCCCTAACAGGGGAAATAGTTCATAATAATACCATATTTTTCCTCTGAGGAGTTACACTTCATTAAGAATAGACCTGACAAAATAATGGGCAGCCTAGGGCTTAGACTTAAAAGTAGAAAAAAATGCCTGATAAAGCATCAGCAAAGACACAGGTACAATTTTTAAGAAATTGAGGAAAATGTTTCAGATTGAGATACAGAAAACTCCAGTGACTCACTGGTGTCAGTGAGTAACCCAAAAGAACTGTGTCATTTTGTGGTGTGTCCCTATCCTTGAAGAGCCCAATACTTTCCTCTTGTTTACTATTTCTTGGCAGAAATAGTTGCCGTTTGCTAAAAAAACTAAAGTATTTGAAACTGGTACTGAAATATGTTCTGTTGTGTTCAACTAATTTTAAACTCCATTTGCAGTTTACTGGATGGCACCTATATTATTTTGATTACAAGCTGACTCAGAACAGCATTTTATTTCACACTTTTGTTCAGTTTTATTCCTTTCTAGGCACCCCTGTTGCTGCAATCCACAATTCTGCGGGTGTCCATGAGTTTCCTCATTTTCCCTGCATCACCATTGCTGCTGTTCTTGCTACCCATCTGGCATGCCTGGAATTGCTGCCCCTGCTGGGGACCCAGCAGGAAGAGACATGGTGATGGAAGCAAGACCAGCAGCCCTGGCAGCAGGAATGTCAGGTTAAGCCCCAGAGCAGGCAGGTTTGTGCCATGGCCCTGCAGCTTTCCAGACTACTGAAAAGGGTTAGATAACCATCACTTAATGTTTTTGGTTTTGTCTGCTGAAACCTTACAGTGCTACTGTTGGGTGACAATTTGAGATGGGGATAGTTTAGTTTTTGGGTTTTTTTGGTTGGTTGGTTGGTTGGCTTGTTTTTTTTTCCTTTTGTATACAGAAAAAGCCAACTTGTAATCAGGACAATTAAATTAAAATTAAGTAACTTGCAGTGATTTGAAACCTAACACCTGGCCAAATCCAAGTATCTAGCTGTTACTCTGCAATCAGAATGTTTAGCAGAATTCAGAAACACTGATGAGCCAGGGAAGTTAAAGGAAATACGCTGACCCTTCCATTTCTGGTACAATATCCATGGAACAGGAATTTCCTGGTGACTCCTGGGTTATGTCAAACTGAAACTTACCAAACAGGTTTTATGTCTTTTTAAAAACCTTATCTGGCATAAAAAACACTTTAAACCTTTAAAAGGTTTTTTTGGGTTGGTTTTTTTTTTTTTTTTTAAATGTAAATGGTTTCTTGACTTTCTTTTCTGACCTCTACTCTGCTATGAGGCTTAAACAAACATGCTTTATGCTGTGTGGACTGAACTAGTAACCAAATGTCCAGCCAAGAAAAACAATTATGTCTTGCCTTTCATTAATGAGGTTGAGTGCAGGAATTTGTACTTTTCAGCACATGGGTAAAAATCAGTACTGTAGCTGTACATAAGGACTTGCTACAGATGTAGTTTCCATCTAAATGAAACTACCAATAGAAAAAAATTAGCATGGGTTTGACTTCAAGAGACAGATCTGGGAAAAACCTTGGAAAGTGCTAAATGAAAGTCAGATGCCTCAAGAAAAACTGATATAGCGGAAAGTAATCTGCCTTTCGTGACACAAAGCTCTTTTTGACTGTTCCTTTATCAAGACCCTTTTTATGCTACAATGAAGTATTCTTGATCTACTGATGATAGAACTCCAGATGCAAAGTCATGAGAAAATTAAGAACAAAACACGAAAAATTTACCTTTGATTTGGTTTAGATAACAAACTTCCAAATCATGATTCCCTTGATTGTTTCAATTTATTTTTTTTAATTTGCCTAGTTCCATAATATTAATGGTTATTTTCTGCCATCATGTTCAGTTCTGGTTTGTTTCATCTTGATTTTGTTTTTCAGTATGAATAATTCTGTCTGCTTATGGATGGAACAAACCCTGGAGAATACAAAGTACTGCTTTCATTCCAGTACATGCATTTATCCAGGGTATTATCTTATAATACATATATTATATATATATGTATAAATCTTGTTCCCTGAAGTATACATCTGCAGGAGTCTGTCTTTACCCAGGATTTATAAACAAGATTGGGATTTCCTAATATACTTGCACAGGAGATGAGGTGAATTCCAACTCTGTTCAGTCTTTTGCAATGAGTGTGAGATCCAGTATTGAGCCTAGAAGGTCTCTGAACAAGTCATCAGTCATCATGACAAATTACAAGTGTATAAGACACATGACATGAATTACAGGCACCAAACTTCTCAAAGGTATTGCAGCTGCTGACATGACTTGCCATTGTTTATTACTAGATGGGAAGAGAAAAGGAGCTGGAAATAAGCAAATGTAAAACTCTGTGAAAAATTAAATTAAGCAGGCAGTGTTCTCTGAAGCTGCTAGTCTATCCTTGCAAAGACAAGTGGGAAGACTTGCTGGAGCAGGTAGAGTTAAAATTAGCCCTAGAGTAGTATTGAGACTCTTGAGTAATATTAAGGAGACCAGGCTTGCATAGGGTCCTCTTGTGCATCATGCTGTAGCCAAGCACCATGACTATTGGCACCAGAAAGACATCTCAGGTGGCCTCAACAGTCCTGATTAGGTGAGGAGTCAGATCGTGCCCAAGATCAGTTTGTTCCAAGCAGCTTGTTCCTGCATTCAGGACAAGGATAATAAACATAGAACTGGAGAAATGTGGAAGGAAAACATATTTTCCAAACTAGATGCTTCTTGTTGATATATAGTAAACTAGGGAAAAAAGCCTTGACATGCTAGTGGGTTTGGAATCATGTTTCTTTAGAGGACTGTCAGCTAACCTTGAATTAGATCTATTAAATGATGCACACATATAAAGCAGGATTCCAACATTTTCTTGCTGAATAAGCCCCAAACTGCAATAATTTTATTTTCACAACCTAGTCTCAAAACCAAAAACCACTATCCAGTTTTTACCTAAAATTTCCTGAACCCAAGCTCCTTGATACCTACCTGTTGCTTGAGTCCAGCCAGGATCCAGATACGGGGGAGACAAGTAAATCTCTAAGGATGGAGCTAAAGGAGATTTTCTGTTAGATTGTTGCAGATTGACCTCCTCAATACACAAGCTTCAATGTCTGCTCTGTGAACAAGATACTCACCTATAAGTGCCTTTCTTAGACCTTGAGCATTCAGCTTCATGTGTTCTCTCCCCTTGAAACCGTCCTCGCCCCTGGAAGAAGCTTAGGCACAAGGCTGCTCTTCTGTCAGTCTTGTATGTGAAATCAGGCTTTGCATGTGAAATAAAAAGCAGTGCAGAGAGCATGAGGGAAAGGTTTCTCTTCTTCCCATTAGTTTATTCTTTCCTGGATTTCTAAAAATTAGCGTCACCATCTCTGGCATTTCAAAAATTATGTCTCGTACAGTGAAATGGAATGCCCTTTATTGCCAGGACATTGTGCCTTTTAAAAGTTTCTTGCATTTACTCAGGTAGGAATCTAACTAAACACAAACATAATTTGCTGTACTTTCATTTCTCTGTCATGAAGACATTAGTGTTTTTAATTGTTTGATTTGAAATTATAGCCTAAATAAAAATTTCATCTAAAACTGCATGATTTTTAAAAATTAATTGTGAAAGGTTCTACAATGAAGGTGTAAAACTTTTTTTAAGTATTTATTAAGAATAATTTACTATTTTATTTTTAAATGCCTAACTCTTCATTTTTAAAAAATGGCTGATATTGCAAAAATTTTACAAGTCCACAGGATCCTGAGTGGACTTGGACAGAAATAAAGTAGAGGATTGCAAGAAAGGTTTGGCAGTGAAGGAATAGTGAGATGGGGACAGCTGGTTACTTTTAGCTGAAAAGCTTCTGTTAAAAGATTGTTTGATACTGTTATCATACTGTACACCTTATTTGGCTCTGTTGAGATCAGTCAGTTAACACCTCTAGGGAAATGTTCTGCAAACTTTAAGGTTTCTGTAACTGTAGTGGCAGGACTAAGACCATGTTATCTTTGTGGCAATGCTAATGTTAAAGATGAGCAGCTTAGCTGAAGAAAGGTAACATTGTGATTTTTTTTTTTTTTTTTTTAAATAATGCATTTAGTGGTTTAGGTTGCCAGCTGGCTGTAACAAATCCCTGTTCTCAACCTTTCTGTTTCTGGTGAATAAAAATTATTTTAACACTTTACACTAATTCTGAAGACATGTAGGATTCTCTGTTTTTCAATCTGACAAGCTATGTGCCCATTTAAGAGTATAAGTGGGGGATGCTGATCGTGACTGTAACTCAGCATCCAAAATGCCTTGTTTGCCTGATCCCAGTGCCCTCATGGCTCAGTCCAGCTTCAGGATGTGCAAGATGTGCCCGGTTCAATGTTACCTTCTGGGTGCCTGCTGGGCCAAGGCCACTGTCTGTTTCTCCTGTGCTCACCAGCCCTGAATGGCCGCTGCCAATCTGGTATGCAGCCCCAGATGGGGGGCAGCCTCCTCATCCAAAGCTGCCTAAAGATAAGTCTGCAGGGTTGGGAGTAGCAGGAATGCTAGGGCAGTGGTGCCCATCACCATGACTTTCCCCCAGTCCTGCCGTGCATTTTCTTACCTGTCTGCCAAAGAGAGGGATTTTGAGACCCAGACTTCCTGCATTGATTCTGGTCTTTGTTGATACTGGAGTTGTGCTCTTGTAATTCATTAACCTCGGACTGACATCTTGAAATCACTCAGATGCTGATGGTACACAGAATAAGATGGTGCTCTTACAGGTTAAGCACATCATGTAGTTTTATCTCCATTTAGTGCATAGGAAGTGTCTGTAATATATACTAATTGTAGTGACTGTACGACTCAGGACAAAAATGTCTGTATTACAGTGTCTCATGAATTACTATAGGAAGCAGTGTGTGTGCTCCCAAAGGAAGAAAAGTATTCTTATGTGTCTGGCAGTCATAAAACTAAAAACTCAGTTTATTTTACTCTTAGGCCTAAAGAACAAGCCTTAACAGACCAGATTAAATTGTGTTATGTAGTGGGTACTAAATGGCTTCCTGCTATGATTTAGGCAAGGTTGTGAATGTATTGTGAGAAAATGCTAGGATAGGACTGCAGGGGCAAGAGATATGACACATTGTATAAGATGATTGATGTGTGATTCTTAACTTCCTTTTTCTCAACTTTTGGATGGACTGCACTGTTCTGTTTGTGGGCTTATTCCACATTTTTTAATTTTTTTCAGAAAATTCAGTGTTCCTATTTAAGGCAAGAATTAGATGAAAAAAAGGATAAAGGTATTTTTTTATGTTGAACTAATGTTCCAGAATGAGAGATTTTTCCCAAATCATTGTTCTGTTTTAGATAAGGTAGAAATTCAGCTTCTCAGGGAGGAAAAGCCCTATTAGTCTCTGTGAAAGAGTTTTATTTCCATTTACTTGCAAATCTTCTGGCATTGCCTGATTTCATCAAGGCAAATGTATTGCCTTGCAGGTGAGAGGGGATTATGTCAGTTGTTCTAGGAGGAATAGTGCAAATGCTTCAGCTTTATTAAGGTTTAGTTTTATTACTAAGTGCTATTTTCAGCTCCTTAGTGACATTCATTTAAGCTTCTGATTTTGCCTTGGGATATGCTGCTCTGTTGCCATCCCAGTAAGACACGTGCTCAGACCCTCTAAGGCATAACTCACAATGCTATTTATTAGAGCTAATAAAATATGAAAGAAAAGTGTAATCTTAAATCCCTTTAGGTGGTGGGATCTCCAGGCATCTAACAGGACCCTGATCTACATGGAAGATACCTTGAAATTCCACTTCATGGCAGAGGCAGCAGGTCACCCCTGCTAGTCATTGAAGCTATTACAGATTTCCTAGAAAAAAAGCAAGCCTGTTCACCATTTTCATTGTCAAAAAGGCAAGACGGTCTCTAAAACTTCTTGTTGCACTGTTAAAGATGAAGTCTTTATCACCAGTGCTGAGTGGGAGCTGCCCCCAGGCTTCCCTGGCACTGTGTTTAGGCTTTGGCAGAGGCAGGGCATGGCACAGTACAGAAGACCCTAAAGGCCACCCTGGGCATGCAGCACCTGCCCAGGTTAAATGCAGTGTGGGTCACTGGCTCCTAAATCTACAGAGTTCTTCCAGTTACGATCACTACAGATTCTGTTGCCAGAAACTTGTAGTTTTCTATAATACTTCAGCACAGGAGCGGTGGGCAGGATGGACAGAGATGAACAGACAGAACAGAAAACTTTTTTAACTGTCAAAACTTCACTACAGGAGTTTCTTCCACCATCTCCTGCCATTTTGCTATCAATTACCATTCACTAGTTTTTCTATTTCTCCCTTTCTGCACTCTCTTCTTTGATCAGCCTTCTTGTTTTCCTCTTTTTTTTTCATTTGTCTAGATACAATTATTTCATTCCACATTATTTTCTCATTCCACTTTCTTTGTAGAATGTACTTTTGTAAAACAAAATAAATTCTTTTTCTTACTTGCCACTTAGTATTGCCCTGTGATTTCTGTGATACAGGTTCTTTGGTGAAGGCAGTCTCTCTACCTATATATTTTCATAGGATTTGCCACAGTAGAACATTTGGGTAAATTTATAATGAAGTCACCAATCTTGTGATATTTGCTGCATTTCATTTTCTCAGAACAAGTTAGTATTTAACTCTAGTAAAAGCCATACTGTGGCAATTTTTTTAGGTTTTATTCCTTCTTTTTACCTCCCAGTATGTGTTCACTGAATATGTGTCCACTGCCCAGACTCCAGAATGGATCTATGTTTTATTTTTCACATATATACTGCTGCATTCCCAGGTTTACATGGGTTTCTGTAGCCACTTCACTTTTTCAAATTTAACACAAGGTGCTCTGTTCCTTCTTACCACCTCCCTACTAGGTGAAAAAACGAAGTGTTTGTATTAAGCAGCCTCATCACTGGTTCTGATTTCCACAGCTCTTTTTTTTTTTTTTTTTTTTTTCTTCCTAAACCACTGCTGATGTTCTTTGTCTAACAATAAAATGTACTGTGTGAACCCCATTACAAGGCATTGTAGAGCACTGAGATTACATAATGGAGCCTCAAACCTGCTCAGCATCTGGACTCTTTATGTCAGGGAGAAAGTGATCAACCTGGAGCTGAGCAGCTCTGAAGCCAGGAGTGGCATGTTGCGCTGCAGCACTGGAATAGATTTGGTGAGAAAAAAAAATCCAAAATCCTTTTCAAATATACCTAGATATTATTTGGTGGCTTTTTGTCCAACAGCCTAATCCTTTTCTGCAGTTTGCCATTTAACACTCAGGCTGACATTTTAGTCTACCCATCATATTTTAAATAAAAGCAGAAAATCTTCTATTTGGCAATCAGTGAGACATTTAAAAGGCAAGGTTTTTTTCTCTAGCTGACATTCATTTGCATAAGCATTTTAAGGCTGATAAACTTTTCTTTGTGAAACTATGCAGAGTACAGGCTCCTGTAACTTGTATTGATTTGTTCTTTTTTCCTGACTTTTCCTGCCTCGCATTTTTCAGATGACAGTTCTTGAGGCTTGCCATCAGTCTGAACCACCCTCTATCCATGTCTGGTGTTGTGTCCCTGATACTGACTGGTTTGTACCATAACCTCAGAGAAAGACACAAGAAACTGACAGCTGACAAATAGAGTGATACTTCCTCCTTTGGAAATACAAAGGGCAAAAATCATGCAGCATCTGCAGAGAGATCTGCAAGCATCAGTCAAGATGTACTCCTTGGTCTGCACTTACAGACCATTTTTATAATCCTGTTCAAGAGGGCTGCTGGAAGTGAGTCTGATTCCTGATTCTAAGCTCCAGGTGTATTCAGAGCCTGAATATTGGGCACAGGTAGTTATTAACTACATGGCCAAGGCAGCAGTATGAAGAAGGGTTTGTCTTTAACCCACCTGTCTCCACAGAGCTGATGACTTCGCTAAAGAAGAGACTAAATTCCTGTGTAGACAGATAACATATATTTCCTATTCTTTTTAAAAAGTCTGTACTTTTCTTCTAAGACAGAGGAGAGGGGAAGGGAAAGAAAGCTTTGTGAGTGTGCCTACAGTAGTATGTCTTTGTGTAGAATTAAAAATCAACTAGGCACTGAGCTATGCAGCATGGGCCAGGCAAGTGGAAGGAGACATACAGATTCACATGTTTAGGTAAAGCAAAGACAATATGATGGAAAGAAGATGCTCCTAACTTCAGATGTACTGGGCCAGGGATGTAGTTTTGGACGAGTTCCCACATTAGGTGCTTTCTTTTTGCAAATTGGCCAAGGCTAGCATTTTTAAATATAAATTGCATTGTAGTCATTTACTGCAGCTGAGCCAATACCAAATATGGGAAAGAAAATTGAAACCAGTGCTGTTAATTTAAAAAAAAAAACCACTTCATGGTCACTTTTGTTGCAGATATTTTTCCTTCCGTTACCTTTGCCAACAAATGACACAGAGCACTCAGCAGAAAGTGAAATCATTTCGGTGGAATTATTTTTCCTTCTTTTTTTTCCAGCAACTAAAGAGAGCATCACTTAAAAACATTAACCAAATACCACCTTCTGCCAAAGGTAATTTCTACTGCTATAACCACAGTGCTTATATACAAAGAATAACATTTCCATTAGTGTAGTCTTATGTAACAATTCTAAGCCAAGCTTTTGCATGGGATTGTTAAAGTACATCAAATTCCCATCAAAAGCCTGCATTCTGTGGTTTCTAGGTCTAAACTATGCTAAGTACCTGCTCCTGTCTGAAGAGATGATAAACTATATGAACACACATGCATCTAACCTTTTATAGAATAAGTACTTTCTACAAGTTCCATACAAGTACAGACATACAAATCTTCCTAGGCAAGAGCACACCTGGAAATACACAAACCAGGTTTGCTTTCCTAAAATTCATCATTATAGCTTCTTTTACAACAATATTTTAATGGACAAAAACCCCAGTACCTTTTTAGAGCAGCATATAAGAGAAGATTGAAGTGGTGTCTTGACTCCTCTTTGTGTCCAAAGAGTGACTTGAACAAGTGCAAACTGATTTTCCTTCTGACCATACCACATGGAAAAGCAGACAAACATCAACCATCCCACTCTGGTGTCACACAAGTGGATTAGCTTGTGGCTTCCTTTGAGGATGTGAGCAGAGCCAAATGACTGTCACAACAGTACTGGAAAGTCCAAAGTGTTTTAATTATTTCCCAGATTGTTTGTTTGTTATTTTTAAATCACTATTCCTGGCTCAACTGGGCTAATTAATCCTTTGATACTCAACTGCCAGGAATGGGCAGATACCTGTAAAACTACATGCAGTAAGCAGCCTGCCCACCTGAGAGTGAAAAGACAGAAATGGCACAGCCTCCTGCCCTTGAAATTCCCCATCTGCTCTTTCTCTATCTGGAAACTCTCCTGTCTCTATTTATGGCCATCACTGGCAGAAAGGGTGGCCTCTGGTAGCCCTCTCATAGGTAAAACAAGCACTTCAAAGGCCCCTTTCTCCAGACCAGCTCTTGCTGCCTCTCCTAACAGTGTCTGTTGATACCTTGCTCAGGTACAACCAGGCCAATAACATTCAGTCCTCTTCCATTATCCACAAATCAGTCATTTTATCACAAAAGACCATACTATCTTCTACCCAGTATGCTCATACAAGTCTAATATTTCTTACTCCACCCATGATTTTCCCAAAGGTGGAAAAGGATGCCGACCAACCAGCCCGTAGTTCCCAAGACTGTTCCATTTGCCATTCTCTGACAACACATGCAATATTTGCTTTGCTTTGGTCACTGGGATTCTCCTGCTGTCTCCATGACCTGACAGGACTGAAGGCCAGGAGCCTTGCCAGGATGGTGGATAGTTCCCTCGTGACCTCATGACCTCCCTGGCATGGAGGTGCAAGTAGGTTGAGGGCTCACTTGAAAGCCACCAAATACCTCAGCGTCTGTCATGAAATCACTGCCCTCCACCCAGAAGCTGGTCCAAAAATGCTGTTTTACCTCCACTGTCTGGGAGCAACTGTTGACTAGTGGCGAACTACTAACTCTCACATCTCAGAGCTACGTAAAAGGTTTTGATATGTTGTCATTCAGTTCCACCATGATGGTCACTTTCCAGTCTTTCTGCTCTTAGCATACTTGCAGTTTTCTGAAACGCTGTTTCATGTCTTTTATCTCCAGATGATGAAAGGTAGCCTTGTGGAGGATTATGACTCTCACTGAAAAGATTTCCATGTGCAACTATTTTTAATGCTAGACAGATGCTTGGTGCAAATTAACTTAAGTATGGGGATTACATAGCTGAGATGCCACCCTATCAGACGTAGTATGTTCTGAGTGTTCTTCAGGCTACTAGTAAAAATTAAAAGTTCAAGAAGGGTGAAAAACTGCTTTATTTGCAGCAGATTTTGATATATTCACAGATAAAAGAAATATGACCTCAAAAATACACAAAACCCTAGTAGTATATAGTTCAGTACTGTTTTAAATAGACCTGAAAAATACTGAACTTGTGTGGGCTTTGAGAATTTTTGGACTACATGCCCACAAAGATAGACCAGAGACATTTAAGAACAACTCCTCTTTCCCAGCGTATTTAAGAATTCTGATGAAAATTTGACAGTTGTAGCTGAGGGTTTAATTTGAATGAAAACTGGATCATTGAATCATTCTCTGCCAAATAAATAGGAGCCATGCAAAAACAGTTACTCTCAAGAGCAACCGAGATTCTGAATTTATCAAAAACTTTTTGTAAGAAATAGCCACGAAACTGAGAAACAAAGTCATCCTTACACACAAAATCCAGTTCATTCTCTTGATCACACTTTCTGTACACTAGTTTCTACCCTTCCGCAGAGGTGTTGAAGCCATGCTGAAATATGGAAGATACTACTCTATTCACCCTTCCTCTAAATAATAAATACATGCATGCATACATACATACCTATATACATATGCCTCTCAGTTATATAACACTGCAGAAGTGTCTACACTTGATTTAAAATATTTGTTTTGTTTTTAACGAAAACTCCTGTACAAGCTAAGAAAAACAAAGTGTTAAAATAAATTTAACCTACATTCATGACTCAAATTTCCATTTTACCTTATTTACATTAAAGTAAGTGTAGCAAAACTGTAAACGTGATATATGTGTTAGTTCTTATTTTGAACTGTAATTCACAAAGAAAAAGCATGGGTTTGTAAATTATACTGATTAGGAAATAGAAAGATTTCAGATGCTGAGAGAAATATCACTTATTTTCCCTATGTATCTGAATATTTTAAAATTGTATTTGTTTTGAAAGATCTCAGATTCAGCATAGATTGCAGACTAAAGCTGGTCAGATAGTACACCAAAGGATTCTCTTGCCTGTATACATAGTTAAAGGGTATTTGCACAGTGTCTAAAGTCTAGATATAGCTGTGCCCTTGGAAATAAGAAGCTTGCCTGGGGAAGACAGCTTTCTGGACCAAAGCAATCAAGTATGCTTGCCCTGAGTAGGATGTGTAACCCCATCTGAAAATGGTTTTACTGAAACTTCAGTTCTTGTACCTTGAAGTATTCTTTACTAAGGTCTGCTGGCCTTTCTTTCAGTTGCCCTCTTTTCCCAGCAGATCATGGCAGCTGGAGGAGTCAGGAGACTGTGAACCAAGGAGGCAAGGGTGGAAAAGAGTCCTGCTCATCAAGGAAAGAGAAAGCCCATGAGACTGGAATACAGAGGAGAAGACTTTCTTTTTTTCTCTTGTGCCCTAAGTTGCAGTTGGTAAGCAAGCAGGAAAGGTTAAAAAGCAGCAAAGACAAATTTCTTTGACTAATTCCTGAGAAAAGAAAATTACGTTTGGTTTCAGTCATTTGAAGAGAACAAGAGCACTCCAAAGGTCAGTTGCCCCTGCGAGCAGGCATGGGAGCGGAGGTATTATGTCAGCTACTAAATATCCTGTTTGCCGAGTTTCCTGGCATGGCTGCAATTCAAATTAAACTGAGTGAGGAGGGAGTAAGAGAGGAAAGAAAGAGTCTGTATGGTACTTTTATTTTTCCTCCTGGCCAAAGTGCTTAAAGATACACAGGAGTTGTGTAGTCTGGATATTTATTTTTTTCTGAACTCTTTAGATTTCATGTGGTCTGAAGGTTGTTAAAGATTTATGTATCTCACAGGCAACAGCCACTCAGTGCTACCGTGCCACATGCACAGAAAAATGAATCAATGCTTTCGGTCTCACTGCCCCCCAAAATAGCTTCACCTGGGTTTGCTGTGGTGTAAAACAAACCCCCCCTGCATTTTGGGGCCCCCGTAGCAGTAAGAATCAGATGCATCAAAAGCTTCTAAGTGTGTGATGTGTTACTTCTTAAGAGCATCTACTTGGTCTGCATGCCCAGCACAGACGTGCCATGCAGGTAGCTAAAACAGCACTGCTTGCTCCAGAATAGATTAACCCACTGGGATCACTTGAGCTCAAGAGTCCCATGAGGGCAAGAGAGCACCCAGCCTGACCAGCAACAGGTTTGCTGGTTTTTGCAGAAGGACTTGTCTGCTTTAAACTCGAAAATGCCCAAAGTGTGGCTGTGAATAACTCAACATTAAGGGTGGCAGTATTTCTGCTCCTGCTTGTAGAGTAGGTATGATGACATCATCCTAACAATCTAGTGGTTCAAAGAGGTAATTAAGGTTTTACTGCCTGGTCCAAGCAACATGAATAATAAACATCTGTCTGCTACTAAGCAGGATTGTAAGAATTACAGACAGGCGATGTGCATTCTTCCAGTATGTTTCTCTATACTAAACTCATTTCACATCAGCACTGGGCAATCCCTCTTTCCAGCATCAGTAATGCAATTCACATAGCTGGTCCAAAAATATACTACATCACCTGTAACTGTTGATATGAAACACAGCTTTCACTTTCCTTATCACACACCAGTTTGTGAAACATACTCTGATGCAAAATGATGATTTCTGGTCCCCACTCCCATGCAAACACAAGTTGGCTGAAAGGAAAAGAGACACAGGAGTTTGATGTAGAGAAGCCAGTTTCATCAAAGTTAGTGGAGAACTTAGGAACTAAATAACTTGTGCTAAAGGATTTCTGAAGTACTGGTGGTATGTCAGAGTATGCGACATTGATTTTAAGAGGTGACACCTTCTCAGGGTCCATCCAGACATGTTTTTCTGAGCTGAATTTTTTTTCTGTATCATCTATTTTTTTCTACACAATTTAGGTGTTTTTGGAAAACAATCTATTTCTAAATACATTGGTTTGACTTCATGGATTGTGTTCTTAACTTTTTGTTGTAAAGTTCTATTATACCTACAGCAGGCAAATTAGAATGAATACTGGCAGAACATAGAGGACCCCAATCGTGTAAGACTCCAACAGCAAAGCACAGTTTCAGAGCCACAGAATTTAAATGAGGGCACTGAACAAAATACTTCCCTGTCTGAAGGCACTGTAACATAAGATGAGGCAAATAAAGAAGACCATAATGGAAATACAAAAGATCTGTGTGAATTGAGTGGCTGATTCAGAAAGGAAGAAAGAAAGAAAAGAAAAAAAGAGAAAAGAAAAAAAAAAAACCAAAAAACTGTTTTTTGTATGCAGAGTAAGAAACTGCTTATAAAATAGAAAACCTTATGATAAAATATAAGAAAAATAACCTGACAAATGAAATTAGTGTAGACTCTTGAACACTTAATAAGAATATATGAAAAAGTTGATTTTGAGGGAAGAACATAACCTAAAGGGTATTGCCTTTATCTGCTGTCTAAGACAACTGTAAGGCTCTGAAGGATATTGTTAAAAAAATTGTTAAAAACAGGGTATTGTTAATTTACCACACTGCAGTTTAGGGCATTGAAAGAACTATCAAGGAAACTAATCTACTGGGAGGACGAAAATTTGAAAATTGTGGTAACTGGTCTTCTAGATTATTGAAATGTTAGGGATGAATGGTATTACTAACTGCAATTGGGAAGCCTTTTTGCATAATGCAATATCCCATGTTTTAATCAACTGCAAAGGTGCTTACTATAATTTAAGATCTTTCACAAATCCTGTAATACAGAATCCACCACTAAAATTTTCAAGAGTAAAACAAGCTATGCATGGAAACAGTGAAATATTGCAACAGAATTTAAATATATCACATGTATTATTTTAATGACTGCCACAGCCATTCAGAACTAGCAACACCACTACATCTTAAGGAAGGGATTATGGCCTCCTTGTCAATGCTGTACTGTGTGTTGGAGCAGATGACCTCTTCTTTCATTTTTGTCTTCTAATGCATTGATGTTACAAGCCAAGACAAATTTTTGTCAGAAAAATTACTAAATACATACAAATATACAGGAAAATTGATACCCAGCCCTGGGAAATTCCATACTGGGCTCCTGGAGTTGGCAGCAGTCAGGAGCTGGATGCAGGAACACACAGATTCAGGCTGGCACGGATCAGGACCACAGGCAGACGAATGGACAGAATCCTCCCACGATGCTGAAGCAAATGGACAGGTGAAGACAGAGAAAAGCAGGAAGAGAAGAAAGGAAGGGTTTTGACCCTCGTGATCCCTCAAATTTATACTATGATGTGTATGGGATGGAATACTCTGTATGGTCAATTTTGGCCATCTATCCTGTCTGTTCCTCCCCAAAGGAGGGGTTCAGGGGGGACCTCTCTACTCCTTCCGGAGGGTAAAATGTTCCTCAGAGCTGAGCAGTGGCCTTGGTTGGGCATACCAGTCTCTGGCAGTAACTATAAACATCAAGTGTTATCAGTCCTAGAAGCAGAAACTGTCTGAGAAACTTGCTGTTAATTTCAGCAAGTACAACTACTTACAAGAGACTTAGCTGAAAGCAAAAATACAAGACAGAAAATTACCTTTATCCTGGCCCAAACCAGGACAGAAACACATGCTGCTATCACACAGTTCAAGAAAAAATAAAATCTAGTCTGTAATGAATTCCACTGTCATCTCAGGAGTATGATGAGACACCTGCCACTAACTATACACGACTACCCTGAATTTTTATGGAAACAAATAATATAAGCCCTCAGTGTCCTCTTGTCACCATGCTTCTGTGCCACATTGCATTGGCTAAACCAAGCAGGGCCCTAAAGTGGAACAAAACTCATCCAGTTTTGGGTTTGGTTTTTTGTTTTTTTTGTTTTTTCTCTCCTCCTTCCCCTTAAAAAGAAGCAAGTAAATACAAACCAAGTGCACCAGCCAAACCTAAACAAGCGCAGAGGGATGAATGCATGTACACAGGGAGGAGGAAAGGTAAGACTTGTCTCAGCTACACCTTCAGTCGTATTTGGCAAGCTACAGCAACAACATTTGAGGATTTACTGCTGGTGCTTTTACACAGACTGTAATTATAGGAAGAGGCAATGTAATTTAGAAAAATAACTTTATTTTTACATACTGAATGATAAAGGAATCTGGAATGCAAGTTGAGCTTGACAGAAAGCAGAAACTAGCAGTTCCATTCCATGAGTGACATTTATACACTACTGCAATTCTTGAGAAACTTGAGTTATTTTGCATCCGAAAGCAACTCTCCTGATACAATAAGAAGTGTAAAATCACAAGTCTAACTCCCATCAGGCACGAAACTGAAGTTTCCCTGAGAAGACACGACTACAAACTAGTGTATAAACTTTGTATCACATTATCAGGGGGGCAGGTGGGGGTGGGAAGAGTACAAAAGCAAGATTTGGCTACAAAAATTTAAATACAAGTCCTCAGTACTCCATGCTGAAGCTAAAATTTTTTTGAGGATTAAGAATTACGCATTACAGAACTACAGCAATCAGATGTGATGACAACTGGCTTTGGTATATCCCCTTTTGTATGATTTTTAAATAATTCTAACATTACTGTTAACTTTCCTGAGATCTTTTGGTATCCAGTATGAAATCTGCGCAGTCCAGCTGCTTTTTTTTTTTTTTTTTTTTTTTTTTTTCCCTCTCTCTCTGTTTTTTTCCCCCCCCTCTTCATCTTTCCCTTCCAGGTAGCATTAGATTCTTGGGAAAAAACTGAGGAATAATCACCACCAACATGTATTTTCCAAGCCTTAAAACAAATAGTCTAGCCAAAGGAAGTTCATTAATTATACCTCGTGGATAATAAATATTCCGCATAGTTGGCCCTACCAACAAAGATTGCCATCTTTGATTTTGTACCCAAAGTTCCAAGCCTCAGAGTGCAACACAAGGCATCCCCATTTTCACTTGAGACATGTCTTCTCTCCCCCTTGTCCATGGTCAAGGCAGGGCAGGTACTATCATACCAACATGGAGAGAAACATTATACCCACCATCAGCACCACCACCATCAGTGTTGTATATTAAAGTACATAGCTGTATACTATTTGTACCTATATTTCTCAACAGGAACACACAGTACTTCAGTTATTTTGCAGATACAAAGCTTTGTGTCGCAGATATTCTTCCAAACATTTCACTGCAAAAGGGTCAACATCCGTGTCAAACTTGTTAGCAAAGAAGTGGTGGTTTCGTAGCATCCAGTTCAGGTCTCCTACTCCAAAAACACAAACAGAGCGAACATGAACTCCACTGCATGGTGGGTAGGGTGCACCTTTGGACACATCACCTTCAAAGTACTGCCACTTGACAAATCTGGCCAGTGCATTCATGTCAGAAACATCATACTTCTCACTAGAAGAAACTGCTCCAGGCACTTCAGGGATTCTCTGAATTGTTGCCCACAGGTACTCATCTGGGCTGTAAGTGTCTTTTGCCCACTCAATGAACTTAAGTATTTTGCTGTTTTCTAATATGTATTCAACAAATCTTCTGCTAACTACAAAATAGGCACTACCAGAAAAAATTGGAGTACTGAGAGGTGGTAGCTTTTTGTCTATGCCTGTGTTCTTTATTTTACCATCAATAATCTCATGGTGCTTTTTCCACCTTACTTCTTTATAAGCAGGCATTTTTTCTGTTTCCAGGCTGTTTTCACCCTTAAGGGCTTTCAATTTCTCTACAATTTCCTGGTTGGTCTTGATAGGGAAGTCCATGCCACAAAGGTTTATTAGGTATTTCCATTTTGAATTTCTTCTGTAGAGATCTTTCATGCAATTAATATCTGCCTGCACCCTGCTCCATGAAGCATACACGACACTCTCTAACTGACTCGAAATAAAGACATTATCAAAACATGAGACTATTCCTTTCACAGCAGCAAGAAAAGACTCTGGAGACTTTTTGTCAACATGAATGCAGTAAAAATTCTGAGGGGCATAGATTGATCTTAGAAGTCTGTCAAGCATCTCAATTTTGTGATAAACCACTATTGAGTAAGCGATTGGAAATTCTGCTTCTTCATTGCTGAGAGATTCCATAATATATTTCCTAGTCTTCGTGAAGGAGGCACAGTCTGCTGTCATATTAATATAGTCATTTGTTGTTAGTCTGGGGCGCTTCTTAAATGACACTGACAATGTCTCCAGTTTTACTTTTTCAATTTCTTCTATGTCCCCCTCTATAATCTTGGTGCAGTTAACACTGCCAATAGGATCTTCTTTTGTCAGTTCTAGGTGTCTCCGATTTAAGAAGTCTTGTTTTTGGTTAACTTTCAAAACAGAAATTATTACTAAAATAAGAGTTAGACCCAAGAAAAGCCTGAAGCGTGAGTTGTGGCAAAACCGTAATTTCCTCTTCAGCATTTCAAATCGCAGGCAGCTTTGCACAGCTAAAAAAAATTGCTTTCCACTGCATTCATACCAGCTTCAACAACTTAAGAAAAAAGCATTTTGCATTTTGCAGGAATTTACAGTTTGACACGGAAGGAAAAATCCTAAAATAAAATTAAATAGAGCTGTCATTCAGAGAGCAAAAGTTTGCTTGAAAAAAGATCACCAGCTAATAATTACATTGTTATTTAGTGACAGGAAAATAGTGAAAAAACATTCTGTTGGAAATGGGAAATTAATGAATAAAATTAGCTTATTTTTCTAGAAAGATTGTGAAAGGCAGATAATATTCATGAGATGCTATTTCTGTAATACTAAGACTACAAACTGAAGCTTAGTAAGAAAACGGAGCTGATTCAGCTGCATCTGACAAAATCAAAGACAGTAAGTCTGATCTGTTACTAAGAAGACAGTATTTGATGTTAATTCATACTTCAGAGTTTGGTAACAATGTTTTAGACTCACTTAGGCAGTGATACAGATTTCATTATAACTTACCACTCATTTCTTGAATGGTAGTCGCGCTTGTATCTTCTCACTGAGAAGGCAGTCCCTGAAACCTTTCAAGATTGTTATGTGAGGTACAATCTCTTCACGCAGACGAGCTTAGCAAAATAATCAGGAAAGAGCTGATGAGAAGGGGAGAAAGAAATTAGTATAGCAAGTCCTCAACCTCTAGAGTTGCAAGAACAGGTGTAACTGAATTGCTGGAGTACCTTTTTTTTAAGGTAAAAGGCAATACTCACAGCTTAACTACAGCTGATTTGTGTTAAGTTACTGCAAATGCACAGAAGTGTTGTGTTACCACCATTTTAACACACTTGTTTTTATAGTTCAGCAATTGCCTATATGTGGAAATGTGCTACAAGGGGGAGTTGCAATAAAATTGTTAGTATGCCAGTCATTTTCTCTTGGTTTCACATGTACTACATAATTTTTGTATGTTAGTCCTGTTTCCCCTTAGGCACCTTTTTTCTCTTTCAGTACTTTGTGAAGAGATCACTGCACAGTAATGCAGCTGCTGCAGTTTAACTGTTGAAAAAACTGCAGTCTATAACTGCGTTACAGAATGGGGTGTCTTTTTTTGGAAGTATTACCTCATGCAGGTAAACTCATCAAGAACAGCATGTCCTTAAACAACTTACGTTGCCACTCAAATGCCAATTTGCACTCACAAATTTATTGCCTAATAATTCACTGTAGTTTTGAATTTCAAACCAACCTCAAATTGCAAAAGCCAACATAGCTGATAGAAAATGTCTTAAAAAATTTTAATCTACAATATTGAAGTTTCAGAGATATATAGAGCTTTTCATTTTTACTACTCTGAAGAAAAAAAAGCAAAGTTCCTCTGAATAAATTTCCAAACAGTTCTAAGAGTAACTGCTACTCACAAAAACTGGTAAGAAAATCCATTCAAGAAAAAGAAATGTGTGCTGTGCCCTCTTCTGAGTTTTGCTGTCAGCTGTTCGTTGTTCGCTTTTTCTTTTTTCCCTTTAATCTACCCCAGCACCATTTTAGCTTTTTTTTTTTTAGCTCAAACTGGGGCTTTTAACCTGCTTGAAAATGCCCAAACAGATGCATGTAGAAAACTGAGGCCTGGCATCACAGAGTTTTTTGGTAGTTATGGTGTCATGGGGATGCACTGCACATTGGGTCCACCACTAAGCCCACAGCATTCCAAACTGACTGGAGGGAATTGATCCAGGTGAAGTATGTGCAAGCAAGGTGCAGATCACTGAATAAATGTCTAGCATAACTATTAAGGTTCAGCAGTATCTTAAGAAAGAACTGTAATCAAATATTTTGTTATTCAAACCACCAGCAGGGAGAGTCCACAAATTCTTTGTGACTAACAGCATTATATAAACAGCTTACTTACTATAAAGTATACTTTGCTTTCAGAGTTACACCTATAATTATTTTATCCTGCATTTAAAATTAATCTTAGTGAGGTAGACATTTGTTCCAAGTCTGTTTCAGGTATATAGCAAAGTCAAAGGGAGAACTAAAATTTTAATCCTTAGGATAAGTAGCTAGGTGATTTAGTATGCAATTACGTCTGAATGCATAGCGAAGAACCTTTCAAGTATCAGGTCTCACACTTTTCATGTAAAAAAATAAAAAGGCAAACTCCAAATTACCACTTTTGGTTAGCAATGTTGCTTCAAAAACAGAAATAATTTAAAGTGATTATTAATATGCTTTAGAACTTACCACACACTTGCTTACTTGACAGCCTGCTAGTTTTGACTGGCATATCTGATCTAATAAAAATAATATCCATCACATAGGAAATTAAAAAGAAAGGGTACTAGCTATGTGATAGTCTCCATAACATTTATCATGTATATACTTCCAAAGGACGATGACTGTGATACTGGTTACTAAGTTATTGTTTTCCCCCTATCATCTTAGAAGTGAAGACCCTTCTAGCCCTTAATATGTATTCCAAATGCACTTACATTTGCAAAGCTTCAGCTGGCAGACGCTGGAATCCTTCCTTCTTTAGGATGGGAGGTAGGAGTGCTATGTTATCCTAGTCTCAGTTTTTCTAGTAGCACAAGCACGGTGCAGTAATGCATACTTCAAGAGAACTGCCGACCCCT
Source organism: Florisuga fusca (assembly GCA_038090715.1). Classification (NCBI taxonomy): domain Eukaryota; kingdom Metazoa; phylum Chordata; class Aves; order Apodiformes; family Trochilidae; genus Florisuga; species Florisuga fusca. The sequence goes on from JAAWXA010000012.1 coordinate 21,988,299, forward strand.
CCCTGTTCCTTACAGTGCAGGAAGACAAAGCCTTAGCTGAAAAGTACCACTGCAGCCTTCACCTTTTACAGTTTCCAAAGAATAAAGCTTGCTAAGAACTCTTTCCTACTTCTGTTTCAGAATAAAACTTATTTAGAAGCAAGATTAGAAAAGTCTTTCAGAAAGACCATAAATACCCACCTGCATGCAATTCCTCCATTGTTCTGAGCTCAGAATATCAAACCCTGCATTTCCATTACACCAAAACAAGAGATCTGCAAACATTTGCACATTAGCGTAGGTCTTATCTTTAGATGGAGTTTTTCCTACATTCAAATTTCTCTCACTGGCATGCTGCTACCTCTGAACAGTCTTAACCACAAGTTAAGAGTTCGTTTATGCTTGCAATTCCATTTCTAAAAAGTCCTAAATTTTCACCATATCTCAGTCTTCACAAAAGCTGACCTTCACAGGATAAGGAACAACTGATGCCTTCCATCGATACCTCCCAAACAAACATGTTTCTTGTTTTATAAAGTTCTACAAGCCTAGAAGACTCACTTAACAGAGATTCCCACTGCAACTGCCAAAACTTTTAACATCCTTTTCTCAAGCTCTGTGTACCTTTGTTGCACACATTAGAGAATGTGGTGTCAGAGGCAGCACTTGATGCCCTGGGAGAGACAGAGGTCTGTGCAGTGATGAAATTACTTTATACTGCAGACTAGGTCTTGCTCCCAAGCTGAAGTTCAGTTCCTAAAGTTACATACTTGACCCACTTCCTTCCTTTAGCAGCCTCCTCCTCAAGTCAGAGCCTGTATTTCTGATGCAGAAGTCATTAAAAGGGGAAACAGAACAGCTGATGGTACTTGGAAGAGCAAGGAAAAAGGCTGAGCTAGCTGATCGCTTCCCTTTTTCCTGCAAAAATTTATACTTCACTGCTATATACAAATTGTGTGGTGTGACTAAACACAAAACCCAGATGATTTTGGGTTGATTTCTGCTGCAGACTAGTGTCCTCCATTTAAAAAGATCCTATGGAAAGAAGCATTACTATACCTAGTTTAAATCTCCAATTCTAGCACCTTCTTTGTGTCAGATCTGGGCAAATCATTCAGATCACCTGCCTCCTGGCTTATTCATCTGTGAAACCAGTACTAATACCCGGCACTTTGGAAGATGTCTTGGTAAAAGTCAGGTTCTGATTTAACTTATAGATTACTGTAAAGATACTACTGTAAAACAGCTGATGCTGTTAACAATGTATTTATCTGGTTACTGTATAAACTTGTGTTAACCCTGACTTTGTTAATCTGATCTGTGATACCGACTGAAATGAGTCTGCAATGGCCTAAGTGGGTACCTATGCAAAAGGAGATGAAGGGGAGTAACATTCATCAAAAAAAGGATGCAGCCACAGACAAGAGGGAGTCTTTTCCTAAAATATTTTAAAAGCACAGGCAGCCTCTAATCTAATCAATGTTACCCCAGGGTGGCTCCGCTCTCTGGGGCTATTAATTTTGCCCAAGTTACAGCATCAGGATTGGGAAAACAGGATTCTGTGTCCCCAGTAGTTGTAGGGCCCTCCTCATGCTAGCTCATGTAAAACACATTGCCCACCTCTATCCTTGTCTGAAGTCATTTAAAGAGCAGAGTGAAACTGTAAACTAAGCATTTTGTAATTTTTAAAAGCAATTACCATACATTTCTACATTAAGTATGTTTTTTTTCTTTGGAAAATGCAGTTAGGGCTTGCTGTGAGATGGTACAGCAGGGCTGGGGGCACAGGAACAAAAAACAAAACAAAACAAAAAACAGGTGTCATTTGATTTTGGCACTTTTAGTCTCACCTCACATCAGTGGAAAAACTGTTGAGGCAAGATGTTATGCACCAATTTAGCATCCAAATGGAAGCACTGTAGCATCCAAAATACACCCCTGGCCTGTATTGGCACCAGAATTTCAGAAGGGGATAGATAGAGGGTAATTACGAAAGTACTTTGCAAGTACTTCAGCAGCCTGTAAATCTTGTGAAAGAACAATAAAAAGGCAGCGAAGAGCTTAGAGTTAGGCAGCATCATGGAGGCTGTCAGGTGGTCAAAATGCATTGTAACAAGAGCAGGGAAAATATGATAGGTCTTGAAGGCTTAGCTGCAATGTTCAGGTGTCACAACTTTCTCAGCCCTGTGGGCCACTGGACCAGCTGCTTCCCCTCGATTTCACCTCCAGTTCTACATCCTCTAACAAGCACCAGAGGAAGGAGATGGTCTTGTGGCTTCTTTAGGGACTTTTGCCACACAGCTACTGCAAAGAGGACTCAGCTACATGAACATTATGCAGGCTTCTATTTTATGTCCATGGACACATTAGCTTTTATCCAAAGATTCACGAATGGTAATTTGAAAAGTTCTTGGCAGATGCACTAGTATTTTATATCTACTCAAAAAACCCTGAGATCTTTGTTTTAACAGAAATATACTGAAAAAAAGCCAAGTGGAAAATGTAGTGCTGAGTACACCCATCTCTGAAGTGGTAGCTGGGATGGGCTAGGAGACAAGTAATCATTTTAGTGGGTGGGGAGTAAGAGTCAGAACTGACTTATTTTTCCCTTTTCTTGCCTCAGTGGGAGAGAAGATACAAGGAAACTTCTGCTGCCCCTGAGAATAGTGAGTACATCTTGACCGGCTCCATGCTGTTCTCTTTCTCTGCTCACAAATTCCACTTAAGATACCAGACTTTTCCTCAGCACTTCAGAAGGCTCTCCACTAAGGGTGGATTTGCTGGAAAGCCCTTGAGTTGTACCACGGCATTATCCATGAAGCTTCAAAGCACATGCCTTGTAAGCAGTTGCTACAATAAACTTGCTTCCATTCAGGTTGAGAAATGCACAGCATTCGTTTTGATGAGGATCTGATTTCTAAAGACCTAAACAGCTTGCATTAACACAAACATGCATAAGCACAAAGACAGACTGCACAGATGCAGGGTTATCTGCAGAGATCTGCCAGACAAAGTTCAGTAACGTATATTCAGCATTTCCATAATACAAAGCAGTCCAATCTTGCAAGTAGATACTCCTGTCTGTAACTGAATGAAAGTATTAATGATTGTTCCATTCGATAGTCTACAGTCTTACTGAAAATAAGAACTGGTCATAAGCTCAGTGTTTGGGTGACCATTAGACTTTACAGTGCTAAGACCTTAATTCTGAAAGACACACAGGCAGCAGCAGGCTTCCATGTGGGTGCAGTTGTCTGATCACTGACAACACTCTGCAAGAGCAGAGCTTAAAAAGAAAAACAAAACGAATAAGAACAAAACAGTAATAAAAAATGACACTTCCCTTTTACAGTAAAAAAGAAGACAGAAGTGTCCCTGGTTAGCTTAAAAGTCAGCTTTAAACAAAACTCCACAGATGACTAGTACTGCTACACCTACAACTACACAGAATAAACAGTGAAGGTAGCTTAAAGTAGGTAGCATTTTTTCAGGGGCAAAGTATGAAAATAAATTCAGACCACCAGGTTATTTGGAGATCTTACATTCCAAGGTCAGGAATCTGACACACTAAAATGTTTTTCTTCTAAAAAATTAGTAATGCCCACATGAACATACAGGCAGTGTGTAAAATGACACTGAAAAAAATACAGGGTTTGGTAGCCTTTCTAGTATTCTCCTGTACTACTATATCAAGTAAATCTTCCTCAGAGCAGCTCAAAGTCTAACTCCCATTTGCATTGCCTGTGGTACCTCTAGGGATGAACATGAGAGCTATAACACCAAGAAATTTCAACTAAGTAAAACCATTGTGGCAAAATTTTCCAACCTTAAGTACTTTCTTAGTACTTAGAAAAAGACACGGTTTACCTCAAGGTAACTAACACAGAACATACATTCACAAAAAAAAAAACCACTAAATCTTTCAAGTTTTGTTGCCCAGTTTAAGACCCAGTACAACTGCCTGGTGCTCTGCAAAGCAATTTCTACACACTGGCTACTTCACAGTTAAATGTGTATCTACTTTTCTCACATTATTTTAAAGTAGCAACTATAATTTTGCCAGGAGCAGAGCAGTCACTGCTCTCACTGCACCCACCTACGTAACTTTGCTAATTGCTACCTTGTGACAGCACTTATTTCAGAATAGGAGACTCTGGCAGACACTGCTACAGGAAAGGTAGTATCTATTAAAATACAGCTAAATCTCATGGCTGAAGGAAGATGCTGTCAAATTTTTGACTACTTTTAACTCTTCAAGTTCAACATGTAAAACATTATTATGAGAAGACTTACTTCAGCCAATGTTTTAAAGCCATGCCTACAGTCACAGTTCAGCAGCGAGCCAAAGAACAAATAGTACCAGCAGCACGGGTCTCCCCTAAGAACAGATGTCTCTCATAGCTACAGGACTAACAAGGATCAGCATCATGCTTAGGTACAGAGGTTTAACTCTGTTGTGCAAGTCAGTAAGATAATACTTCCTTCATCTAATCTACAGTTTAAGAGGTACCATATTAACATTTTTGCTGGTTTTTCACTATTCCCTTCAGATGAGTTTAATCGGAACTGCAAGACAGCTGCACATAAAAATACAGTTCAAAAATACAATGTTTTGTTGTCTAGGAAGCAGATACTATCAAGCAAGTAGGTTCCATTGCAAAGTACATCAAAGCAATTCAACTATCCCCCACCTCCTAGCCCAGTATTACAGTTTATAATGCTGAAATACCATCAGCAATGGGTAAATTTCACTGTCATCACAGAAACTTAATACTGGGTGAGAACTGCCACCTCTTACTCCCTTCCTTACAGGAGTTTTCAGTGTAAAGCATTCCAGTCCTTCCACTCTTCAAAAAGATAAGCAAAAGAAGGCTTTAAAATCTGATCAAGAGCAAAATGTGCCATAATAATAGGACAACCCACACTTAGATATATTTTGGTAAGGCAGTTACCAAACACCGAGGCTTTGTTATGGTTTGTTATTCTCTGGTGGACCTACAAAGCTTTCTTAGACAACTTATTACAGTTCTCTGAGATGTGATGAGGTTTCCTGCATATTTACCCTGTGTATAATAACGTGCATTAAGTAGCTTCCCTGAAGCTATGAAGTAAACCTAACAGCACAAGTTATTTCAGTTGTACTAGTCGGGCATGCTACATTCCTGTGCAATTACCCTCTTTTACTTTTCCTAAAATGGAATTCTAGGTTGATAAAATTAGGTGTTTTCAAGTTTCAGGAGCTCCTGAACCACAGTAAATGGAGAACTTCTGGATTATACTGGAAACAAAGGAAAAGCAGGCAGACATAATTAGAAAAAATTAGATGTATTCACAGGACAAGCAGCTTTTTTTCCAGTGTGGCAACAAATTTTTTAGAGTGGGATTTCACTCAGTAAATCACACTATTTTCAGTACAACCAGTTGTTGCTTTACAACACTTGTAAATTCCCTAGTGCATTTTGTTTAAATTAGAAAAAAAGAGAACAGATGCAGCAAAGATGTTCATTAGATTTTTTAAGCAATTTTTTGTTCTGCTGGCCTCGGAAAAGTAGTATTACTCCAGATGATCCAAATTCATAGGAAAGACATGATCTGGATGGCTGTTTACTATAGGCACAGTAAAAAATAGCCGAGGTGAGAAAATAAAAGTAGTATTTTTTTTTTATATATACCTGCTTTCAAAAGCAACGTACCACTTTGTAACTGAAGTCCACCTTGAGCTACAAACACTGCATTATTTTTCACAAGAATTTTCAAGTTGAAATTGACAGACAGAATTGCTAGATCTGTCCCCTTGTCTCTTACTACCATTTCTATTAGACTTTCCAGCTCTGAGGCTGCCCACCTCATATTCCATTAATAACAGCTCCCAAATGGCTATTCCCTCCTGCCACCACCCCTCCTCTTTCCCACAAAGAAATTTACTTTTCTGAGACACACTGAAAGAAGGCAAAGTGCCAAAACATAACTGAGCCTCCTGTCAGGCTTACAAGTCCTCCCACCCAACACGGCTCATAGAAAACTATTTACAACACTAAACAGCTTTGCTATTCTGGAAAAAGAAAAAAGAAAAAAGAAAAAAGAAAAAAGAAAAAAGAAAAAAGAAAAAAGAAAAAAGAAAAAAGAAAAAAGAAAAAAGAAAAAAGANNNCCTCTTTTCCCTCCCTCCTTCTCTCCGTGCGGAGCTGCTGCTGCCGACCCCTTGTGCAACTGCTCCTGTTGAGACCTTTTTTTGATTTCTCAAGGTTTCCCCGCCCGTGCCGGTAACGCTGAAACCCACGCAGGACGGAGCGGGGGCAGCTCCTCTGCCGGTCGTGGCAACAAAGGGCTTCCTCACGCTTCTCCAGACCACCCTGGAGTACGGCCCGGCCCGGCCCGGCCCGGCCCGGCCCGTCAGGAGGAGGCAACATGGGCAGGACCAAAGCGACCACGATCCCAGCGCAGCCGGGCAGCCTGGCAGCCCACCTCGGTTGCCCCCGGGGGCGAGCGGCCACGTCAACGCCCGGCACTGGAGGAGCTTGGCTGTGTCGTCGGGGTGTGCAGGTCCGCCCTGCAGCACACCCGGGGCACCGTGCTGTCCGCAGCCCGTGTGTTTTGCGGCCAGATGTGTTTAAAACGGGCCAGCGGTTGGAAAAAATCGGGAGACGGAAGAGGGGAGCGGGATGGGAAAGGAGCAGACGGGGTACAAAAAATGCAGCTGTGAAACGAAAAGCATGTCTAGACAGAGTCTGAGGTCGACTTTGACTTGTTCAGTATTTTTCCCGGCGATAAACATACTCGAGAGGATCTGGAGAGCTGTGAAACATAAAGGTGGTGCTTAGAGGCAGGCTGCTTCTTAATTTGTTACCAAAGTATTTAAAACAGAAAAGTACATTTTGGGGAAATAGGAAGTTCAAAGAAAGCATCTTCCTCATTAAAAATCCCCAAGTGCTGCAGCCTGCAGCATCTTAAAACAGTGCTGGCAGCATTCCTCAAGAATCCCCCACACAACGGCATTATTGGGAGTGTAGTATGTTTGACAGATTGAGGCATGCCTAAAGGACTCCCCCGTCCTTTTCTCATCCTGGTTATGAGCTCCCACTGGAGGTTCATGCATCTGCAGGGTAAGCAGGATCAAGGGGCTAAAAGCTCACACAAAAACGAGATTTTGTTTAAAGGCTGGCATGAGGAGATGCTGCCAGGTGAATAGGGAGTTGCCATTACATGTTGATTCCTAGATCAGACGTTTTAGTTTGGAAATGGACTGCAAGAACTCAAATATGCATCATCATGTTGTCGAGAAAATTTTTATTATATATCTGCCTTCTGGGTAGTTCATAGCTACCTACATGCTAGCTTGGCAGTCCCCACTTTTTCCAAACAGATCTAAGGAAAAAAAAAGGGCCTTTCAAGTGTGGTGCTTATTTATAGGACTGAACATCTGGTGGGGCACCATTCTAAAAAGGCATTTCCTCTGTCAACTCAGTAGAGGTTGGTTTACAGAAGTTTTTGACAGGAGTGAGAAATTTCAGGGGAGGGGGCAAGATTTCCTATTTGTTTTTCTCATGGAGGTTTATCATGACAGCTGGTGACTGTATCTTGTTGGTCTTGCATGTAAATTGGAAGAATATGTCACAGTGTAAATTTAGGTATTTGTTCTCTTGCTAAGTTGCCTGGAAAGTACTGCAGTAATGCCATTGCAGTACAAAAAGTAGAACACTGAGTATTCATAAGAGAACAAATTAGGTAAGTTTTGGGGCAAATGTTTCTTTCATTGTTTTTCATTCCCCCTGACTTAATTACCTTTACAGCTAAGAAATGTGTTGATTCAGATTAAGGAAAGCTGATGCACATTGCTGCAGTAACAGAAAGTACCCTCTAACAACTGTTTCTCTGGAGAAAAAAAAAATATAAAAGTAATTGCTGAAAGTAAAGTAGTTATTTCAGGTAGAAAGCTGAAGTTCAGAAATCTGTCATTCTCTAACTTTTCACAGGTAGAAATGGGAGTTCCTTGTAGACTGATATGATGAGAGAATTGTGGATCCTTGGCTGATCATGCTGGCAGTCTCATAAATTGTTTATTGCGGGTTTGTGAAATTTCAAGGACTGTATCTCAGTTATGGATAGTTTTTGTCAGATGATTCTGAAATAAAATGGATGAAGTGGTTTTTGCACCTGGTTTTTAGTCTTTTAACCTTGAGGCTGGAATATGAAGATGACAAGAGTCCACAAGCTGCCCTCCCTGCTTTGTGATAGACCAGTGAGATGTGTGACTGTGTGGTAGCTGTGAAATAAAGTGAAGTAAAATAGAAAAAAGATATGTCATTCACCATTTTGAAAGTACTGATAGAAGAATTCAATAAAACAACATAAAAATGTGGAACTTAGAAATAAAATATAGACAAATATGAACAAAACTGACTAAAAATGTGGGAAATTTAAAATAAATAATTAATTTTATTAGAAATGTTGACTCACTTGCATGAAATAAATTTGTACATTAATATTTGATAGCTGTGGTGAGACCAACAATCCAGTGAGAGCAAGGCATACTTCATTGAGAAAATTTCAAGAACAGTTTTGGCTGCATGGCTAAACTTACCTAGTTATGGTTCACTATACAGCTTAAATATATTTCCACTAGAAAGACATCTGTTTCAGAAGTATGCTTGCTGTAAATTGATATTAGCATCTCATTTGTCACTTGAGAACTGCCTCCAGGCTTTTTAGGAATAGAGAAGCTTTTAAAGAGCTTTGGTTTCTCATGCTCTGTTGTAATTTTGAGCTGCAAAGAATTTTTAAAATGTAATGATAACTGCTCAGTCCTATATCTTCTTCATTTTACCAGTTTAGGGCAGTAAAAGCTGTTTATTTCTGAAAAAATAAGCAGTGGTCTAGCATTTTGAAATGTTAATATCTTCCCTGCTAACCTTTTCAAAAGATCACTTGTCTGAGTTTTTATGTCTAGTAAGTGTAAGTCCATTATCTGTTTCATGTGGTTGTTCAGACTTAACATTAGGAAGATGTTGAATCTTAAGATCTGTCATTAGGCAGACAGAGGATCCTAACCCCTGTTTGGAATCCTGCTAGGGCTTGAAGTGTGCTAAATATGGACACAATGCCTTTACTACATTAGTTTTCTGTAAAAAGAAGAGCATTTTCTGTAAAGAAAGAGCAGCTACAATCCAGAAATTTGTATTATCTTTTCTGTCAGTATGCCTAGCAGCATTTCCCTTTTTTGTAAACTTTATGAAACTAAACATTCTTGCCTAGATTCCCACTGCTGCGTGCTTTGTGCCTTAGTAAGGAAAAATAATTATAATTTTCCATTTGACGAACTTTTGAAAGTTGAACCTTAGCATAAATCAGGAGGGTTGCATGAATTCAAATACTGTGTGTAGAAGGAAACAAAAAAGGTCTAAAGAAAATTTTCACAGATGCTAAAATAACTTAAAAATAAAATGTTGTTTGGCAGAAGGAAGACACTCCACCCCATTAAAGAAAATATACCTGAAGGATATTGCAGTATACTTCCCTTTGGAGCAAAGTGTCTTTTTCTTCTGATAAGGGTGAGTATTCATTTGGTGGGATGAACATGGGCTAATAAGGGAAGGTTGTGTTTTCCTCCTCAGAATATTTGTAATACGTATTAGAAATACCCTTTCATTTTACTCGTGTGTTTACACAAAGTTGTCACACCTTTTGAGAAGCAAATTCATCAGGTTGGTTTAAAGTAAGTTTATACAAATTAACTGTGCCCATCATGTATGATCAAGGCCATGCTGGGGCAAACTTCCTCAAAGACAAGGACTGGCAGCTAGCACTAGTTACAGAATAGAAAATCCAGTGGAGTAGATTGCAGCCTTGAGTTGCCAAAATTAACTATAGAACATACACTGGGTAAATTAGGGGCCTCCCATTGTACCACTGTGGTGGGTTTGACCTTGGCTTGCTGCCAGGTGTCTACCCAGCTGCTCTCTTGCTCTGCCTAATCAACAAGGCATGTGGCAAAAATACAATGCAAAAACTCCTGACTTGGAATAAAGACAGGGCCATTGCTCACCAAATATCATCTTGGTCAGCGGGAACTTGACCTGGGAAAGGTTACTTTAATTCACTGCCAAATAAAAATAGAGGAGAATGGTGAGAAACAAAGACAAAACAACTTTCCCACTAGCCCCGCTGGCTGCTTCTCAGGCTCAACTTCATTCCTTTGTTTTTGACTTTTCTGCCTCTTTTTCCTGAGTAGCATGGGAGGATGAGGAATGGAGGCTCTGATCAATTCATAACAGCTCTCTAATGCTGGTCCCTCCTCCTCATGTTGTTCACTTGCTCCAGCAATTGTCTCCAATGTGGGTCCTTCACATATGGATCGGTCAAAGAGAAACAGACTTCAACAGACTTCAGTGTGGGTCCCTCTCATCCTCACCTTGCAGCTGCAGCCAGAAACCTGCTCCTGCAGGGGCTCTCCACCAGTAAGTAGCAACTTCCCTCTGGGCATGGCCATATGGTCTTGCATGGGGTCCTCCACTGTCATTCCCCGTGGGCTGAAGGAGGACAGCCTGCTCCACCATGGTCTTCTCCACAGGCTGCAGGGGATTCTCTGCTCAGGTACCTGAAGAACCTCCCCCTTTCCTCTCCATTGACCTTGATGTCTACAGGGCTGTTTCTCTCATGGTTTTCCCACTGGTTTTTAACATGTCTGCTGGAGGAATGAATGGCTGCTGGCTGCTTTGACAGGAGTGATGAAAGGTTAGTCTGGTGTGGCCTGGCAAAGCCAGTATTTTGACTGGAAGTAGAATCAGTCAGGATCCTCATAAGACATGAACAAATCAGACAAGCTTCAACCTTTCAAACTATTCAAAATTCTATTTATTAAAAGTATGAACTGTGTTAGAAAGTTACCTCTCCCAAAGTAAAACTAAGTCAATGCCAATATTATGTATAGGAACAAAATTAGTAAATCAGTTAATACACATGCATTCATACATGCAGGCATATGCACCTGTATACATTAGGAATCCTTAACTAATGTCAGTGTGTTTAATTTCTCCTTTATACTTTTGAAACATTTCATGAATTTCAGAACTTGGTATCACAGTTGTTTTAAGGTCATTCAAGTGAAGGCTTCTGAAAGGACTGCAGATTATCAATCTGCAATGCTCTGCTCAAGCCCTTCCTGCAGTTTTCTATCAACTGGTTCATAGCGCAGCTTTTCCATTTAAGTTTCATTTCACCTTCCTCCATTTCTTGAAGGTGGCTCATTACAGCTATGAGGAACATTTCTGCAATGAACCATTTTGTAGCCCCTTCTGCTCCTGTTTTGCTAGATAAACATGTATTTTCTTGCTAGTATAAATGGTTTTCTTTCCAGCATCTTTGATTTAGTTATATTCCTACAGTGACAGTGTTTTGCTGTCAGTTGTTGCATAAACTGGTAATGTGATGCTAAGCTTCCTATTAGCATTTTGCTGATGTTGAAGACTTCAGGGCTGTTGGTATAAGGTGTTTAGCTAATACGATTTCATGCTATATTGTCTGGTATTGCTACTCTTGCTACTTTTAGACAGGAGAAAAAAATAAACCAACACTTTTTTCCCAATGTATTTCAGTTAGCTGGGATCAGCTGAATTTTTTTGAGATAAGCTATTTTTTACCAAAATTTGCTCTGCTGGGAACAGAAAGTCCTACTGTGTTCCTGTAAGCAATCAGTCTGTCTGTCTAACACCTCTATAAGAGTAACCTCTAAGTGATTCCTGAGAAAGTGCACAAGTATGGCATCTGAACACATGAATTTTCCAGTACCCTTATGGGATTTCTTTTCTATTATGTCAGCTGTGAATAAAATTTATAAACTGGTATTTTCCATTACTGGACTAGGTTTGCCTTTCCCTAAGGAAATCATCATCTGCAGATTTCCAGTACTGAATTTCCAGTGAGAATTGTTGGGAGTAATAACCTTACTCAGCACTAGAAGCTACAGTATTCAAATTCTTAGGCCACAGGAGCTGTCAGAGAGTAAACTTTTTGATAAGGCTCATGTCGCTGAAATCAGCAAATAGAAGCAGAATGAAGAAGGACCAAAGAAACACTTCAGAGAGAATGTGACAACTTCAGAAGGCCAGTCCAGCAATCAAGAAAATCTGTAAGAAATCAAGACACCACCAACCACAATTAAGTCATTGGGCTTGGGGATCAGGTAATGGTGGTACATTCTAGGAAATGTGTCTATAACGATAGTATTGGGATGTCTGGTCTGCAATGGGTGTCCCTTTTTGAGGCATACAGCTCAAGCTGCTCTGCATGTTGGATAAATAAACCAGTTACTCAGTGGAATGGGGACTCATCTTCTTTGAGCAGGAGCCAGGGCCAAGCTCTGTTGAGGTGGCATCTGCACAGTTCCTAATGTGGACTAGGTGGCAGCAGAGTAACTCCTGCAACACAAGATTGTCTTTAATTTTTATATTTAGTACACATGAACCTATAATAAGAATTGTTCCCTGGTATATTTTCTGACTATTGCCTGTTAGTGACTTTGCTGTAACCTTAAATAATCATATAAAATAATCATATAAACTGCACCTTACCATAACTCTCAGCTGTTTATTCATATTACTAGATACAACTGCCTGTTGAACCGTTCTTGTATACTATAGAGTAACACTGTAATTTCTGGTTTCTTTAGGAACATCATCATCCACAGTCTGTTTTGCAGATGACTTAAGTTCTTGGAAATGTGGTAATTTCTTCAAAAGGATGGATACTGCTGGTATGTGTATTTTACTACACGTTTTATACAGTCTTTCACAGTAATTTTTCCAAACTCATGCTATTGATTTTGCAAACTTCATTTTCCAAATCCTTATGCTCCCAAGAATTAGTGGTTTGGTCATGTGGTCCATTACTGTTCTGCCCTGGAGGATCAAAATGTGGGGTCCCAAGTATGAGCTAGTCAATTTATGTTCTGCAGTTCCCTTTTTTATTCTAAGTTTAAATCTGTAAACTTTGTTTACATTTATGTAAACATTTTGTTCAGGATTGGGTGTCTTATGTCTTTTGTAGATAGATGGTGAACAAGACATTCCCTAAGACTTTTAGACTGCCTGTAAAATTGAGGCCCCTTCTAAGAACGATAAATCTCCTTTTCATACCCAATGTCTTTTCAAAGTTGCATACTTCCTAGGTCAAGAATACTCACTACCTTTGCTCATTACAGTCTGATAAAAGTGTAGTTTCACTTACGTGTCAATTATTAAAGTCATCTGGAATATACAGAACAAAACAACTTGCTTGTATTTGTTTGTGGCAGCTCCACTGAACCTTCCTGAGGGACAAAATTCCAGTTGGATCTCTTTGAATTTTTTCCCATCAGTCTTTCTTTTCCTAAGCACAGTCTTATCATGTAATGTTCATAGATGGTGGTGTTTTGTGTCAGAGGTAAATGCTCAAAAAAACCTAACCAAAAAAGCAGGAAGCACTTACCTATTGATGTTGTGTTACAAGTAAGAAGCTTGTGAGAAAAAAAGGGCTTAATTTCTGACTCTTCAGTACTGTGGCAAGTCCTCAAGAACATCTCTGTTCTCATTAAAGGTTTTAAGTCCTCAAAAGAATTAAACTTTTGGAAAATACTATACATTTTCTTTGTGAGAAGTCCATAAGTCCATCTTACACTGCTGGTAACCTCTTGAAACAGTGAAACAACTATATACAAGAAAGAGAGAGATCTGTAAAACAAATAGGTAAACACACAAAGAAACAAACAAGCAGTATTCAGGGCTTTGCACTAGAATGTAAAAATATTTAATAATGAAGAATATTATAAACAAGTACTATTGTGGGGTTTTGTGTTCCAGCTTGCTGGCACATGCCTAATAGTCATCTCTGCAGCTCTGCTAAGAAGTAGGAAGCTTGTCACCCTAAAGAAAGCCGTTTTTCCTTCTAGATCCACATACAAAGATTTGAACTGCATCCTCAAAAACACTCCATTGTCCTACATAAAGACTTCTTGGCTCAAATATCTTCACTTAATCCACATACATGATGTTCTATTTACTTCTGATATTGTTTGATCTGTCAGTAGGCTGCTCTGTGTACCTTGGGACACAGAGGTCAACAAAAGGTTTTAAACCAGCCCAGGAAATCAATTAACTTTGTTTTAATTTACCAAACAACCAACCAGTATTATGTACTTTCTTCCCCATGCTGTCTAAAGTAAGTAAAATCACAGAATGGAAGGAACTTCTAGAAATCATTCAGTCCAACCCCCTGGCCAAATCAAGATTGCCACAAGTACATGACCACAGTACATGATTGCATCCAGGTGGGCTTTGAATGTCTCCAGAGGAGGTGGCTCCACAACCTCCCTGGGCAGCCCGTTCCAGACCCACTACTGACCCCTGCGGAATGCCACTGGCTACAGGCCTCCAGCTTGACCCTGCACCATTTATCAGAACCCTCTGAGCTCTGTCACTCAGCCAGCTCTCAGTCCACCCCTTACTGTCCTCTCATCTAACCCACAGCTCCTGAGTTTCATAATGAGGATATTATGGGAGACAGTGTCAAAAGCCTTGCTAATATCAAGTTAGGTTACTTCTGCTGCTCTCCTCTCATCTAACCAGCCAGTTATGACATCGTAGAAGGCTAACAGATTGCTCAAGCATGATTTACCCTTGGTACATCCATGTTGTCCACTCCTAATAACTATTTTCTTCCATGTGTTTACACATTCTGGATGTCAGCACATCCAGAATGATTTGCTCCATCACCTTCGCAGGGACAGAGATAAGACTAACCAGTTGGTATTTTCCTAGGTCTCCTTCTCTCCCTTTTTGAAGACTGGAGTGATACTGGCCTTCTTCCAGTCCTCAGGCACCTCTCCTGTTCTCCATGATCTTTCAAAGATGATGGACACTGGCCCAGATAGAGATAAAAATGAAGACCATAAGCATGTGCAATAATACAAGTCTCTGTTTAACAGTCTGTAGTGTTATAAACTGATACTGGAGAGAAAATCATTCAAGCAAATCACTGTTCTTTCAATAATCTGCAGTAAAAAAGCTTTTATATGAGAAGACTTATAGCCAATTATTTTCTAGCACCAAGATAAAAAAGGAATTAAAAATAAGCAGAAGTTTTCCCAAACTGAAAAACTGCACTGAAGTAAATACAAAGATGCTTTTCCAATAATGTACCTTGAAGCCATATTTTTGTAAAAATGTGTTTCTAGTGCACACCATGAAGAAACATTACCTGATATATGAATCTTCTAAATTAAATAAAAAATAGTTTCTGAATTAAATAAAAAGGGCACTTATTTCTTTAGCAAAGTGCTTTGAGGTTTATATTGATGAAGTGTCCTGCACAGATGTACATAAGGCATTGCTACAGTTTGCTTCTGGTTTGTTTCTTGCAGTCACCTTCTGTGTAATATCTCAAAATATGCTGAAGAAAATTTATGGTCCAAGCTCAACATACGTAAATATTCAGCATACTTGGCATACATCTGCAACTTTCCATATGATGTTCCATATATGTTTCCATATTGCTAGACCATTTTGGAGAACTGGCCTGGTGTTACCACGGAAATAAGGAACCAACTGCAACTCATCCACCCTGTGTCTCCTCTCTTCTATAGATGCATGGCAACAGCTGTGGTCAAAGTACAGTCAAAATGAAAAAAAACAAACCACCCTGACCCTCATTCCTGCCACAGCAAAATATGCATAACATATTCTGCCTGTGAAGAGGCATATAATAGAGTGGAAGATGTTAATCATACCAGTTTTTGCCAAGCATACATACTGAGACTCTGCTAATGAAGCAAGATCACATTCGAGAACTTAATGTGTCAGATATGAATCTTCAGAAATTTGCTCATGACTAAAATTTGATTGAATAAAAATTGAATAAAAATTTTATACAATAAAAATGTATATATACTGCCAGCTAGGAAATGATTCCTTAATAGTTCCAATAGGAAATAATTACCTTAACTTTGGAATTTCTTAATAAAAATAATTCAGTTTTTATTAACTTAGAATTGAATATAGTCCGTATTCTTGGCAAACACATGGACAACTAGCCCACATAGGTAAAATAGATGGGGTTTCATTACTCTGTAAAGAAGTAAGGGATACAGCAAGGCTCTCCTGTAATTTATTTTTATTTGATAAGAGCAGCCCTTGTGAACCCCAGACCCTGGATATAAGAGAGAAAGCCTGGAGGAGGGAAGACTCACCACTGGTCAATGAAGACTGGGTTAGATATCAGTTATGCAGATTGAATATACATACACCCAAGGGACCTGATAGGATGCACCCAAGAGTGTTGGGAGAGTTGGCTGATGTTGTCCCCCTACCACTCCCCATCATTTTTGAAAGATCATCTTAAACAGGAGAGGTGCCTGAGGACTGGAGGAAAGCCAGTGCCACTCCAGTCTTCAAAAAGGGCAAGAAGGAAGATCCAGGCAATTGCAGGCTAGTCAGACTCACCTCCATCCCTGGGAAAATGATGGAATGAATCATGCTGGAGGTTATTTCTAAGCACATGGAAGGGAAGAAAGTTATCAGAAGTAGTCAGCATGGATTTATCAAGGGGGAATCATGTTTGACTAAACTGATAGACTTCTATGATGCTGTGACTCTATGGGTAGATGCAGGGAGACCAATGGATGCAGTCTACCTTCACCTTAGCAAGGCTTTTGACACACTCTCCCATAACATCTTTGTGAGCAAGCACAGGAAATGTGGGGTAGAAGAAAGGACAGTGAGATGGATTAAGAAGCACAATAGAGCCCAAAGAGTGGTGATCAGGAGTGCAGAGTCCAGCTGGAGATCTGTAAATAGTGGAGTCCCCCAGGGGTCACTGCTGGATCCAGTCCTGTTCAACATCTTTATCAATGACTTTGATGATGGGACAGAGTGTCTTCTCTGTGAGTCTGCTGATGACACAAAGCTGGGGGGACTGGATGACACCCCAGAAGGCTGTGCTGCCATTCAGAGGGACCACACAGGCTGGAGAGTTGGGCATGGAGAACTTCAATGAATTACAACAAGGGCAAGTGGAGAGGAGCTGAGTTGGGGACTGAGCTGTTGGAGAACAGCAAAGGGGAAATGGACCTGGGGGTACTGGTGGACAGAAGGATGACCATGAGCCAGCAATGTGCCCTTGTGGCCAAGAAGGCCAATGGCATCCCGGGGTGCATTAGAAGGGGGTGGTTAGAAGGTCAAGAGAGGTTCTCCTGCCCCTCTACTCTGCCCTGGTGAGGCCACATCTGGAATATTGTGTCCAGTTCTGGGCCCCTCAGTTCCAGAAGGACAGGGAACTGCTTGAAAGAGTCCAGTGCAGAGCGACCAAGATGATGAAGGGAGTGGAACATCTCCCTTATGAGGAAAGGCTGAGGGAGCTGGGGCTCTGCAGCTTGGAGAAGAGGAGAATGAGGTGTGAGTGACCTCATCAATGTTTATAAATATGTAAAGGGCAAGTGCCAGGAGGACGGAGCCAGGCTCTTTTTACTGATGTCCAATTATAGGACCAGAGGCAACAAGTACAAACTTGAGCATAGGAGATTCCATATAGATATAATGAAACTTTTTCACTGTGAGGGTGACAGAGCACAGGGACAGGCTGCCCAGGGAGGTTGTGGAGTCTCCTTGTCTGGACACAATCAAAGCCCGAGTGGATGTGTTCCTGTGTGGTTTGTTGTAGGTGACCCTGCTCCAGCAGGGGGGTTGGGCCAGGTGATTTTTCGAGGTCCCTTCCAACCCTTAATTTCCTGTGATTTCTGTGAACAGATTTTTTAAATCTACTGAGTATTTAAATACAGGTATCTGAAATTAGAATTTGGCTTGATGTTAAATCAACCTATTAGAGCAATGTGTTAGGTATATGCATTGGAAGAAATTTTGGTTTTAATAATTCAGTGTGTTGGGCAAGTGAGGCTGTTGTGAATGTGCACACATTCTGATATATTTCGTTAATATATGTCTGATGCTGGAAAATGTTTGATACTGAGAAGAAATACTTGTCAATAAAGTGAAGCATAACCTTTCAGTAATTCTGTAATTTAGCAATATTTTAAGTGCTGAAATGGAAAGGGCTCCAATTCCATATTTATATTCTGTTTGCTTAAATATAGTGTTTTACATTACTCAAAAACTCGCTAACCAGTGTAAACAAATTGATACATATTTGGCAGCATTTTTGAGTGCTCAGGTAAACACTTGTCTTTTATTCACTTTTTTTCTATTAATTCACTAAATCATGCCCTTGGCACAAGTCTACAAGAAACCTACAATAGAAGCACATGGAGAAGTTAATGGAAGTCCTATACAGAAGGGGAAAAAATAGCAGGCACTGGACTTTCTTGAGCTTCCAGATTCAGTTTTGTGTGTTATCCATTTGGCTGCAGTCAGAGTGAACAGGAGAAACCAAATGTAATATGTAATTGACACTGAGAAAAACTTGCACAGCTGAGCATTTTCATTGAACTGAGTGATGCTACAAACTGTGAATCTGAACCTTATGTATGCAAAATCTTAGCCCAGTGTAGTAATTAATCAGGTCACTGGCTTATGTGTTACTGAAATGAAACTAGATAAAGGGATACCAACCAGCCCGTGAGGTCACATTTGTGCCTCACCTATGAGCATTTTCCTGAGATTGGGGGTTTTTTTATTTACTTGTTTGTTTCTTTATTTCTAAAGTTGACCTTTTGGAGGATTTCAAATTGCCTATTGAGGAGTGATGTGGAGAGTGGGCTGCCAGGAACAGCAGTGAAATGAAAGGATAGAAAAAAACATGACTGCAGTTGGTGTTTGTATGTGTTATTTCACAGCTTCTTCTCAACTATTTTTCACATATATCAGACTTCTAGGTTATTTGGTATTAAGGCCCTCCAAAAGGCAACAGTTTCAGAAACATATTCTAGCTAACAGGCCTACCATGGGCAAATAAAAATTATTAAATGGTTAGCATGAAAAATAAAGTATAGTTCCATTTGTACAGATTCTCTTCCATGGCTTCATATCTCCCCTAAAAGAAGATGTCAGTTTGTTCATCTTTTTTTTTTTTTTTTTCTTACTCCTTGAAACAGTTAATAACTGTTAAAGTTGTTTGTCTGATGTGAGAAAATATTGATCTTAAAACTAAACAGACTATTTCTTCTCTTCTTGCAAAGCAGGAAGTGGAAAATTATCCAAACCAGAATGTAATACCTTTTTTCACTCAGAAGAAATCTCAAAATATCTGTTCCATGTTATTACGTTCTTGTTGCCAGCTACAAGTTTGCCAAAATTCATGATGGCATTTACTAATCTTTGGTTTCAAAGACAACAAAGGACTATAGGAATCTCTTCGTTAAATGCATCTGATACTACCTTGATGTTGGCTATGAAACCCTTGAGTTTGTGGGGGTAATTAGTTCTGTAAGGTAAAGCAGGCTCTACAGAATCTTATGCTCAACCTGTTTTGCAACATAAATTATGGGTTCCCACTGCTATTTCTTTGCCAAGGTAAATAGTGTGAGGCAAAAGGAGCAATCCAAGTGCAAGGGGTAGTGATATTATTAATCTAGAGAAACTGTTCAGAACATTTCTACATGAATTTAGTACCGAGCTAGATGGGCTGTTTTGAAGATCTGCAGCTCAGGACATGCTTGAGAAACTATCTGGAATTAGAGATGTCCTAAAACTAGGATCTGGTTTGGGGGTTTTTTTGGCTTTGGTTGTTTGGCTGGCTGCTTTAGTGTTTTTGTTGTTGGTTTTTTGGTTTGGTTTGGGTTTTTTTGTTTGTTTTTTTTCTTTTTGTGGTTTTTTGGTTTGGTTTTGGTATGTGTGTGTGTGCATATGTTGTGCTGAAGAAGTGTTTTTTAATTATAACTCCCAAAGAACAGAACATTCATTGCTCTGATTTCTGATGAATGCAGCTTAACTGGGAGAACTGGGAGAGAAGCACACAGTGCTTTCACAATGTTATTATTTAGCAACAAACATACCAGCTGTGTTACTCAGACCATTTAAACCTTGCTACTCCTAGGCCAAAACAAAATGACCCAGCAGCAACTTGGAGAGCAGCTCTGGTATGTGAGTTAACTTCACGTATTGCTACCAGCAGTCAGTTTCCATCATACACCAAGGAACTCACTGGAAATCAGCAGGTCTCATGTGTGGAAAAAAGGCAGAGCAATTGGCATGCTGGAAGGAGCCCTGCCAGACAAATTGGTGATGCTAACGAGAATGTAATAAAGCTGTTATCCCAGTTACAAAAAGCTATTTAATACAAACTTCCAAGTAAAAATATAATGTACTAGACACCATGCTTGAGCCAAAGGACATATTCTCCTCATTTACAGTCCTGTGTCTGGGATCTCCTATGTCACCAGATCCAATTCTTTGGGAATATGCATCACTGCCACCTTTGCAATGGTATTAACCCAAGAGGCTGCACGGTGAGTAAAAAGTCGAAGACTGGAATAAAAAGAGAAAGAAAATACTGTGAAAGAATTTGAACTTCAAAGAAGTTGGAAGGAGTTATGTGAGGAAGTGAAATTGATTTAGTGGTTCAATTCTAAGTATTGCATTAAGGTTACTGTCTTCTTTAACAATTGCTTACTGATGTGGGTGGTAATTATTTATTACACAATGCACACTCTAAATGCATGATGGGTTGCAAAAAAGAGCAGGAAGCACATGGATGGAATAACAGCCATTTGCTAGCAGCTCTGACCCTAAGAAAAGCCTTTTTTCCTTTGTATTTGGTTGGGGTCTGCAATTCGATAGCACCTATTAGATTTGTGCTTGGTTTGATGTAGAGGTAGGTTATGATTTAGGAAAAAATAAGTGGAAAAAAATCTTATTGTTTCTAAATATTGTTTCTAATAAGAATTTGCCTGTTTATGGGGGAAGCACTAGCTTTGGAAGAAATTAAGTTTGATTTTACCCTTAATTGTTTAAGTCCATGCATGGTGAATAGAAAGTGGTTTTATACTTTGACTGGCTTATTAGAGTCTTCATGCTTATGGAATCTGAATTGCCATTGTCTGTGCTATGGAATCAATGGAAGGAAATAATTTTGAAGGTATTGCTTGAGGTAGGGTGGATTTTTTTGCTTCCTCTTTTAACTTCAGGGCTTTATTCACCTCCCATAGACCCCAAACAAAAGAAATCAGAAACTGGTAAGTGCCTGTGTTTCTTCTTTGTACATGTCTTTTGTATTCATAGCTTTGGTTTGATTCTCTGGGTGGGTATGGCAGCACCATCCATACCCATGTTTTTGTCAAGAGTTTGGCAAGTTTCTTGGCAAGAGTTAGCACCTGCAGTCTACCCATAGTGAGGCACCTTTCAGGAAACTAATGCAGAGTAACCCTTCTGTCCACAACACTGGCGGGTCTCACAGAGGCTGCTTGCAGGACTACTGGGAGTGTGTGCACAGCGATAGGAATGTAGCTCAAAAAAACGAGAGTGGAAATTACAGCTAACACCTTCCCTCATCATCGTGCAAATATTTCCTTTGTTGAGAAAACACAAGGCTGCAGTCAAAACACCATGCATGGAGGAGGGTCTCTTCGCAGTGGCGGGCACAAGTGGTTAGGGCAATTTCTTCAAAAGGCAGTGGAAAGAAGGTTGCTACGTGAAAGAGTGGTTACTTTGTACAGGTGGCAGTGCTGTCAGAAAGGCTGGCATACCCTGCATGTGCTTAGGAACCAGCATTGCATACTGGTGATAGCAGGATCATTGCAAACTCCAGGTTCATTCTAGCAATGAGAAGTTTTTGCCAGAAACTTTCTTGTTTGCTCAGCTATTGCTTAGAGTGTAAATAAGGCTGTAACAGCAAGCCCAGAGAAGGAAAGAAGAAAAAGCTCCTAAAATTTGCTCATTAGCACACAGGGAAAACCACTGAAGCCTTTTTCTTCATTTCCTCCTCCCTGAAATACTAGTCACTGGGACACTACTTTTCATCTTCTGATCTTTCTGAAACTATTGCAGAATAGCTGAAAAAGTTTTGTCCCTTGTAGCTTGAAATAACAAAGCCTCTTCAGCTTTGCATAAAGAGAATAGAGGTTATGACCTATGCAGGGTATTCCTGGACATTAAAAAAAATCAAAATCTACCATTGGGACGATATGTCTCTTGTGGTTTTCAGAGGGTACTGTTCTTCCCAGGATTTCTAAATACAACTTCCATGACCGACTCCAGTGGTCACTGGTTCAATTTTTCTTTCTTTATGTCATTGTCAAATGAGTCCTTGCAGTAAAGGCAGTTATGATTAGCTGGTTTCCTTTCTTTTGCAAAGTGTTCCCAAGCTTGTGAAGTCTCATAAGCATGAAATACCTGCTGCTTTTATCTCAGTTCTCATTCCCACTTAAGACTATGACCTTCTAGCAGGATTTTCCCTCTGGGGAATTGCCCTTTTCCATCAGATATTAGCGTCTCTGCCTTCTATTCTTCCCCATGAAAAGTAGGAATTAAGAGCCGAGTAGTTTGATTTTTTTTCACTTTCCAGCTCATCAGAAACTGAAATTATCCGTATTCACCACCATATTTCTGATTTTTGTCATATTTAACAAGCTGAAAAATCCCTTGCCCACCCAGTAGTTTATAGCTACCTTAATATATTTCAACTAACTACCTCCTGTAACACATTATAACTTCCTACATGTCATTTCTGCAGGAGTACTGATCAGAAATAGCTTGACACTAACCTCCAAGTTGCTGAACAACTATTCACCTGCAAGGCATTGCACAGCCCATGACAATACAGTAAACAGCTCCTGATCTACCTCTCTGACATCCCTAATCTTGTTATTCTACATTTCATTGTGGGATTCCTGGTAGCAATTTGTGTCAATTGTTTAGAAGTGCAAGGTATTTTGAAGGACAGACTCTAAAATATATGACAATCTTATTTATCTTCAAAGGTAGAAGATCCCTGAGGTGCCTTGCCCCATAGTCCTTCTCTGGTGCTGCCACCACCTCTGTGGGTAGGATTCTCATGAATATTGCATCAAACTATTAATCAGGCTCTGTTGTATCTTTCATTTTGTAGAAGATCATAAATCTAAGTAGAAACATTTCACTGTTTTTATAGTATGGGATAGACTGTTCACAAATATTTTTATATTGGTCAGCTGTGGATGGAAAAAAATACATGTGATATTCACCTGACATTCAAATGTCTATCATTATGACTCAGCCTCATCAGAAGTAGTTAGATCACAATTATTTAATCTGAGACATTTATTCGTGAATTTTGGGAAAATGGATTAATAGGGAGGGTTGTAAAATGTATTTAAGGTGATGTAAAATGTATTCAACCACGAAGTATGTCCACATGCCACAACACAGTCCTAAGCAGAAACAAGGGAAAGCAGTTAGGCTACTTGAAAGCAGAACAGTGGGTTTTTCAAGAAGCCAGTTGAGGCTTCAGTGTGAAGAAAAGGTAGTAGAAAGAGAAATAGTGGTTCAAAAGCTGAGGAGGCTTTTGGACACATATGAATTTGCTTTTCAAAATTCTCTATACCTTTATGTCGTATTTCTGCAACACCTGAATTGCACCAGTAATAAATCAGACAAGCTTTGCCTCTCACACATCATTTAGTAACATAAAAATGGTAGGTCCTAGAATTTTCTATAATTTCCAAAAGCAGTTCAGCATTGACTATGCCTTACTGTTCAGACATTGACTGTACCTGTTGCTTCACTGTAATCTAATTCAGCCTTGTTAGCCATCACATTAATCTACTGTTATTTCTTCAAGAATAATTTGGTCCTTTTTACACAGAACAAAACTTCAGATGGTTTAAAAAAAAAAAAAAAAAAAAAAAAAAAGTTAAAAGTTAGCTTCTGTGGTTTGCTATGCCAGACTAAAGTACATGAAAAAAAATATAAAAACATGTGTTTTTATAAGACATTCTTGCAAGAGTGTTTTAAGTATACCTTTGTACTCTGAATTCATCACCTGGTTTCAGCCCATGAAGTCAGGAGTGCCAGAGTGTCCTTGGACTGAACTCCTGAATCAATGAAAGTTTTGTCCCATTGGAAATGGAAACTTCCAGGGAGTGGGTTAAAATGCTACTAGTTTTACTACATAGTACTTTTCTCTCTCTGAGTCACCTCCTGAATATTTCAGGAGCCTGGTGGAACCAGAATTTCCAGCTTAGCTGTGAAAGCCCTAGAACATCCCAGTATACAGCAGATCTATAGTATTTTCCTACTTTTCCATCTTACATGAATTACTTAGGATATTCTTGCTCCCACCTTAAGCCATGCCTAGGAATGCACTCTTTTGCAGAATGGCAGCAGGAGACAGGGACTCTGCAACAGGGCTGTGATGTGATATGGGTAATATGTTTTATTGTGACACAAAAACAGTATGTTCTGCGTTGCTTTAAACACTGTTTAATATGAATCCACAAAGCCTATATCCAATCAGGCACCCCGACACAGGCCCTACACTGCTGATGTAATACATTCTCTCTTTTCTTTATTCTGCTTTCTATCTAGGTACTCATATACTAGAAAAATATTTAAACAGTTCTCACTAACAATAGCTGTCGGTAAAGGATCATAAGCAGGAAACAGAATTTCATTGCTAGCTGCCTGAAATAATTCCTGAGTTTTCACTGCTCTTCTTTTGGCTGACGATGTCAGCAGACATGCTTATCACTAAAATTTGATACCAGTTCTGGAAGAAATATGTCCACTAATTCTAGTAAACTTTAGTAAACCTTAAGAGACTTTAGACTGAAGTTCACTAAACTTTAGTAAACCTTCCGGCCAAACCTACAGACGCTAAAAAATAAGACGTTGCGTGCCATCTTGTGGCTAAAACGAGAATATCAGCATTTATCCTGAAGAGAAGTGAAGAGACAGGGAGAGGAGGGAATGGGAGGAAGAACACAAATATGGATCTCCTTAAATACAAATTATAATTTGGTGCGTAAGTCATTACTAACAGGAAGAAACACGGTCCGGAAAACATAATTGTTTCTGTTTTGTTTCTTGCTCTTCAGCTGACATAAACTAACAATTGAAATGGCCAGGGGGTCACATCATCAGCTGTTACAGTCTGACAATAGGTAGGCAACCACGTAACACCCTTGGGATGTGGACTTAATGTTCAACACATTTCCATCACGAACTATCGCCAAAATGTTCCATAACATTATTCCCCATATGCTGGGAATCAGGAGATTGGAATATATGCAGCAGTAGCATGTATCAGGTATCTTTCTCATCCGCTGCCCTTTTCTTGCCTATAGACTGCTACCACTCTGTTGCACAGCTACAGCTATCTATATAATAATTCTAAAAGTCAGTCAAACTTAAGTAATGAATTTAAATTTTAACTTGAAAAGGATGATGAGAATTGGGCTAAGTGAAAGACTAAGTAAGAAGAGGGCAAGTTGGAGACATAACCACTTTTTGAAATAATTTTAGTCCTCATATCAAATAGTTGGCGTCTGCAGATTTAATGAACTGGTAGTATTCAGTTTTTTTGTAATATGACATATAAGTCAGTTTCTTGGAATAGCTGCCATTTTAAGAAGCTATTCACTGGGAATGCAATTAATTATTAGCAAAAGTCATAGGTGTTTATATCACTTTTCCCCATTAAACAAATAGCTGACAGAATTAGAGGCTAAGTTCTGAAATATTTTTGTAACATATCAATCTGGTAAAATTAGCAACTGCAGTCTAGATGAAACAAAGAGAAAGAGTGGAAATTCAATACCAGAACTTTGGATTTCTGTGTTGACACACAAGCATGCTTAAGAGCAGCACCACAGCGCTGAATGAGACCCCAGAATTCAACTGGGATGTATGCTACTGTTACAATCCACCCTCGGGTCGAGGTAACTTATAATTCGGATCCCGTGTGAACGAAGCCCGACCACCAAGGGCCGGGTGCAAGCAGGAAGATTGTTTTGACAAATACCACAAGCAAAGAGAGATAACCTGGTTAAGATACCGAGAGAGAGAGGGAGAAAGAAAGAGAAAGAAAGAGACATGGAGAGAGACAACAACGTCTGCCGGTCTGTCTTCTTGGCGTGGCGGGACGGCAATCCGATTCCAAGCAGGGCAGAGGTCCGGTCCAAGGCGGCGGCGGTCCGGTGCCAGGCGGCAGTGAAGGAATGCAACATGCCCCTGGAATTTCCCACCACTCAGGTGACTGATTCAAACTTCAGGAATGTGTAGCCTGAAGATTCCCACCGCTCTGGAGG
Source organism: Florisuga fusca (assembly GCA_038090715.1). Classification (NCBI taxonomy): domain Eukaryota; kingdom Metazoa; phylum Chordata; class Aves; order Apodiformes; family Trochilidae; genus Florisuga; species Florisuga fusca. The sequence goes on from JAAWXA010000012.1 coordinate 22,014,477, forward strand.
CTTGATTCGAACTCCAGGAATGTTGCCTATCTGCCTTCCCCCATTGAAAGGACCAGAGATATTGTCTGGATCAGTCCTCACCCAGCCCAAGGATGGTTTTAGCCCGTCGTTGGCCAGGTAGCCGGGGGCGTCATCTCACCACTGGCTCCCTCTGTGTGAGACCCTCCACCGGACTTTTTCAGTCACTGAGTTTATCGGGAGTCTGCGCCCAACATTCCACTTGCCAAGTTAACATCTGAGGCAAAGAAAAATTCACTGAATGGAACCTCACAACTACTGGTACAGACTCCTGTCAGGCTGTCTGCTCTGCACATTAGGCATTTTTGATGCTTAATAATACTAATTTGAACTAATTTGAATTAATGCAAACTCCTTTGAGCTGGATCAGGGCCATAGAAAAGAGAGTGATTAAAGCCAAAGGCATGGAAGAGATTTATGAACAACAGGAAGAGCAACTGGAAACAGGCAAAGGGAAAATGCCGAGTTACCCTTCACTTTACTCTAGGTATATAATATCGAGTGAACACGAGTCAAGTGTTTCTGTCTTGACTTTGAAAAGGAAATCCCTGCACCACCAGGGGCAAAGACACAAAAGGAGACGGGAGCATGATGGTAAATCCATAGGGGGTTAAAAGTGTTAAAAGTAAGCAATTGCAGTTCATTGCTATCATGTAACAAAAAGATCTGCTCTCAGTTTTCCCAAATGTCTGCTGTGCTCGGAACCATTTTACATTTTCTGAAAGAAAACCTAAAGCCAGAGTCACCAAGGAAGAAGTTATCACTGTTCCTACGTATGGGAGCAGAGTGCAAGACTGACTTTTCCAGGTGAAAGGGCTGCGATGTGGCAACCGCCAGTAACCCTGGCTAGCTGTTGCTGTTTAGTTTTCATTACAGGAATGCTGCTGCACTGCTCGCACCGCTCCGACCGAAGCCTCACAAAGTTTGCCAGCAGGCGGGAAGGCTCCCTGGGGCAGCCGACCGAGGCTCGCCCGCAGCCCTCCTGCCCGCCTGCCCACCTCCCTCCCCTTGGTCATCCCTCCTGGACGCGCTCCCAAAGCGAGTGTCCCGCCTGGCACGCCTCACGCTGTCCTCCCCAGGGTCTCGCCCCCCGGCAGCGGGCCCTGTGCCTCCCGCAGCCGGCGGAACGACCTTGCGGGCGGCCCAAGAGCGGGCTGCGGGCCAGCAGGGTTTATCGGCGAGACGGGCCGGGTGCGGAGGCCGCTACACGCCCCACCAGGGCCTCTGCCGGGCGGGCACAGGTGTTTGCCTGCCCTGCGCTGTCCGCGAAGGGAAAGGAGGGAGCAGGGAAGCAGGCAAAGCCGCCGGGCAGAGCGCAGCGCAGCGCGGAGCTCCTCTCCCTCTCCCTCTCCTCTCCGCCGCCTCAGTCCGCTCCGCGGTCCGGGCACTGTGCGCCACGGTCCGGAGGCGCAGCGAGGCGTCAGACTGAGCATGCGNCCGCTGCGGCTGGCGTCGGGCCCGGGGGTCTCTTGGCCGCCTGAGCGGAGCGGGGCTGTGGTTCCGCGGGGCTCGGGCGTCTGGCGAGCGGCGGTGTGAGAGCGGTGGCGGGGGACCGGCTGTCCTGCACGGCTGCAGTGTTGGCATGACCTGCTCTTCCCGGGAATAGGCTTGGCTTCTTCCGTCTTAGCGGTTTTTTGGGGTGTGGTTTTGTTTTGTTTTGGGTTTTTTGGTTTTTTTTTACGTTGCTTAGAGTCTTGGACCTCTTTGAGGTTTTGTGGTTTTGTTTTGTTTTGCTTTACTGCCATTTTGCTAAGCTTTTTTTTGTTTTGTTTTGTCAGTCTTTTTTTTTTTTTTCCGTTTAATCATCTAGTGGTTGTCATGATGATGCACAGGATGTAGATAAGGAATCACATGCACGCAGTTGTGGTGTGGCAGCTTGGGAAATTTCCACTCATATTAAACCTCAGATTAGAACAAGAAGGGGAGTAGGCTTTGGGAATAGCTGTAAGGAAGGAAGTCCAAGAGGAATAATGCAGAGGTTGAAAAAAATAGACCACGTGGACTTGGCCTACAGATAAATACATTTTCCTATTGGTCTTCTGTTTCAGTTGCCTAGATGCAGACAGGTGTGTATGTCAAGTGAATTTTGACTTGTTTTAAACAATTGCTGAAGTCATCAGTCATGTTGCACCACTCCTAGCAGACAAGGGAGCTTTGTAAAGAGCAGTCTCGAGGTGCTGGATTTCTGACACCTCTTTAAATTTTTTTTTCTTTTCTTTTGTGGTGGTGTTTGGGGGTTTTTTTTTGGTGCAAATGATGTATTGGTATCACGTAATAGGGAAGCTGCTACTGCTTGTGAACTTGTGTAAAAAAAAAAAAAAAAAAAATCAGTGACCACACAGTCTTTCAGAGGCCTACTTAGATGAGAGGCAGAAGTATGATACTAATCTTGAAAGGAAGGGTCAGTCAGAAGGGCATTTACTTTACTGTAGATATGCAGTTTTCAAATAAAATCCCAGAAATCCACAGATGACATCGAAAGGCAACTTGCACAAAATTGACAGATCACTAAATCATAATTTCATTTATTTATGCATATATTGCTTAATATGCATATGTATTTTATTACTATTTACTATCATTAATTATTGTAATAAGAAGTAAATAGTTCTGAGATGCTATTTTACAGTGCAGAAGCAACTTGATAGTTTCTTCATCTTTCACCATATTCAAACTGTGATAGTTATCCTAAGTGTGAAATGTATTCTGACTGGATATAGTACATTTATTATTACTGTGGAAGAAAATGTTGATAACTATAAAACATAGTATACATAGGAGATGTGACAACTCTGGTATTACCACAGGGACTGAGTTTTGTGAAGCTGTTTTGTTGTTGGTTTTTTTTTTTTTATGCTTTGTCATATGTCATGTTGCATCATTCTCATCAGCATCAGTGTTATGTTTGTAAATAGTGTGTAGGCAGAGCTCCACTTTTAAGTGTTTGAAGATTCTGTTGTGTCCTTGACTTGCACGTAGTTACTCACTCTTTGCACTTTTTAAAATTTTTGCAGCTAACTTTTCTGAGCAAGTAGTCGAAAGCTTTCCATCCGATATCCCTACTGGTATATACTATGGATGGGCCTGTGTTGGAAATGGCGATGTGCATAAAATGGTTTTGAGCATAGGATGGAATCCTTTCTTTAAGAATATTAAGAAATCAGTGGTAAGAATTTTGCCTTGTCTGGGACTTCTATAAATGAGCCTTATTTGAATTATTTGAATAAGAGAAGCAGAATTCGGTCCATAAATAGAATCTAGAAATTTTCTTTGCTCTTAGAAATGCATTTGGTATCCATATCATGTGTTTGTATTCTGAAGATACTCTCAGTAGCCAGAGTATGTAGCTATAGGTGAATAAAGATGAATTCCTTCTTCCTACTCTGGCATTACTTCCATAATGAAGTTTGAACATTATTTCTGAGCTGGTGGTTGCTTTATAGTGCTGGTAGCTAACTAAACATAATAAGCTTGATAGATGCACTGAATTTTCTGGTTGTGAGAAACCTACCATGAGCTGGCTAATCTACTGTTCTCTGCAATCTATCTGAGTTTCAATTAAGAGGTGGTGTTGGGGCATCTTAATTTGTAATGATTTTTTGCTAATTCTTCTCTTAAATGATGAAATCCGTACATGGGGTGCTGTGGCTTGACATACAGAATTAATATTGCGAAGTGCATAGTAATAGGATTTGAGTTAAAATCCTGAGCTGTGACAGCTGTGTTTTTCTTGCTGTCAGTTCCAGGTGCCTTCTCGAGTCTTGCTGAGCTCTGTTGTAAATGTTTTATTTGCACACAAGGTTTGTTTCTGAGGTTCTCAGTGTTGGAGAGTCTGTGATGTGGTTGTCTCATCCGATTGTACACTCTGTAAAATTTTTGCAAATTACTTCACTGAGCAAGTACTCAAAAGCTTTCCATCTGATACCTCTGCTGGTATGTTCTATGGATGGGCCTATGTTAGAGAGGGAGATGAGCATAAAGTGGTTTTGAGCATAAGATGTGATGCTGTCTTGGCCTTCTCTCCTTGAATTTTATCATTCACTTCCCATGTGAACTGGTTATAAAAGCTCTCTGTAAGCCACCTGTTTCATTCAAAATCTTGATAGTTATTTGGATGTGTCAACAATAAAACACAAAGCTTTGTCATTTGCTGCCTTGGAAATCTTACCTCCAGGAAGAGGTGAAGCATTTCTCTGGAGTAATGGCTTTCTTTTATTTTACATTAGCAGAATACTCTTGAGTAATTTTTTTCTTAAATTCTATGAAAATACATTTCTCCTTCCTAACATAAGCAAAAGCCATAGCCTTTTAATCTTGCTTTATACACTCTGAACTAAATTTCCCTTTTATTGATATGCGTTCAGGAGAATTAATGCTGAGATTATTAGCTTTAATCTATAGTAAGGCAAATAAGCTCAAACTTCAACATAAACGCCAAATTATTTTTCTTCCTTTAGGAAACGCACATTATCCACACCTTCAAAGAGGACTTCTATGGAGAAATTCTTAGTATAGTCATAACTGGATATATTCGACCAGAAAAAAACTTTGATTCCTTAGGTCAGTATTGCAGGTTTCCCTGAAACTAGTCTCTTCCTTTATTCATGCAAGTACTGTGTCTTTACTGTCTCTCTATCATATGAAGTTTTATTTGTTAACTGTTGAAATTTCAGTACAATGTTTGCATAACCTAAATGAACAAGTTAGTTTTATAAAAATTAAAAAAAAAACCACAAACAAAACCCCCACAAACACAAAAAAAAAGCATAACAAGATGTGTTGGTATGTTTTTGTATTGCACAGATATTTTTATTATTTTGTCACTTGTTTGAAGAGTAATTTTAAAATCATGGGCTTCTCATAAAAGCATCAGCCTAGTCTGTTCATTTCTTTTTACAAAGTGGCTCTCTTAGATTGAAACAGTTCATGAAACTGTTGCCAAAACGTCTTTTGTAACAGAGAGAGAGTAGTGTTTGTAGGATGAAAAATGCAACTCATATCGTGTTAAAAAGCCCACAACATTAAAAAAAAAAAAAAAAAAAAAAAAAAAAAAAAAAAAAAAAAAACCCAAACAAACAAGCAAACAAAAAAAACCAAAGGAGCTTTGCCTTTGAAACTTCATGATAGTAATTATACTCCCATGACTTTTGGCTGGTGTTTTGTGGTACACCTTATTTTCACTTGCTGTTGTGTTCAGATTTCAACTCTTAAATGTCCCAATTCTTGTCTGTTTCAGAGGCCCTCATTTCAGCAATTCAGGAAGACATTGAAGAAGCAAAAAGACAGCTAGATTTACCAGAACACCTTAAACTCAAAGAAGATAACTTCTTTCATCTGCCAGGAGGCAAAATGAACCACTGAGAAAATCTATACTGCTTTTTTTTTTTTTGTCCTTCTCACCTGTCATGGAGCTTTTACATTTGCACTGCTTTCATAGTTACTGTGTTGTCTTATACCTATTTAGGTAGCCAAAGTTGGAACCAGCATTATAATGTTTTAATGTCACCAACAAGGTTATGTCAGTTTCCTAGTGTTAATTCATTAAACTAGTCATGCAAGAGGAACAGAAGGCTGGTTTAGGTTCTTGCAGTTGAATTGTGTATTCTGAAGTTACCAGTTGCTCAGAGATCTGATCTGAGCACATGTAGAACATTACCAAGGGTAATGGTTATGTCTTCTGACCCTAAGGTATAGGTAGTTGACTTGAGTGAAGAATGTTGGGTTTTAACATACAGAATGTTATTTGTGTCTTTTCCTATTTTTGTTTTTCTTAATCTGGGTTTTAGCTACTTCCTTGGAAAATTTTGCTATTGATTGAGTCAGAAGTTTCCTCTGTTGCAGGAACCCAATGACAAGATAATAATGATGAGTAATTCTTTAGAGCATATTTTTTTATGTGCTATATATCCGTCATGGTTGAAGCTGTCATTTCAATTGAAATTATTTATTTTGACTACATCAAACAGGGAAATTGCTTTTGCTCATTGAGTTACTGTAATCTGAGATACACTTCTACATAGTTCACTGTACATATGACAAAACATGTCCTGTGTATCTTACTTCTGAGGAAGTGTTTCACTGAAATTCAAGAGCTAAATGACAGTGAGAATGCTGATAAGCTAAAGGCTCAGGAATAAAGATGGAGAAATGGTATAACAAGACTTCTGCTCACTGGGACTTAAGAGAAAAGAGGTGAAGGAAGGCAGCTTTGCATTCTGTCTGCTGCTGGCATTTTATCATAGCAAAGGTGGAGAACCTCAAGTTGTTTACTGCACTGTCAATAAAATGTCTGTCTTGAAGCTTGATGTTGGTCTAGGGCACAGAAGAATCTCATCAACCCTGCATGAAGTGCAGATGAGATCCAAGGTTTTGGCTGACCAAGTAGATCAACATGCAAATGACAGCCTCTGGGGACTCATGAAATAAATCAGCACTGTAGCAGGGATTGGGTTTTGGATGTGATGTGGCTGGAATATTTTTCTGAAATTCTTCAGGTATGGTTCAACTGTAGTTCTGTGTCTGAAATACTATGTACAATTTGGAATGCACTGTTTAAGTAGTGCAATTTTATTGACTTACTCCTTGACCATACTGTTTGAATCCTGCGTTTCACTCTAGGGTTTGAGAGCTTTAACAAGGTAGGTATCTGGGTATTTGTGGCAGCTGCTGCTAGGTTAGTTCTACTTCATATTGTTTCAACTTTCAGCCAGTATAAGGGGATATTATTAGGGCAGAGTTCTTGAGCAAATTAAGGACTTGGGTTTACTCTGTAGGACTTGATTTCATTTAGATGAATTGTTTTAAATTAATTTATGTTGAAACGTTTAAATAAATTGTCCACCAGTGCTGTGCCATAGTCTTGTGCTTTAAGAGCACCTGGTCTGCCAGCTGGTTTAAATTTGCAGCTGGGTCACTGTTACTACATTGTGTATAGATAATGACAGAAGTCTGTGGTGAATTTTACCAAGAAATCTCCCCACCAGATGATGTGACTTCCTAGATGCTTGTCCCAGTTACAGACATAGACAAAAGTTAAAGCACAATACCACTATTAATTAAAGAGAGAGAAAGGAGATAGATGAGAACACAACAGGCATAAACCAAGGGGACCAGGCTTCGTATTTGCAATCCTTATGGCAATTGAGGAGGGACCTGGGGACAGGCAGTATTCTGCAGCTTCTGCACTAGTTCCCCCACAGCATCTGATGATTTAGAGTCTTTCTCTCAGATACTTACAGGAGAAATCTGATAATCTTCAATGCGTGCTTTCTAAGCATAGTTTTCACTGCATGTTCAAACTTCAGTGGCCTTTGTGGTCAGCTAAAGCAGTTGTCTTCTGAAGTGCAAAGGGTGCAGTGGCTCTGCAAGCAGCAGAGCACTTGGACCAGACCGTGCTGAAGGGCCACAGTCACAGGCAGGCAGTAAAAGTGTCTAAAGCCTCACAGGGCCCAGTGTTTCCCTGTATTGTATGCTGTTGATAGCTGAGACAGATAGAAAAAGGAACTGGTGGGGGATCACAGAAAGTTAGGAGTTGGAAGGGACCTCAAAAGATTGAGTCCAACCCCCCTGCCAGAGCAGGGTCACCTGCAGGAGTCACACAGGAACACGGGCAGGTGGGTTTTGAATGTCTTCAGAGAAGGAGACTCCACAGCAACCTCCCTGGGCAGCCTGTGCCAGTGCTCTGTCAGCCTCATAGTTAAAAAAGAAAAAATTCCTCGTGTTTATATGAACCTCCTGTGCTCAAATGTACATCCATTGCCTCTTTTCCTATCGTTGGGCATAACTGAGAAGAGCCTGGCACCATCCTCCTGGCTCCCTCCCTTTATGTATTTATCAATACTAATGAGGTCACCCCTCATTCTCCTCCAAGTTGAAGAGACCCAGCTCCCTCAGCCTTTGCAGCAGTTAACATACACTTAACAGCATTTAGATATACTTTCTTTTAAAGGAGAAAAAATAATTCAGTAGACTTCTAGTATATAACATTATGAAAACTGTGTTTCTAAAAAGTCTTTAAGAGAGATGTGTTGCAAGGATGACAGTTGGATGTATATTTAAAATGGATGGATAAGGGAGTTGGCTTTTTCCAAAGGTTTGAGGCATTCTTGAGATTGTAATAATGTCCAAATCTTGTTTTTTTTTGTGTGTGTTTTTTTTTTTGTTTGTTTGTTTTTGGTTTTGGTTTTTGTTTTTTTTTTTTTTTTTTTTTTGTGATACAGTACACTGTTTGTTGTGATACAGCTACTCCTAACTGTCTTTAAAATTATTTTTTTCCTGTAATTTAATGTGTCTGTTGTGAAAACCATTGTGCCTTAAGCAGGATATCTGAACAATATTATTCTGTATCTGCTAATAAATGCTACTGTAATTCAATTCACTGTTTGATTATGAAACCACTGTGCTATCAATAGAAGGGTGGCAAAGAGAAAACTTGAAAAACTTTTGCTCTCAGATCTTAGCTGAGGTATCATGTATGGCTACACTGAACTAATAAACTGCTCTTCATGTGTTTTGTCTTAACAAACTTTAGAAAAGTGTATTACATTCATTTGGCTGAGTGTACCTGTCCACATTTAAAATAAAATGTTATATATCAACTATTTAATTTCAATACGCTAATCATAGCACAGTATGAACTTTATGGAGGATTATATTTTTGTATTGCATACAAATAACTTTATTTCTGCTGATGTCGCTGCACTGTACCATTAATAAAGGAAATGTAATTGACAGAGTTATCCTCCTTGTTGTAAATATCCCTTTCTTTGCCATGCCTAGCAAAGTTAGTTGTCTTGGTCTTACACAGAGCTCTGTGAGGCTGAATCTCTAAAAAGCAAGACTGGCAGAAAAGCATTGTGAAATGTTGTTCAGGCTTCCTACAGTATCTGAAAACTGTCCCTGCTCTGGGGATTTTAATCAGAACTTATGGGAGCTACAGCCTTAGGGTTCACAGCCTAAAACCATGAATCCGTTTATTTTTACACTTGCTTCAAAGATTTTTCAAAATGGCTTGTTTCTTGCAGCATTCAGGTGGAAAAAGTTGCACTCTCCTGTATTCTGCTCCAACTGTTAAGACTTCATCTAGGTCAGGACAAAGATTTATCTGAATCTGCTGGAGGAGAGTAAAACCTGTAACTTTAAATAAATTGTTGTGTTTCTTGGCCTCTTCTGGGAAAAATGCTTCTCTCACATTTTCATCTTTGGCAACTGTTTACATGTAGACTTTTTACAACCTCTGCCTAGCATCACTGAAGTTACATCAAGAAAGAATGTAATGTAGTGGTATACATGGTAAGGATTGCTTGCTTGTATTGCATGTAGTGGACTCTTCAGTGTAGACTGGCATTGCCCAGAAATCATTCTTTTCACAGCAGTCCCCATCCTAGAGGTATGGATTTGAGGGGGAGAGAAATTCACAAGCAGGCTTTTCTTTAATGCTCGGTAATATGATTTCCAAGCATCTAGATGAAATAAAGAAGCACAGGATTGCCTTCAGAAGTCTTTCATAATGAATATGCTTTACATATTGTACCTTTAGAGGTACAACCTTTTTTCCACAAATGCTCATGTTTTTTGAAGGGAGGAGGAAGATACTAAAAAAAAAAAAAAAAAACCAACCAAAAAACCATTATAAGTAGAAGGCCATGCTTGCTACTGTGAGGGTTGGAAAACTCATTTTTCTCTACTCTTCCAGAGGAACAGCTTCATGGATTTGTGGCATCATTTGGTTTTTAAGTGGGCTGGTGCTTTAAATACATTGTTAACAGTCACAACTATTACCTAATTAAGTGCATAACTGAAGATAATGGTCTCTATCCTGATCTGTAATGGTTGGAAAGTAATTTGGCCTTGTTTGTGGCTCAGAGAATAGCCAGGTGCTTAAGTTTGCTGTTACTTTGCTTCCACAGTGCTAAGATTCATTGATGAAAGAGGAAGATACAATTTAGTGCAATCAATTAATACAGTCAGAGTTGTGTTTGGCATTTTAATCTCCTAATGGTGAGAAATTAGGATAAGAAGTTAGATTTTCATATATGGACCAAAATTTGCAGCTGAAGGTGATGTTAAGTGACAAGGAAGAGAAGACAGGATAAAGCAAAATATCTGGGTGGGGGTTTGATTGTGGGACATGCCAGTGAGAAAGGATGGAGCAATTCAAGAATAAAACTGAGGAAGAAAACTTTAACATAATGTAGGAAAGTAATGAGTATAGGAAAAAGGAAAGTTCTTATGTACGTACTGAATAAATAATATAAGTGAGAAATAGTAAAACAACATATATTTCATTTTTTAATACTCAATGTGTAATAAGAAAGAAAGGCAAAGAATAAACACATTGTTTTATTGGTTAAAGAGGTCTGCCTCCTGCTTAAACTTGCTCTGAAAAGGGACAATTCAAAAACAGTTGTAATTGCCTATTTTACATTAATTACCTTCCCTGTGTTCACAATTAATGAATTCTCAGGACACTTGTTAAAATTGGTTTTTAGACATGTATTAGACAACTCCCTAAATATTGCCAAGCAACAGGAAAGGGCCAATAAAAGTCAGAACATAAGGCAGTTACTTGGAAAGAGCAGAAGTTACATGTGTGTATGAAGTGTACTACTTTGGTTTTAATCTAAAATCTATACATTTACCTAGTTCATTGCAAATACGTATGTCCAGCCAGAATTTTCATCCCTCTGTTTTTTGATTGCAAAGTGATGGCAATCAAATGTATACACAGATGGCATGTGTATCTATCTCTATGTTCTTAAGAAGATATTACGATATTTTATATTAAACTGATTCAGCACTTGAAATGGGCTTTTAAACTCTGATTCCTACCCTAGCATCTCTGGTATTACCATATACTTACTAAGCAGAAAAAAAAAATGAATCGAAGTAGGAAAAACTTCTTATTCTTTGTGTTCAGAATTCTTTTTGGACCCTTGTAATGTCTTCATCAGGTTGTGTGTTTGGTTATTCCTCAAAATTCAGGCTTGAAACCATACTGGTTTTTTAGGTTGTAGAGTAGATGAAAAATCCGTGGCTAACACAGAGCAGCTCTATTCACTTGAAAGGAAAGCACCTTTCCCTTCCTCCCTTCCCCATATCTATGATGCAAATACACACTTCTCCTGAAATACCTATTTGTGCAGAGAATATGAAATGAGTTAAAACACATTTGAAATGCTTCTGTAATAACTTACATAATTGTTCTTTATAGTTTGAAATTCTAAGATCAGTCTTTAGCCAGAGGTCTTGTATTGGTCATACAAGGCCTGGAGACAACTGTGTGGCATACTAGAAAATCAGACATGTAGTCTGATTTAGGAACTAACCATGAGGGATGGGAGGACGAAACTTGGTCCTTAATGGTCTTAGGCTGTAACTCATACAATGTACTTTCCTTCACTTCCTTTCTAGCAAAACTTTAAGAACAAAGTCATGGAAGAGAAGAATTTTCCCTATATACATTTGTTTCACTGGAAAGGGAAAGAATAAAGACCACTGGTAGCCTATGCTTCACTTTGAAATAAAATTACTGGGTTACATGAGAGATGAATGCGTGATAAAACTGCAGGAGATGTGAACCTGCATGATCGTTTTGAAAGAGAATTATTAATGATAGACTAACGAGGTGTAATTGCCTAGGAGAAAGAAAAAAATGACTAGCTGAAGAAGAGCTTAGGGCTTGGAAAGATTCGTGGGTAAATGAAAACAGCAAAAAAGCATTGGTTTTGTGGGATCTAAGGATTTGTGTATTTTAACATCTGAAGAGCCAAATTTCTTCAGCTTTTTTTCAAGACTGTAAAAGGCAGAGACATAGTAAAATAGAAAATAGTATTTCAGATTTTTTATCTTGTGTTCTGTGTGTGCCTATAACTGGTTCCCTTGGTGGTACTGTTCTCTATGAACTTTCTTTAGAGATGTCAATGTCTAATGAACAATTCCCTCTGAGTAAGTAGCTCTTGGACAAATGGCCTTCTCTAAAGTTTATGGTTCTTCTTGGGCTCCCTGTGCACTCTCAGCAGGCAGCTCTAATTTAAAACATTATAAAATTAATATGGCTCTCTAGGTCTTTATTTGCCATATCCTTGACCACTATCTTTAAACCGTGACTTCAAAAAATAGGTTTCTCAATTCCCTTCCTCATACAAATTCCTCCTGATGTCCATCACTTAGCTGTTGCTCTCTCAAGGACACCCCCTTAAGCAAATTATCTGCCATCTTGTAAAACATGGACATTTTCACCCTACCCATACTGCACAGAATCAAGCAATCTTCCTGTTGCCTCTGAGGAGCAGGCATCTTACCTATGTTGTTGTCTGAATCCTGCCTTCCTGCCCACTGCTTTCATGGGAGGGAAAAAAATACCAGTACTGCTTCTCTTCTGAAGCTGATGAACTCAAAACACCACTGAAATGTTATACCCAAGCCAAAGAAAAAGATCTCTGAAAAGGATTATAATTTGAAAAGAATTCAGAGCTCTTAAATTTTTGGATGTATAAGCAGAATTGTGGTTTCGTTCCAGTCTTACTTGCTCTAATGGAGATTATTTTAAGAAACAGATTTTTAAAAATAAATACTTGTTTGTTTTGGGAGGGGGGGGTTAATTTATTACATACACATACATGTGTATGTGTTTTCAGTTTCATTTTCTAAACCATGCAGGATTGTTTTATATACAGAAATTTTCATAAAGTGATGATGGTGTTAGCTTGAGAGCCCATAAGCAAAAAGCTTGCTACATCCTTTTCTTGCATCAGGTATACCTCTGATTAAGTCTTTGAAATCTGATAGGCATCAGGTTATATAAACCACCTGCGGGTCATAAAGCATAATGATCCAGACAAGGGTAGGAGAGCAGGAAATCACAAATAGTATTTTGAAATAACACCTTTTGAGTTAACTTTTGGTTTGCACTTCCCTTGTTTTTTTTACTGGGGGTTATACGTGTAAAGAAATTAGCCAGAACTATTACTGAAGTCTGTGTTGAAAGGGACTTTGATCCTCATGAGAGAGTCGTTGTAAAAAAATAAATAGCAAGAAGATAAAGTTAAACTGAGCAGGATTTAACTACTGCTGAAGAAAGCAGTTTCAAAAACACTAAGACCCTTGCAAATAAAAATCTTTTTAAAAGTGGAGATCTTCACTCTGCTCTGTTTAATCTTTGCTCCTTCAGCAGTTTGTTGTTCCCCGTAATATTTGCCCATCACCCCCAGAAAGCAAATGACTGGGTTTAGCCATAAAAAAGCCTTTCACTTGTCAGTTAAAACTTTACTCAGGATAGTATGACAGATTGAGTTGCAACTAATTAATTAATTAGAGAGTTGCCTTTTTTTTGTGGGAAGACTGCCAGCTTGGAGGTTTCATCCCTCTGTCTGGCCCATTGTTCCTTGTGTAAGAGCAAGTCTCAAGAAAGGACAAGGAAGTTCATGGCTTGCTGTTGAACTGTTTTCTTTCTCTCTGACACAATATCTGCCTTTCTGTACTTGAGGATCCTAATAACTCTGTGTTTAAAATTTTCAGTCTGTAGCTCTTCTGGTTGCAAATGAAACATGTAAACATAAAAGTCAGATGCATGATGCTTCTGATTCTGAACTGATTATAAAAAAACCATGGATCAGAGAAAAGTATAAACTAACTACATTCTAAAAATGGGGCATTGATTCTAGGAAAATACAGTCTATATTATTATTAAACTGTTCTGGATTTTTAAAGGCAAAAATTTAAGACATTTTCAGACCTACAGAGCTGTTTTTATTATTATTTGTATGGAGTGGGTTTTGTTTGTTTTTCTGTTTGTTTGTTTTTCTGGTTGGTTGGTCTTTTTGGTGGTGTTTTTATGTGTTTTTTTCACACTCCTCCCAAACTGAAATGCTTTCTATTTAAAACTCCTATTCAGGTCAGGCTCTGACTCAACATCGCATGGATTCTTGCTTCTCTATCAGAATGAATAACAACTCTGATGTATCCAGGTCATTCTCCTTTGTTTCTTTCTAGAAATTGAGAAACATCACATCATCCCATTTCTTGAAGAAATGTTACAGAATTGTTACAGAATGTTTTTATACATTTTTTTATACATTTTTTTTACATTTATTATACATTTATACATTTTACATTTATACATTTATACATTTTATTTATTATACATTTATACATTTTTTATACATTTATGTTTTTATACATTTTTTTTTTTAGATATCTCTGTGTAAAATAGAAAGCAGGTAACATGTAAACACAGAACAAGTAATATAATGCAATTCTGACCTGGAAAAATTGGGTTCCCAGTCCAAAATTCTGCCCAAATTTCCTGTGTTAATCTCATTTTGGGTGTAATGCACCTTAAATCAGTACTGTTTCTCTAGCTATGGTTGGTTTTGGACTCTGCTGAGGTATAGCATGGTCTGAGCATAGCTATTTGCATTGCAAATTGTAGGGCTGTTGGGGATTTTTTTTTCCTATGTGAGAAAATATCTTACAGGATGCAATTCCAATTTCATAAAAGTATGAATGTCAGATGGTTGCAATGCAATTCAGTGCACCTGAGCCAGAGCTATTGGTCTGAAAATACCACTATTCATAGAACAGGGCAATAAAACAGGAGACTCCTGGATTAGGTGTAAAATAGCCCAACTTTGAACTGTGAAAGCTCCTCTCTAGCTCTGCTCACTTCTATTAGGAGCCTATGAAATTCAGCCTTCTCTATTGATGCACCTGAGTTAGGGGCCTAACTTTAGGTTCTATGAATATCCCCCAAATTATCTGATTGCCAGCCCCTGCAATTTTATTCATGCCTGTGCTAAATCCCATAGCTGTGCAAAGCCACAGATACCCTGGACTTCCATCATGTAATTCATCCCTGTTGTGACTGCAGAGGTTATGATTTTGAATGGAAGACAAAGAAGGAAGGACTATTCCACTCCTTTATAGGTAATTTTCAGTGTTCGTGTGGAAAATCTGGTTAAACACAACCTATCTATGTAACCAATGGTCGTGTTCACATAACGTGTATTTTCTCACTTTCTTGCCCTGGTTCTGCTTGCAATAATTGTCAATTGACTCTTCACTCAGCTCTGGAAGATTTTACTAAAGACTGTCCAGTCACTGAAGCAATCTTGTGCTGCATGGTGCTAGGAAGCACTTACCTTGTGCTTGGACACACCAACAAGACCAACAAACGGGGTGTTCCCAGCACCCCAAGTTACAGATTTTTTTTACTTTTCTCTGTACCTTTTACACTGTTGCTGCAAGACTCTACTCCCAATAGACATGTATTTATTTCAAAGACTTAATTCAGCCAGCTCTTTTTTACACTGGATGAGATTTTGATGCCCAAATACCCATCTGGCCTTAAAAAATGAGTAATTTTTATTAAAAGAATAGTTGTCTGAAGGTTGAGGTAGGGATGCAATTGCAAATATGCATGCAGTAATACTATTACAGCACTGAAATGCACACTACACATTATTTTTTACCGAATGTTTATCAAAATACTGTTACAGATTGATAATCTGTGTGCTTCCTAGGTCAGAAAGATTGATTTGATAAGTGGCACAAATATTGTCTCTCTGTAAAGCACCATTTTGGGGGGATAGTAGATAAATTTATCACACAGTGTTATGTAAAATTAGATTGAGCATTGTATATTAGTTTATTACAGAAAAAACATTATACCACTCAAGTCTGAATATTTGAGAAAAAAGGCTGTTCCTACTTTTTTAAGTGTCAGAAGAGGTAGGACACAGAGTCCTGTATAACACATAAAGACTGCATTCACACTGCTGTTCTGTAATTCTATACATAACTAGGGAATAACATCACCAGTGCATCTCAGCTGTGTTCTACTTCAAGCAATACCAGTTAGTTATTTGGGTTCTCCCCATATTCCTATAGGATTACTATAATCACTTTGTGGGGGAAAGCATATACTTAAAAAAGAAAAAAAAGAAAAAGAAGAAAAAAAAGAAAAAAAGAAAAAAAGAAAGAAAGAAAAAAAGGAACTGAAAGTTTCATAGGAGTTAACTATGTTAACAGACATAATCCCTCATAACTGGAGATTTTAATGTATAATTATATTTTTGCCTCTTACTTTAAAGGTTTCTTCCACTGTACATTGAAGCTTGAGGTACAGTGACATCATCACCCATTATACATCCAATGTGGGCACCCTGGTCCAGGAATAGTAACATAATTTCTGTTAACATCTCTGTCTTGGGTGCTGCAATAAGAATATTCAGTGCACAGGACCTCCTCAGGGATCTCAGCTCTGCTAACAACTCATCAGTTTTGTAAAATATCAATGAAACATATTTCTGTGCACTTTGCTCTAATGTCTTTTCATGACTGAATCAATACTCAATAGTAAGTTCATTGGAGGAAAACCGGAACACTTTTTAATCCTACTGAATAAACAAGGTAGTTGTGCATTAAGAATGATACAGTCGTTGCCTCAGAGAAAATGCATGAGAAAATGCAAGTCCCCATCACAAACTGGGTGTTCCTTAATCTCCTATTAATCTTTAAATATTGTCCCTAAATATTGCTTTGTTTCCTCTTGCTACTGCTTTACGTAATTCTGTTACTACTGTAGCTACTTAAAATTGTTTGTACTTACTGCATTTTCACAGATTGAACTGATGAAATAAAATACTCTGATTCTATTTATAGTACACTAGGGTCTTCACATAAAAATATTTTCAAAGCAATGGCTTCTGAAAAGCAGGTAAGGAAGGGAAATGCAGTTGTTCAAGGAGAAAGTTATTTCAAGAAAATTCAGGTAAAGTGAAATGTGACAAATCCTACTAATACACGTAAGTATTGTGCACAGTAACCTCAAACAATAAGGACACATGGCTACAATAAAGTATTGTTATACAATTTCAATATATGATGATTCATCCTTTCAAGAAATAGAATGGAGTGTATGTCAGGAAATTAGAATGAGCTTGGTCAAATGCAGGTATGTGCCCTTTCACATAGAAAACAGGTTTCCATGTTAGCTGCCATACCAAAATACACTGAAGAAATACAAAGAGAATTAGGATTTCACACGTCAGCAAGTGTGCTTCATTGTATGATATAGCAAAGTAAAACCAAGAGGTAAAAACATAAGAAAGAAAAGGATCCAGATAAATGTCAATGAGGAGTCTGCACATGTTGCACAGGAACAGTGGCATAATTCGTATTGCCTTCTATTGCATTATTTTCCCTCTTAACAGCATATGATAACACACTGCTGTGCAAACTCTTGTAAAAAGGGAAAAAGGGAACTCTTAGCAGAGACCAGCCACAGAGGACAAGACCAGTGGCTCTCCTTCAACAGTAAACCAACTCAAATATGAGAGTTCACTAGTTTCCTTCCCTGATCATATCTTACAAATTTAGAGACAGTAATCACTTCAAGTGGGAATGAAATACAGTTTTGACCATGGTCAAGAAGCAGCTGTTAATACAAGTTGTTTGTTGAGCTGTTGGAGAGCAGCACAGGGGAAAGGGACCCGGGGGTGCTGGTGGATGGAAGGATGACCAATGGCATCCTGGGGTGCCTTAGAAGGGGGGTGGTTAGCAGGTCAAGAGAGGTTCTCCTCCCCCTCTACTCTGCCCTGATGAGGCCACATCTGGAATATTGTGTCCAGTTCTGGGCCCCTCAGTTCCAGAAGGACAGAGAACTGCTTGAAAGAGTCCATCACAGAGCCATAGAGATGCTGAAGGGAGTGGAACATCTCTCTGGTGATGAAAGGCTCCGGGAGCTGGGGCTCTGCAGCTTGGAGGAGACTGAGCTGAGGGGTGACCTCATGAAGGTTTATAAATATGTAAGGGGAGAGTGTCAGGAGGACGGTCTCAAGGGTGACCAACAATAGGACAAGGGGCAGTGGTTATAAACTGGAGCATAGGTGGTTCCATATAAATATCAGGAAGAATTTTTTCACTGTGAGGGTGACAGAGCACTGGCACAGGCTGCCCAGGGAGGTTGTGGAGTCTCCTTCTCTGGAGACATTCAAAGCCCACCTGGATGCATTCCTGTGTGACCTGCGCGGTATGTGACCCTGCTCTGGCAGGGGGGGGTTGGACCTGGTCATCTTTCGAGGACCCTTCCAACTCCTCACTTTCTGTGATTTTTTTAATGTTAAGTCACACTGGTTATAAAAATCTGTGGGTTTAACTGTAGGTGAGCACTTAGGAGCTAACTTGTGTATGTCATCATCTGATGAGAAGGAAGACCTCAAGGATGCCACTGGAAACTCTGGGGTGCAGGTATGGAAAGCCAAACATTTTGAATTAGATTCTGAAGTGGTAAATTGCATTGTACACAAAGTTAAAGAGAACTAAAAAGTAAGCGAATAATGTTGGCAGGGAGGCCATTTAGATGAAGGTTGTGTTACAGTGTGAAGTAAAGCTGAATGCAGTCAGGATGGGGTAAAACCCTTGCCACTGTGTTGGACATTTTCCTTTCTCCTGCTTTGTCTCCAGCTGGTTTGCTTCAGTTTTGTCCAGAGTTCCTGTTCTGCTGTGCAGGCAAACACTGCAGTCAAAGATATTTTTCCCCATGCAAAATGTGTATTCAGGTGGTGGGGAGATTTATTTATGTGCTGAACTGCTTGATAAAACATGCCTGTTGTCCTCTTTGTAAGAGAGAAATCCTGAAAAACCCCTTGAATTTTAGTGACCTTCCTGATGCTTTCCCTGCCTCTGCAGAACATGTGCTTGCTTGGCCATATGAAGAAGTGTTTGAAAAGGGTTTTTTTTCTGAGGGTGTTCAGGAAGGGAATAAGCAGGCATCTTGTTGGTTTTGTGAATAGAGAAGAGGGACCTGGAGTGTTGTGTAAACAACTCAGGGCTTCTGGGTGGGGTTGGGGTGTTGTGCTGTCTTCATACAAACTTGTGTTCCTTTTTCGGGGATGAGGGAAGGGGAGGAGTGGACAGCTTTCCCTTATCAGTGCTTCTCTTTGGAGCCTGGGATACAGTTTGGTATTTCTGACTCTTGGGTGAAGAGGTAATCCTACCTTAGCCAATTCTGTGTGGTGGACATGAAAAAGCTTGTCATGTTCATTCCCATTGTCATAGCTTAGCTGGCAGGAGCATGTAAAATGCCAGAGAGTACAGAAGGATGGAGGAAGGAGAGTGAGAAAATGGAGGCAGTTGTTATTTAAAAGGGTATGAAAGCATTAAAACGTGAAAAATAAATTGCTTTGTGACAAATGGCATCACTTACAGAAAGGAGGGAGGCTAACAGGTGAAAAGCAAACCTGTTGTTCAGGCAATATTTCAAGTAACTGTTCCGATACTTGAAAGAAAACTATTATTTGTTTATTCACTTCCTGTTTTAAGAGGAGAAAAAGGGCCTTGTATATTTGCTATGCTCATGTAGGTGTTAAGGGTCTGTTACACTGCAGTCATGTGCACACATGCATGGGTTCACAGAGTAACTTGGCTATTACCCGAAATTGCACTCTTATTTTGAAGTTATGCTTCAGTATCAGAAATGTTAAAAGACAGTTTAATGCAGAAGTGGTTTTGTTGATTAATTTCCCAGCTGGCTCTTTAACACTGTTCCCTGTCCTCCAGGAAGCTGACAACAAGAGAGAAAAAGATCTATGGCACGAAACACAGTTACTAGAGGAGGAGACTGCTCTGATAAGAACTTTACAAGGTAAGATTTAGTTATGAGGACGAGGAATGGAATTATTTAGAGGAAAATGTGACCTTTAAAAAAAAAAGCAAAGAACTCACTAAGGACTTTAAACTGTGTCAGGAATCCATGCAGAGCCATTGACCCAGCTGCAGAGGAAAAACCTTTCACTCCACCAGCAACTGGAAGATGGGCAGAACAAGAAGAACATCCAAGAAAGTGTGGTGAATGGGGTGCAAAACTGGAGTAATGTCATTTTCAACAAACTGAGAAGGGATGAAGTACAGGAACAAATATTCAGAAACAAAAAAAGCAGAAGGTTGGGCAAAAGGCTGAGGAGGAACACAGCTAGGACAGCTGTTAAAGGGGATACCACGTGGCACGTAACAACATGCTAAACAGGAAAGACCTGGAGGGAGCTTCCCTAGATTGCCATTGCTCAGGGACTGCCTGAGGATCAGTCAGCTGGTGGTGAGCAGTTGCTTCTGCACCTCTTGCTTTTTTTTTGTTTTTGTTGGGCTTTTTTTCTCCCTTCCCTGACCACCAGTGAACTCTCTTTATCTCATCCCTCAAGTTCTCTCACTTTTGTGCTTCCAGTTCTCCTCCCCATCCCACTGTGAGTGAGTGAGTGAGTGAGTGAGTGAGCAGCTGTGTAGGACTAAGCCACCTACTGGGGTTAAACCACAGGAGGTGGGAAATACAAAATATGTATGGATATGTTGGAATTGTGTCAGAATAACTCCATAGGCTGTCTCAGCTGCTCTAGAATACCGGTCTATAAATAAAAGATGAAATTTTGGTTTATACTGGTAGTCTGTTGTGCCAAGGCATTTGTGCATAACACCATAATTCCCTTGGCATCATCAGGATGGACTGACTGAGTGTAAGTTCCTGGTGGAAGTTAAAGCTGTGGACTACCTCTGCCAGCAGATCCGGGGGAGTCCTGGCTGCTGGCTGCAGGAGGAGCTGTAAGCTTTGCTGTGCTGGCTAAAAAGGGTAGCTGAAATCCTAAATCAGGAAAAAAGTGTCAAGTAAAATGGGATTTTCCCTGCCAGGTGCAGTAGGAAGATACGCAGCCTTCTACTGGTGGCTGGAAATGCTTGGCAATTGCTTTGTATCACCACATACTAGGCAAAAATTCCATTACACAGTGGATTAAACCAGTGATGTCTTTGATATCTGAAATGTAAATATTGAGAAGAATTATAAGAAAATGAATTTAATCCATGTAGTAACTAAAAACAAAAACAACAACAACAACAAAAAAACAACTTCTCAAAAATACCAGCTACACTGTGCCTCAAGCACTGACTGCTAGCAAAGCTCCACTGATGTTACAAAAGTTACATTGGTGATGGATTCTTTAATCCTGCTGGATTCTTGGTCTGCCATGCTTCGTTGCTGGGTCCTACTTCCTTTCTTTCCAGGCTGGTGCCTGCTTTATATAGGTTCTGTAACTATCTCTTCTCTTTAGAGATTCTGCATAGCATTTGGGATGGAGATAGGGTGCTATGCTCAAGCAGTACATACCACCCAAGCTGCAATTTTCTCAAGTGGTCCAGTCATTGAGTGTATTTTTATTAGAGCTGCAGCACAAATATTTGCCATGTTCTGAGTAAAGGATTGCTCGCATTAATTTGCTTTTTTGCTCTGCTTTGCATGAGCAAGAACATTGTTTTCTGTAATATACCAGGTGCCATCAGATGGAGGCACAGAACCATGCTTGGTGAAAAATACAGTGCTTTATTCTGTGCTGGTCACTATAAAGCAATTGTGGCAATCACAGCATATAATTTTTCCTGTAGGAAAAGGAAGAATATTGTTTAATTAGACAGGTCAAATATATCACAAGAATTCAGGAAAATACCTATTTTAATAAAGAAAATAATTTTAAAATATTTTAAATACCCTTACGGGGACTGAGTCATGAGCTACCTAATTGCAAACAGTGGCTGACCTCTGCAACCATGTGCTGTCATATCTTGGTACAACTGCTTATGTGCCAGGAGGATTTCAGGCCCAGAGAGATTTGGTTTTCTTTCCAAGAAACTGCAGCTCCCTTCTTTCTTATCAGGTAGTTCAAGGTGAGATTTATACTAGATGAACCTGTTGTCGTTTTTTGCCTTTCTAGCTTCATAAGGGGGGCTGAACAAATTTCTGCAAATGTTTAAGCACAATTTAGACCAGCGAGACCTCTAGGCGTGTGTGTCCAATATTACAGATTTGGGGGGGGGAATTAAATCCCTACTAATCTTTAAAATCTTGTACAGATCTGCTTTATTCTGACAACTTTTCCTCCATCTTTATTATCCCTCATTACTCAGGTGAAGTTATACTTGAGTCTTCCAGCAGAGTGAGCCTTTCCCCTTCAAATGCGAGCCTGCTGCCTGCTGAGAGAGCGCAGGAGCCTTCAGTCCCTTGCGGGAGGAGGCTGAAAGTGACCCCGTGCTGCATGCCCGCTGCTGCATGGGGACCCGATCTTCTCAAAGCAGTGTCATGGGTTTGCCAATAACTGGATGACAGACGCTCTTTGTCATCCCCCCGCTGCCCTCCCAGCGAATAGATAAATAATAGATAAATAGAATAAAAAGGAAATAAAGAAGGGAGAGGAAGAAAATAAAATAATAAAAAATTAATAAAAAATAAAAATAAAATAAAATAAAAAATAAAATAATAAAATAAAAAATAAAATAAAATAAAATAAAATAAAATAAAATAAAATAAAATAAAATAAAATAAAATAAAATAAAATAAAATAAAATAAAATAAAATAAAATAAAATAAAATAAAATAAAATAAAATAAAATAAAATAAAATAAAATAAATAAAAAGAGACACAAACCTAGAATATATTTTAGAATATCCTTAGTGAAGTAGCAATAATAATAAGGATGGTGAATTACAAATCTATACAAATATGTGAATATGGAACCTGCATGCCTCAGTTGGCAATTACTTCCGGACCAGAAAAGTCCCAAATGGGTCTCAGCATCAGGTGGGGCTGCCTGAGTGATCCAGGGTGCTGGTGACGGTCTGCAAAAGCCTTAGAGAGCAGCCGAGCTAGTCCTGCCCATGGAGGCAGGAGAGGTCTAGCTGTCCCAACAGACAGCATTCTTCTCCAGCAAGAAACTGGGATGCACAAACCCCAGCAGGAGAGGTGACAAACATACAAACCCAAACACAGCCAGAAATCCCAAAGAAGGGGTCTCCCAGGAGCCATTTTAGAGGGATCCCCATGGGCAGGAACGCTGCGATTGGTCCATGTGGGTCACCTGTCCCTCCTGGTCCTCCCCACAGGCACAGCTCTGTCTGCCCCCCCCTCCATCCTCCCCACTCCCCATTGTCACTGTCACAGCCACAGGCGGGGAGCGGGGGGACCCGGGTGGCCTCAGGTCGGTGTGGTCATGTGATTTCATACCCTGTCATCTAAAATTGTGCAAGGGCAGTTGTCAGCCCTTGTGAGGAATTTGAAGCAAAATTAACTTGAGTATTTGTCATTAGCCTCTGAATTTGCACTTCTTGTAGCACTGGAAAAAAAAAGGAAAACAATACAAAACTTCGCTATTAAGGCTGTCACAGCTGATTTGGTGTCAGTGATACAACTGAGTTGCTGTCGGAAAACTGCTAGTGTGACTGAAGAGTCCTTTATTCTGCTGACAATGTTAAAATCTGCTAGTAGAGTCTTGTGGGTTTTGTTACAGGATGCTGGAAACCCTCTAGTAGCCACCTATACATATTAGCACTAAGGGAATGTCAGTGGAGAGGGTCATGTTAGCAACAACCATTTATTCGGAATATTTGGAGCACGCCGCTCTAGATTACTGTTACTATTTTGTGGAATGTTTTTTGTTCCTCATACACAGCGTGTTTTGTCCTTTCTCCTATTAGCTTCCACCACTGCACCCCAAAGAACTGAAGCAATTTAACTATTGCTGAAGCCATGTTAAATGGCACAGAGCCTGTGGAGAGCTGTGAAAGGAGAGTAATGTCTCTGCTGTACAGACCCCACCAGGGGGAAGCATTTGGGTGCTTGGTGTAACTGAGGTTACGGGTCTGTTCATCCCTGGGCATAAGATGTGAATACACGACTGCTGCCAAAGGGGAACTCGGCTGCAACAGAACAGCAGAAGTACCTTCAGGTTCATTAGTGCTCTTCTTGCTGTCGAGTTTTGCATCTTCTCCTGGTGTTTTGTTGTATGAAAAGACAACATTGAGTGCTAATGTTAACATATAGGTATACAAAGCAAATTTGGAGGCTTTAATGATCCCTCCTAAACACTTCGTAACTTTCAGTTACCACCAGTCAAGAAGGCTAGTTACAAAATGTCTGAAAATAATTGCTTGTCAAGCTGGAATCCAATAATTTAATGTGGAAATTTAATGATAAAGTACAAACTGCCTTGCAAGGACTAAACAAGGGGCAGCAGGGAATCAGTTCCACTGCCTTGGTCCAAATAAAACTCCATGGCCTCTGGTCTAAATAACAATCAATTTTTTTGTGCTTACATCAATTGAACTAATATTAAAAACTTGCAAATATTACTTTGTTTCAGCAAAGACTTCAGCGAAGAAATGTAGTGACAGCTTATAGACCATTTGGGTGGATTCACATGTGGCACAGGTAATTTGACAACTAGTTTTATTTGAGTCTTCACATAAAACACATTGAAGATTGCAGTTCTGGGCTCTGCAGATAAAGTGAGATTTCCTACTGCAGCCTACAGGCAACAAAAGCCTCCAAAAAATTCACAAACAGCAGAAAAAAAAATATTCCTTATGAGAATTTCACATATCACACTGGCTTGATGGTTATTACAATTCAATGGCTTCTGTAGGAAGCAGCAGATTCCTGCTAACCAACACCTGACATGCCCTGGTTTGGGGTGAGCTAATTCTTGTGTAGCTCTAAAAAAACCAAAGCAAACATAAACCCACAGCCCTCCTTCTTTTTCCTCTTGAGATTGCATTTCTCATGCCTCATGGATAAATAGCAGGCTTAGTTGCAGCTTTTGAAATGACTCTTTAAAAGCAACAGATCACTACAGCTCTCTTCCTTCTAGCTAGTTAAGAGAATATTTTAATAGAACAAGACCTTGAAAATAAATCTGATTTCCATTTTTTTTTTTTTCCTTGCCTTTTAAATGTGATGGCACCTGCCCAGCAAGCCATGTCATTGAGTGCCCATCTGTTACCTTCCAGGTGACCGACACCTTGGCTTGCTGCACCTGAACAGCTGTGGCAACCTGAGTACTTTCACCACAGATGAAGAACAGCTAGCAGAGAGAAGTATTCAGAGAGCAAAGCACAAATGGCCTCACGGTTTTATGTTGTCAGGGAAACTGTACTTTGAGCTGGTTTCTGTTTATTTCTCAGCAAAGCACTTCTCTGAGATGTACATGTTGCACAGGAGAATCATCTCTGACAAGTGGGTGGTAGAGTATGATATGTGTGATATAAATTATGTATGATACTATGATTTACATGCTCCAGATATAAAATGCAGATCTTCAGATACAAAGAAGGCTTTCGGTAAAAACTGGTGTTCAGAGATCTAAAAATATCACTTATAAAACAAAGTGTCAATTTGCAAACTGTAATTAAAATACAAAAGTGCTTTTGGCTCAGTGACCTTCTCACTTATTGGCAGGAAATTATTCTTGCTTTACTGCCAACACCAAAGCCCCAAAGCATGTGTTTTGCACCAGGAGGTGCTGGTTTGTTAACCTCGCAGTAAGAAACGCACTCAGACTCCATAAAGTCTCATTTAAAATGCTGTTTATTAGAACTAATGCTACAAAGACGATAGTATAGCTAATTTTATATCCCCTCAAGATCTGGGAAGCCCATGTCGTGCAGCATCAAACAGGTGTATGATCAGCGTGCAAAACATTAATCCCATCCATGCAAGGGCTATCCCATTTTGGTCATTTGAGCTATTACAAGATTTTCATAGAAGAAAACAACTCTGTCACTCCTACTGCCAAACAAAAAGGATGTTCTCATGAGAACTTATTGCTGCTCTTCTAGGCAAAGGCAAAGACACATGAGTGGTGTCACCACCAGTACTAAGCAGAACTGCAGTGCCTGCAGGCTACTCTTTCATAACCAACCAGCTAAACTCAAGCTGTGCCCAAGGGATGTCCATGAAGGCCATGCTGTTCAAGCAGCACAGAGCAGCACAGGCTGGACCTGCTCAGGCTAACCAACATGTAGATCAGCAGCTCCTCCTTGTTCTTCAGGTCAGGATTGCTACCACATGGTTCTGCACTGAACATTAATGTAAATCGCTGTCCCAGTCCTGTTCTCAGAGACTCTCAGTCACCACCTCTCCAGCCTGCGAGGCACTACAGGGTGCTAGAACTGGGGTGAGATCTGCTCCTCTTCCCAGTCCAGTGTGGATCCAAACAATTTTATTTATTCACTGGAGGTGAGGGCAATGAAAATATCCCCAGTGAAGACAGCAAACTGAGATTTACATCTGTACTGCCAAAGGAAAAGTCAGACTTAGGTTCATCCACTGAAATGCGAAGAAGTTTGTAACACAGAAATCAGAAAGTAAAGCTTTAGCAAGAACGACAGTGGGAGGGAGGATGGAGCATGGCACACAGGGAATCACAGCAAGCAAGCGCAGCCTGTCTGCCGCACCAGTCAGCAGAGACTTCACAATTTCTCTAATCTATCATTTAAGCAAATAAGGTTAAATACTGAATTCTTCCATGTTGGCAATATTTATTTCAGGTTATGAAGAGCCACTAGGTGGCTGAAGGCCCAAGTTTAGTTTTCTTCTGACTCAACTGTGGTGTATGTTTTCATTTTTGTAGTTTCAAAGTACTCACAACAACCTACAATGCACAGAAAATCCTATGAAGCCTCACCTAAAGAAATGCTCCTTTTTTGCTTTCTGATGGCTGGGTTTTCAATACCATAATGTTTTTCATCATCAGTCTCTCATTATACAAATATTTTTAACCTTAGCACAAGCAGTTCCAGGATTTATTCTAAGAACAGACATATTACAATTCTACTTCTTACTTATTCAAATGGTATTAGGTCTTTAAGAATAAACCATGCTCAGGACCTTTGAAGAAAAATAGTGGTTTCAGAAATAACAGTAGTGTAAAGGATTTTTAGCAAGGCCTCATTTATGAAAAAAAAGCATATTTAAAGTTATTCAGACAATGAAATAATATTTCTGCCACATAAAAGACATCTTGAAGTAACACATTTTTGGAAGATTCAAACATGGTTATATTTCACATGATAAAAACTGGGATGCAACCTTAGATAAGGAATCAGCTTCATTAAGGAGCACTAGTGTCATTTATATAATGAATATAATTAATATAATGCTGTTTTAAAAATAAAGTTAATAGTATTGGTTCACATCTTCAGAAACACATATATATAATATTACTCCAGACCAAGTGGCGAAAGAGCAGTTCAGACACCTTCCAAGCATTCACGCATTGAGTACAGGCAAGCCAACCCCTAGACCAGTATGAGCAAACTCTCAGCCTTGTCTGAGGTATTTTTGTTTTGTATTTTATTGTTGCAAATCTTACAGACATTAGCACTCTGTTAAATAAAGGAATGTAGCACAGTAAACACATCACAACAAAATAGCTGGCCAGAAACGCTCCACCCTGCCCCACCCAAAACAAAAATCCTACTCCTCTCCCACCTGCCCTCTCCTCTAATCAAACCACCACAGCTTCATTACAGAGGTCAGAGACCTGTGGCAAAAAAACATCTGAGGAATTACATTCAGTAAATGTGCAGTGTCAACATTCCAGGCTCACATATATTTATATATATATTTATATTTATATAGAGAGATCATTAAATGTTTACAAAGAACAATATTGTTACAAATACAATACTATACTTTTTCCAACGCTTTACAATAATTTCTATTCATCCTCTTTACAGAACAATAGTACGATTTCATAGCCTAGGTACTGCGCTAAGTATGTACAAGAGATCTCAACCACATTGCTGTCTTCAGAAATACATTTCATTTAGAAAAGAAGGAAAGCAAGCAAACCTGGAAATCCCAACGGGATCCCAAATTCAAAAAGATTCAAAAGAAATGTGTGAAACTTGCCAATAATTAAAAAAAAATATAAAGGATGTTCCATCCTTAATGTAAACACAGAAGAGGTAATTAGACTGTATGAAGCAGCAAGGATGAAAAAAAATTCAGGTCTGTCACTGCAGAAGGTATGTAAACCAGCAGTTTGTTCTTTTGAATCTGTTAAAAATTCACTTATGCAGTCTCACAAACTGCTGCAAAAGTGTAGAGAACTGCTAGCTTTTTCTTTCGAGCTCCTATTTCTTGAAACTCCCTTTATGAAGTAAAATGGTATTGTTTACAAAACTGTCATCAGAAGTGCACACACTATGGACCTCCCATTTTAGGAATTCTTACCCACATAATTGCAAAAACAGATTTTTCTGCTAGACTCTGATCCTGCAAGCATTCACTTGCTTTATGTTAAGCACCTATTTACCATGAACCAAGCACTCAAGTGACAGTAACTTCACAGAGTATTGGCTGCAAGATTTTCAAAGAAACAGTTGTTTCATCCCCAAAATACATTTGCATGGTTGGGTCTTCACCATTTCACAGTGAATTGAGTTAAAGACCCCGTCACATGAGTTGGACAGAACCACAGAAACAAGTGA
Source organism: Florisuga fusca (assembly GCA_038090715.1). NCBI lineage: Eukaryota > Metazoa > Chordata > Aves > Apodiformes > Trochilidae > Florisuga > Florisuga fusca. The sequence continues at coordinate 22,042,804 of JAAWXA010000012.1, forward strand.
AGCTGAGAGTGTAAACATAGCAGGAACCAGAAGCATGATAACTGTCTTCAAGAGTTCACTGAGTTTCCTCAGGCAACTTACGGAAAGGCTGCACTGTAATATAATCCTCTAAATTGTACATGGTTATATATCATATTTACATATATTACTACATATATGGAAAGTTCTGGGGAAAAGTTCAAATTATCATAAATCAGATGTCTACAGTTAAACAATACACTCACAATTCATTCACTGTCTAGTTGCATCAGTCAGGTAGCAGAGATAAGTACTAACCTGGAATACTAACACTGCTCTCTTGTGCACTCTGCTAGTCTGGAAACTGGGATTAAATTATATAACAACAAGAACTGCAGCAAAATCAAGTCATCATACGTTACTCTCAACACATATTCATTTACTACAATAGTTTATGAACCACTTCATTATATCTCTTAAATATTTACCTCCCGGACATATGAAGTTTATTCTCTACCTTCGATCAGACCACAGAAATCTATGGTTTCTGAAAGCCAAAAATGAACCTGTGGCAAGAGTGCTGAGTGGCTGTCAGCAGTGCTTGCACCAAGTGTGTGTGTATGCACACACACACACACGTGCACTTCCATGAATCTCTGCTGTAACATCTACTTATCATTATTGGACTGTAAACAACACTTACATTGCACAGTCCACCCACAGTAACTGAGCAAAAAAGTGACTATGGCCAACAGGCTATTTGCAAAGCAGAAGGGGTGTGTGACTGCCTTGTGGGCATGCTTTCGTTTTCATCTCACTGAGCCTTTCTATCACTTCAAAACACAAAAACTTTTTTCTTTAAAAGAAATCAACTTATCAGCCTGCACTAAATGCATGGTTCAATTTCAACATTAATGCCAGTACACAGTCCTGGAAAAAAGTAACTATGGAGAATGGAGAATTTTCCTCGCTGCAGGAAGAAAAGCCACTGCTTCTCTCCCCTCTCTCTGCCCCACCCTTTAAAAAACCCCAGCCCAACTCCTTTATCCCCTTTTTGTCTCTAGCATGCAAGTTAGAGACAAATCAACTATGTAGATTTCATACATCCCTACAGTTTATCAACTTAATACAAGTGCATATAGTATACACATATCTCCTTTAAGTGCCATACACATGGAAAAAAAATCCCAAGTTAAATTATATAACAAAATAAATAAGTTTGTTCCCACCTTGTCCCTTCTACTCTTATCTATATAATGAACTAAAGAAAAAGCCAATAAAATTAAGTCTTTGGACAAAAATATATGTTAAAACTGGCTCATAGAACAAAATTACTTAGAATAGTCTGCAGATCTCTTATATTCAAACTTCATAAATAGCAAGCACAATTTTAAAAATGTCTATGTACACCAGCACACATCTATGTGCACTAAATTAGGAATTAAGAGCCTAGAAAAAGTGTAGTTATTCAGGATATCCCCTCACTATTTCTCTTGTAGATATTTAAAGATCCTCCCCCCTCCTTTAACCTCTAAAATAGGAAAGGGACTATAAAAGACACATTGCATTAAAAAACAAAGCAGAAGAAAACAAAGAAGAAAACCTGGGGGCAAAGAGGAGAAGGCAGCTGTAAAAAATGCCTCCCAAATTATGCAGTGTAAGTGATGCAAGTGTAACATGTTTCAGCGACTTACAGAAGACTCTTTGGGTCCTACTGTCATGACAAACTGACAACAGAGGGGAATTAAATGGTGTGTATTTGGACAGTCCATTTTAAACCAGCAGGATTTATTGAGTCTTCATAAGCAGGTAATTCTTCCTGAGGGCAAAACTATCTTTTTGGTATTCTACTTTCCCTACAGACATAACTCTTTCATAGAGAGCTCAATGCCTGCGGGAAAGTCCAGCAAGAAAAGAGAAGTCACATGCCAGATATCCAAAAGAGTGCTTTGCACCCTATACTTTTACATGTTTGGGAAAGACATCTTTCATTCAGCAACATTTAATTTTCTCAGTTTGGCAAATTATAGCCACAAAAATAAAACTGATTATGAAGCCTGGAAGCAGAGTCTAGCTTTTTTTTAAGTTCTGCTGTAAGCAATGCTGCTGTTGTTTTCCTGTTTGCATGTGGAACTGCATGAAGTTTCACTTGTAAAAAAATGCAACCAAAATAGTCACACAGAGATATTTTGCCCTTTCCCAAAATACAGGAAAACGGTGGGGAGAAGAGGAAAAAGGGATGGAGGAGAGAGACAGTGTTTGTGTCTGTGAAGGAGATAGAAAGAGAGAAAGAGAAAGAATTGTCTCTACAGACACAGAAATGCAGCACTAGAGAGACAAGCACTAATGAGGAAAAACATCCTCCATGCACATCGTGACGGTGAGGTGTCAGCTTTAGATGTAAACTGGTTGCTCTTGCGCCGTCAACAGTCTGTACATGGCAGCTGGCATAGTCTTCATATGAATCTACAGGAAATACAAGTTAATCAGTGTTCCTAGCATGCACACCACACCAGAGCATTGGTGAATGAATTAGCTTAAGGTCATACAGGACTGGGGGGTAAGGTGAAACCTAAGGTTTTTTTACGCTTATTAACATACCGCAGGTGGTGATTTTTATGCAACATTACTTCTAGTATTAAAACTGAACCATCTAGAGTTGTGGATACTTCCTATTTTCAGTTTACTGTTCTTCTAACACAGAGAACTACAGATAAATAATAAAAGAAATACTGTGCGGATTTGCTGCCATTTCAACTTCTTAGATTTGAATAGTAGCAGGATAATAAAGGTAGAAACACAGAATTATGGAACAGTTTGACTTGCAAGGGATCTTTTGATCTATTCCAAAGCCCCATTACTGCAGAAAGGACATCTTTCCCTATATCAGGCTGTTCAAACACCCATCCAACCCGACCTTGCACACTTCCAGGGATGAGGCATCCACAACTTTTTTAGGCAACCTGCTCCTCTGTCTCACCACCCTCATAATGAAAACCTTCTTCCTTACATCAACCTAAACCTACCCTCTTACTGTTTAAAACCATTGTCATTGTTATGTCACTGGAGGCCCTGATAAAAAGTCTTTCTCCAACTTCCTCATGAGCCTCCTTAAAAGGCTACAATAAAGTCTCACTGGAGCCTTCTTTTCTTCAGGCTAAATTTTTTTTTTTTTTTTTTTTTTTTTTGGCTCTCTTTTGGATGTGCCCACATCCTTACCCAGCGTGGCTTATATTCAATTTTTCATCCAGCAATATCCCCAGGTCCTTCTCTGCAGATCTGCTCTCAACCCATTCATTCCCCAGTCTGTATCAATGTTGGAGATTGCTGAAACCCAGGTGCAGGACCTTGTACCTGGCTTTACTTAACTTAGTGAGGATCACATGGGCCCTCTTTTCAAGCCTGTCAAGGTTCCCTCTAATGGCATCCCTTTTCTTCAGCTCAGCAACATCACTCAGCTTAGTGCCATCTTAAAACTTGATGAGGTCCTGCCTACATCATTGATGAAGATATTAAAAGGTACTGGTCCCAGTACAGTCTGCTGGGAGACACCATTTGTTACTGATTTCCACCAGTTATTACAGGCAACAGTGATGAACTATATCATATTGTCTACACAATGGCCTGCTCTTACCTCACCAACAGCATTTGAGAGAATGTGAACAATTTTCTCGTGGGGTGTTGCTACAACACTCTGTCCATTGATTTCAATGATCCGATGGCCAACACGGACACCTCCCCGCTCTGCTATGCCACCTCTCATAAGGCTACAGATCTGGAAAGGAAAGGACAGGACAAGTATTTCAGGGTCTGGATGAGGAAAAAGGGCTTTAGATTACCCTCTTTTTTTGGCTGTAAACTGTAAATCAGCATTTAAACACAGAGGCTTGCAACAATTTCTAAAATGTAATCAGTCACTGATTCAAAGTAAAATCAGCTAATAACAAATAACTACTGGATATTCTCTTCCAAGAGCAGAACAAACTGTCAGAAAAGGCTGTTGTACGTCACATGTGCTGTGGTTTGAAAATTTAAAAGTGTATGAAGGAGAGCATTCAGGATGCAGATGACACAACAAAAGAGGATCAAGGACTTTCTTCTTTTTCAATCATGTAACTTCTTGGTTTGAGACACAAATGATACAGATTGTTAGAGTCTACGAAACATTTTTGTTTCTCTAACCTACAACATTTTTTCTGTTCCTCTGACTCTCAAGTTGTGAAGTGAGTAGATAAAAAATAACTCCGCTTAACACAGGTTTTATATCTTAGATTTAACACACGTGTGAAGTCCTGCTTGTTGGAAGGGAGTAAATGGTGTCTTCCCTCTTCTCACATTGAAACTTAACCACACGTGGATAAGAAGTTTCATGCATACTAAATCCTAACCAGCAAAATTGGAACTACTTACAATCCCATTCTGCACACTGAAGCCCAACTGATATCTGAGGTCTGGTCTCCTGATCAAGACTGTGGTTACTGGAGGACACCTAACTATGTTCAGTTTAACCCGGGCCTGGTTTTTCAAACCCTGCAAATAGAAATCATCATGAAAAATGGTGGCAAAGGCTGAGTAAAACATTTAACATAAGCACTGGGGGTGGGGGTGGGGACAAAAAGAGTGTTAGAGTCTTGACATGGGAACAGCCCTAAATAAACAGCTCTTTATACACATTGTAACAGAATCTGATCACTACAAGCCAGACAAAGGCAGCACAGTAATCCGTGAAACAAGTAATAAAATAAAACATTTTTCTTTCCATGAAGCTGACATAGTTGTTTTAAGAAAGCTAGCTTTCCACTGACAATTTCTTCATTCACTGACACAAATCATGTTTAAAAAGGGCTATGCACTCGCCAAAAAAGACAGAGATTGTGGATGGGAAATAAGATTTTAAGAAGCTATGCTAGCTTGAGGTAAGTGGTGTCCATAATAGGATAAATTCAAATTCTGTCAAGCAAATGGCAGGTCCTACACGTATCATGCCTATATAACCAGTGCTCCTAATTGTCATTCTTCCTCCTTTCTAAATGAATTATATCACATTCATCCTGAACTCCTTGTTGACAGAAGAAAATTGAAAGAGGAAAATTTATTTTACAGAGTGGTAAAACACTGGAACAGATTATCCAGAGAGGTTGTGGAGTATCCAGCCTTGGAATTATTAAAACCCAATGGGAACAGACCCAAGCAGCCTGCTCTACTTTGAGCCAAAGTGTTGGTCCAAGATAGCTTGCATGGTGACTGGCAGCGCCTGAGAATCTGTGGTTTTATGGTTCAAAAAAACTTCAAATATAAAAAGAGAGAGAACTGCAATATGACCTCTTGTACAGCTTCTAGTATTCAGAGCTCTGGGATATTGTTATTTTTTCTGACATTTTCATTCACACAAAGGTATAGCACAAATAAATAAATAATTAAGAAATGCCTTATAAATAATACAGCCACTTCCATCTTACTTAATACACCACCTACCAATTCCAGCACCTGCTCCTGAATTTCTTTCATGTGTACATTTGGAATCTGGGTCCTACTGCAGCTTTACAGGCATCTGACTCTAACTTGAAAAGGTTAACTTTGATAGATAATTCCAGGTAAAACACGGAGATATCTACAGTCAGCATACTGCTGCTGATTCTGTTGAGCTAAACTCCAGATTCAGCAGTGACTTCAATAACTGGATCTGCATCTTGCCAGAGTGCACTGCCTTAGAGTCTCTTTTCTTGTCAGAAACACAAGACTGGACACAGTCACCACACGGGAAACAGCTGCCCTCAGTTCCCCACAGTGATGAGCTCTGCTTGCCCCATCATTGAAAGTGGCTCCAGGAGAACAGGCTTGTGAACACAGCCTTCTATAACCAGCAGGGCAGTAGTCATGAAGAGTACTGGCCTATTTCTATAAGGAATTTAGGTGTCCAACTTCAGTCATCTGAAGTCAGTCAGGTTACACTCCTAAACTGAGTTGATCTCATTGCAGTTTTACTTCCCTGCCAAATGAATGTGCCAGTTATTTAGATGTACTCCTTCAAATATAAAGTGGTGCCCAACAAAGAGTTTTATAATTTTACAGAAAGATGGCTAATTTCCAGCATTACATGGGCTGGTAACATATGGTGATCAAAACAATTATATAATTTGACCAATTTATTTGCTTCTCCAGCCCCTGAGTCTGCCTCTGATAGCAGCCATCACCAGATGTTTCTGAAAAAGATACAGCAGCATAATACAATTAGGGAATAGCCACTACATGCAGAAAGCTTCTTCTGAGCTCTGTTAGTTTGCAATTGGTTTATGGTCAATTAGTAGCAGACATTACATTCGTAACACTGAAATTACATTACTTGCAAGATACTCTTATTGTCTACATAATACTATCATCTTTTCATGGGAGTTCTTAAAGCATGCTAAACAAATCTGAAATTCTGAGACCTTCCTGCTACATTTAAGTGTGTGCTCAGATCACTCAGTGGTGTACACACTTGTTACCAGAAGAGCTACATGAACAGCTCCAGAGGTATGGTTATGAAGACCTAAAAACATATGGACTACCTGCTCTTTACGAAGACAAATAAATGGCTAGCAGTTCCTATGGCAACAGCAGTAAGTATCAGTGATGAAGAAAAAGGTCTGCAGAAGCTTGGAATAATGAAGCTGGGTGTTTCTGCATTGAGAAAGTACAAATGAGCACAATGAAACTCCACCTGAAAAGGCTCTGAATCACAGAAGTGTAACTTGTAACAGTTTTAGAAATTATACTGATTTTGGATAGGAAACAAGTATGGTTACATGAAAAGTCTTAATTTGCAAGGACTTTTATTCCACTGGAACTCACACAAAGACATTTAATAAGATTATTTTTCCTTGTTTCACAAATGTAAGACTGTTCTGCCATGTTTTCAGTATGCTAAGCTATCATATCTACTCACTGAATCTAAAATGGTTGGTTCAGTGACTTATGCATCTACCACTCGTAAGAAATCAGCATCAACATTTTTGGAAACCAGTATCAGAAGTCTTCATAGCAAATAGTTTAGTTCAACTAATGCTTGGATAAAAAAAAATTAAAATTTACTTTGTAAATGTTTTTACTTTGTAAATTTACTTTTCAAATGCAAAATTTATTTTGGAATTCTAGAAAGTAGAAAAGTTGAAAAAAAAAAATCCACATAATATAACTTGTTACCAAAAATTGGCCTATATAAATAATCTAAATAGGCATGTTCCTAGAAAGTAGGGAAGAATTTCTATATAATACACCACCAGCATTATATTACGTGACTACATGTTATGATCTGCAGGAGCTGTGTGGGACTATGTCAATAAATAACAAAATTGTATATCATCACCTGAAATATTTCCTAAGAATATATCTTTCCAGCTCTTGAAACTCTGTTGTTAAGATATCTTTTCTCTTGTGTGCTACAGATACCCAAGGCACTGTTCAGTTCCAGTTGACCTGCACGGTTTTTGCAGTCACATACTCTTCTGACAAGCAGAAGAAAGCTCTTCTAATTAAAATATCGCATTTACGCAAGTGAAGTGAAGCATCAAACTTTCGGGGAACTTGGACAAAGTTTATAGAGAGGAGAGGCATGTCCTAAATTCCAAATTTAAAAGCTTTTAAAATAGTTATAAACTGATAAAAAAAGAGCATCAGTTCTATTTCAGCCAGGTACTAGGAGGCATTTAAACAGCTAATATGGTCTAGGACAATTAAGCTCCTATGTCTCCATTTACCACATAAAATTTTAGGTGTCTTAGGATGTATATCTGGCAATATCTTCCACCTGAACAAAGGTCTATACAAGTAGATGGCACAGTTTGCTTTTTAGGAGTCATAAAATCAGTGTAGCACAACTTCCACTGTAGTTTAAAGATCATTAAATAGAAAGTGCTATACAAACATTTGGCTAGAGTTTACTTAAGAGTTCTATACTTTCTGCTCTCCTATTGTGTAACCCTTTTAAAATGTGTTACTTCCAGAAATATTCTCCATACCTTTATAATGCTCTGACATGTTGACAGTGGTAAACCAACCAAACTGGTGCCATTGATTGACATGATCTGGTCCCCTATGTTCAGCTTCCCGGACTTCTCTGCTGGTCCTCCATGCATCATGTTGGCTATGATAACCGTAGGCAAAATGGATCCCCAGCCAGACTCAACAATCACTACACCTAGGATTTCACCCTTTTGCTTTTCAATGTAAACCTGTAGTGTAAGAAAAACTGTTTCAAAACAAGCTTCTTCACACCCATGGAACTGACTAACCCCCTCCTTTCAAACATTCATATAACCAACCTTCCATATTTGCAACCTGTATTTCTAATTCAAAGGCAAAACAAAATATTACACAATTTTACTACATTTCAATTGTATAAAAGATGAAATAATTAACACTATATAATACAGATTTTGCCTAGTGCAAAACATCCCTTACAAGTTATTTCTGCATGTGAGCAGAGAAAATTGGAGTGGAAGAAGCCTGGTGCCAAAGGCCTTGGTAGACAAAGATAAACAAGAAGATATTTCAAGCATTTATGATTGTGTATTGGAAAACAACTATCTGTGTGTTGCAGTGGTGCACTGGTTCATCATTATTAATCAAGCTGCAAATTCTTTCAGCAAATACAATCCTTTAAAATCTGAAATCAGCCACTCTGACAAACACCAGTGCCTCTACAAATTTTATAGTGGTTACTGTAATCTATTAAATTGTATTACTCTGTTAACCTGTTTTAAATTTATTTCATTAATCTACAATGTCAACACCAGGTCTGAATTTTTTTTTTTTTTTTTAAAGAACACAAACAAACAGTAAATCATTTCACTCTTTGTAAATTTTTGGCTTGCTATTTGCCTTTGAAGCAGAACTGATAACAGTGTCCTACTTGGGAGGATATTCTAGGCTCACTGAGGTAATTTATAGGGAGTACTATTAGTTTTTAGATTTCTACCAGCATGGGTCTTCAATTTAATGCTGTTATGGAAAAAAATGAGACATACATCTTTGCAGTTTTCAGATTTGGAGAAGTGAATCAGGTCGTCATTGTACATGTCCTGGGTATTGAGCAGGTCACTATATTCCTTCTGGCTAAGATCTTCTGGGTTGATTCCATTTGCCCTCAGAAATTCCTGATAGGCCACACTAAATGCTTGACCTATGGACTGTGCAATCAGTTGTGCCTGCAGCAGTTCACAAGGAAGAAAAAAAAGTGAAATATTCTGGTGATCTCGTCCACTGATACTGTCTCTGCTACAATTACAGTGTAATCATCAAGTTAATTTACAAACCAGATTACTGCAATCCAGTTTAAAAACTATTTGTACGTTAAAAATCAGTTTAAAAGACTCAAAAAATGTCAACACATGCACCTGAGCTATGAATCTAGCTTGGTAAGCAATGATGAATCAGAAATATAAATTTTGATTTATATTTCCATATAAAAGCCATCCTTTCACAGGCAAGAACTACTAAAAGAAATGTAAAGGTGTATCTGCTGCAGTGACTGTAACTCACACCTACAATTCTTCCCACATATGCAGCTCCCAGATGACTCTCCCTTTTAGTGGAGGCAATGCCGTTCTCTGACAATCCAGGAGAGAAAATGAAAATGTCTACTAGAAAACACACACCCACATTTAAGAGGGTATTTCCTCCTTAAGAGGATATGTACTCTCCTTTAAAACTATCACATCCATATTCTCTGCTCATACCTCAGCCTGTGATGAAACAGGAGAAGTGTAGCAGCTACACTGTGGATCCAGGCTTTGAAGTGAATGGAAATGGTCACACACATCTCCTCCACCCAGCTACCTCCCTCAAACCCTCTTGCCTACATTTCAGGTTTCCTCCCTCCAACACTTCAATTTTTATTTTTTTCAACCGGCCAGAGAGCTAGGAGTGTCCAAACTTGTGACTAGAAATACAGCAACAGCAGCCTCAAAGCAGGCAGCATATCAAGTGATATTAACCCTTTCTAAGGCTATTCTTTTTATTTTCACAACAGTTTCTTGGAAGGCTTTGAAAAATGTTACCTTAGTGGAAAAAATCCAAAATTTTTTATGCTTTCTGCTAGAGGATTAGTTTTATCAGTGTTCTTGTCTTTACTTTTTAACCTCAGCAGTGGGCTGTATATATACATTCATCTACACCCAGATAATTTATCCACACATGGGTTTAGAACAGATTCATCATTACGTAAAAGCAGCATATCAAAGTCCTTTCTGATACACCAAAGAATGGGAGACATGAGGATTTTATAAGAAACTGGTATTTTCACCTCTCTTCTCTGAAGTGATATTCTGGTAATTTGGAGAGCTCAGAATTATCTTTTGTTTGCTTGTTTGTTTAACCAAATTACTAGGCCTAACTTGATTACAATCCTGACAACTATGTATTTAGCAATTTCAATATGATATACTTGATTTTATTTTTCAGTTTCTGACCTTTAAAAAGTGCATAAAATCATCAAGTTATGTAGATTCATTGTGAAGACAGGCTATCTAGTCTTATATAAAGTAATTTGGTAACCTACAACGCAGACTGAAGTTTATTCAGCATACTTTGGGATTGCTGAAATTATGAGTTTTCTTTACTGGCATTTTGACTCCTCCTCAACAAAAGTTATTCCACAAAAAAACCAAAACAAACAAACAAAAAAACACACTACCTTTCTAGTATGTATCAATGATCCTTGATACAATGATATTTGGAATCAGAATTTGGGATAAGGAAAATAAGCGTCTATAATAGACTTTCATTCCCACATGCAGAATCTGAGCTCGTATTTGTAACTGTGGCAACTGGGTCCTCCTTGCACTGTTACTGAAAGGCACTGAAGTAGCTTAAAAATGGGAAGCATTTCTATAAATATCAATTTTTTGAGCAATATGACAAGTCCAAACATGCAAACAGAAGGCGAGCTCTGCTGAGCTGAAATATTTGGTTTTAGTTAATGAACAAGCAGGACCATTTGCAGTGGACTTTAAGCCTACCAAAATATGATTATATTTCCATCCCTAGAAAGTTACAAGACAGTAATTCCTTACATCCTCAGATTCAAATACATGGCAAATCATTTTGTACTGCCTCTTTCCATCTTGAGAAGGGTGAGATGCTTCCACATTATCTTGGGAGTTAGACCGAAGCATTCGCCTACGAGCCATCAACACAACAATATTTCCTATATCTGCAATGTAAGAAATGGTCCTCAGGGGATGATCCATCATGGTTTCCTGAGGAGTACAAAAAACCAACATGAGCAGCTGTTTTAACAAAGTTCTTACTGCGCAACTAGTACTATAAGAACAAATAGCAATATAAGACCTCTGTTAAGTGAAATCTGTAGTACCTGCCATGCCAATAGAAAACAAAAGCTTTACTTTTTGGAAGTAAAGCAAAGAGGAACTTTTACAAATAAAGTAATCTTTTCCATGGAAAAGCACATAAAGATCGCACTATCAGAGCCTGAATGTGCCGGACATATATGTGCAAAGGACTATGAACTTCAAATAATCACAAGCAAACTCTGGGCACAATCAATACTTCACACATGATGGCTTGTGAGGAATGACCTGACTGAAATGAGCTTATCCACAAAACCTAGTAATTTCTACAGTCAGACACATCAGATTACTGAATTGCATAAATGACACGGTTCTCAAGCACAGATTTCTTACTAGGAAATCCTGGGGGGAAATAGTATAGCCATCACTTTTTGAAGAGCAAATTTTGGCAGGTAGGTGAAAGTCTTTTGTCTCAGCAGCCTAATACCACAGTACTGATAAAGGTTTCTTTGTCTATACCTGTGTGTCTGCATTCAGTACTTTTATTCTCTGTGTAGAAATGAAGAGGTCCACTTCAGTCATGGGTTGAGATTCACCTTCTGGGGCCTGCAAACAAATGGATTAGAGTCAAACAAACACATTAGTTAACATACTTACTAATGATGTTAGCTCACAAACAGGGGCTGACTAAGACACAGTCACCAGAATAGCAATGCAAGATAAAGTATTAGACTGCAGAAGCTAAAGGTAAACACAAAGATATGGAAACTATATGCTTATATGTGAAAGTTAATTGGATATTATTTCAGAAATTGTTAAACCCGTAAAAGTTTCCCTAATATTTTTCCTGATTTAGTAAAATTATACCTGACTGCAACACAAACTATGTAAAAATTTGATGAAAATCATAATTATTTTCCCATCTTCACCCTACGAATCCCAATTTAGTTGGGGTTTTTCACATAAGCCATAGGAAGGCCTAGCAGTGTCTCTTGGAATTTCTCTATGGGCAAACAGTGACTGCCACAATCAATGGAAAAACCTATACCACAGGTCGGTACAGTTTAAGCAATCCATAATGCAGAAGAAATCCTTCACAGTCAGACAACATTTCTAAAGCATTAACCCACTTTAGAACTTATACTTTGTTAACAGAAATCAAACACTTGTAGGTTTGTTTTTTAATTAGATTTATTAAAAGATGCTTAGAAAAACTCCATAAATGAAACTTATTACTAAGATGAGTCAACCTCAGCATATCACTGTATGCGTATATACATGAACTATTTTCTTTTTTGCATCCAGCAATTTGACAAATCTGTGAACCAAACAAAGCACTCTTATAGAAAGATAAAATAATGATAATAATAATAATAATAAAGACTGAATTTTAATCTGTCATTTTACAGTGGTAAAACCTTTGCCACATCAGTCCTGTTGCTTTAGTATCCATTTTGGTACTGCCTGTAACCATTTGATAAATCCAGTCTTCACTCTATTTCTAACATGAAATGGCTAATGATAAGCAACAAAAAATGTCCAATCAGGCAACTGACTTCTGAGAAATGTCAACTTGTATGGTGGCTCAGAAAGAAATCTAAAAAAAAACTTGCTGGATGCAGAAAATAAAAATAAAAAATTAAAAAAAAAAAAAGGGGGGGGGGGCAGGAAGAGTCTGGACATAANGGGGGGGGAGTGTGCAAAAAACCCTCCCAGAAAACAAAAGAACAGGCATAACATTAAGCTGATGGAGTTTGTACTGCACCTTCTTTCTGCTTTTGGCTAATTTCTGGGCCATCTGCTTAGCATGGAACAAACAGAGACAGGAGAATAGTTAGAGAAGAACTTACAGAGGCTCCAAGTCAAGCAGGAATCTGCATGCTAATGCCAGGGGTCACAGACTACTAGCTGTTCTAAATCAGTCCCTGCACAGATTAATTTCCTCCTTTTCTTTTTGGCTTAAAAAAATTAGAGAATTCATATTTAGCACAACTGTTTTAAAAATCAAAATAAAATGAACCAAAAGAGTCAGGAAGAGCACAACAGTTTTTCCCATTTAAAATGTTACTTGCAACAAACATGGATTTTGTGTGTGTGTGTGTGAGTTTGCTTCTTGAGGTTTTTTTTTAAGGAAAAAAGTGGAGCTTCCCTTCATTTACAGCAGGTTAAACCATACGGTTATTTCTTTTGAAAGTACATCAGAGTAAAAGGTAAGAAAAAAATCCTGAACACTATTATTCCAGCTTTTTCAGATCTAAAAATTCAGACTGGAGTTTCCTAATGCTCTCATACTGAAACAGTCTTTGAAAAAGACCTCGATGAAACTTTGCTGGAAAAACAGTATGGCAGAAGGTAACTTTCACCTCCATCTGTGCAAATACATCCATACCAATGTTAGCACTGTGTATATGGACAACAGGTTTTCCTGTGATACCTGCACAAGATATGTGCATACTACCACATTTTCCAGGAGGCAGTGGAGCATATACTTGAGTTTCATAAGCTTCTCAAGCCAGGTTGCTTGTCACTACATAGCACAATTGATTTATACCCAGAGATTAATCAACCTATCGGAACTAACTGATTCCGTATGTGCAACTACTGTTGGTTGCCACAGTAACAACACAATAAGCATCATTCTTGTAGTCTTGCAACCATCAATACAAACCATGGTGAACTAAACTTACATTCCTGCTTACTGAAGAAATGCCATACTCACCAGGCTGGTAGATAGTCTTTTATTTTCAACTGTTACAACCTCTTGTCTAATTAACAGATGCTCTTGAGGTGGGAAGGAGGCTTACTATTACAGGCTTCATATAGATTCATGGCTAACTACTTTTATGAAGAACAAAGAGAAGGCCTGAGTCACAAGACATATCAAATATTTTATACTGATGGTCTCAACTTAAATCTGCCATGTGTTGTCTAAGCAAATCTGAAAGCAGATTTGAAACTTCAGACCATGCTGCTTACTTACAAACATAAACATTCTCACACCAGCTCTTATTCAACCTTTTCAAACTAAGAAATGTTTGTTAGCCTGGTAGTTGCAAAATATTGCAAACAGAACTGCCTCATGCTGCATGCTCTTCATTAATTTACATTAGTAATCAGAAATAATATACTCATCTTGAATAACATCTGCCTTGCCATGCACTGGGCAATGGGTAGACACTCATAAGAGTATTTAAATTACTTTCAAAATTTAAGCTCCTCTTCAAACAATTTCCCCTCTCCCCAGACTTTATGGAGTAATGGATCTTATGAAAGAAGAAAAGCACAAGCCAAAAAGAAGAAAAAGGGGGAAAAAAATCCTTGAGCTAGAGGTTGCAGAATCAAGACTAATTGAAATACACCATTATTTAATTTATTGAAAATCCTGTTTTCACAATAAAAGCATTTGATCTTAATGGCATTTTAATTTTTTTAAGAATTACTTTAAAATGTTTCATAAAACTGAGGTAATGATATGAAACAATGAATTTTAATAAGTGATTTAACACTGCACATAAATGTCATAAAAGAAGTTACGGTCCATGAAAAAAACCTCAAAATAAACAACACAAATTAGGATAATTCATGCAAGAAACTTTACTACACAGATCCTCTTTATCATCACATTATTTTGCTAATTTAGATTAAAATATTCTTTCTTAAGAAAAGCAACCAACCAACCAAAAAAACAAAACAAAAACAACCCACCAAAAAAAAATGGGCAAAACAGAAACTACCTGATCTAAACAGCTTTTATATATATATATATATAAAAGCTGTTTAGATCAGGTAGTTTCTGTTTTGCCCNTATATATATATATATATATATATATATATATATACACAGAGACCAGGCTTTTCATTTAAGCTAAATGAAATGTAACTACGTATCTAGTACCAATTTCCAAAAATCATGAATTTTTAAAAACCAGCAAGATTCTGCTCATGGTACAGGGATGTCTTAAATCTACTCATCCCACCTACTCCTCCTCCACAAAAAAGTGAATGCACAGATCACACCGAGTAATCAAAACGTACAGAATATTGAACTATTTTTATATATGGGTTCTATGTTAAATTAACATTCAGTAATTAAATCCTTTGGTACGTAAAACTTTTCAAACCTGCCACACATCTCAAATCAGCTGATTAAAATATAAAAACTGCAGTTAATTGTTAGTTCATGTATGAAATATAACAGAGCACCTGTGAACTGTAACCATGAGCATCAATTTTTTAAGTTACAAGTATTATGGATTCACGTCAAGTAAATTGTGAAAAGACGGTTCTTTCTATGCTATCTGAAGAAATGAGACTACAGTCTGGAAATGATGAAATACTATTTCTGTTATTAAAAGTACCTCCTAGTGGAAATATGAAATAACTACTTTTTATTAATGCCTTCGAGGGAGTGAATCTGTTTCAACTTAGGTGGACTTCAGAGAGGTGAGTGCCAAGTGAGAAACCCCCCAAATCCTTCACTTTCAACAGAAGAGATACTTCTTTAAAGAAGCAGCAAGGAGACTTTTTTTCCCAAATCCGTTCATATTCTAAATCAATGAATATGTGACCCGAAGGCTCTGCTAAAAGAAGCATTATTGGGATTATGAAATACGAAAGGAACACATTCATATGGAAGGTATGTGTACGCATGGGGCTTTAAACAAAGCTCTCTCTCCCTTGTTAATGCTCTTAACTTTGAGTTGGCAGATTCATAAAACCTCATTCTGAATTCATAACCTGTTTTCTTTAACCATGGAGACATGCTTCACATGCAACACCTAACAGTCTTTGCAAACAAACGTGCGTAGAGCACAAGTATCACAGTCATTGTGTGAGCAATATTTCACACACCTGGGGTAAAGACTATCCTATGCAGTGATGGATCTGATAGTGAGAACTCCATCTGCCTTAACAAATTTTTGACTTAAATTGTCTAGTTTTAATGACAATCAGCAACAAAACTAACCCTCATACGCTAAAGACCCTGGGATACAAAGAGCTATATTTACAGTGTCCCAGCTCCATCTAGAAGAAGAAAAGCAGTAACTGTAAAAGAAGCATACAATGGTACTGTGTGCCATGCAGTAAGCCAATGATTTTCTGAAATTTAGGATTTCAGAAAATTATGCTCACAAGCTAGGGTTTTGCCAGGTCTACAATGTAACTATTTGGGCCCTCACCCTGCGGCTAATTTACTGCAGTTGATAATATGAATGCCTGCTGATTAATACGGATGTACACATTCTGTGTTTTAAAAATGAAGTGAGCTACACAATTTTCTTCTGTTTTGAGACATAGCAATGCTGAGGCATAACTGAATCCTCAGAAAGAACTTCATTTTGTTAATGAATTTCTAGGAAATGCATACAGTAAGATTCTACACTCTTAATACCTCACAGACCTGCTTTGAATCAATTCTATTCCAGTTTTCTCTAACAGTCCCTTCAGATTTTTTGTATTTTGTTATCCCATACAAGTTTTACCTTCTAGATGCTATCTCCTGCCCAGTCCTAGGCTCAACTTTAACTTCTAACATCAGTTTCCTATGAGAGCTGATGCTAGTATTTTCTTACAGCTTCCAGTGGTATGTACCTCCTAGATCCAGACTCTCTGGAGGCCTTACTTCCCTTGCCTTCTCTAACTCAACATCAGTTTCCTATGCATTCAAATCAGACAACTTCTCTACCATGAGGTCAAGCATCAGGAAAGAACCCATGGGGGGCTACTAAACAGTCACACCCTTACTTGCACACAGACCAGGAAAGAAGCAGACCCTGTAAGGGAAAGTTTCTACTGTTTCTTCAGGAAGAACCCACCAAGAGCTGTTAGGGTCTGGAAAGGTGAGTGAAATATCACTTTTAAAAGTGTCACTGAATCCAGAGTCTCCAGTGAAACACAGATAAAGCATTCTTTTTCAAAGGCTCAGTAGTTGCTTCAGTTTCTGGAAACTCCTACAGAGATGGCAGAAAATGCCTTATCTGTAACAGGAAGGCTGCATTTTTGTCTCCTCTAATCACTGCCTTGTGTCAGTGATTTTAAAAAGACAATGTTAGAAAAACTTCTTTATTTGAACATCAGCAAAATTATGATTTCTTAAATTGTCCCAATGTCTCTAATTGGAGCTACATTGTGAAAGATTCATACACAGACCAAACTGAACAACTGGCATGGAAAATGTTGGAAGGAATAGTATCAAGTAAGAAGCATCAGCCACCCTTGACAGACAGTGCTATCAGCCTTGCTGATAACATGCTGTCTCTATTCCTCTCTCTTTTTTACAATTGCTCACAGAGTCTGAGTTGGAATCCAAAATAAACTATACTAAAGAAGAACAAACAAATATCAAACTAAGGAAAATTTTCAGGTGAGAATTTAGCTGAACTAGCAGAAGATGAAGGTGTGTGCCTACCACTCAGTCACGTATGGCAGTGGGAATATTGCAGCACTCTCTATGACCCAGCAATATTTCACCCACACACCTTAATTTCAGTTGACAATGTCATCATTCTGTAATATATCATATTCTGTAATACAACAGCATGCCCATTGCTTGCCACAGTGCATGCAGAAATTGGTGGGTATTTCTGCTTTCCAAGCAAACCAAACCAAGCATTCCCAATTCCATTCCATATTACTATGGGCAATTAAAATGGTCTCGTAACTTTTTCTTGTTTCAAAAGCAGTTTTAAACATGCAACTTTTTTTGGAAGAAAGAAAGATGAGGCACTTAACCTTTCTGAAACCACAGATGACCCCACAAGAAAAAAATAAATGCATACATAAGAAGTTCCTATCTGCCACCTAAAAGCACCCATATGAGAAGCAGAAGGAATTATTCCTCACCTTGATCCTGCTGACAGCTTCCTGAGCCTGCATCATTCTCACATTCTTGGAGGGAGTTTTATCAGAAAGGAGTTGAGTTGAGCCAAGGTAATTGGCAGCAAAAATTATTCCATCAATTAAGTCTTCAGGATCACAAGGTCCAGGAACTGTAACACAGGAAAGCAATCCCTGAAGAATATCATGCTAAACTACTGAAAAACAGCAACAGTCTGACAACTTTAGCCTGCACCTTATGGCTGCAAATCCTCCTCTGAAATACTTCAGTTCAGTGCAATGATACGGCAAGCAGTACTTTCAAAGGGACAAAACACCAAGCAAACACTCTCAGCATCTCCACAGAAAAAAATGTAATTGTTAATCCATCCTGTCTCTCACATTAGCTCCTTCCTTTCTGAGCAGGGATCACCCTGGAGCAAAATAATCTCTGGGCGTTTTCACTGTTATGCAGGGACAGACACAGTTACTCAGCTCATCCCTCAGCCTACAAAACCAGCCTTGCAATCCCAGGATCAACAGTCACAAACAGAACAAGGAAAGGTGAAATTTAATAACAGCCATCAGCTCACTTGTGTGCTGCCTGCAGTTCGTAAAACAGGCAGAGGGGTCTCCCCAGGAATGCTTCACAGGTACAATATGCCTCCCGTTACTGAGAGGACTGGCTGCCCAACTAATCAAAGTACTTTTATGCCATAGAATTTTTAAAAAGTCATTCTTAGTCTCAACAAAGATATTGAGGTGAAGTACAGAGTTAAGTAAAAATGTTGGTAAATACCCAGAGCATGGGTTCTCCTGGTGGCTAAACAACTCCCTTTGTCCTGCATATTCTTAATGACCTGACCCACATCAACTTCTGTGGCAAGTCAGAAGGTGGTGAAGTGTTCAGTGCTTTCCAATGCAAATCCTAACTGAGCAGCATTTATGATCTGAAAATTTTTTGGTGTTTGGTGATCATTCCTAAAAATTGTAGAAGCAAAAATGTTGCATTTTAACACCTTGCTGTATGTAAAAATTGTCATGATCCAAAAGTGAGGCTGTTTAACCTAAGGGGTTCCTTGTTTCCTTACAAGTAAGGAAAACAATTTGTGTTCAAGACAAGTGAAAATGCAAATCATCTTAAAGAATGGTAATGGTGCAAGTGTCCACTTTCAACATCAAAATAGTAAACTTTTTAGGTTTGGGGTTTTTTTGTGTGTGTGTGTGTCTAAGAACAAAGCATACAAACCTTAAAATATCAGATGGAAGTTTTTACAAATTCAAGGGTTATTTTGTGATATAAAGTTATGAGGCTACAAGTTTAACATTACTCAGAATGCAAATTTTGTTCTAATTATAACAGAAGAGATTAACAACGACTGAGAATAAGCATGGGTAACTGTGGCCCCACAACATGCAAGACATTAAGATTAAAGTACCAAAAAGTAAGAGCTGGAGACATATACCACACTGAAACTATACACACATACAGAAGTAGATTTATAAATCTTACAAGCAAGCTTGCCTTCATGTTTTCTTTAAATAATAAAATTTTGACTAGCAGTTTTAAGGCACACATCTTCAGTGTGCAGAATTGATTCAGATACATACATGGAAAACTCTCAAAAAGAAGAACAAGCAACATTTCCTAAGGAAATCTTTCCCTTGAGGAAAATTATGTGTATGGAAGTACTGCACACTCTTCCACTCCTGAAACCATGTAGCATTTTAAGTATTGCCACTTGGTACTCTATGCCAAGGCCTTTTCACCAGTTCCCCCATGTGACTATAAAGGATACAAAATCCTTTATAGTGTGTAACTATATAAAGTATATATAGTATAAAGTCTACATATATATATTATATTATATATGTCTATATATATATGTAATGGGTACAAAATCCTTTATAGTACAGTTTCTGATCAAAACACAAAACCCACAAATACAGGCCAAGAAAGGAATAGATAAGACTCCCAGAAAGAAGCATGTTAAAACCAAAAAAGGTTCTGTGCTCTATTTTCACAAGAGGTGAACACAAAACAGCACTGCTTTTTACATTTATTACATTTGATAGTTAAATTATTATCTGAATGAAAGTGCAGCATAGACACTAGCAAGTTTTTCTTGGACTGCTAATGCATAAAAATGAAAAATTTCATTTTTTAAGGAATTTTGCACCAGACCAAGCTCTAAGAAAATTTTAGTTTACAGCTTTATTATTTTTTAAGAAAAGGAGGATTATTTAAGAGAGGGCTTGATTGACAGGGCTACCATGGAGAGATGAATTTACATTCTGAGAAAGACCCTTAATTGCTGCAAAATTCCAAAGCTCAGCTAGTTTCCAAATAATATGTAAAGTTTACATCAGCTGACATTAGCTCCAGCCATGTACTCCATAATATGCAGTTCACACACTGAAGACTAAACCAATGATCAATCTGTAGAGAATGATCATGTAATTGTTTAAATGCAGCACACTGTAAAGCAGTCCAAGGAGTTTCAAAACAGTCCAAATGATGTATCCATCAACATATTTCTGGCATTTCATCAAGCATATGGAACGATGACTGCCAGGTGGGAAACAAAAGCCAAATGAAACTTCAAATTTTCTGTTTCTGTCATGCCCTCATAATGGAATAGATGGGTCCCACAGCATGCAGTCCTGTACACATGATGCCAACTCATACAAAAATTAACAAAATTCATGTGGCAGATAACCTGCTTTTTCCTATTGTTCTGAATTAATTCAGCACTCTTACAAATTCAACCTTAACTCTTATGACAGGAAGTTCTGTGTAATAAGAAGACTGAAGATGCAGTGCACATTTCCTCTTGCCAGGCCAGCCAATTAATCCAATTTCTTCAATAATGCTAATTAATCTAGCTGAGATTGCATTAAGCCTGCCAATTGAATTCAGTGCTAAAGAGAACACTACAGTCTTCTTGCCTAGCCTGTTTTCCTTGTCTACACATGTTCATGTGTTGTGTAAATACCACTAAAAACTAGTAGTGTTTTAAGTGATGCTGATAAAAAATGCAGAACTGAGGCAGAAGCTATGAATAAAACACTAATTAAAAAAAAGCTACACATTTTTTAACTTCTGACAAAGCATAGTAGAATTTAGCTCAGGCTCCAGATTTGATACATTTTAACTTGAATCATTATACCCAACCCTAGCAGCTGTTCTATTCAGAAAAAAAAAATTACACATAAATATTGGAGTTTTTTGGATATGAAAAAAACATTTAGAAATTGTAGAACTATCTTACCTTCAACATAGGTTGGAAATGAAGCCAAGCTTTTTCTGGACTGTAATTAAGACAAAAAGGATTTCAAACAGAACAGAGCATGCACAAATACACATTAAATTTTTCTCCATGCCAAAAAAAATAAGTAAATCAGTCATTGCTATAACAAAGAAAGATAACAATTAAGATTCACTATTATATTTAACATTTTGAAATTCTAAGCACCTGCTAGAGTCAGATTCAATGCATTTTGTTTGTGTTTTCACCAGGCAAAGTGCTAGGTACATTTTTCAGTTACCAATAGCATCTTAACCATCTACCAATAGGTGCTCTACTTTCCTTAATCAAGAAGTATGCTGGAAAATACTTTCTATCAAAGACTCAGGATCTTCCAAGTACAAAGAAATACATGCAGAAATATATTAAATGACACTATATGGTTATTATTCATGACTGAAACCAGCTCTGTTAGTTATTAATTGACAAAAATTCAATTATTCACTAGCCAAAATCTGTTATTTCATTAGGACAAATGTACTAATGTATCCCTCACATTAGATGTAGCTCTCACATTAATACAGCCTACAAAAAGCTTTCTAAATTTTAACAGGTTAGCTTGCAACCTGCAGTCAGTAACACCTCACCACCAACTATATTTACACTGTATAGAGCACAAAAACACATCTGGTAGATTCAACTTCATCAAAGGATGACTAACTGGGAAAAAAAAATCCTGACCTGCATATGTTAATAAGCAGTCTAAAGTAAGATCTTACTTCCAGCTGCAATTTCATATGAAAGATTCTGTGGCTAACACTTTAAACACCTGAAAGGTACAGTTTTTAGTGAGTAAGACTCATCATTTTGTTACAATCAATAATGTAAACCACACAGGAAACTTTATAAAAGAAAATTCCGTGTGGCGATACATAAATAGTAACAGGTATACCAAAATATCTGCTGCTATTATACATGCTACAGATAAGAATTTGGGCTAATCCAAGGATTACAAAACTGTAATAAATCTACAAGTGATTGTATAAGCTTCTCCAATTACTTTAACTGTTCTTTAACTTCAATGAATTCAAATTCTCCACTGACTGCTTAATATAATTTTATTAAAAGAAAACATACATAAAAGAATAATGTGTTAGACCTTAGGCAATTACTAGGTGATGTACATTGAAAGATATGCCAAATTATTTTCCTTTACAATAGGTAAGTTACTTGGTGCTGCGTACTAGTGCAAAACCAGGTAAGCTAGGAAGGTCACAATTATGTGACAGGTTGAGTGACTAACCCCAGGGAGTCT
Organism: Florisuga fusca; assembly: GCA_038090715.1. Classification (NCBI taxonomy): domain Eukaryota; kingdom Metazoa; phylum Chordata; class Aves; order Apodiformes; family Trochilidae; genus Florisuga; species Florisuga fusca. The sequence continues at coordinate 22,065,432 of JAAWXA010000012.1, forward strand.
TTTCCATTGTAGCAAATGGAATATGGATGCAAAAAGTTGTGTTTTTCAATCAATGATGCTTGTTTTGCTATAGAATATAACAACTTGAGAAATAAAAGCAAAAGGTACATGACAAAGACAGCAGAGTCTGCACAATCTTTAAGTACTTGTTCCTTATAAAAAAGACAAGGTTGTACTGCAAAACCAAAAAGCTCTCCATTAGAGATTGTACCAGTACCAATGAACAGTACAAAAAAACCCAGCCCATAAACAGTGATCTCCTGCTGCCAAAGCATTTAAGTGGCTGTGGGGACACTGACACTGACACTTTTTAGATGTGAAGGTCTTTCATCTCTTCAGATGACTGTTTTCACAGGACCACCTACCCATCCAGACTCCCTGTTGTTTGCAATTGCTGCTGGTGTAGTATTCAGAGGGAGATTCTACCACTGGACTCTGACAGGCCTGGAGGACAAATCCCCTACCTGCCAGAGACAGCTCATGCATATAAATGTTCTTTTCAAAGTACTTTTTTTTTTTTTTAAATTATAAACAGATGAACAACATCTGCAGTTACAGATTTGGCAACTATTCAGCAATCTGACTAGCTGATGCAACTTCTCAGGGCAGAGTGGAGTAATCTGTCATCATATATACTTCTATTGCAAAAAAACCACACACAAAATTACTTTTTCTTTCTTTGTTATCTAGGTTGACAGACATTCTACTAAGAGTACTGGAATAGTAAAGTGACAGGTAGAATTACCAATAGGAGGAAACCTACACCTTTTAATTTTACATAGACATGAATAATGAAATATCAAGGCAATTAATATTTAATTACTCTTGTTGATCTCATTGCAACCTAGTATTATATAATTTATGCTTTTTTAAAAAGTCCTTACTAAGACCTAAAAGTCATTCCCAAAAGTTAAGAGGCTGCATTACCTCTGATGTTTTCTCCTTTTGGATAAGTTTGTTGATATTTAAACCTGCTATAAGTTAGGATATATATGAAGTCACAAAAATCTGTACTGCAGAAAGCTAAAGACCTTAAAAAGCTAACAAGAAAGCAGATGAAAATTTAATGTGTAATATGTTGTTGAAGTCTTTAGCACATGAGAAATTGTGAATTTCTAAAGTTTTTTTAAACATACCATTATTTTCTAAAGGCAAATAGAGACTGGTAGGATTACATCATTACAATTTTTTTTTACCACTTGATAATAACAGGGAAAAAAAGAAAGAATGGATTACAATTAGTGTTCCAATTTTTATCAGTATGTCCAGTCACAGTAGAATAGTTTTTATCATTGTGGAAGATAAATTATACATTGATCTCAGTAACAATATGATATCCTGTTAGACTAGTTTCTAGACATTTTGGAGTTAGAAAACCATAAGCAAATAAACCAAATATAAGATTTTTCTGCTTACAGAGCCAGATGCATTCTGTACTAATCTAAATATTTTTTATGCCTTCTTATTTTATGTTGGTGGAACCACTGCAGTGTAAAAAGCTGCCAGGTGAGGGGAGGAAAAAAAAAAAAAAAAAGAGGGGAAAAAACCCAAAGAAAGTAAAAATTTAGCTTTATTTTGGAGAATCTAGAGTCAGAAACTGAATTCTGACTGTAAATCACTGGCAGAACGGTTTCTACAGTGACAAAATATTAAGCAGCATTAAAAATTATCTAGTAAACTTAAACTGTGTAATTTTTCATCTTTGTAAGAATTATTCCATTCTTTGATCAGAGACATTCTGGCTGGTAAAAAAGAAAAAGGCTTCTTCCCTTTGTCTCTAATACAGAGGTGACATTGGCTCTTTGGTAAATTAATACCTCCCAAGCCTATTAAATAAACCTAGTGGCAGCTGAGCACAGAGTTGGAAATGCCTTGATGAACAGTTTAAAGTATGTTAGAAATTCAGTCAGACAGCCAGGCAAGACCAAGGGAAAGGATCTACGAATCAGCTTTTCGAGTTTGTTGCACCTTTGGAAGAAGAGAAGAGGGTTGCACTGGTACAAGGGCAGCAAGGAAAACAAAAAGGCACAAACAGAATGAACAAGACTGCAGCTCTTAGAAAGATTTCACTCTACCTCTTTATTAGTGGAGCCCTCTGCTGTACTGCAGACATCCTGGTGATGTTGCCTACTTGACGATTCGGCGCCCCGAGGTGAAGAGGAATCTGGAGATGGAGACTAGACATGGCAAAAAAATTAAATCATAATCTGAGTGACCAATGAAGAAATTCTCCTTCCATATTTTTTTCTAACTTGACAGTGGAATTAAGAGATAAGATAAAAAAAGAAACAAAGAAAAAAACCAGACAACCACTTTTAAAATGTTGCAACCTTTGCTTTTTGACATATTGATCACATACCAGTGTTTCAGTGTATGTACTACTCGCAGCTGATTACTTTTAAAATTTCCTGTGTTTATTTTTCAGCAGTGTACAAAATGAAGCAAATGGAAAACAGAAATCTGTATTTGCTGGCAGGCAACATTCAAGCTTAGTATCATAGAAATGTCTTTTTGCATGGTGAATGCAGGGTCGTCTGACATCAGCATTGTCCAACTACTCATAATTACCGTCAGCAAAATATTTCACAGTTTGTGTTATGATCTCAGTACTATACATGCTCTTTAGGCCAAATTTCCTCATTTTTGTCCCTTTACCACAAACTGTTCAGTGGAGAAACTCCATTCATGTTCTTGTCATTCATGACTGTCAGGAAAGGTATTGCAGGAAAACAAAGGGAACAGTACAGGAAAGCAGTATCATGGAATACCTGGAGCTATGTGATCTTTGCGTAAATATCTCAGTAAAAGGGAAAAAATTCTTTGGAAAAGTGTATTCTAATCATAGGCAACTTCTAATGGATGCTGGTGACACTAAAAAGCTCTAGTGAGATACCTGAAGTCAGAACAGAGGAAACTGTATGGAGGTGCAACACAAGAACACATAGTATGGAATTAATGGAGATGATCATACTGAAAGAGTGTAACACTGAGTTTTGTGAAACAGAGTGCACAAAAAATCACAGATACGGAACAGAACAAGAAAAGAAAAATCTCCTCTTTATCTTCATTGCTTTAAAAGGTCTTAGATACTTACTAAATATTAGAACTATAGTTAATAAATAAAGACTTCAAAAATCCAAAAAGTAATTCTTTATACAGATATATTCTGGATAAAAGAGCAGTCCTTGCATCTTCTTTTATTTTGAATCACAGCTGCAGGGCAAAACGAGATGCAGCCGTGAAATGGTGCCTCTAACGCTGGCATGGGCAAGCACTGTCAGACTGAAGGGCTGCTCACTGGCATCCACACAGGGGTTATGGGAGGAATAGAGGCTCCCCTGAGCTACTGTATAACCACCAGAATTGTGGTGTCACAGGGACTCAGCTGCACAAACCCCCACTCCTATTTATTTAAGAAAGTGTCTGCATAGTGTTGACAATCTCAGTAGTTACACAGTATTTCTCCATTAGGATTAAATACAAAATGTGCCTAATACTATCAGCCTAATAAGGACATCCAGATATTGTAGGATTAAATAGTAAACAAAGAAACAAAAGTAAAGCATATTATCCAAATGTATCCACCAAAAAAAGGTGCTTAAAATGCTTGAAAGCTCTCATATTCATACACTAAAGTGATAACGATAAATTATTTAATTTAAACCAGTTGGTAGTGGACATTAAGAAATTTTGCACCATTTAAAATACATTAGCACTTACTCCAATAGCACTATAAATACATTTACTCAGCTACTTTTATCTACAATATACTAGAATTAAGGAAACATCAAATGGCTGTGCTCTGTTCGAATGTTTGCTCAAATTTTTCTGGGGAAATAAATTAAATACCAAAATTAACAAATCTTAGCAACAAACACCCTACAAACTTCTTTACATGACAGGAGAGATCTTCCCAAAAATATTTGTACAAAAAAGTTCAGTCTTTTGAAGAATAAACATTCAGTTCTCTTCTGCAACAAAATTAATTTTCAGAGTTATCACATACAATGCACAAGGAAAGAAAGCAGCCACAGCAATAACAAGAAATATTAGATACACTACAATGGACAGACAACTTGCACAGCTGCTCAAAACACAACTGAAATCCAAAGTAAATGCTCAGTGACTACTTTGTTGCTTGTTAACAAAACCAGTCTTAGAACCCTGATCAAAATGCTTTTAGAACAAACACAGTAAGTTCATGTGAAGCAGGCTGTTACCACATAGACAGGTCCACCAATGGAATTACAAACTGTTCGCTGATGTGCAGCAAAAAATAAAAATAAAAAATAATAATAATAAAAATAAAAAAAAAATTAAAAAAATAAAAATAAAAATAAAAAATTAAAAAAAAAAAAAAGTACCAGTTACCCCATTTATCCTTTTGAACATCTACTTCATCTACTTACATGTTTCTTGTGATACTCAACCTGGTACATCCAAAAATTCTCCATCTCGATTTTAGCTTGCGTTTTTTGACTCCAACATGCAACCCCCTGCACCTAAGAAACCTCCCTTCCTCTTTGTCAGAGTTTAGTAGCAGAACAAATTTGTAACAGGATAGGACTGTGTTGCATCGTGTTGCATCTAACCTGTCCAGCCAGCCCAGCTGGACACTGAACAGCCCATGAAGGCAAACATAACTGACACGGAAACATCTTCAGATGCTCTTACCTTGTAAAAGCAGTGTTGTTTTACCTGCTTTTAGCAGCAGCTTATCTGAAGAGTATAACCTAGCAGGACATGGCTACCATCACGGACATGGCTGGGACAGGGGGGATGAAATCAAGATATACTTTGGAAATGCAAGAATCACTTAAACATAAGGCCATTACTTACAGTACAGTAATGTCCATCTACTGGCTTCTTGGTGGAACAATGGCAAATAAAATTGCCTGTTTCAGAGGAGGCAACTGGATACAGCAAGGCTTTACATTTATTTGATTTTAGGGACAAAAAGTCTTCTGAGAAGTACAAATACACATTAGGCACAGGTCAAGGCACTGTGAAATACTCAGTCCTAACACACAGGCACAGTCAGATGCATAATTTCACAAGCACTATCCAGTGCAGCACAAATATGGCAGTAGATCTCCTAGGTTTTAGCACAACTTTGTTATGGCAAAATATCTGCTGCGATGTGAACTGGTAAAATTCTATTCATTAAAATCAGACTCAGATCACCAAGATATAATCATAGCTTTTAGATGGCATAAAGTACACATAAAGAATGTGTAGATGAAAGCTAAATTTAACTTACAATGTAATGGCTCATCATTATTGGTTGTCTTTGTCTAAATTTGCTTTAATTATACTGTTCAAACTGGGGAATTGAAAAAGTAAAATCAATGCAGAACTACTGTACACATGCACATATACTCTGTATACAGCAAATGCACTTACCCATCAGTTTGCTGCCTGGTCCAGGACCCAGATAAGATACTTGACAGTAATCAAGAAGACGTAGATAATGTCCTGTATGACAGTCTTAAGTACACAACACAGGAAGTATTTTGTATGTAGCTTAAGGTAATCTAGAGCAATGGATCACATGTGCTAGAGGAGTCTTGTAGAATCATAGACCTAAGGTATTTAAGGCCTAAGAACAAATGAAGTTTGAGAAGTCTTAGTTCAGTCAATCTCCCCCTGATCCAGCTGATGACACCCTACAATGATGGAGCGTCCTGCCATTTGGTACCATCTGGATAATGATTGACAATCCCATTTGAAAGATCTGACTGTTCACACATATCACACTATGCAAAAGCTCTGAATAAACCAGCTTCTTTAAAACAGGCACTCATGCTGTCCACAAATGTCCACAAAACACCATGGAGTTATAATTCTACAGTAAAATCCACTGAAGTTACAAACCCCAAGATTTTGATCTAAGCAATAACTGTGTACCTCTGTCAAAGGTTTTTAATAAAGACCCCTACCTGTTACTGTTATACTAGTGAGCCTCAAATACAAAACAAGGGTGTACCTAAGAATACCTAGAGGTTTAGCTCTGTCACAGAAAACCCTGAATGAGCAAACGGTAAATGTAACCAATCCTGATAGGGAAAGATGGTGCTTTATTTTGCCCATTTCAAAGTCTCTTGGCCACATGAATCACTATCAGTTAGCCATGCAGCTCCACAGTTACACTCTGTGAGCTGATAACTTCTCTTTCAATGAAATCTTAGGCTGTACAGACTCTTGACTGCTTGTCTCATCACACACACATGCTGTGCAGGTAAGGTCTGGAGGCTGCAACCAGCACAGGGCTACTGGAAGCTGCTTCAGTGCTGGCTCTTTTATCTCTCTCAAGTACGGACCTTCTGAGCAGTACTTTCACTTTAATTTCTAGTTCAAACACAGCTTCATGTGTCAGTTTAAAAAATTAATGTGGATCACTTCTTTTCTTTCAAATGACTTCCAAACTGTAGCAAGTGCTGTTCTAGTTTCCAACAGTACAGAAAGATCACCTGAAATTGCTGTCATCTTTCAACAATTAAAAAACATAACACAAAAAAATATATCAATGGGGTTATGTATCCACTTCTCACTGTACTTTAAGGGCTTATAACTCATCTGGTGAGCGTTCATCTTCAAGCAGACTGACTGATAAATTTAAGATGATGAATCGGCACAAAGCATTATGCCCTGGATGTTAAAATGCATTTTGTTGTTGTCTTTTTCCAAAATATTTCAGTTTTGGAGTCTTTGGGGCATGCCTTTGTTGTATGATATTGAGAGTGTGGTCTTGTATAGATAACAGAAATATAACCTGTACATTGTATGCACAACCAACACTTTTAAAATGTCTGCACAGAAAAAGAAAACAATATCCTATCAACATAAATTCATCTTTATTTAATTTCTTTTTTTTTTTTCTCTTTTGCCCCCTTTGTTCATCTGTTACTGAAACACACTTAATTATTTAAAACAGTCTTCTCTATCACCTTATTAATAATACACTGCTCTTGATGTGGAAAAAGTGAAGCAAATTTATCTCCATGAAAACACTTCATTTCTGGAGCTAACAGAACTGAAAAAATCCTGCACCTGAGAAGAACTCAAGGGTTCTTGAAATAAAAAAGTACGTAACCAAAAAGAACAGAGAAGCGAAACAGTGCAGCTCTGTTCTGCTCTACCTGAAAGGTTTGTCTTCATCTCTGATTTTTTTTAGTTCACAAATTCATGTACATGGTTTTATTATATTAGGGTTTATTCTAATATGTATCACTTCAAGTTTCTCCAGAACAGAGACTGTGAAAGACGATGGGAAGGATTTCTAAAACTGAAGCCTTGGCACACAGCAAAAATCCATGCATGAAGGCAACAAAACTTGGCTTTCAGATCTATAACCCAATGGATATCTGAATGGACTTCTGAAAAGGTCATGGTTCTGAAACGGACAATTTCTCCCTCCAAACCACCGTCTACTCCTGGTTAGAGCAGATGTGAAGTGTCTTCTCTGGACATGAGAGGACAGAAATACTCTTTGAATCCCAATGAAAAAAAATTTCCATAAGCTTTTGTGTCTCTCAGTGATTTTCTCAGCATGTGTCTGTAATTTCACAACCAAGCAAACCACTATTCTCATAGCTCTATGACATTTGCAAGATGCTTTTTCAGATCATCCGTACAGTTTATATACAAAAATATTTAATAGTATTCTGAGATAGCCAAAACTACACAAAACTATTCCCTTTTCTACTTGAACATGTGTTCATGTTTACGTCCAGGTCCACACCCTATTTAGACTTTCAAGCACCACTAGTCCTATGCATAGGTAGGCTAGGTAATAACAGTAGGTTTATGGTGGAAAGGTTTCCTCTTCTGACAGAGGAAAATAACAGGCAAGAGCTACCTATGGGCCTTCCCTTCCCGTGAGACACTGTGCACATCAAGAAGAACACATTTTCCTAAAGGGTATCCCTTTCCACCATTCTCAGACACATGTACCATCACCTCCGTGTTGGTCTCCAGCACGTCTGAACATTTTTCAGTCCAGTGAACAGATTCTCTCCTGTTTCACACTCAGAACATATGACTTTAACTCCAGTTTCAGTCTTTTCAATAGTGGGTCAGTTTCCTGATGTCAGATTATTGCAGCTTTGCAGCTCTAACTGCTACTGTATTTGAAAAAGATACCCTCACAAAGCCATATCCAAATGATGGTCTGCTTTGGTTTAAAGTCTTCTGATGAACAGATTATGGAAAATCTATGTTACGGAAATCTATGTTGATTGTTCATATCTCATATATGTGTCAAGCCCTTACTGTATGTATTCAAAAGATTCCATGTTTTGTCCCCCTCCAATCTTATGAGAACCCACCCGGAGTACTGTGTGCAGTTTTGGAGCCTCTAACAAAAGAAGGACATGAACCTATTGGAACATGCCCAGAGTAGGGCAATAAATAAGGATGGTAAATAAAGATGGTCAGAGGTATGATGCATCTCTCCTACAAAGACAGTTTGTCAGAGTTGGGGTTGTTCAGCCTGGAGAAGAGAAGGCTCATGGGAGACTTTATAGCAGGTCCTGTCAAACCCAAACCACTCTATGATTCTAAAACATTGACAGAATTTTTCAGCACAACACATTTCATGCAAAGGTGATGTTCAGGTCATCTCTTATTCAAGTGAAAGCATGCATCACTAAACAAGGATGCACAAGGCACATGACACCAAATACTCTATAGTTAAATATTTAGAAGGTGCACTTCAGTACACTATTTATTCACAGAAGTCTGCTACCTGCTTTCTACATCGCAGGGATAACAGTTTTTTAAAGTAAAATTTTTCATGTACTGCTTTATTTTTTTTTTTCTTTGCATAGGAGTGACTGAAATTCCTGGTAAATTAAACTGCAAATAAACATGGAAACAGGGCATCTTAAAAAAAAACAGATACCATCATCTATAGCTTTCTTATCCTCTCACAGTTGTTGCACGTCTTTCCTAACATTCCTAAAATTCTTTTCCCAACATTCTATACCCAGCTGCAGGCCATCTGAACACTTCTGGATTGTCTAGCTTCTGAAAATCATATCTGGACACCTCCAACTGATATTTTACCAAACATTCTTCAGTGAATGTATCCTCCAAATGCTCGGCCCAAATATTCAGCACTGAGGAGTGACAGTCATTTTCTTGTGAAAAAAGGCAAAAGACATTGTCACCTGTAATGAGTCTCAACTGCTTCATTCTTTTGACTCCTTTGCTTCACTGCTATCTTGTGGAGACCTCCTAGCTAAATAAAAAGTGACTGCTGTTTGGATTTAAAGACGTTTTACCATTTTCATTATTATATGACTACTAAACAAAGTTATTGCAAATATTTTCAAGCAAGTTTTACTATAAAGGCACAATGGCTTTACCAAAATCAATGTGGGGACAATTGTCAAAGTAGACCTACAAAATAAGTGGAGGTTAATAAAAGCACCCAGTTGGCATCACTTATCTGCTACCTCCTTGATACTTCTGTGGGAACAAAATGGTGTCTTCCCTTGTTACATAATTCCTTCTTATGTCAAGACCAAAGTTACAAACCAGACTAAATAACATGTCTGGCATGTATTTGCTACACTGAAAAGATCCCTTATGAGATCCTGTTTCTTTCTCAAGCAAGCCAGAAGAAAAATTTATATTTAGAGGTATGGCTTTCAGATTTTTTTATTATAATTGATCACTTAGTCAACACAATCTATCTTGCCCTATTTATGGCTGAGCAGTCCTAGGAATGCTTTGTTAAAGAAAGCAGACTGTTCAGACTATAAATGAATTGGTATCTGAACTAAATAATCCAGTAAAACAAATGCAAACATGTTTTTCTCCACTGAAAAACAACATTCCTACCGAGTCGTAAGTCCATTCTTATACAGCACATATTCCCTTCACTCTTCTACTGATCTTCTGGACTGTTTGCTTAATTTACTTCCTCTTTCCTAGAACACAGACTCTCTGCCCATCTACAAACATCATTTATTGTTGTACTGCACTATACCATCATTATACCAACTGTTTTGATTACAGTCAGCACTGAAATCTCAGTCAGGTTCTTATCTGACAGGCAATGAACAATATTGAGTGAGAAATTAACTTTTGGTGCATAATGTACTTCGATATCTATTGTAAACACAGACAAATGGAATCACCCATTTTGCTTACTCTATGAACATGCCAGGCTGAGTCCTACCAGCATACCTTAGAAAAGGTAAATTCTGCAAAGTGAAGGAAGATTTTGCTGCCTTCAGGAAGGACTCAATGCTCTCAGGACCCACAGCCTAACCTCACTGAGACCATCATGGTACTGTGTTTTACAATCTGATAATCCAGAAGCAACAGGAAGTTCTTCTGTCCTCCCAGACAAGGACAGCACATAGAAACATGGACAACATGATGAACAAAAGGGAAAGCAAAAGAGAAATGAGAAGAGAGATAATTACAGCTTCTGGAAAATTTTTTGGAAGTTAAAAATAATTGTTTTCCAGTATAGAGTAATCAGGGAAGGTTGCTTTCGCCCTCCACATGACTGATAATCAAGTCTGTAACAGACATAATTTTTAAAGTATTTGTATAAGTAATTTTTGCAAGAAAGCTGTGGGTTTTTAAAATAAAACGTTTCAATGAAATGATGAAGAAACAGCCTAAGAGCACTCAGCACTGTGTGTTTCCAACATCTTCCAAGGAAAAATAAAATCTGATAGCTATATGACTAAATCAGTTTCCATATTTTCTAGCAACTCAAAAACCATGCTCCAATTTCTTCCCCTTCATAGAGTATCTGCATCCATCATTTTGAAGGCAGATTTATAAAACCATGTTTATCACAGATCTAGACATGGCATGTGACCTTTTTTCACTATATGAATTCTCTTTGCAGAAGCTGAGGTGTTTTGAGTGATTCTGAGGCACTCCTAGTAGGTTATGATAGTAAATTATGATAAAGGAAATGGGAAAGCTGCTTAATATTTCTTTCATTTCTCAAAAATAGTTCTCCAATTTTTAAACTGTTCCAATATAATTTAACATAAAAACATGTTTTCTAAATTTATGGACATTACTCTTCTCCTTTTTGATCACATTAAAAATCCAATTTAAAAAAAAAAATCACTTCATTGATTAAGCTAATGCAGGAAATACACTTCCATTTCAACTCTTTCCTGGGTAGAATGACTATGATAAGAGAGGCTTAAAAGCTAACCATCAGGAGGCAGTCACCTCTTTGGTGTTTAAAACACCAAACAACACACAAAAAGTCCTGCCTTTCATTGTTCTTCCAAAAGAACAAAAGTCAGCAAAAACATTGTCCAGCAACAAAGGGGATGGAGTAGACATTTGCAGTATGTCTAATCTTTGAAGGAATAGCATGGGTCCATTATGATAAAACTAATCTTGGCCAGTAAATTTAGCCTACTAGTTCTTTCCATAACAACATATAAAAGTAACAGTTGTTTATGAGTTTATTTTATTAGAAATTCAGAAAAGCCATAAAACTTCCAGTAAAAATAGCCACACCAGCAGCTGGAACAATAAACTGTGAAGTGATCCTGATTCAAGTAAAGACTCATGCCAAAAGTGCAGAATTTCACAAATTCTAATTATGGAAATCTTAACAATGGCCTTAGATACTCAAGTTGATGGAGGGTGAGTACACTTTACAGCAATAATGCAGTGTACTGAGGTTCACAACACATTTCTAGAGCTTGCAGGTGGACAGAATCCTGCAGCTTTTCTGCAATATGAATCTGATCTACAATGCCATTGTAAAGAATACTAACAGATTTCTGACTGAACTGTCAGGACTGTTATGTAACAAAAAATGAAACCCCAAAACCGAGAATGAACAGAAATATACAGGAACAGACGAGACCAGATAGAGCGTTTGGTAGATATTCTAAAATATGCCCAGTGGCAGTGAAAAATGTAATATCATTTGTTTCAGAAAAAAAAAAAAAAAAAAAGTAGAGAGCTTCATGTGCCAAACTCTTGTATAAGTGGGGTCAGCACCACATCATCAAGAAAAATTTGCCCACTGATAATGCATATGCTTACATGTCCTCTAGAGAACAAATTTTAAACAGACAAAGCACTATATACTTTACTGAAGGATGAGTTACAGAACAAAAGCAAAACACACCCCCTCCTCCAGTGCCATGTTTCTCACAGTTAAAGGAATGACTCTATAACCCGAGAGCTGAAAGCTTTGTATACTCACGTCTCCATCTAGTGGCCTCTGGTCATCAGAGTCTCTGGTTGGACTGATGTCCTGCCTCATCACCCAGATCGGCTCCTTAGGTTCATCAGGGGTATAAGGAGAACGGATGGTCCTTGTCTTCACTTCCTCAATAGCCTCTTTAATGTCCTTGATGGCCAGGGAAATTGCATCTCTCTTTTCCTTGCTGTACCTCTGTACAGATTCTCCTGAGCCGGGTGTAACTCGAGAACCAGCTGTGAACTGGCCATTACTTTCATGCCCGCCACCAGTAAGGGCATGACTGTGCTCCAAACTCTGCTCTGACTCTGGCATGTCTTCAGCTGCTTTGTCTAAGCTCTGGGAGCTCATGCTCTGCTTCACCTCTGCTACAATCTGATCAATATCCTCCTCCTGCTCGTAACTATCCATTCTTGGGTAGGGTGCAAACTCTGCCTCCTTCTCAGGGCTGTCAGACTCTCCATCAGACCGTTCATCGTAATGGTGAAGTCGGGCACCAAGGGCCTCCTTGCGGTAATTGTCAGCTTCCTCCCTTTCCCGCTCATACTGCTGGATCCCCTCCCTAACATCAAGGTCTGGTGTATCACCTATCTCCTCATACACGTGCTCCTGCAGTCCATAGTCAGCATAAGGCTCAGCATACTGTTCATCCTCCCCTCGGTGGAACAGCCGATGTGTGTAGACATAACCCGAGTAGGCTGCGTTCATGGCTTCCTCGTGTTCGATGGAATGGAAATGTAAGTGATTGGGCAATGTTCGATTATGAAGGGCCTCACCATGTTCAGCCTCAGCATTCTCTGTGTACTCCTCAGACTCGGGCCTGTACTGCACCGCATACGCACTCTCATCCTCATTTTCTTGAACTCTCTCCGTGTCATAGCTGCCCTCCACTGTGGCTATCACATCCCCTTCCGCGGTGTCTGTGTGATTGTGAAAACCACTCTCAGTGCTGGCTGAACGAGCTAACATCCCTTCCTCCTCCTGCCCAGACAGGCCCCCTTGGATGCTGTTGGTATGCCTTGGGTAGCGAGTTGCATAACGCTGCTCCTCTTCCACCTCTGAGTGCGCCAGATCAGCCTCCACCGACTCATTCACTGCTCCACTTGCTGGTTCTTCACTTACCTCCCCCTCAGGTGGTCCACCCAAATGGTTCATGGCAAGTTCTGGTGGGTAGGTCACTTATGCTATCGACATTTTGTCTATCCCAGCTGGAAAGAAATAATAAAAAAAAAAAAAATGCTCTTAAGTTACTCCTAAAAATAAGTGGAGACGTAATAAATAAACAGGAGCAACAGAAGACAACCTTCCTTCCCTGGCAGGCAGACATTTGACTTCATCAGCTCTGAAGTCAGACAGCAGCCAGAAGAATTTGACCTTCCAAGCAAATGCACTCCAACAACAGCAACCAACAATGAACCCCTTGGGAACTGCACTTCTCACTTCTATGGACAAATTCTTTCTGGAAGGAAAAAAATAATCTCAAAAGATGCAATAATTCACTAGAGAGGTCTGCCAAAAGCAAATATACAGACCCCAGAAACAAGAAAACTGTAAGAATACAGATTAGCTTCTGCAAGTTTCACAGAGCAAGCAGACCTATCTAGCTCAGGTGGTTTTACTTTTACATGACTAAGTCAGCTATTTTGAGCCTTGCCCACTGTTTTTAAAATGAAGTGTCACGAAAAGCATATTTTATTTTCCTTTAGCTCCCTAAATCCATATCCAAAAGTAAAATACAGCTCCAGCTTGTGACTTAGTGATAAGTACTAAAAAAAAGGCACTTGTAAGAAAACTTCTAACTTGAAGGATATACAAAAGAACGTGTCATTTAACAATTAAAAAAAAAAAAAAGCATTAATGTAAAATAGCACTTGAACCAAATCTAACAGGCAAGGAGGCTCAGGATGCTCTCTGCTTACTAAATGATCTATGTGCAAAAGAGTGGTGGGAATAACTTCCTGTGACAAAAAAGCAACAGTAATTTCAGCTGCCCTGAAAGGCTAGGTGGGATTTACTTATGCTATACTTCCATGGAAAATCTAGTGGGTGCAGCTTCTAAGGTTCCAGCTCAGTGAACAGACGATTAAGTTTTAGTCTAATGTTTTAGTCTTTAAAACATAGGAGTCCTTTTTTTCTTTTTTTTAAGAAAGAGGTAGGTGGCAAAATACATCTTGGTCCTCACTACTCTAGACAGATCTCTTCATTTTCATAAACAGCCCATACACAGCTTTTGAAAGTCTATTATGTTATGTTTAACCTCTACAGCTTGGCTTTCTCATCCTCATCACAAAGGAGAAAAATACATAGTATATCACACAGTATATAAAAAATGCTGTTGTAAAATAACAGCTAATAATTTACATTAACTGAATAGATGAAGATGAAAACAATGTTCTACACAAACTAATCCCCTTTCAAAATAACTATGAAAAAACTCAGTGGGTGTTTTTGGGTTTTTTTTCCAGCTAAAGAAAGCCAAGCTGTAGAGGTTAAACACAGCATATTAGTTGAAGTAAGAAACCTTTTGTGAAATGGTAAGGTGTTTTCCAGTTAAGACTGTCAAGAAATCAGGAAATAATGGACAGAACACAGGCCTGCATGCAGGTGTGTGCCAGAACTAAGAAACCAACAGCATATGACATATGATTTAAGTAAATAAGCACATTACTGGACAGCTTTCCATTTTAAGTCTACAAAAGGGAGGGTGAAGAGGTCAAGACTCAACAGCCCTTTGAATAGTCCATCCCAAGTAGGATCTTCTGCTTCCATTAAAGTCAGCTATAAAATCTCCATTGCTTTGCACATATAATATAACTGTTTAAAAATTCTACCCTGTATCTGTTGCAAAGTAGCCCCTGATCTACTCCTAGGTGTCACTGGTCACCCATAGGAAAAGGGCAATATTAGGTGAGGGAAATGAAGTTACACATAAATACCGGATGACGACCCACTTTCTGAAAACTTCATCACATACATCCTGCTATATCATTAACTAAATTATGTCAAGTTAGAAAAGAAGGCAAAATTCAACTGCTTGAAGACTATCCATACCTCAAGTCAAATAAGGTATCAAATGCCAAAATACCTACAGCAGAAGTTCTGATTGTATCTGAAAACATGCGACCCTAGCCTTAAAACAGGCAAGTAACCTAACACATGCTATGAACAGAAAGCATTACTGACATGTCTAGCTGTGAGAAACAAACTTCAGAGATTACAAACCATATAAAATATTGCTAAAAAACACCTGAGAGCCCCAACTTTTCCTTTAAAAAAATCTAAGTTTCCAAAGTTCCACTTGTGACATTGCCCTCACGCAAAGAATCATCTCAGGCTGATTTCAAATAGTGATATTCTGAAACTTTCAAGGTTGTGTCTTTTGAGGGGATGAGGAGGAAACTTTTAAATTTTACTTATAGCTTTTTACTGAAAAAGGTCCTCATCTGCCTTTCTTCCAATACTTTTAATTTAATTTCTCTTGGTAATTTTGCAACAACAAAATGTGATTTTCAAATGTATTTAGAGACATTTGAATTCTTCAAAAGAAGGTAAGTTTACTTATAGAACTGTAGTTCTGGAAAAATACCCTTTGGTCACCTAAGCCCCAATAAGCTTCAATGACAAGTAAGCTTCTAAGTACATTTATTCAACTGTTTAACACAGTCTTTAGGACAGTAACTTAAAAAACCACCTATTAAGGTTGGGAGCTAGAAGCACTAAATCATTTTTCATGCATGCTAGCCGGAATACTACTAAAACCACATTTTTAAATTCTTAGTAGTATTTTCCTCTAGCAAATACAAGTTCTGCCTGATTTTTACCACCAGCCCTTCCAAAAGCATTTTATTTCCAGCAAGCAAACAAAAATCAATAACCTACATAAAATGCCACAGACAAAAGAGAATATAAGCAAAAGAAGTCATCTGATCTAGCAAATAAAGACACAGCACCCATCTGAGCGATATTATACTCTCATATTAATTACCCAGAAAAGCATCTGTGCTACAGTAATCAAATATATAGGAAAGTGCTCTGTAAGCACTCTTAGGTTTGCACTCAGGACTTGATGGATGAATCTGTCTCCAAAACAGAGAAATTAGAGCTTGATTACTATGGCAACTAGCTCTTTGCTGAAGGTTAAAATACCTGCCTGCCTGTAAAGAAGAAGAATAAATATCTCTGCACATATTTGTTAAAAAACAAAGAAAAAGCTGGCAGTTCTCTATTACTTCATATTAAAACCAAACCAAAACAACAAAACCCAAAATGTATTTAAACACCATTGAACTGCATACTGTCATTTCAGAGCAAGAAGACAACATTCACACCCAATGCTACTCAAGAAAAGACATGCAGTAAGTGAAACTGTGAGTACTCAGATTCCAATTTGCTTTGCTATTTGTTTCTCAAGTATAGATGTATAATCATTTTACTTCTTTGTGCATGCAGCGAGAAATTAACTTTTTTTTTTTAATTATTATTCCAAAGATTCCCTTTAGAGTTTACTTTGTAAGAGCACTACGCACTCTATTTCCATGGTGTAATCCTGAATTTTTTGGATAAAAGATTACACACTCTGTAGGTCTTTAGACTATCATTACTGTCTCAAAACAAAGCTAAGTGCCTTGTGGAACACACACCTACACACTTTTTTTGCCACACATTGGCAAACAGGCTAAGTCAGGAAGAGACCAGAAGAGTACCCTGCTCACACTACCCCTTGTTTTCCTGCCTGGGCTATGACCCAGAGAAGCTCCTTGGCCTCACCAGCCCCAGTTTGTATCACTGCAAGGGGTATTTACACACATGCTTTTAAAAAATTAATCCTCTCATTTATCTGTTTCCTCTTATTTTGCAGACCTTTGAAAGAACAAAGTTAGGATGACATCTGAGCATGTACACAAAAATAGTTTTGTCACCCCTGAAAACTTTGGACATATTTATCCATACCTTCCATAAAAAACTGCTACACTTTGAATACATTTACTCCAAGTCACAACAGAGAGAGTAAGAGCTCTGGTGAATTTGCAAAAGCATCTCACCCCAAGTGCAAGTCCTCTTGCCACATGGTCTGAGGCATGTCACATGTTTTTCCAGATTCCAGCAACACAACAATGTTTTAATTTTATAGGTAAAGTTATCTGGAAATGACATATGAAGAAAAGAGAGCTTTCAAAAAAACAGCACTCTTTAGCAAACATAAGTCTTTGAAACACATTTTAACTTTTTTTTTTTTTTTTTTTAAAGAGCACCTATGGTAGAAAATGGCTGAGGATTTAACAGTGTATGCAAAGCCCCCTTAGAGAGAACTCCCCACCTTTCTTGTGTTAGACAACTCTATTCTGAAATGTGACCTGCTTGGGAAACCTGATTGCTTCAATTGCCATGTGCTAAGTAAGCTCATCCAAAACAGCTTTAAACAAACAAAAAAAAAAGCTGTAAGATGTATGTTTCTTGCCAGCCAGCAAAAGCAGCCACTGGAAAGTGACATTAACACCTCATCACAAGCACACACATACACACATCAACTCATACTGATGAGGCTTAACAGCTAGGAACTCCCATAATATTACAATTGTAAAGCAGAAAAGCTGCATGCACAAAATTGCTCTGCACACAAAATATTCTACAAGTGCTTGTGGAATCCTTGTATCACTGTAATACTACAACAACTTAAACATTAGTTTCAGCACTATAATTTCTCTTTAATATTCTCTGTGAAGTCTTTCACTCCAATTCTGTTCACAATACCCCTAGAAGCTTCACCTCAGTCTGCAGCATGAAAATTAACAAAAACCTACAAAATCTTGGGGCACATAATTAAATCTATTGTTTAGATGTGAGCAATTATAAAGTTTTCTATATATAACACAATTGAACATTATGTTATTAAACCCAGAGATCTATCTGGAACAATAATTAACATTATGCAAGCCAGACTGGAACAGAAGTGAATTGAATTTAGCCACAGTATGCATCTAACTTGAATGGAAATCATACATCAGATTTCAGTTCCTTAGTGCTTTGAAATCTACTTTGGCTCTCACCATGTGTCCTGTTTTGGGCCAGGATAGAGATAATTTTCTGTGTCTTAATTTTGCTTTCAGCTGAGTCTCCTGTAAGTAGTTGCACTTGCTGAAATTAACAGCAAGTTTCTCAGTCAGCATCTGCTTCTGGGACTGATAACTCTCCATGTTTATAGTTAGGGCTAGAGAATGGCACGCAGAACCAAGGCCACTGCTCAGTTCTGAGGCACATCTTGTGCTCTGGAAAGAGAAAAGGAATAAGGAGGTCACACCTTCAACCCTCCTCTAGGAGAAGTGGGCCAGATAAATGACCAAAATTGACCAGAGTATTCCATCCCACACACATCACACTTGGCAAAACCTTGAAGCAGAGGTCAAACCTTTCCTTGGGCCTTCCTCTTCACCCTTCTTCAGCTGTTCCTGTTTGCTTCAGCATCCCAGAAGACCTTCCTGTTTCTCCTGTCCCTGCATTCCCCCTCCTCCCCATCAAAGGTGGTGCTTGTTGAAGCCCAGCAGGGAAGGATTTGCTGTCTCAAGGGCAGGGTTTTCTAAACACCAGGTATCTCAGCTTCCCATCTCCCATGTGATCCTAAGGCAAGAAGCCTCACTGGACGGTCTGTCTTTTGCTAACAAGATTGAAGACTGGCTGTAATAGGTGTCTGGAAAGTTGTAGAGCTCTGGCCCTTTCACCCATCATTGGGAAAGAAAGATATGTAGACACTAAAGCTTTAGACATGGTATTGACCGAGTATACCATACCCCCTATCATGCATCAGCCTTGGGGAAAATTAAAAGGTAAAATGGACTGTTAAAAACCTACCTTAAAGGCAATGGGTGGTGGAACCTTTAAAAATTGAGACAAGCACTTGGCACAAGCCACTTGGTTAGTTAACACCAAGGGTTCCATCAGACAAACTGGTCCTGCTCAGTCCGCCCTTCTACATACAGTAAATGGGGACAAAGTGCCTGTGGTGCATGAAAAGAATCTGCTACAGAAAACAGTTTGGGATTTCCTGACTTGGGCAAAGGCAAACCTTTCGTGGGGTTGCTTTCACTCAAGGGCCTGGAGACACTTGGTGGGTGATGATGGAAGATGGCAATCTAATGCTGGGTGAGAATATCTAATTTTTGCCTGACTAACTCAATTGGTAGAGCATGAGACTCTTAATATCAGGGTTGTGGGTTTGAGAGTATGGTATAGAACACTGTGGACAACATTGGTCATTTATCTTGCCTGCTCCTCCCTAAAGGAGGGCTGCACCTGTGACCTCCTTATTCCTTTTCTCTTTCTGGAGCATAAGATGTTCCTCAGAACCAAGCAGTGGCCTTGGTTCTGCACACCATTGTCAAGCCATAACTATAAACATTGAGCGTTATCAGCCTTAGAAGCAGGCACTGACTGACAAACTTGCTGTTGATTTCAGCAAGTGCAGCTACTTACAGGAGACTCAGCTGAAAGCAAAATTACAAGACAGAAAATTAGATCTATCCTGGCCCAAGCCAGGACATTCCACCCCTTATTCCATACTTGCATCATACTCAGTACAAATTTGAGGGATCACAAGGGTTCAGCCTTTCCTTTGGCATTCTTCTTCACCCTTCTTCACCTGTCCCTGTTTGCTTCTGCATCCTGGGAGGATTCCGTCTGTTCCTCTGCCTGTGGTCCTGATCCGTGCCAGCCTGAATCTGTGTGTTCCTGCCTCCAGCTCCTGACTGCTCCTGACCCCAGGAGTCCAGCCTGGACTTTCCCAGGGTTGCCCTGCAGCCTCGGTGGTGATGTGAGTTACTGGGGGAAAGGGGAGGAACGTGGTATTGTTTTTTCCATATATTTGTATATATTTAATATTTTTTCCTTTTTATCATTACTGATTCATTAAAGCTGTGTAGTTTTGCTTCTAACCCATAAGTCTCTCTCCCTTATTCTCTCTCCTTTCTTTATCAGGGAGGGGGATTAACAGAGAGCATCTCTCATTCAGTTAATCATCACCTCAGCTGTGACACCAGGGTATAAAATTCTGCGGTGGAAACAGCAGACGTGTCAGCAGTAGGCTTCCCAAACCACATCACCTCAGACAAACCCTGTGATTATAGGGAGTTGATTTGAATTTCTGCTCAAAGTCTGAAAACTGTTTACAATGGCTCCTAAGTATCTCTATAAACTGAACTTACACAATAACTAAAGAAACCTGAACACATCACACAACTTTCTTGCTGAGACTGGAAATGTCACCACCCTCTGGAAAACAAATAGCAGAATACTAGGACCATACCATGTTTTTGCTCAACAACATTTTTAATTCTACATTTAAAAAATTCTATTTAACTACTTCTGGTTTTGAATTTTTTGTTTCGATAACACGAATTCATCCTTGCTTCGAGTCCACAAAAGCTCATTCCCATTTCATCTACTGCAGCATACAAATCAGTGAAACTAAAGCATATGAATTTAAAAAGTAACAATTTGTCTGATGAATGTACTTATAGCCTTAAATAAATTTTTATAAAATACTATTATATTTACAATTCTTGCAGCCAATTGAAAACAGAAATTATTTCCTGCCTATGCAAATTATCTCTACTTGTTTTTAATAGGGATCTAAAGCAGATAAGCAAGTATTTTGCAAGTCTTCAATTAATAAGACATTTTTTTAGAAAAGTAACTGTAGGCATCCTAATTATTAAACTGAACATCTGAAAAAGTCAGTTTCCAGCTCCACAGAATCTGAGCACACTGATGATGACGAGTGTGCAGTAAATAATGAAGCCAATACAACACACAGAGGATAAAAAATCCCAGTTCCTTCACTTCCTATACATGGTCCTGATTCCTCCAGGCCCACACTTGCCTCCTTAAAAAAAAATAAATTTGGAGCTGAGAGGAACCTGCACCACACAAAATCCCAGACTTCTGTTAATAGTAAATAGATTTAGAATTAAAAGAGTTAATGAGCTCTCAAAAAGTATTTTTCTCCCTTCCAATTCCTATCTTACTGAAAACTAAAATTTAAACTTCAACATGAAACACCATTCAGTACTCTTCATTTTCAGGCAGGCTAGATCTCAGAAGTTTCTAAAGATGATCAAGAAGAAAGAGACAGAGATCTTTTAAGAATAGGGCTGAAAATGTGTTAGGGCACCAGAGAAGGCAAGTGCTCTCATCAGAAAAGGAACAGACCCTTCCCACTACCTTTTAACACTGAAGTCTTGCCTACACAAGAAACAGTTGAAGCCATCCATCTGCTGCCAGGGGAAGATGAAATGATATTATGACCCAAAGAGAAGTAAGATGAGCCCTGGTGTCCACTTGTGACTGGACACCAACTAGATTAAACTCCATTCATCACAACTCTCTGGACCACAGCCATTCAGTCAGTTTTTCACCAGCTAAGCATGCACCCATCCAAGACAAGCGTAACAAGTTTAATCAGGAAAATGCTGTGGAAAACTGCGTCAAAGGCTATACTAAATTCTGAGTAGACATCTATAGCCTTTTTGTTGGTCACTAAGCAGGTCACCTTGTCATAGAAGTAGATCAGGTTTGTCAAGCAGGACCTACCTTTCCTAAGCCCATGCTGACTGGGCACAATTGGCTTGTTTTCCTGTACATGCCATGTGATGGCACTCAAGAAGGTCAGCTCCATAACCTTCCCTGGCAGGAGGGTCAGACTGACAGGCCTGTAGTTTCCTGGATCCTAATTCCAGCAATTCTTGCAGATAGCCACCACATTTGCCCACCACCTATTACATTGACCACCAGTCAACTCACCTCCCTGATTAGCTAGGACTGCTGATAAAATGATGGAAAGGGGATTGGAGAGTGCTTCCACCTCCCTCAGTACCTTTGGGTGTATCTTACCCAGCCCCATTGACTTCTGTATGTCTAAGTCATGCAGCAGGTCACCAACCACCTTCTCTTGGATTATGGAGGTTTCATTCTGCTCCATCTCCATCTCTTCAACCTTAGGGGGCTGAGTACTCAAAAAACAACTAGTCCTACTACTAAAGACTGAGGCAAAGAAGGCATTGAGTACCTCAATCTCCTCCTCAAATATTTGGTCTGCCTCTTCATCCTGGATGAGAGGTCTATAACAGATCCCCACTGCCTCTCCTGCCTTACTTATCTGTTCCAAAGAGTTTGCAGCCATCCATTGCAGCACTGCAGCTGACTCATCCCACCATGCTTCCATGATGGCAACTATATCATATTTCTCCACCTGCACAACATCTTCCAGCTCCTCCTGTTTGTTGCCCATGCTGCGTGCATTGGTGTAGATGCACTACAGTTGGGATGTTGATCCTGACACCTGTCTGAGGGAAGAAGTTCTAATTTCTATCTGATCATTCTCAGGTACTTCCATAGTTTTTAATGCAAGAAAATCACTTGTGTCTTTGCTGTCACATGGCTCTGCATCCTGTCTCCACTGAGACAGCAGACCAAAGGCCCTCACTAGCACACTACAAATTTTGGTGTACCAACTCCAGGCTTATCTATAGCAACTCTGTCCTTATCCTTTTCCACCTTCAAATTAACTTAAAAGCTCAATCAATGACACCTGCTAACTCTTGCACAAAAATTCTTTTCCCCCTATGAGTCAGCTGTATCCTGTCTGTCACCAGCAGGCCTGGTGTTGTGTGGACTGAGTCATGATCAATAAACCCAAAGTCCTGCTGGTGACACCAGGCTTGAGGCCAGATATTGATATGTTGGCTCTCCCTGCAACTGGTGGGATAGAGAACACTAGCTGTGCTCCCAATCCCTTTGTCAGTCATCCTAAGGCACTGAAGTCTCTCTTGATTGTCACTGGGCTTCTTGCAGCAACTTCACTGCTGCCTACCTGAAAAAACAATAGCAGATAATAACCTGAAAGCAGTCCCAGGGCAGGGAGCTTCCACTTAAAACTTTAACCTGGGCCCCATAGAAGCAGATATCAAAGAGGGTCTGGTCTGCATGTGTGGCCTACTGTATCCTTCAGATGGGAGTCTCCTATGACAACGATTTCTCTTTTTCTTTACAGAGGCAGTTTCACTGCAGGGCACAGGCTGACTTAAACTTGGTGAGATCTCCAGGATAGCTGAACCCTCATCCCCCTTTTTTTTGTGGTGACACTTGCAGAGCCTCATTCCTGTTGTCAGGGTACCAGAGAAGGTGGGGTAGACACAGAAGAGATGCTGCTGCTGTGCTGGGCAGGAACCTGTAGTTAGTGCACCCAGTCCCTTAAGTCACTGTTTTCAGACAGGCAGAGAGAGGCTAAGGGATCCTCCATATGTATCCTGCCTGCCTGCTGGGCCTCTGGAAGGGAAGGCAAAGTGTGCTTATGCATCATAAGTGCAAGTCCTGCAACAGCTAAGCTAAGGAAATCTGGGGTCTTCTTTCACTCTGCGATGATTTCTCAGAGGTTACTTCTGGTTTTATCCCTGGATGTACTATGGACTGCAACTGTAAGTAGTGGATAATCCATAATTTTGACAAATGAAATTATTTCTCTAGTAATTAAATCATAGTTACTAAGAAAATCCATTTACAAAGAATAAACAGAAACTTAAACAGTATAAAAGTAATGTTAAAGAATAACAATATTTAAGACCAATACTAAAACATAGTTTCAAACTCTGTCATAAGTACAGTTATTAAAAATTCATCTTTATTAAATCTTAGCGTCTGGTTGACGTATTTTTCTCCTCTGTGTAAAAGAGCAGAACTGCCTCAGAGAGTATAGTGGAAAAACATTGTCTGTCCAGTGACAAATTCTGGATGCAAATGGTATTTTTACACTAGTGACCTTTTCACAGTAATGTAAACTATGTATTTCTCTCTATTTAAACATATGGGGATTAGAATCTATACTACAAAACAAACAAACAAAAAAACAAAACAAAACCAAACCAAAAGACCACACACACACACAGCCCCTGGCCCCCCACTGCTCCTACACACACACAGGGAAAAAAAAAAATACGCCAGGAAGCCAAATACTCCTTCCATCTTCTTCAGATGCCATTAACAGTGTAATAAAGAACAGCAGCAGAAAGAGCTAAAAAGTATGATTCTCTAAGCTGCAAGGCATGGCTAACCTTGGGGTAAGTAATAATGCCTCAAGCTCCACTCAAAGAGAGAGTAAGCACTATTATGACCAAAAATCCTTGGATTTTCCTCTTCTGCCTACACATGAAGACTTCACCCAACCTTTCTGTATTCTTGGTTTGCGTTGCATTCTTAAAGCAGTTTATCTTCGATATGAGACAGAAGATGTAACAGCCAGGAATCAAGACTGAGAAAGCTCTGTAGCTACGGAAACTTTTGAGTCACATACACCCCCTGATTTCATAGTATAACATGCCCTTAAAAATGTATCACTGCCTAGCAACTGTAACACTAGCTACTGAAAATAATACATTTAACAATCCCTTCCCACCTCTGCCTTCATCCTAGAAAAATAAAAGCCTCAAATCCAAAAGCTCCTATTTCAATTGTTATTTTGAGTAGACTTACATTTTACTACATGGGATTTGACAATAACTTCTTCTTTCATAACTTGAAATGACACTGTGAAGTAGTAGTTTTCTAGAAGTTTCTAGAACTTCTCCCCTCAGAAAGGTGTCAGGATTAACATTGCAACTTGTTCTAGAAAGGCTTTAAAAAGGCAAAATGTTAAGATGTGGAGATGTTACTCAGACTGGGGAGGAATGAGGAAGACAGAGAAGAGTAAACTGAATTGCTGTAGTATTTGGTTATGGTGGGCATACCAGCCCTTTTCCATCGAATTCTCACCATTCAAAACAACTGAATTAGCACTTTTTAGCTGCCATACCATAATATTCTTTTCAAGGACCTCATATATGTCTGGATTACACTACTGAGAAGGTTTTAAGTACTAGACAGTTTGTTTCTCTATTCTGAAAGACAAGAAATCACAGCCCATATATGTTTTGACTGACAGAAATTAGGTAAGCAAGAGCATGTAACAGCTGTAGGATATCAAAACGTCATGAAGAAATAGTGAAATCCCACTAACAAAATTTCATTTAGAAGTATATAAAGTTATACAAAAAAAGCTAGATCAAAGACAAAAAAAATCATGGTTTCAAGCTGCAAAACTCTTGGAATTAAATGCTACTTCAATATATTTGAGACTGTATCAATATAACTAACTCTCAGGGGGAAAAAAATCAGAAGAATCAAAAACTATAGAACAAAGCAACAGATGCATAGAAGGTTGAAGAAGGAATGCACAGATGTAGATTACAGGAGATTGAAATTAAATTTTTTATCCTCCTCTACAAGTACAGCTTTCTCTTCTACTGTGTTTTCCATTACCATTCAGGCCCAATTGCATCTTCAGCCATTAAGTTCTAGTAAAGTAACACCTGTATATCCATTAACTTGTTCTGTTTCAAGGACAAGCTGCTGATCCAGTTCACAAAAAAACAAAACAAAACAAAACAACAAAACAAAACAAAACAAAAAAACCCCACACAAAAAAACCCACCAATGCCTAAACTGCACAGACCAGCTCACAATTTTCCAAAGCCTTGAAGGAAAACTGATCCACCACTTTCTTTTTTTAATGGATTTGCAACTGTGTTACAGTCCTATATTGTAATGACAGCTCTAACGTCCTCTGCATAACCACATTTACTTCCTAAGTGTAGTTCTGACTGATTGGACAAAAAGCTTAAAAGCACATTTATGATGTTTTGACCCTTCTGGAAGGCTGTGGCCACTTGTCAGCACCAGAGTGGATGCACCACTAGGCACTACACACCATATTTTCAGCTGCCAGAGGCCTGTTTGGCTAAACCAGCACCCACCTCTATTTGACTGGCCTCATCAGACATACCTGCTTCTTCCAGACTCCCCAAAAGCAAAGTTTTTTCAAGCCCAAAATGTTAACAATTTCTGCACCCTCGGTGACAGGGAAGGAAGATACACCTTGTGCTCCTCCTCAGGGCTGATGAGAGAAGGGTTAGTTACTCAAACAGGGAGGAAATCAACATCATTCTCTTTTCTCTGCACTGAGGAAGATCTTGACTGAGACCTACTTTTCAGCACAAGCACATTTCTGTTAGTGGAACTGGCTGCTCCAAGGCAACTACACATGAAATCTGCTTCCCAGACATAATTAAACCCTTAATGAAGGCTGGCATTTCTCCACATCTGCAGCTCAGAAAAGAACTCGAAAAGTATTAGTAATTGCACTCTACACAGCTCAGCATCCTCAGATCTTTCTCACCAAGGCAGCTTCCTCAGAAATTACAGTCTGAGCAAGGGAGATGGCAGCAATGCCTGGCTACTGCCACAGGGGTCTCATGAAGTTAAGACAAAATAAATCTATTTATTGATGCTAATCAAATTAACCAGATCACACATTACTGCCAGATCACAAAAATCAAAACCAGATGCATTTTGTCGAAACCAGAAAGCTTTCCATACACTTGCCAGTCTCTACCCACTAAGAAAACAAATTTAGCAGTAAAAAATACACAGAAGAGAGTTCAGAAGAAAACAAAATTAATTGAATTCATCCAAAGACTTTTCATATCTCTATACAACATTAACAGCTAGAACCTCCATACAAAGCCATCCAAGTCAATTAAAACGTACAAAGATGGATATAGTGTAACAGCACTTAAATACATATTTATAAGCAAAACAGAACATAAGTAAAAGATTTTCTAAACATATGTAGCGTAGCAGGTCTCTTCTTTTAAAATTATTTCTCCCTCACTCTCACAGTGCTTTTGTCCCCCTTCCAAACAGAACTCACTTTAAAAAAAAATCGGACATCTCACAATTCTGCAAAAGTTGGCAACTTTGTCTTTTCATATAGCAATACTTAAAATAATTTTATTATGCATTCTTAACCTTATAAAATATTTTCAAAATATTAACACATCTAGGCAGTAGAATCATAGCAGAGAGAAGCAGCAATTAAAAAAGGCAGTTGTAATGTAACATCCATTTCACATTAATAAAATTATAGGAAGAACAAACCATACAATCCTGTAATGTTTCATTCCTTGAAATAAATAAAATATTTAAATATTAATCTATTAACATATTTCTCCTTTTTGCTTGCAGACAGAGAGTAAATGGCTCCTTTCACTTAATTGCAGAAGCTATTATTGAGTTAATGTATTTCAAAGACTCTGACAAGCATTTCTGACCAGGAAATGGAAGACCTAATTACTTTTCTCTCATGTTTTATAAAGAGAAAATTAATGTTCCATGGAATCTAGATAAGAGGGACTCTATAATGCCAGATAATAGTATATTTAAAGTTATTCAGCTTTATCTTTTTGTTCCTTCTCAAGGAAGGATCATTTCTCATGCAATACAGTATCTTTCTATTCTGATATCCAAGTTTAAGTGCAGTATTTAAGGTTCCATTCATCTCTCTCTGTTAAGGTGTTCAAACTAAAGTAAAAGCCATGTTGGTCTGTTCTCTGTTATCCATCAGGCAAAGGAATGATTTGGACCTCACTCCAAATATCTGACCTTTGAATAAATGACATTATAAGCACGCGTAGACTAATTTCATTTTTCTTTGCTATACTACAGCATAATTTTGGTTCTAATTTCTTAAATTCAGGACAAAAAGTGCTGAGGATGAGATGTCTCTCACAGACACATGTTTTAAAATGAAAGTAGGAAGCCACTGAAAAGATTTTAAATATGGAAGTTGATTTTTAAAAAGCAATGAAAATCATAAATAATGATACATTTCTCATGATTCTGTAGGTTGCTTTGGGGTTATACTAAGATTATCATTTTACTACCACCTTTGTCTGGACAGACCTTGAAACCCTCTACAGGTGGGTTATTCCACTGTTTTTCTGAGCCAAATGCTCTGGTTTTACACCAGCCTTCCAGGGAATAATTCTTCCATTATGACCAATCTATACATGCATGAAACTTCATGCAGCTGAAACATCAGAATTGGCCTTACCAACATATTCCTCATTTGTTCATGTAAAGTGCCTGTTCAGTAAATATGAGCTTGGGAGAAAGTATCCAGAGGCCCAGTAGACAGAATAACTTAAGAAAAAAAGGGACGATAAAGGAGCATGTGAAAGAAGAGGAATATGACAGCACAAGGTACATTGAAAGGCAAGAATTGCTTCTTAATAGTGCCTGCTGCAATTATGTCTCATTCAAATAGCTGCAAGTAATTGAGCTGAAGATATGGCATTCAGTTCTAAAACTCTGCCACTGATACTTTTTTATTATTTTTAGTAAAATTTTATTTAAATTATTCTCTATTCTTCAAGTTAGTTTTAGGACTGACTTATTACTCTTGCAAGAATAGGCAACACATTAGAATCAATGACTCTTGCTTTTTACTAAATCCATGTCCAAGTTTTGCTTTTATTTGCTTTGCATGTACCATCTGTCTTTGTATTTTTGGCCCTTAAAATTATTTTTAATAAATGTATTAAGAATCATAACAAAACGACATAAGCTATTAAGAAAAATAAAAATCTTTTGGGGAAAAAATAAGGAAAACGGGTATCTAATTTCTTTAAAAGGTATTGAGAAAATCCATTTTTATTCCTGAATGTATTGTGAATTCCATTCTCCAGGATCATAAGACATCGACTAAAATTTACCTGGTGGTGCTGAATCTCTTCAAACAATTAGGTTACTTAATCTAATTCAGTTTGAAATGGACTTCTGAATGACTGTTATTTTAGACTGGAACTGTCTGCTGAACCTACAGTTCCAGCATCTTTGCAGGCATGCAACCTTTTCTGACCAAAAGACTGTAGCTTATATGTAAGCATATTTGAAGACACAATTAACAGACTCTTATGTATCAGGATGTCATGGGTTGACTGTGGCTGAACACTGGGTGCCCACCAAAGCTGCTCTATCACTCCCACCCCTCAGCTGGACAGGAGGAGAAAAGTAGGACAAAAGGTTCGTGGGTGGATATAAAGAAAAGGAGCTCACTGACCAATTGCCATCAGGAGCAAAACTTTGAATTTATTACCAGCCAAATCAGAGAAGGGTAATGAGAAATAAAACTACATTTTAAAATACCTTTTCCCCCACCCTTCCGTTCTCCCCGAGCTCAGGTTTGCTCCTGGCATTTCTACCTCCTCTCTGCAGCAAAACAGGGGGACAAGGAATAGGGGTTGCAGTCAGCTCAGCACATGCTGCCTCTGTTGCTCCTTCTTCCTCAGGGGGAAGAACTCCTCACACTCTTCCCCTGCTCCATTGTGGGTCCCCCACAGGATCACAAGTCCTTCAAGGAAATCTGATGCAGCAAGGGCTCCTCTCTTCACAGGGCCAGAGCCCCTGCAGGAGCCTGTTCCAGTGTCAGTACCTTCATGGGCTGCAGGTGGTTATCTGCTCCAGCATTAACCTACAGGGGCTGCAGGATGACAGCCTGCCTCACCACTGTCTTCACCATGAGCTTCAGGGGAATCTCTGCTCCAGCTCCTGGAGCATCTCTTCACCCTGCTTCACTGGCCTCGGTGTCTGCAGAGTTGTTTCTCTCACATATTCTCACTCCTCTCTTTTGGCTGTTGTTCCACAGCATTTTTTTCTCCCTTC
The DNA here is from genome assembly GCA_038090715.1 of Florisuga fusca. NCBI lineage: Eukaryota > Metazoa > Chordata > Aves > Apodiformes > Trochilidae > Florisuga > Florisuga fusca. The sequence goes on from JAAWXA010000012.1 coordinate 22,095,220, forward strand.
TTAAACGTATTAGCACAGAGGTGCTACAACCACTGCTAAGCCAGCAGCAGGTGAGTTTTGGAGCCAGTTTGAACTGGCTCTGTAGGACTTGAGGGAAGCTTTTAGCATCTTCTCACAGAAGCCACTCCTACAGCTCCTTGCTTCCCCTCCAAAAACCTGGCCACACTAACACACAGGGTAAAGACTACAGCATTTATGCCCAAGAAGGCACTTTCCACTACTAGATGAATAAGAGAGTTTTCTGACTCAGTTCTCTTATGTTGTCAATCCTGAAAGGTAAGCACTAATCTGCATTCATGTACACAGATTTTTTTCTCAGGACCAAATGAACCAGTGAATGATCTTGGCTGACTTCCTACACACTATAGGCAAAGAAAAATTCATCTGTAATTCTAAAGCAACTCTATTGAGATGATGTTCTGTTTCCAAGCTCCTCAGCAGACTAAACACTAACTAGTCTCTAAAAAATGACTAATAGTGCTGGCAAGATGAGGCTTTAGCATGGCTGAATGACTCTTCCACTCATACAAGCACAAAATTACGACCTTCTGTCCTGGTTTGGGCCAGGATAGAGATAATTTTCTGTCTCGTAATTTTGCTTTCAACTGAGTCTCTTGTAAGTAGCTGTACTTGCTGAAATTAACAGCAAGTCAGTGCCTGCTTCTAAGGCTGATAACACTCAGTGTTTATAGTTATGGCTTGACAATGGTGTGCAGAACCAAGGCCACTGCTTGGTTCTGAGGAACATCTTGTACTCTGGAAAGAGGAAAGGAATAAGGAGGTCACACCTGCAGCCCTTCTATAGGGAGGAGCGGAGAGGATAAATGACCAGAATTGACCAAACAGAGTATTCCATCCCATACACGTCATACTTGGTATAAATTTGAGGGATCATGAGGGTCAAACCCCTTCTGCCCTCTTCCTTCTTCCTTGCTCTGGCTTTTCACCCTCATCTGTCCCTGTTTGCTTCAGCATCCTGGGAGGATTCCGTCCCTTCCTCTGCCTGTGGTCCTGATCCATGCCAGCCTGAATCTGTGTGTTCCTGCCTCCAGCTCCCAACTGCTGCTGACTCCAGGAGTCCAGCCTGGACTTTCCCAGGCTGCCCTGCAGCCTCAGTGGTGATGTGAGAGTTACTGGGGGAGAGGGGGGAGGAACATGGTATAATTTTTCCCTATATTTGTATATATTTAGTAATTTTTCCTTTTTATCATTACTGTTGCATTAAAGCTGTGTAGTTTTTCTTCTAACCCATAAGTCTCTCTCCCTTATTCTCTCTCCTTTCTTTATCAGGGAGAGGAGAGGGATTAACAGAGAGCATCTGTCATTCAGTTAATTGCCAGCCCAGTATTAAACCCTGACTGACACCTTCAGAGCAGCCCTGGGGCAATCCTCATAAAAGCACCTGCAAGCCCTAATATGGCATTATAATTTGCAGAAAGGGTCTCATCTTACACCTCCCAACACTGTAAGTAAATTTACCTCTGGGAGAAAATTGCTTCAAGTAATCAGAAAACTTAACAAAATGCAGAAGTGTCCAACAGACAAAATTCACCTCTGCTCTCAAACACAGACTGAGCTTTAGGCAGAACAGACATCTGCTTTTCCACCCACAGGGAACCTTTTTTAATAGATGGATTGTTAAACGCATAAACTTGTTTCAGGAAAAAATGGGAGTAATATGTGAATCTGTATTCAGACTAGGAACAGCCAGCAGATGAGGCAGGCATTTCAACACACACAGGAAATATTGCAGGACAGTAGATCAGAGAGTGGAAATGAATGAAATTATGATGTTCCACTGAAGTGGATTAGACTGTTTAGATTTCCTGCAAACTTCCTAACTGGGAGTTTAATGAAGCAAAGACATAACAAAGGGACAAACTCCAACATCACAAAATCTCTAACTTTCACATGGAAAGGAATCTCACAATGTCCTGCAACGCTGCTCTCTGGGCATGTCTTTGCAAACCAAATATATCTAACTGTAAACTAGCCACAGCCACAAAAATGAGAAATTCTGGAAAAGCAGACACACCTGCAAAAGCTCTAAGGCAGAGGCAAGAATTCACAATCTTCCTCTTAAAAGCAGGTTACAAAAAACCCAAGGGTAAAAATACCTCCTCCTTGAATAGCTCAAACTGGACTGGTCTTTGCATACCCAAGTGTGATGCCAGGGTATATAAACCAGTCCCTAAGTATTTAAATCAAACAGTCTGGTAGCAAGCAGTAAACATTCTTCATCAGTTATGTTACTGTGCAAACTCACCAGGAGAATGCAAATTAGCACATATTAGGCTGATTATTTTCTAATGAGAATGGTGTATAACCATAATTGGGAACACTGAAAAGTAGAAACAGCAATAGAAAACTGTGCAGTTAAACTATGATCCTCAATTCCTTTATCAAGTATAGAAAGGGACCTAAATAACAGCAAGATTCCAAGCACATCAGAAGAAACATGTGCAAAGCAAAACACACCTTATGTAAATATCTAGTGAAGTTGAAATGCAAAATATATAAACCTAACAAAACAGAAAAAAAAACCCAAACAAAAAAAAAAAAACATTAAAAAAACACTGTAATGACAGGAAAACTGCTACATTCTAAAAAATAACACAGAAAATCCCTTTCCTCCCCAAAGATGCAAAAGAAAAACCATTAATTCTCTGTAGTACAATGTTTAATTCCACATGGTTTGGGAATAATTCAGGTAACCAAATACATTCAAAAGCTGAAATACAGGATTTTTTTTTCAGCTTACAGGAGTAATGGCATACAGACAAACATTTTAAAGGGCTCATCTGGGAAACCTGAATATTACAGAAAATGAAAAAAAAAAAAATCAGCAAACCCACCAGTTCATAACAAGGCACAACAAAGCAGAGTCTATTGCAGAGTCAACAAGCTTAAGGCTGATAATCCATACCTACTGAAAAGAACTAAACCATCAGAAAAATATTAAAGGAATCTAAGCAAAAGGGCACTGGTTGGAACCACATGGGGAACAACACTGATTTGAATGACTACAAAATGCAGCAGCCAAAGCCCACCAAGCAGTGACAATACACTGTCTCTATTGGCTCATCCATGGCAAGCATCCATTCCCACATATTGCCCATAGGTCCCAGAGGGGTCAGCCTTGCTGGTTAGCAGGGTCTACAGCATCAAGAACTGCCCACATTTTCACCTCAGACCCCCTCCTGCATTTTAGAAAATGCAGCTGTAGCTACCTGTTTTGCCCAGAGGAATCTTAACTTCTCAAAATAACAGTATTTAAGAAATACAAAAACAATCTACTTCTGTTCCCTCTCCCCCAAAATAGTCGTATGTCAGGCCATTCTTCCTATGTATGCACACATATGGAGAAAGATGGGTCCCTTTTTGTAGCTGCAGGGACAGAAGCAGTCCATGTCCAGACCAACACCTAGAGCACCAGCTGGTGTAAGGGCATTGCCAACCACAAACCTAAGCACTCTGATGATGCCATTGAAGGGCCATCTGCAAAGCACATTAGCTTTCCCAGATTTTTGTTCTATTTTTTTGCAATAAATCACATCTTTTTCACACTTTTTGGTCACAAGGCCTACATTTCTGCTGTCACAGCATGAAAAGCCCCCATCTAGAGTTTCAGGCAGATGTACTGCTCTTCCGTGGCAACCTCCAAAAGCAACTACCCAGTGTCCCCTAAGTGCACCCAAAGCTACCCACAACACTTCAGCTGTGCACTGCCCTAACTGCTTCTAGGCTCTAAGGTTCTGAGAAAAAACACTTGCCAAATCTGAGTCATAATTTAAGAAGAAGAAACCACCTCACTTGCTACCCAGAGGTAACTACCACTGACACATCTGGTTCCAAATGGTTCCCCATGGGGCACAGCCCTGCCCCACAGTGCCTTGGGAAAAGCATATTTAGGAAAGGGTAAAAACCACTGTATGGTAGGGAGAAGTGAGGAAAAATATGTCCTGCAGACAACAAGGTTGGTGGAGAAGGAGGGAAGAATAAATAATATATCCATATAAAATAAATTATAACCTATTATTATATACTGTATCACTATTTTTATAAACAAAATTTGCAGTTTATTAAGACAGTTTAAAAATAATTATTTTCATGTTGTTGTTATGTTTTGAGTGTCTTTTCATTACTAGTGTAGAAAATCCCTGGTGCAGCTTGCAGATCATTGATATATTTATGCAACTTAAGCAAACTAGCAATCTCCTTGACTAAATCCCACATACTTACTTCTTATTGTTGTCATTATTCCAACATGTGATGCCTGGTGCACTGAAGTTAAGTCAGTATACTAAATTCCCAGAAGTAAATGTTACCCAGTTTACAAGAGGAAGTCAGCTTCTTCAAATTCATCCCTGAACAGTTCTACCTTTCTTTTGACAAGAGGTTATTATTTTGTGACTGTGTATTATTTCAGCAAAAGGAAAAACTAAAACAAAACTAAATCAAAGCACTTCCTCAAAGCTTCAACAAGAAAAAATAAGGTTTCTAGGACACCTCAGAGTAGCATGGTAGCAACTAAATAGACAGATCCCTGCACATGTTTCTGTCTGCAAACATCTCATTGCAGAAAATTGTTTCAGGTCTCTCTGATTCAAGTAGGTGGAGAAAAAAAGAACAAACTGTAGTGACCACCCAATTAACCTGCAGAGCACAGACTGAGAACATAAACATAATAGCATTTCCCCTGCACTCATGCTCTGAAATATGTCTGAAGACAACAGAAGTATTTAGAAGCACCCATGTGAAGGCTACTGCCTAAGGCTCATCTTCAAAAGCAATTTACGGGACTTGCAGACTTTCAAACAAACCTATAGAATTCTGCTCTGTAATATTACAAGACTCCGTGCTTCAAAGAGTTTAATTCCCTTTCTACTGTCTCCTCTGGGGACCTTCCTACCCTATGCGACCTAGTCACCTGGTAGTAATGACACTGCCAGGGATAGATGTAACAGATCAGAAATATCTCATTTCTAGGAGATAAAGTAGTCAAAGACTTGGGTGGCTCCCTCTTCAATCCCCAAGACAAAGTGAAAAAAAACAAGGGGCCAATGCATAACTGAAAATGAACACCTGGCTGCACAAACAGCATCCACAGAAGGGTTTTAATTTTCTCAACTGAGAAAGACTGCTTGGCAAAGGAAGGGTGGCCCAAAAAAAGAGAGATGGGGAAGCTGCTCAGAATACTACCTCAGCAACAGCCAAAAAAGGCCTCAAACTAGTTTGTGAAGAAACTAATGGGAAAGGCTCTGACAGATTAAGATAATAATAACTTTGTCTTAGAACTGACTCTAGGAATCAGACAAATATGGGAGTAGGATTAGGGAAGAAAAGAAGATAGAATGCCAAAAGATAGCTCATGATTTCCCCACATATGTCAGAAATACCACAGTATGTCATACCCAGCATCACTAAACTTTGTGGGGCAACTATAAACAACTGTAATAGTGACACAGAAGGTGACAGCTTTCTTATGAAGGACAACCATGGGGAAAATAAGAGTAACAAAGAGTAACAGGGTTTGATATCGTGCTTTAGGAACAGTGCATATATTCTGAAATTCAAGAAAAGATCACAGAATCACAGAATGGCTAGGGTTGGAATGGACCTTAGAGATCATCTAATTAAAACCCCTCTGCCATGGGCAGGGACACCTTTCACTAGATCAGGTTGCTCAAGGCCCCATCTGACATGGCCTTGAACACTGCCAGGGATGGGGCAGCCACAATCTCTCTGGGCAACCTGGGACAGAGTCTCACCACCCTCACACCAAAGAATCTCCTCCTAATATCTAATATAAATCTCCCCTCTTCAACATTTAAACCATTTCCCCTTATCCTCTCACTACACCATCATGTAAAAAGTACCCCAGCTTTCTTGTAGGTCCCCTTCAGATACTAGAAAAGTCACTATAAGGTCACCTCAGAGCTTCCTCTTCTCCAGGCTGAACAACCCCAACTTGCTCAGCCTGTCTCCACAGGGGAGGTGCTCCAGACCTCTGATCATTTTAGTGGCTCTCCTCTGGACATGTTCAAGGAGCTCAATGTCTTTCTTATGTTGCGGACTCCAGAACTGGACACAGTACCCCAGGTGGGGTCTCACAAGAGCAGAGTAGAGGGGAAGAACCCCCTCCTTTGACCAACTGTCTGTGCTTCTTTTGATGCAGCCCAGTACACAGCTGGCTTTCTGGGCTGCAAGAGCATATTGACAGGTGATGTTAAGCTCCTGGTCTACCACATCCCCCAGGTCCTTCTCCTCAGGGATGTCCCTAGTCCTTTCTCCTCCCAACCTGTATAAATGCATGGGATTGCCTCAACCCAGGTGCTGAACCTTATACTTGGCCTTGCTGATCTTTATGCAGTTTGCACAAGCCCACTTCTCAAGCCTGTCAGTGTTCCTCTGGCTGCCATCCCTTCCCTTCACTGTGTTGACTTCACAATGCAACTTGCTGTCATCAGCAAACTCGCTGAGGGTGCATTCAATTCCACTGTCCATGTCACCAACAAAGATATTAAGCAGCACTGGTGAGAGTACTGACCTTTGAGGAACACCACTCATCAGACATCTCCATTTCATCACAACTCTTTGGGTGCAACCATCCAGCCAGTTCATAATCCAACAAGTGGTGCACCCATCAAACCTGTACAGTTCCACTTCAGAGATTAGAATGTCATGCGAGACAGTGTTGAATGCTTTGCACAGGTCCAGGTATAAGATAAAAGAGTAGACTGTAGTTAAGATGAAAGGCAGGGATGAAAACAAGAAATGCAGTAGTACAGGTGAAACAGATTCGCAAATTTTGAAGCAAAGAGAGACATTTTTTCTTAATTAGTTATCCCAACTACCCAAAAGGTGGTAAAATACAAGAAACCATTAAATTGGGCACTGTGTGAGAAAGTGATGCAAAACAGTTAACAGAAGCATGTTGAACTTTGTTGCTTAGGACAGTCTAGAAGGTGACCAGGAAAGGATATGTTGCTCTGACTAAACAGGGAGGATTTAGTGTTGAAAATCAAGATGTGATAGATGATTGCATCATAATCACAAAACAATGAAACAATGACATTTAGCATTGTACAAACAGCAGGATTTTGGTTGTAACAGGATGAGGATAACAGACTTGGGAGAGACACGGAAAAAAGAACAAAGATTTACAAGATGCTTAGAATACAAGGCCTCTGAGTAAAGACTGAAGGAAATGAGTTTGTTTAGTCCCCTAAGAAAAAAATAAACTTCCTAAAAAGGCAACTAAAATACTGAGAGACAATTTTAGGGAAAAACAAAACAAAGCAAGGAAACAAACAAAACAAACACACAATTGTAACTTTAAAGGATAATGAAGTTTTAAGACTGATTACTTCTGAAGGCCATGGAATCTCTTGTCTCCTTATCTGGACACCTAAGAAGGGATTAGAAAATATCTAATCAAGGATGATTTAAGTGATTCATCATACCTGTATACAGAGGAATGAGCTGGATTCATGTCTGGAAAAACCTTCTGGCCCTTTACTTCTATATTAGTGATAAGCAGATTTCCCAATAGTAATTCTTGATTATTAAAACATTCATAGACATCTTTAAGGCAAGCAAATCAAGGGATTCAGCTCTACATCTTTCATGAAGGCACTCATTTATTTCCAAGTAAATTGAACAGAAAGACTTCAGTAAGAAATTAATTGTATGTAAAAGAAATTGTGAGTAATAAGTCAAACTGGAGCACAAGGCCTCATAACAGCTAAGTCCCTTGTAAGGAACCATGGCAGCCAACTGCAGAAATTTGAAAAACAAGTTACTCTCTTGCTCTGGCATGTGCTCCAGCACAGATCATGATGACCTGAATCTGGGCAGAGATTGAGGGGTAAAATAGCATAATTATACCTAGGAACAGAAGAATTAGAAACCAAATCCAAACACTCCAAGCTTGCAGCAATAGGTGAATTTTGGGCTGCCAAGCCACTCACACTGAGACAATCTAGTTGCTAACACTACGTAAGACCTACATTGCCTGTATGAAATACGAAATGTGGGTATAAATGTAGCAAAATGTCAAAAAGAACCAATGTCAAACACTTACGAGAGGTCTGTTTCCTTGGAAAGAGACAAGGAGGTGCAAAGCAAATGAAAACCTTGTCCCACACTATGCAAGAACTTGAGAATAAAATAACAAATAGAGAATAAAATGCAAAATCAAATAGAGAAAAAAGCAAGGTGGGTCTTCCCAGGTGGTTAAGTCTGGAGGAAATCCCATTCAATGACATCCAGGACTCTCCATCATGCTTATCATCTTGAGATTTGGGAGAGATGGGCAGGAAATAGATTTAAACCTCAGTTCTTAGAAGACGAAATTTAGGAGTAATCACACATATGATTCTAGAATCCACATTCTGTATCATTATAAAATTGTAAATTGGTACATTTGATTGCCTAGTGTATAGATTATTTTGCATAAACTATTTTGGTACTCCACCTATTTCCTTTCACAACTGCTCATTAATCAATACTCATCTATAGCTCACATCAGCTGAGTTTTAAGCCTCTGTTCTAAAGGGGGAACGTCAAACCCAGGCAATAACAGAAATGTACCTATATAGCAATTATTTCTGGTATTCTTATATGATGCAAAAGTGAGATTTTGTGATAAAATCTCACCCTCAAAGCAGCACAGAGAGAAAATGTCAGGGGCAAATAGTACACTGCCCTAGCTACCCCTCCTAGGAGCCATCAGCCCATCAAAGCCCCATCTCCACAAGCCCAGAGAAGCACAGGGACAGACAGTGGTAGACAGGAACCCAAACCACAGACTCCTAGGGAAGTAACACCCTGCCTGGGCCCCTCCCATGTGCAGATGTGAAACCCACCAAAAGGAGTGCTTGGGAGCTGGAACACCTTATGGACAAAGGAGCAGGATGAGGTCCCTCCCTGGTGCTGCCTGTGCAGGAGTCTGTGTCTCCACTTGATCTGCATGGATAAGGCACGCGTGGTGTTCACGTGTGCACTGTACACGGGTCTGCTGGCAAGAGAGGCTCAGCCTTGCTACTGGATGGACATGGGGCCATGGAAGAGAGCAACAGCCTCACCTCCCTCAGGCCACCAGATCTGGTATGATCTATTTTCCTCTAGCAGTGTAGTATCAAACCAAACATGGACAAGACTGTACCTGCTTTGTAAACCTGACAGGCCAGCAATACGCTGTGCTCTGACCATGCTAAATGAAAATCAGTTTCATTTATACTATAACGGGTTAAAAATTATTAAATGAAATAGTGTTAAGAAAGATGAAGTACTTCTACCCATAGCCACTAGGGAACTTTTTTTCTGAAAAAATACTGTAAGAGTACAATTTTCTACATTAAGACCAAAAAAGATAGAGGTAGCTGCAACACTTAAGCACTTTCTATGATAAACTTTGTACCGCTGCTTCAAGTCAGTAATAACTTAATCATTTTTGTACTGAGATGGAAAGGGATGCTCCAAATACGAAATTCTTGTTTTCTGTCTAATCCCTTCTTGACAGTGGGAAAGTCACATAAAATATCTCATTTAGTTTCCCTACCTATAGTAAGCAAATAGCATGACACAGGAATTTATCAAGATACTTGACTGCAGTGAAAAATAATCAGAGCACAAGCACATGCAACAGCAGTAATTAAATCAAACATATCTCAAGCACATTAATTATATGTAATATGAATTTTTCACTGCTTGCTTAATCAGGCATAATGCACCTGACAGACATTTAAATATCTATAAAGAGGGACTGTGAATTTAACTGTAAAATATATCACCAGATTCTCTGTGTACCCTGAGAGAAACGCAGAAGGTTAGGAAAAGAATGATTTTATTTCCTTTAAAATGACTGGACAGCACTTGGAGAATGCCAAGGTATGCTTATGAGACAGTGAGAACATGATACAAATGGAGTGAGTTGAGTCACTCTTTGTGATGCAAGATCATAAGGTACTCCAACTAGTAAATAGCTGGTAGCAAGCTCAAGTGGTTCTGCTCTTTGTTTGAAACTGATGCTAAGTTTTTCAGCTGAATTTCTCAGTTTATATGGACAGTCCTATTTGCTGTAGCATCACTAAAGTGAACAGACTTCAGGAAGAAGTCAAACTATTTGTAAATGTCCCTACATAGTATGGGAAATACTTCTAAGGCCAGAGAGCAATTCAGCAGTTTCAAAGCACAGCAGTTCCACTCCCACCGCAGAGCAGACCCAGATTCTCTTCAGAAAGCTCACAGGGAAAGACACAGACTGATCCCCTTAATCCACATATGCTGTCTATCTAATCTTGAAACTACTTTGCAAGGAAAACTGCCAGTGGCTTCAATGAGAGCTTTAGAAGTGGTTGCAGGTTTTGGCACCTGCTACAAAATATTTGAACCCCAGTTCTTTTTCCTTTAAAAAATTTCTTGGAAAAAGTGACATGTAATTATTCTTGGTAGAATTTAACAATGGCATTTTATTAAGCCCGCTCAACTCAGCAGAGTGGGGTGACAAAGTCTAAAAAAAACTTTCAAACATAAGTTTTGTATTAACAAGACCACCTTACAATTCATATAAAAGACTACATCATCTTTAAAACAGGATTTAAAACCCTGCAGTCTCACATATGATGGCCTCAACACAATGGCCCATTTAACTTTTTTTAATTTTATCAGGGTTTAACATCACTTGTTCTAAGCAATTTATTTTCTAATTCCACAGACAGTGGGGGAGACAAGCTTAAGAGAGTTTGTTCTCAGAGCAAAGGATCAGATATTTCCTTCCAAATGGTAATCACATGTATCAGTCCCATCTTCTCAGATAACTACGTAATCCCATGGGATTAGATTTTGGTGGAACCATAACAAGCAGGATACCAGCTGGCTTTCTGAAACACAGACTCCTGTTTCAAAAGGCAAACTTGTGCACTGCCCTCCAGTGATGGCATATGATCAACAGGTTACCGTCTGCATGCTTACTTTCTCAGCAGACAATCCCAGAGCAGAATGCACATGGAAGAATGGAAAACAACTTATATTTCAACTATTTAAGATCAAAAGTTGCAGACACACTAGCAGGCTGATTGAGTGCAGTGCAAAGACAAACATGAAAATCTTACAAGGGCAAGCCTATCCAATTCACACTTCTCAAATGCAGCTGAGAGACAAAAATCCCTCCCTCCATCTGTAAAGTTCAGCCACATTGACTTCAGTCATGCAAGCTGGACCTCAAAGTCCAGGCTGAAAACCAAGGAAGTCTCTGTGTATACACAGAAGGATCTGTTCCTGTGGTCCTCCTGCTGATTCAAGAGTCCACTGGGGACTGAACTTTACATTGCACAGCATCTAGCTCTACATGAGGCAAACTCATTAGCGAAAAAAATTGTAATTTTTTACTGCTGATTTGAAGTATATCTTCACAACACACTTTTAAGACATGTTCTGATAAGACTGGAAAAGTACTTGAACACTGGAAGCCTGAAATATTTTAATGTGAACCAGATTAAGTATATCATTGTGAAAGATACCATCAAAGTTTCTTGTCTTCACCTCCTTGGCTTTAACCATAGAAGTACATTAAGGGTTGCTTTTCTAAATACAAGTGTTGTTTTGCCCTTCTAGTCTAATTTATATGTACAAGTTCAGCATTGAACAAAAACCTCTAAAATGATCTAAGTTTAAACTTTGGTTAAAGGTTACTAGGCACAAAGAAGAACACAGAACTTAAAAAAAAAAAAAAGTGAAAACCTTTAAGGATCTGTAAGACCAGGATAATAAATATAATTAATAAAGATACAATTTAGAGGAATGAAATATCTAATTTCATTGATTTAATCATTTAGACTGTTTGGTTTCTCCATATTTCTAATGCCCTCTATACCAGTGCATTTGAAGATTTATTGCTTGACAACTAGACATTAGCTTTAAATGCTATAAATACATCTCATATGAGCCAAGAGGGCAGTCAATATGCTCCCTCATGCATTAGCCAAAGGGAAATAGTTACACGTACTCAATACAGATGGCTCTCTCAGTCTGTGTAGCCCATGATTGCTTCTGTTTGGAGTTCCCAGGAATCAAGATCAGAATTCAAGCAGCAAACCAAACAAACTCATAACTAAACCACAATCATGCAGACCCTCACCTGGAATCTCACAGAAAAAACAAACTGGCACAGAGACAAGGCACAAGGATATAATTAGGACAAGCCTTCTAGCTCCTTGCAAGAAGAGTCTAAGAAACCCAAAATTTACCATAATAAAATAAAAACCTGAGAAGTTGGAAGTGAAAAAAACCAACCACTTTAAAGTACGATGTTGGTAAAAGGACAAATAAGTATAAAAAATACCAGGCAAGAAAAAGGTTGTTTCTGCAGTGTCTTTCAAATGGGAGTTCCAGTGGAACCAGTGAAACAATGTCAACTGTAGCTGTTCTTAAAACACCAGTACTTTATGTACAGGAAAATTTGGGACATCAGACACTTGTGAAAACACACCAAATTGCTGAAGCATGGTGTTTCTATATAAGTTTTCTGGCCTTCCTGTTTGCCCTTCTAAAATCTAAATCCTTTGTTCCTGAATTAACTTTAATTGTGCTCAGCACTATCCCAAACTCCACAATATTGTGGTCACTGCAATCAGGATATCACAGAGGTTTTCTTATTTAGTGAGTAGTAAGTCCAACTGTGCCTCATTCCTGGTGGGCACATCCAACATTTGTGTGAGGAAGCAGTCTTCTACACATCCCAGAAACTTGACTGATGTCAGGAGAGCTGCAGTGTTGTTCTTCAAAAAAACTTTTGGATAGTCAAAGAAGAGGTTTTGTTGACCCAAAGCTTGCCTGATCGATCTGAGTATCACTTTATTGGTCACATAGTCTTGGTTTGAAGGATGGTGACAGATGCTTACTACAGTAAGGTCACCCTTAAAGACGACACCTCTGATTTTCACCCAGAGGCATTCAATGGGGCTACCTCAATTACCATAGTTGGCTTCTATAAATTCAGCATTTTCCTTAACATAGGGTGTGACTCTTCCACTTCTTTTCCCCTTCCTGTCTTTATGGAACAGCCTAAAGGCTTCTATCACAATTCCCCAGTTGTGTGGATCATTCCACCATGTTTCAGTTATTCCTGTGATATCATCACTATCTGACTGGGCACAGAGATCCAGTTCCTCCTGTTTATTCCCAAGACTGCACGCGTTTGTATACATAAACTTCAGGAGGCTGACCATTTGCTTCACATTTAAGGAGACTGCTGAGGCACGGTTTAACAGATAGGCATTTAGCTAATCAACATTTTCACAACATGCAACTTAGTCTTTCACTAATAAAAGGCATGTGAGGATCTAGCTTTTCATCATTTTCAGCAAACAACTATTGCAGGCAAAACAATCTTGACTCAGGAAATTTTACTTCATTTCACCTATGGCCCATTAATACAAACTTCTTATTACTGATTTGAGTATTGAGAAAAAAAAATAAACACTTCAGGAAGCACTTTTCCTCTCCCTTCTCCAGGCTCAACTTCAGCCCAACACTTTTCCTCACCCTTTTTTGCTTCAGTTTCTCTCTTTTTTTACCACATGACACTTTGTCCTTCCCAGTTCCTGTGATTAAGTAATAGGCAATATAGGAGGATGAAGACAGTGTTGTTTGGTTTCTTCCTGCTGCTCCTTGCTTCCTAGTTGTCTTCCTGCACTGCTGATGGCTCCTGATTAATTTCCCTCCCTCCAACTTGAGCTCCTCCAGGGTCTATAAGAGGTGCCTCTGCCTGGTGTGTGTCCTCCAAGACCTGTGATGTCTTGGGTCAACAAGCCCCAGCCTGGGCTGCTGGGAGCTGCAGTCCTTTGGGAGTCACATTAGTCCAGTGTGGGTCATGTCATTCCATCACTGCACCTCTAGCCAGATGTCTCTGTTCCTCCTCCCCTCCAGCAGCTACTCCCTTAAATAGGTTTAAGCAGCAATGACGTGTGCCTCTCAGACTGGCTGAGGTTTTGGTGCAAAACAGGTTTCTTTCATGAGTTTTAGAGCTGGCTGGAAGTGGCTAAAACTGCATGTATTTGGGTTTTGTGCTAAGGTTTTGTTAGCAGGGAGGCTTCAGGGACTGGCTTCTCTGAGAAGAGAGCAGGGGTTGCCCCATGGTATGTAACAGAATAACCCATGAAGGACTGTGGGCCACAGGAGGGACCCCACTCTGGAGCAAGGGAACCACTCTGGAGCATGGGAGAAGGAAGAAGCAGCAGAGAGATGTTACAGACTGACTGCAGTCTCCCATATTTCCCATTCCCCTGCACTGTACAGGGTCAGGAGAAGGCAGAGGAGTCATGAATGAAGGAGTGAAGTTGAGCCAGGAAAGAAGGGAGTAGGGGAAAAGTGGGTTAGTTTTGTGTTTGTTTCTCACCGTCCTACTCTATTTTAAGTTGGCAATAAATTAATTTTTTTTCCAATCTATTCTGTTTTACAGATGACAGCACCTGATAAGTGATTTTACTACTCTTTATCTCAATCCATGAGCTTTTTCACCTCATTTTCTCTGTCCTGTGGAAGATCATCAATGTGAGAGAGCTGAGTGGGCAGCTGGCAACAAGCCAAGCTCAAACCCACCACAGTCAGACATGGTCTTTACAGAGCTGCTCTCTGTCTCCTTTTGTCCCTTCCTGTTTCATTTTCAGGGGCTCTGCAACCCCTAGAGCACGGCTCAGTCTTTTTGCTGTTAAAATTTAATCAGGTCCCCATTGTTCAGTTCCCCTGAACAGCAGCCCTGCCCTCCAACATATCAATTAGTTGTGTAGTGTTGTTTGCTAAAATTTATCAAAGTATCTTTTGTCCTCTGCTCTGGATTACTGAACACAAGTCCCCAGCATATATCTCTCAGATACTCCTCTTGATATTGGCCTCTAGACAGCACATGAACCATTAACCACAACCTCGAAACCATCCAAAATTACCCATCTGGGTTTCCTCCCAAACTGTTGCATACAAGAATATTGTAGGACACAGTGTCAAAACCTAGCTAGAATCAAGGTAAGTAACATCTGTTGATTTCCCATTTTCAGCATTCCTGGTCATTTTACTACAGGAAACAATCAGGTGGGTCAGGCATGATCTAACAGGACTCACTCCAACATTTTTCCAGGGAGAGACACAGGCTAATAAGAGTGCAGTTTATTTGATTTTTGTTTTCTTTTGAAGATGGGTACAACATTTACCTTTCTGAAGCTGAGAGAAACTTTTCTCAGTCTGCATGACCTTTTAGAGACGTCAGAACAGTAGCGCAAATCCTTCCAGAATAAAATTTGATTTCTGGAACACAGGCAGTGTAAGTTACTTGTGTTGTCAGTAACCACCCAAAACTAGAAATAAGATGGAAAACGGTTGTATCTGAATCAGAATAATTCCTGATTGCTCCTTTTTAGCACGCATTGACTTTGTTTTGGTTTAACATATTATTATTTTGCATTTGTACAGTAAAATAAACTTAATTCCAATTTTAAACACTTTCCTAAATTTATCTATACCACACTAGACAGTAAGATGTACTAAAGTACAATTTGGATTGAAATTCAACAATCAGAAATGCTGAGATAAACTAGTTATGTTTCCTATTCATTTATATCGAGGCCTCTGTAATACTACAAAAAGAGGCATAGGATAAGAGTCTGAGCAGAATGGGTTTGTATATCACATTTGAAAGGTAGTACCTAACATATTGCAGTTCACTGTCTTCCTTCATAAGCAATTTCCATTCGTGTTCTCTCAGGCATACTGTTCCATTTGTGATATGAACCAAATTATATTGCTATTCTCAATTACTCAGAGATATGACAGTATTTCGTACCCAACCAATCTCCTTCAATTTTTTTCATTTCCTCCGGGAATTGTCTTGGACATTTTCCCTAATGTAGATTCACTCAGTAAGCAAAAAGAGACCAGTGCTGGTTTTAGACAACACCCAGGAAAACTGAGCAACAGCAACATCAGACTGCAGAACTGATAACTCCAGGCTTCAGTTGTGGCTTTGACAGTAATAATTTGCAAACATCTACTCTTGTTTTAAATTGCATCACAGAACTTACATTCAGAGGAAGCAAGGAAACCATCAAGAAACAAGCCATAATCACAGCTCACAGAGTAAATGTCTCCAGTCCTGATTTATGCTCCACCATAAATCAAAGCCTCTTGTCAGACTACTGACCACACAATATCCCTGTCAGGAGAAAATACTTCAGGTATGACAAGTGTAGAGGCTTCAGATTCTGAGACAGAGAAAGAGGCTCAGCCAATCTGAACTTCCTGGGATTGCGCATCGACCTGTGAAAAGCAAGAAAGCCAGACTCCTTCCATTCCACCTACATACTACCTATGTAAAAAAAAAAATGCTCCAGTGTGTTAAAATTTCTAACCAACATGGGAGACATCTAGCATTCAATATAGAATACTAATTAACAGATTTGAAACACTAGTGAACAAGCAGCCATAACACTGCATTTGCAGCACTCACTTAAAGCCATGAAATCTAAACAGACCTTCTTTTCAGATGCCTCCTGAAGATACGTCGTAGGATTTCAGTTCAACATCTGAATTGTATACTGGAAATCACCAGTTACAATTTTGATAAAGCCACTGATACCCTCCTAAACACAAACACGGCTCATATCTTGTCTACTACAGATTACATATGAAAGCTTATCAGTACAAAGGAAAACAAAAAATGGATGGAGTCAAGAGCTATGAACGTAGTGATAAAATCTGGACAGTAGGTATTGTGATAGTCTTTCTGTGAGAACTTGAGATTACTGCTTCATAAATTAAAACAATTCTGGTTTAAACTAAAAGAAGCTCAAATCCCTATGGCTTTCGATTCCTTGTCTTCTAAACCATTTTCTGTTATAACAAAGTTATTTTTAACACCTTAAGAAATCCTTATCAGACAAGAAACAGAAAGATCTAAAAACAGTCCAGAGCTACATAAGCAAGAATTATCAAATACTCACAGCTGTCTAGTCAACTGGCAACTGCCAAATTTATATATGAGTTCAGCTTGTTTTCTTTTCAAATAAAAAGTCAATGCATTATCTCATTACCTGACCACAATTTCTTTAAAAATTAATGGCTTTATTTATTTTTGAGGTCTCTACTCAAATTTGGCTGTAACTAACCAGTGAGAGTACTGATGGGATTAAAAAAACCCGAAAAACCCCAAAAAACAGGCTTGTGAAAATTGCTCTACGTTTTTTACAACATCAAGTTGGGAAGGAAAAACAAAAAGAGGGGGAGGGAGGAGAGGAGGGGAATATTTAAATCCCCTCTAGTAGAGTGATTTTACTCCTTTGTCTACAAAAGCAATCAAACCACAGAGTTATACGACAGCATACCGAGAACTCTGCAATCACTAAGCTGTACCATGAGATGCTGCATGACACAGTCTTAACAAATATACTTGCCCCTGAAGTCAGCATTTTCAGTGCCCTGTAGAGACCCTCTCTTCTTTGTTCTAAACAGTCCCCACTTGATAGTGGGGATTCACTGTTCATGGTGTTGCCTGTGCACCTACAGGCTTCCAGTATTCTGCTTCAGACTCTCTCCAGCACAGTGTGCCAAACAGGATACACCATCTGAGCATCCTTCATGCCTCCCATAAGGCAATATTCCTCTTCTCTCTGTACAGCAATTGCCTTTCAGTAATAATGTGACTCTGACAACCCACCTTATACTGTCATGAGCTGTAACCCCCACAGAGGCTCCTGCTCCCTCACAGCAGCACCCTGCACCTTCCTCTAGTCCCTGCTGAAGAGCACCTCCCTCTCCCTTTCCTCTCCCTTTCCTCTCCCCCTCCCCTGAAGACTCATCACAAATATTTTTCTGTCTTCCAACACCCTCGTGGGTCTTCCCAGGATGTTGCATCTCTAGTTTTCACACCAGTAATGAAAATGTTGAGTACTGCTGACAAAATCCTGCAAAATCCACACTGATGTAGGCTTCCATTTCAACAATGACTTACCAGATTCCTCTCTGTAGTTTGCATAATATGTCTTACAGCATAGAGTAAAATGAATCTCACACGATGCACAAAGAGGAATTCTCCCCTTTCCTCTCTTCACTGTCACTGAAACAAATCAATAAATCTAGGCCAGAAGTGTATCAGGAAACCTTCTGCAAAGAGAAGGAAAATATTACACTTAAAATGGTATTTTAAAAACCCCTGCAAAAAAAATCTTACTTGACTTGTTGTAGAAGGATGCATTTGTACCTCACACCAAAGGAAAAAAAACTTCAAAGTATTACCAAAATTGTCAAAACAGACAAGACTCTTTGAACAATTATCACTCAGAAAGCAGAACAAAAAATGTAGATGGCAACAGATCAATAAAATCTTACACTAATAAAATAAAAATAAATTTTAAAACTATTTGAAAATGAAAAAACCCAGTAACTTACTATAGTTAGATTCTTTCTTGCATCTTTAACCTGCTTTTCAAAATAAATCTCTTGATTCAGTGCTGACAAAGAACACATACATCTCCTTAAGCTACTTAACCTTGTTACACAGTTCACAACCTCTGAAAGCACAGTGTCATACCAATGTAAGGCCCATGTAGTTTCACACAGTGCTAAACATGGCATAACCTGATGCATCCTGTTTTAAAACTCCTACAGACTAAACCGTCCTTTCACTATAAAAACTCACAGAGCTCCTGTTACTAAGAGCTAAAAATCCCTTATTAGGCCACTAACCAACAAATTTTCACCCATGGAAGATGTGAGAAAACCAGGTCAAAGTGTATCAGTTCAAGTTTAGCCAGTAAACCCTGCCATAGCATACATCACTGCTTCTGCACTCCAGCTGCAAAAAACCTGTAAAAAAGGTGTGTAAGACAGCCAAAAGGCATTCCTGACTTCTGTAATGTAATAAGATAATGATGTTCCACTTCCTACATGAACAATAACTCACTAGTATCCTCGCTGGCACAGGATAGAAAAATAAAGAAAATCTTCTGAGATCCAAACAAGCTTTGTATTCAATCTCAAGTTTAGCACTACACTCCCAACAAAACAAATCAGAAAAAACACTCTCCCCTGAAGGTAAATAGCTTCTGTAGCAACCATGCAATTTCCAACATGGCAGAGTTCTTCCACAGTCTGAGTAATTACACATACAGAGCAAAAATACCATGGTATTGTAGAAAAAGGACAATAAATCATGCTGGCTTTTTGTTGTAAGGTGGATTAAAATGCTAGTGAGAGACATAACCAGTTATCACTATTCTGCAGAGAATAAAAAACATCCACTGTATTTTCATCTGTCAATTCAGATAATAATATCCAAGATATTTCTATTATATATCTATTTCTATTATATATCTATATATCTATCTATCCAATATAGAAAAAAAAATTTAAAAATAATAATTAAAAAGTCTAAATGTTACTCCTTTCCACTAAGCTATGCTAATATATTAATTTTGATGGCTTAATTTGTTTCATGATGGTGAAGAGATCATACATGAAACCAGCCTGCCGTCTAGCAAACCTGTTTATAGCTGATGAGTCTTCCTCTCCATAACCCACTGTTTTTCACTGTACAGCAGCAGTGCCACATCTACTGCTGATGGCAGGGATTCAAAATTATTACAAATGTCTATTGAAAAACATCAATAGAAAATACTTTTGAGCAAAAGTCTGATTAACACTAAGTTCAATATTCCACAGTAACAGAAAATATTCTCCTGAAGACCACATTAATTTGTACAAAAATGTGCAAATAAAAATATTACTAACTGCATTATCTTTCTATGAGAGATCACTGCAACTGAATGATTACAAGTGCTGAAACCACAAAAAGCCATATAAGAGTTCTAATAATCTCCTTCAGTAATTGTTTACTGAATTAATCACAATTCACAACTTTCTGTGAGAAAGAAAAAGGGGAATAAAAAAGGAAAAAGAAGTAGTCATGGTCTGATATACAGTGTATTCAGACTTACAAAAGAAATTTTATTTTTTAAAAGGAAAATATTTTAAATCCATTATTAGTGCATGAATCCAAAATCTATACTTAATACAATATCAACCCTTTAAAATTGCACACAAAACCCAAACTAACACAAGTGTTCACCAACGCCACAACCAAGAAAGAACTTCTTTTAAAATAAACACCAGGTGAATGTTCGTTTATCTATATGTGAGCAGTTTTGTGGAGAGACTATCACATATGAGAAGTATAAATAATGTTTTTATACAAGTTGATACTACTGAAACAAAAATGCATAGACATTATTAAAGCTTCATTAAAGATTTAATATATTATGTTGCAATTTTCAATTACCATTTAGCAAGAAGAAACAAAAGAACCACGCAAGCTTTTTACAGCCTGTGCACAATATTATACAAACTACCCCCTCCCACTCTGTGATGAAGCAGCCTGGAAGGCAGGTTCTTTTACTAGGTTAATAATCCACAAAAACATTTTAAAGGGATTAAACATTTATTTATTTCTCATCCTTAACTTTTTAGCCACTGGCCTAGCTTAAACTTACTTTATGAATCTCAAAGACAATAAGCTTCCTTTAAGCTTGCTGGTTCACCCTCCCAGTAGGGGCAAGGTGAGAAATCTGTCAGTGGCTGCAGATTGATATGTGGGCATCACCATGACCAGGACAGCAGCTCACCAGCCTTCCACCTGATCTTACCCTCAGCTTCTTCTGCTTCTTGACCAAATTCATGGCTTGCTTGGGAGACATGTAGAAAGGATATAGGGAGTGGGACAAGAAAGTTACATAGTAAAAGAAAGGCAGACTCATTAAAACCTTATGAAAATCAGGCTCCTTGTGTGCTTGTGTTTGTTAATCCTTTACAGGTTTTCTTCCCCAAAGCACTGAGGGAACTGCAGTTCTGTTGCTGTCTGTAGTACCTCACACAGATCCCCAGTGCTAGACTCTCTTCATTTAAACAGTCCTGGCTTTGGATCCCATCCAGTTGCCAGACTATCTCACAGAAGCTCTTCTCCATAGCAGCACTTCCACATCCATGCTTAAAATTTTGCACCCACCTGTCAATTACAAGGTGGCCTTGACAATAACTATGAGACCTGTCTGTCCCTTCCACAGCTTCCCCATGAAGCTTATCTCATCAACTGCAAGTTTAGTATAAGATAGTCTACAAAAATGTTAAAACATGATCCTATCCAAAAGCTTAGTTCCTTCCCAGTGTGTACAGAATCCATTTCTTCAATAGATGATGCTCCTGCTTGGCTTTGCTGCAGGACTGATTTCTTCCAAATATGGCACCCTGCCCATTGAACTTCACTGGGTTCTGACAATACTATTAGATGAGAACAAATTGTGACGGAAACCAAAAGATTAAACGTAGGAGTAACTGCACAAGTACACTTCTCAAATACAGAAATGCAGAGCTAGTAGTGGCAATTCCTTGAAAAGCCATTTTCCCAAGGAGAAGTTAAAAATATAGCCAGAAAACAAGGTTAAAGAGTGGCTTTTCAATCCCCAAAATGTATGTAGGATTTCATTACTGGCTGGATTTTGTTACTGGCTTTTGTGTTAACCCATACATTCTGTCACTCTGGAAAAAAGACTGAAGAATCCTGCACAGTGAACACTCATGATCCTTATTAATGGGAGAAAAATTGTCTAAATTGTGTGGAAACTTGGAAATAAATTAATAACACAGTAATTAAAAGGTTTGGGAAAGTTCTACACATCTTCTAAAAAATGCATCTACGCTGTAAAAGGTAGGCAATTTAAAACAATCTTTTACATGGAAACCACAATACATCTATTGATTTAGAGTATTTTTTCACCTTATCTATATTACCATAAAGATGATCTGTCTAGAAAACTATGTTTTTAAATTCCCTCGAGCTTCATAAACCTGTACATTAAAGGGAAACCATTTTTACCTGCTCATAACAAAATACCTTAATAACACAAAAATTGCTTTAAAACAGAGTCCAAATTGACTAGTTTCTGGGTTTGGGCTGTGGGGTTTTTGCTGGTGGTAGATTTTGTTTATTTGTTTGTTGTTACCATATTGCCCACTAATGTAAAAAAAAAAACAAAACAAAACAAAAAAAACAAAAAACAAAAAACAAAAAACCCCAAAGAAGCTCTTTGCTTTTGAGCTCATCAGAAAGTTGAAAGCGTCATTAATAATCTAAGCTATTCTGATTTTTAAAGAGTGCAAGCCTCTCTAGAGTACAGCATACAGACTACAATGAGAAAAATAAAAATAATTTTAAAAAAGAGTTAAAAAGAAATGTGGAAACTCTGGTAGCAAAATTGCTTCCAAAGAGAATGTAGGCATGTCCTCCAGAGAGGTCCACAACACCTCAGTGCCACCTCAGCTCACGTGTGCCTTTGAGAATGAAAAACACATGGACTGAACACTAAGTATAGACCTGCAGCTGATTCTGAAGAAATGTGACTCCACAAAATTGAATACAGCTTTGTGTCAGTGATAGGATTACAGTAGAACTACAGATTTAAAACAGATGCCTTTGGACTGCTGTGTTCTCACTTAAAATACTGTTTCTTCTACATTACAGGAGCAAGTGAAAAATCATTGTTTGGGACCCGGCTAGTTACGCTGGAAGCCGATCAGTGAGACCTGGTAAATCCACGGATCTTTGAAACTAGTTTCTATTTCCTGCTCATGCACTTATATTTTAAAATTCCCAAGGATTTGAAATCCTGGCATCCCCAGGCAGAAAATACCACAAATTAATTCAGACAGAACATTGTTACTTTCACTAATTTCCACCTCAAAGATTATGGATGTCACGGCTCAAAAGCATAGCCTCAGCTGCCTTCCAGGGCTTCCACAATGCTAGCCTATACCTTTCTCAGAAAAAAACAGTATATTCATTTCTGTGGGGTGTTTCTAGAAGCTACTCTAGAGCAAGTAGTTAGTGTAAATATAAACAGAAGCATGCAGCCTAATAACTATTATCAAAAATTTTTTAAGTGCTACTTTAAACAAAAAAGGCCATCACCCACTTGTAGTGAGGATTACTGTTTCATTATTTCTATCCTCAGTCTCCCAACATTGAAGCAGCAACGTCACCTTAATGATTTTTCAGTTTGTTGTTTTGGGGGTTTTTTAGGGTTTGTTTTTTTTTTCTCATTGTGCAACATAGAAAGAAAGAATTAGAAGGGCACTTGGAAATCTTTTTCATTTCCAGGTATTTGTAGCATTTTTCACATTATACAAAAACAAGTTAAAACTTTGCACAAACCACAGGGAATTTAACCAAAAATAATGGAAGACTGTGAACTGCCTTAATAGCAAGCCCAAGGCTTAAAACAGTAGTAATATAATTATATGTTTTGAATTTATTGAAAATATAAAATCAGTGTTATTCTGATGGTCTGCTGGACCATTAAATATTTGCAAGTAAAATACATTCAAGGAATCAGCAAATTCAGTGAAATGCAGCACAAGAATTTTCTCAATTCTGAGTAGCACTGAAACCACAACAGCAGTTCCACACAATTGCAATCACACCGTTTGCAATCAGAACCTCACCACTCAGTGGAGTCAGGATTGATGCTTAATTATTGCCTTTTGATCCTGTACTACTATGGATCGTGATTGTTCAACAGGCAGCACTGCCTGCTTTGTGTGTTGAAGGTATTACAGTGATAGGTAAAATGAGTAAATGTGGGTGCATGACAAAGAATGTCATAAAATCACAGAGACAGCAACAGTCTATAGAAAAAATCCATCTTCAATTATTAATGAGCATTTGCTGCAATGCCAGATTTTAAGAGCAGAGGAAACAAGGTTTGGAGAAAAGAAACAATGAGAATCCTTGGGCCTACAATGGGGAAGCAAGGAGAGAAGATATTCTGAAACAGAAGAAGGCATTTGTAATCATATAATCTACTTCATCTTTGCAGCAACCAAGGTTTGTGCACACACAGCACCTTCTTCTGATAGCCAGCTGTGGCAATCAAAGACACCTCAGCTAGAAATGACAGTTTCCCTGGGAGTAAAATACTCTACCACCAGGACTAAAAAAACCTCTTTGTTGATACATATTAACTCTCAAATCCTATGAATAATTTCAAAAAATATTCCCTAGAAGTGTTTCAGTTAATACAGCATTATTATCACAGTTTTCCCTAACTTTTAGAATATACTTCTCAGTTTTATCACTCTCAAAAACATCAACTACCCGTACCCATGCTGTACACCATTTCACTGGGGGTACTTGTACAGCATTACTATTTTCCTCTCCATCTTTTTTTACCCAGAGCCTGTATTGCACTCTGTCTGACACCCACTGTGCATGTATCTGATCCTTAGAAGTAAGCTGATTTGTCTGCAGATTTTACTACTGTATTTTAAGGAAGGAAAAGCAAGTAGCACAAACTGTGGTCACATTTGGAATTACATTGAAGATAGACACATGCACCTGACCAAAGCATCACACTTGCTAAGGAACAAAAAAAAATCACTACAAAGCACAGCCATATGTGATTACACTATGATCAATAGTGAGACAGGTGATACTGAGTCACCAATAACTTCTGATCTTCTTTTGCGAGGATGAAAGACACTAATGTTCATTCCTAAATTGTACTGTACTTCAGTCAAACTTTAAATATCAACCTAAAGCAGCTGACCACCAGAAGAGTCACAGAATGCTGCTTCAAGAGTAAAACTAAAATGGACAAAATTTAGCACATCACCAAATGGTTGTTCTGATGGAAAAACAAAACAAAACAAAACAAAACACTATCAGAAAACTACATCTGGTGACAAACAAAAAAACAAAAGAAAAGAAAATCTGCTTATTCAAGGATGACGTCATCCTGGATCATGAAAAGCAAAGCCACATCAAAATCCCTCAGAAAGGGATTATTCAAGTTAAGGATTTGTCTGTACAGTACTGTCGAAGCCCTTGCACCATTGAGTATTTATTCCTCAAAAAACATATCTTTTCTCACTCCCTGGAAGACTATTTCACAGTCTAGTAGACCCCTGCGTTAAGCTGTTTTTTCCAACACTTAGTTCTCTGTGTATCTTGCCCCATCATTCAAACTTAAGCCCTCTTTGCCATACATAGCTTTGTTTCCTGCTGCTTCAGCCAGGCTTTTCAATTAAGAAAATTACTTCCCTTTATTAACAAAAGGGAGATAACATTTCAGTCCTCTCCAATTATGATGCATAATCCCCACACTTGGAATAGCCCTTTGTTATTTATTTCATGACAAACAGACCATGCTGTAAGAGATACACAGCTCAGGCACAGACCAAAAGTTTATAGGTTCTTTTAAAGCAAAGAGCTTCAATAGTATGTTAAGTTACCAAAATGGAAACTTGCAATTAAGTTTCTAACATTATCCTTAACCCAGTCCCTGTGTTCCTTGCTGTCTCCCTTCAATAGATCAAAAACTGGCAGAGAAAAAAACATTCTTCTCATATGAGGCATTCAAGACCACTAACCTTCGACTTCTGTCATGTCTGAATTCAAAGAGTTGAACAAAAAAATACGGTTTTATTGATGTGAAAACCTGATGTGATTTTCACAGGGTAGACTAATGCAATTTCTGCTCAAAAGTACTGCAACTCTTTTCTTCACAGCATAAGGTTTACCGAGTAAAATGGAGAAAATTTCCTTCTGAAATCCATTTATTCCTGATTAATAAAATCACACAAACCCTCATAGAAAGCTGCCACTATCACTGCAGCAACAATGGGGTAACTTCCTTTGCTTACCAACCACTGCATAAGTTCCGGGTACTTGATATGCAGACAATAACAAGACAATAACAAGAAAAACTGTGTCAGCATCTATCACAGCAAGGCCTTCTATTTCTGTAATTCACTGAGCATTTGTACTAGTGTGGTAAAAGAACAGCCCCAGATACCAGTATAGGTTGGGAACTGATCTGTTAGAGAGCAGTGTAGAGAAAAGGACCTGGGAATGCTGGTGGATGGAAGGATGACCATGATCCAACAATGTGCCCTTGTGGCCAAGAAGGCCAATGGCATCCTGGGGTGCATTAGAAGGGGGGTGGTTAGTAGGTTGAGAGAGGTTCTCCTCCCCCTCTATTCTGCCACGGTGAGGCCACATCTGGAATATTGTGTCCAGTTCTGGGCCCCTCAGTTCCAGAAGGACAGGGAACTGCTTGAAAGAGTCCAGCACAGAGTGACCAAGATGATGAAGGGAGTGGAACATCTCCCTTGTGATGAAAGACTGAGGGAGCTGGGGCTCTTCAGCTTGGAGGAGACTGAGGGGCAACCTCCTTAGAAACATATTAGAACTCTGTAAAGGGCAAGAAGGACAGAGCCAGGCTCTTCTCACTGATGTCCAACAGCAATACAAGGGGCAACAAATGCAAGTTGGATCATAGGACATTCTGTGTAAACAAAAGGAAAAGTTTTTTCACCATGAGGGTGACACAGCACTGGAACAGGCTGCCCAGTGAGGTTGTGGAGTCTTCTTCTCTGGAGACATTCAGTACCTACCTGGACCTGTTCCTGTGTGACCTACTTTAGATGACCCTGTTCTGGCAGGGGGGTTGGACTCCATTATGTCTCAAGGTCCCTTCCAAACCCTAACATTCTGTGATTACGTGAAAATAAATCCAGATGGCATCTGATCAACCTACATACAGGTACCAACCCAAGAATACATTCAGCATTAATTAAAACATAAATAAATAAATATGTGTATGTATATATGTACATATATAATTAAGAAAAATTTCTTTCTTTGGCCATAAACTCATTCAGCCACAGAAAATGGAATGGCTTTCCCCAAGTCTAGAGCACCAGATATGCAAAATCATAACCACCCTCTGCATGAAGATACAAAGACTGATTTGGAAGCTGTGAGCTCCAAAGTGTGGACTGTGAAGGTGTTTCTATCACAATGGTGAAGTATGTGCCAATTTTCAAGCTCTAAGGTTTTCCCATTAACCCAGTCCACAATTCTGCTGTAATTTCCAGTGGAGCTATCTTTTTTCTGAAACATATTTTCTAGATTAAATGCAGACCCAGGTATGAACTCTCTCCCCAGGTGTCTTCCACGGGTGCAACAGATCCTTTGCAAAGGCTTTTTTTCCAGCCTCAGTCCCTTGCATACCAAAAACACACTATTGAACCATTACTTTTTTCTTGGGAATATGTCACATAAACTGGGACCTCATGAATGGGATTACATTTAGAAGAGGAAGAATTAGCCTTCTAAGGCAAAGAAGAAAAGTGGAAAACATGATGACATAACGTACAAACCATATACAGATGGGAGGGAAGAGAAAAAAGATTATTAAGTCCTCACCACAAACAATCCAAAGGCATTTAAAATACACAGTACCCAAATAAAGCTTAGAACAGATACACACCAGATGCAGGATAAAATGTGTACCTGTGATTACCTCCCAGATCTTGTCTCAAGTGCAGTGTATGCGACAATGGAGATGAAGGATGCTAGTGCTGTGTCTCACAAGAAGAAATAAATTTTCACATGCTACACTTAAGGATACAACAAAAAAAATATAACTAGCACACAGGAAGGTTTCCTCTCAGGTACCTGGGTCTGAGACTGAAATATCTGTGATCATAATGATAACCCTGGAAATATTTAAAAAATCACAGACAGACAAAAACTGGCAACAATACTACCACCATCTCATAAAATGCAAATTGAAATTGGTAGATTTTCATTCCACATTTGCTTCTAATACTCAAATGCCTCCTTACAAGTGGAAGTGTCAAAAATCTTATCAGTTCTCTGTTTCATTGCTTGGTAAGCTACAAACATCAGCAAGAACAAATGCAGGAGCAACTAACAGAGAATTTAGAAAATGAATGTGGGGAAAGGGTATCACAGATGATAAGCAACAGAACAAAAGACTAAACTTCTAAGGCCTTAGTCTCTCCTTAGAAGAAAATGGCTTCTAGCTGAAGATCAGCATGTTGATCCATGCATTTGCTCTTTAAACAGGACTGCAGCCAGAAGATTTGCTCAATAGAAAATAAATGCATGGTGGAAATCTTCACAGGAATTCCTTCCTCTTGGTAAAAAAAGTTCATATTTCACGAACATTGCTCTTAAATAGATGTGGTCATGGGATCTTATCAGGTACAACAGCAGGTACTTCTTGTACTGTACATTAAGTCCTTGTTATGCATTTGGCATTGGCTTGCTTGCAGCAAGCATGAAATAACTAACGTGCTGCGTCACCAAAATGCACCAGAAGAATACCCAAAGTCTCTTCCCTTCCCTGATTCTCTTCTCTAAAAAGGATGTAATTTTTAAAGAGCAATGACAGGTCCCAATATGGAAAATCCTATGTTGCTAATTATTTTCTTACCGAAGCATAATCTGTGCTCCAACTACTTTAGTCAAGACTAATGGTAAAATGTGGTCTTGATCTTGAAATAATTTACAAGGCTGTACTGCCACAGTGCCTGCAAGGCTTCAGGAAGGGCTAGTTTGACATGGCTGAACACAGAACTATGCACAACTGAAAGTCTCAGGCAAGTTTTATTTTTTTCCTAAATAACCCACTCCTGACACGAACCTCATGAAAGCTCCCCTGACACTGCCTTAAGAGGTGACTGAAACTTTTCTGCATTTTACAACTTCCCAATTTGTCCTCCTAGGAGAAAAATACCCAACTAACTAGACCCCTCCCTTTCCTGTACTCTTCCCCTTACATACACGTCACCTGTAGACCATTTCCACTGAACAGATTGACCACAAGGCCCTTTCCTTGTTAGGTGGCACCAGTGGAAAATGGCTGGGTTCCCAGGGAAGCTGCAGCAACAGACCACTGCCTTCCACTGAGTGATTCTTCTCTGCAAGCAGTCTTCCTTCCCAAAACCCATCAGCATATTTCAGCCATATCTCCCATACTCATCGAGTATGAGTAATACGAGGTGACTGCCCAGCACACCAATTCATACTTGAAAGATGGGTTAACTTAAAATGTACACGTCGTCTCTCCCTAGCATGAAACCCTCTTGAGGTGTCAGGTAAAGACAGATGAAATCCACCCAAAGACTTCATTGGATTCTTCTCAAAGCCACTAAAGCAGTGAGTTTTATCCAGAACCAGGTATGGCCACTATTCAGCACTTCATTACATCTGAAATACCAATGCCAAAAGGATGCCACATGGGTTTTTATGCAAATATACTGTAATAATTGTAAGAGATACTGCAAAAGGCTATGAAGCCACAAGATCTCTGCAATGTATAGGAGATGGAAAGTCTTCAACAAACAGAGTAAATTAAATTACAGTAGATATGCACCTAGTTGGAAGAGACTAGTCTCCAAGTTTTTTTCCACAAAACTGAAGTGCTGTTTCTTGATAAAAAAGAACCCTTACCTTACTGCTGCTTGTGCTACTTTGTTACCTACAGTATTATCTAGTGTATGTACTGTATGTATATGACCCTGCAACAAAGTGCCTGTGGATGCCACGGCTTACAAGACCACAATACAGAGTTTAATATTGCAGAGCAAAAATGGAGTTGTCAGCTGCTCAGGTTTCAACACAGTGACATGCTGGAAAGAAAAAATATACATATATATATGTGTGTGTTTATATATATATATATATATATATATAATAAACACACACACACTTTTGGACCTCTACTGAAGAAGTCCTTATCTTCCTGGAAAAACTTGAAGAAAAAGTATCTTCAACAAAATACGAATTTGCATACCAGAAATGTGGCATTTAAAAATTGCCTTTGCACAAAAAGGCTGTTCAGTGCAGTTTAAGTCCTAGAGAATCAGCAGAAGGCAATAATTTCTGGAGCAGAGAAACTACTACCTTTTTGAAAACTGACTATATGAATGCCAGTTGTATAAAGGCTAGGCTTGTGCTTTTATTATTTACTTTTAATATTTACTCATTAAAAGTGCCTGCCTTAGATAAGACTTTAAACTAGGGATAAGCAATCAAAACTAATTATCATAATTGTGATTTTACAAAACCCTAATTATCATAAGGCTGTAGTTAAAAGTCTAAAGGCTGTAGGTTGAAGCTAACAGAGAGCCAAGGCAAGGAATTACAGCACTGTCCCCTTGGACAGATGGGCAACTCCTTGCCAAGGAGGTATCCAGCTCCAACCTCTTTCCCACAAATCCTCGCAGCTCTAACAAGGTCCTGCACAAAGAAACTTTCCAAGGTCTTTGGCATTTTCTCATTATTATGAAATGAAATTAAGCATGCCAACATCTGAATGATGGCATAGCAATCTCATGAGTGGATTATATTGATCATTTATCATCACGGGAATGTAATTCTTGGGCAAGAGCAGAACCCTAAGTTCATCCCCACCCTGAGACACCATGTAGAACAGCTGTGGGTATCAAAAATGCACACAAAGTTTCTAGAAGGAGTATGTAAAATGTCCACAGAAGATCCAATGGAATTACAAAGCTACAGACTGGTTTTACACTGACTCTTTTATTTAACACAAGTTTCTGTCAGATCACTACAAAATTACAGGGTAGATTTTCGTCATGAAGTAACAGGAAACAGCACCACACATAATTAATAGGAAAGCTGCTTAATAATCCTTACTTTTTTCAAAAATAGTGCTCCAATTTTTAAACTGTTCCACCATAATTTAACACAAAAACATGTTTTCTAAATTTATGGACATTACTCTTCTCCTTTTTGATCATATTACAAATCCAATTAAAAAAAAAAAAAAAAAAAAAATGGAGGAAATACACTTCCATTTCAGCTCTTTCCTGGGTAGAATGACTATGTTAAGAGAGGCTTAAAAGCTAACACCCATCAGGAGGCAGTCACTGTTCCCCTCACACAGGAGGGGAACTCTTTGCCCCTACACTCCCATCACCCCAGGAGCTCAGCTGGCTGAGGAGGAGAGCAGGTGGGAGGAGGTGGGAGGAAGGCTTGCATCCCGACGGGGTGGTGAGCAAAACCTTCTGCACATGCTTGTATCTGAAACCCAGGAGAGGCAAGGTGCTTTGGCTGCAGAGCATCATGCTTTATTAAGCCAAGAGCTACAAACACGGCATGTGCAGCCCTCATCTTAGTCACCCGACTTGAGCAGAGCTTAGATCAGATGGCATTTAGGGATCCTTTCCAACTCAAGTTACTCTGTCACTATAAAAAAGATGGTGTGAGAAAGCTGTCAAAAAAAAGAAAAAAACCTCTCAGCTCCCCACACACAACACTCAAAATGTACCCATTTCCTTTTACAAGAGGCAGTACCTCTCCTCCCAAAATTCACCTAAGAATGCCATCTTACAGAAAACTACTGCTTTTGCCTCTTCTTTGGATCTGAAGAGTGTCAGCCAAAGCATTCTGCTTATGTTAGCCTGGGGAAGACCTAAAGCAAGAGATCTTACCCTCTGCTTCATCTCCCTGCTCTGGCAAGACTTTTATTAGATACTATTCTCATCTGTTCTTTTAAAAATGCTTTTCCAATTTAAGTTAATTTAGTCTAAAGAAGAGTTATATTTAAGACTTCCAAAGCACCAGGACTTTAAATGTGATCAAAATATAAAAATAGAAACTATATAAATACATATGAATCACGACTTATATATATAAGAATAAATAAACAAATTCATCAATAACATACAAGCATGCTAAGAAAAAAAGCCACACTTGTGGATGTTTTTCATCTTCCATCATATCCTGACTTTTACCCTGCTCTTTCTGTTTAGAAATAGCTTCTTTTCTCCAGCTCTTAAGCTGTTGCTCACTCACCAATTTTTTAAGCAAAATATGTTTCTTGAAAAAAAAATAAAATCTGAAGGGTCACCAAAAGAGGAATGAGTAGAAACTTTTTCTCTTCTCACAAGTGAACAATGATTGGACTAGAAGAAATGTCCTGAAGTTGGACCAGTGGAGGTTTCGACTAGATATCAGGAAGGATTTCTTTACTGAGAGAGTAGCCAGGCAAGGGAATAGGCTGCCCTGGAAGTTGGTGGAGTCACCTGGTGGTATTTAAAAACTTTGTAGAGGAGGCACTTCGGGACATGCTCTAGTGGATGATAGAGATATTGATGTAGGTATATTGATTTAGAGATCTTTTCCAATTGTGACAGTTCTGTGATTCTTTGAAAAAGGAAAATAATTGCAGAGAATCAAAATTAATTATCTAGATCAACACCAAACCTGTACATCCTTGATTCTGAATTACCCCAAAGACACATATACAGAAAGGCAGTTCTTCACCTTATATATAGCCCCAGTAACCATTGAGTTAAGGCAGGGTAGTTGCTCAATGGCCCATAAAGTTTTGCAGACTTCGTGGCTCTTCTTGTCCTGGTGTTTTCCTGATTTGTGCACATATTCTTCTAAAGTTTAAATTTAAAAAGAGTTTAATGTTGGAATATGAAACTGAGGAGGGATGCTCCTGATGTATAAGAAAGGATGCCATGGGGGTTCAGAAGAGTTTAATTAGTAAAAAATAAAAATTACCTCTAGAAGGATTCAGCACATCTCCCAGGGATGTGCTGCTCATCTGTTACATTCACCCACAGACCTTTAATGAAGTCTCACTCCCTGCTCTCACATTTGCCTCAGGTGGGTGACATGGTGGTCACCCTCTTATGGACAGCAATTTCTATTGAAGTGCTTATTAAAAAGAAAGAAGCAAGTATTGCTTAATTCCTGCCTTATGAGCAATATTTGACAGACAAAATATATAACTCATACTGGACTTCATGGGGAAGAGGGTACATGCCAAGAAAAAAAGTAAACTTAAAGACTCTAATTTTTTTCAGCATTCTGAAATAATTTCCTAAACATTCACAGAATGTCTCCTCCTCCTTTCACTAAGCAACAGGAAAACAGAGGCTTACAGTGCAGTCTACCTCAATGAGATTATTTATTGTTTTAAATACTTCTAATCAATTTATTTCACTAGTTTCCTTGATGATGTAGAAAAGCCCCCTCCTTACCCACAAACAGTTGCTTAAATGGGTTTGTTGGATAATGGACACTTCTGCTGGTAACGGGCACTTCTGCAACTAGGACACAGCACAGGAAACACTATGTAGGACATGATCCTGCAAGGACAACAGGATGGACCAGGTAAGATGCTGCTTTCCAAGCAGCAGCTTCCTGGCAGCTCCTTGGAAACAGATTTGCACTCATATAACCACACCTCCTCCCATGTCAAGAAGGACCTTCTCCAGCAGAAAGGATCTAGTGGGAAAATAATGTCCTGGGGTCCTAGCATACTCTCAGCTAAGTCCTCTGCTATCCACAGCTGTCACATACCCACTGCACTGCTCCTGCATTTATTGCTTCAGAATTAGGACAGTTATTACTACCATTATTTGCCCCCATATGTGAAAGAAGCATATAAAGATGTTTCCCAAAACCCCTTCACTGAAGCAGAAAAAATATAGCTATTTTAGAACAACAGAGTCTACTGCAGTGGAAACAGAAAAATACTATCACCTTGCTCTGAGCAGATGGCATATCAAATCAATACTACAAAGCAAAACCAATCTTTTTTCAGAAACCTTTAACCTTTATACAGTAGGTATGACACTCTGTCTATTAGAAATAAATGAGCAGGGGGTTGCTAGCTAGACCTCTCATTAAGCAGGAATACTAACCTTCTGTGAAACTAGAAGAACACATTAAAAAATGCATTACTGGAACATCAAGGCTTGACTTAAATCTACAGTAATAGGATCTTGTTCAAAGTGAAGCTTTGCTGCCTATGGACAGCAAACATGTATTAAACTATCTGAAGAACCTCTTAGTTTTTTACTATTAATTATTTGAATGTGAGAGAAAAGGTCTGATTCTTCTAACTCATAATACCATTTGTGTGCCCAGGGAAAAAAAATGTTGACTCTGGTCTGAAATATCTAGGCCACGAGATGCAAGCTAGAAGGTTTTGTTTGACTTTTCCTTCATTTTGTCTCTTTGATGACTCTTAAGTTTATTTTCTAATTTATTTTTCTAATGTGACCATTAATTTTTCATATTAAGCCTAAACTCCCATACATGCAATAACCCCACAGAACCAACATAGCGTGTATTTCCCCAGCCACCTTTCCTGGATTTACTATTTGTTTTTTCCTGATTTTGTTTGCCATGAACACTACCCCACACTGAGAAAACCTCAAGCCAAACAACAAAACCACTGCAAATTACTACACACATTTGCCTGTGAAAAATACGAAATAAGAAGCTGAACTAGAAGGTTCCAATTCTTTGCAGCCACACATCTTTCATGTCAGCTCTAGAGCCAGTAGACACTGCTTACAGAAAGAAAAGGCTAACTACATTTTGAAGATGCACATAATCATACTGCAGGCTTTTTAAGTTTAAGAACATAAGCAGTGTATATGACTGTGGCTTAAAATGGTGTCAAAGAATTTAGAAGCCAATTCCTGGTGCAATTAAAATCCATTCAAATCTCACACGCGAAAGGTTCATGCACCTGGTTAGTATTGTTTATTGAACAGATGACACAAACTTCATCCTCAAAATTAGGCAGTCTCTGACTTATAGTATTATTATATATTATATTATATAGTATTATGTATATAGTATTATATTTTTACATCCACGTAGAGCAAATAAGATGTTGAGGCTTATCTCCAAAAATCTATCCCCGCCTTCTCTGCCCCTCAATAATAAGGGCATGATGGGCTACATCAAGGTTTTCACCTATGGCATTCATCTTGCCACCATAACAAAATTTCTTTCAAAGCCTTCCTGTGGTTTAAAAACATGAAGACAGTTTTCACAAACAAAGAAGTGGAAATGTATTTACACTCGTCCTAACACATTGCAAACTTATCATACACACTTGATTGCAAATTAATTATTCACTCAAGAAGTTGTGAAATGGATTTTATATTAAGTAACCAAAAAGAGTCACACTGAAAAGCTTTGGTGTCTCTGCCTCCTCTCCAATACACCAAGACTATATTTTCTACCTACCTAGATGCACCAAACCAACTTCCCAGTATTCTTAGATTTTATAACCAAAGGGTTAATCTGTGAATACCTTTATTTTAACAGCATTTCAAAAGGCTGGCCTTGCATCTGTTAGAAGAGAGACCAATAGCCAGAAAATGTGCTATTTTAAGTGAGGACAATGCATTAGTGTAAGATGAAAGTATTGCTTCAAGCTACAACTAGGAATGTCCAAGAAAACTTGGACCAATGAATTGTATGATTCATACTACACAGCCAACCTTGAGCTGCCATTACTTTGTAGAATTCAATTTGACCTAAAAGCTCACAAGTTTCTCAATCTCAAACCACATTTTCCAAGGAAGACAAGCTGTCTTTCACTCAGATATTTACATTCCACTGATTAGACATGCACATCAGTCCCAATCTGGCCATTAGAATGCCAGATTTTCTGATTCTGCAGTTTACTTTCATCACCTATTATTATTTATTGGACATTTAATTTTTCTGTAGAAGTACACACAAATGCACAGAATTCAACAGTAGCC
The DNA here is from genome assembly GCA_038090715.1 of Florisuga fusca. Lineage (NCBI taxonomy): Eukaryota > Metazoa > Chordata > Aves > Apodiformes > Trochilidae > Florisuga > Florisuga fusca. The sequence continues at coordinate 22,130,683 of JAAWXA010000012.1, forward strand.
GTTCTCCTTCACCCTGAAACAGCATTTCTGAGCAGCCTCCAGTTCCCCTTCCACCCTCTCCCCACCCCCATTAGAGTGTAAGGTGAAAATGCATCTTACTTTTAGTTATCTGCATAACACTAAAATGGAACACCTAAAGAATAAACACATTCTATGCCACCCTCAGTGTTTGGGAAAATCAGGCATCACGTGCTTGTTTCAGCCATGGGCTGCAAAGGCAGGTGCAGCTGGTCCAGATTTTAACAGCAATGCAGCAGAAGCTGGGGTACAGTGACTGGAACATTTTCCAGGGCAAGTTGGTTGTGACCCCATGGGGCACCATCGCAGAGCAGATGCAAAACTGCGGCCACCTGGATGCACTCTTACCAGCTGGTGTAACATGATGCATGTCAAAGACAACAAAAATGCTACATGTCTGCCCTACACCCACATTAGCTCACTCTTAATATATGCAGAGTCAGGCAAACATCTCTGCCTTCTAGTTCCTCAGCAGCTATGAAAACAGCCAGATCTGCAACACACTCCCTAAAGCAAACGGCATTTCCACAGCCCCCCAAAAATGCTCTAACAGGAGAATGCAAAAAGCTGTTTCAGTTTACCAGCCTAGGCCCAAGTTCCCATCTCTCTCAAAGATTTGTAGATGATGGCAATAAAGCAAGTCTCAGTGAATTGCTCCTGTTAACACTGATCTTTCCAGAAAGCAATTGCAGCACATATGGCTGCACTGACCGTGACTGTGATTTAGGCAATCGCTACATCAAACTGCCCTTCCTGGAAGAAAAGACAAAGACACCTTCCTTTTACTGAAAGTATTCCGAGACGGTAGCAGATGTCACCTCGCCCCGTGCCCAGGGATGAAGCGCCGAGCGGGCAACTCGCAGAACCCCACAGCGAGGATGAGAAGGTCCAGGCCCCGTTGGGTTTCCTTGGGAAAACCGGGACGCGGCCAGGGATGCCAGCAGCACCTCTCGCAGGAGGGGGCTTTGCTCCCGTCCTGCTGTGACCGTGACCACTCGATCGGCGACTGCAAAACCTCCACACACACACACCCACCCCCCATTTCTCCTGTACCTTTTCACCACAAAAAAGATGAGCCGCGGGGGGAAAATACTGAAAAAAAAAAACAAAAAAAAACCCAGACCAACAAACTAGTGCATTCGGGTGCGCAGAGCCCCGCGCAGTGCCATTCCACGCTCACCTCACCAACATTAAATAATACATTCAAACAGATAAATATAAAGGAGACAACGCAGCCGCCCGCCGGAGGCTGGAGCAGAGGCGTTCGCGTACGTGGCGATGCCGCTTCTCCCGGTCTGGGGCAGGTGCCGAGCCGCCCCCACACC
>JAAWXA010000012.1:22132043-22365198 GCA_038090715.1 Florisuga fusca
CCGGCAGCCAGCCGCTCCTCCCGCTGCCACCATCTTCCTCCTGCCGCCGCCGCCGCCAGCACCGCCCGGCTCGGCCCCTCCTGACGCACCGCCCTCTCCGCGTCAGTGAGGCCTCCACCTCCGCGCCTCCACCCTCCCTCTGTGAGAGAGATGGCGGGGGGCAGAGGGGGGGAGCGGAGAGGCTCTGTTAAGGGAGGAGCAGCCCCGTGGGTGCGGGTGAAGTCAGCTCTGCCATGAGCAGGAGGAGGCCCAGCAGAACCTTTCCCTCGCTCCTTGCCCACAAGCCTTGGGTCACCCCGGGAGAGGGAAGGAGGTTGACAGGGCAGAGCTGCAAGGTGGATGTTAGGAAGATGCTAGGTAGACATTAGGAAGACATTCTTTGGTGTGAGAGTGGTGAGACACTGGAACAGGGTGCCTGGGGAAGCTGTGGCTGCCCCCTCCCTGGAAGCATTCAAGGCCAGGTTGGATGGGGCTTGGAGCAGCCTTGGTCTAGTGGGATGTGTCCCTGCCCATGCAGGGGGTTTGGAATGAGATGATCTTTAAGGTCCCTTCCAACCCAGACCACTTTATGTTTCAATTATGTGTGGTGCATCCTCTTCGCAGCTGACAGCTGGCCTTGGGCATCCTTCATGGCTGCAGTGAAGACCCAGCTGTGGTGCTGCACACTTAACCCAAGCATGCAAGCAGCCTGTATGTAGATGCCTGTCACCACTGTAAAGGTTTTACCAGTGCCTTTTTCTTGAAGGAGGGCTGCTTACTGCTTCTCTGGGCTGCTGCTCCCTGCAGCTCACTGCCTCAGTGGTTCCACATGTACTAACAAAATTCCTAAATTCCTCAAGACAGTGTCTCGCATTTTATGGTATTTAAATCATTATGGCTGGACAGTCATAACCAAATGAAACTGTGAGAAGAAATAGCCTTTTTTTATTCACAGTCATATTGACATCTAATCAGTTTTCTATTTTTAAAAAGTGTTTAACAACTATGGCAAAGATGTAGTATTTGCAACCTAAATCAGTATATTTTGTCAGTGTTGTAAATTTTTCTCTTCAAAGAAAGCATTTGTGAATTGCTTGCGCATTCTCCACTGCAAACTCTCGTAAGTAACCTGTACAGATAAAGGCATGTAGTCAATTACTATGATAACATGGTGTTAGTTGAAAAGTTAGTTAGTTAGTGTTGAAAAAGAAAGAAAAAAGATGGCTGAGAAGATCAGTCACATGCAAAAGCTGTGGGTAATTGGTGGAAGTTACCCCTGGGGAGTTCCCATTTGAAAATCAGAAGAAAATTTTTCACCATGAGAACAGTCGGACGCTGTAATAATCTCCCCAGGGAAGTGGTGGATTCTCCAACATGACACTTTTAAGACTCAGATTGACAAGGTGCTGGGCCGTTGCATCTAAGCCACGTTCTTGCTTAGGAAGGTTGGACCAAATGATCCTTGAAGTCCCTTCCACCCTGGCATTCGATGCAATTAATAAAATAAGAGTGACTTTCATTGGTCAGACAACTGCTTCCAAAATCCTTCCCTCTATTTAAGCAGGAGATTTGACCAGATGACCTCTAGAGGTCCCTCCCGACCTACCCTAGTCTGTTACATTCTTTAAATTTCCAAAGCCTAGTAATAACAGTTTGCATGACTGCTAGCTAAACTAGAGACAAAAGAAGATCCATATCCTAAATACACTTTTCTTCCAGAGCTCAATTTTACCCCATTTGTTTCACAGCTCATCATGACAACTCTTCTAGAGCACAAGTTGTCTCTGAGCCTGAAGTGATGCTTCTAATTCAACAGTGCTAATGTGCTGCATTAACATGGACGTTTAGGATCTTATGTTTTCATAAGAATTAAGAAATTAGAATTAAGAATTAAGAAATTAAGAATTAAGAAATTAAGAATAAGAAAAATTGTAAAACCACACCTACGTGAAGCCAACTTCTTGGGCAAATATTATCTGCCCTTTAAAAACTGACCATTCCACATTTAAATATAGCAAACAATGCCTGACTGAAAAAAAATAGTATCAAAAGCCCCAAGACATCTACAACATTTGCAAGGAAGTAATGCTGTGGATGAATCTATGCAATCTGCTGGACATTGCATTATAATCTTGTGAGGGTGACAGTTTACTAAGTAATGCAAAACAGCCAGCTTCTGACATATTCAGACACTCTTGCTGTGTTAATATTATTATAAATAGTTCTTCTTCCTCTGTTACAGTTTAAAGAGCATTTGTATTGTCCCATGTGTCAATGTCTTTTGAGGCTTGGTACCCCTCCAGTGACCAAGATATGATTGTCTTAGGGGAAAATGGGTGTAAACAGATCTTTCTTCCCAGAATTCCTGCACCAGTTTACACCAGTGTTGCTGCCTGACAGAGGGCTTATGATTATGTTTGCTGCTCAGTGCTGCTGTGGAGGTAGAAAGGCAGACAGAAATTGTCAGACTTTAGGGAGCCCTCTTTCCCCTCTGTTCCAGCATAAGCACAGGGCTCCTCTGGGGTTTCATGGACAGATTCGTATGAGGTTTCTGCTCCACAACACCACACTCTCCCTTTTTTCTTGTAATATTTCAGGGTCATTTGGCACAAGATCCTGTGTAAGTGTTGGCAAAGCTTTTTTCTCTCACAGGGAAGAGCCTGGCCCAGGTTTTGTGTGGACATCTTCTTAGCTGGGCCTGGATGTTTCAAAGGGGAAGAAGTTATGCTGAGGGCTTCTCTTTTCAGTAAAAGAAACCAAACTGTGCTCTCTGAAGTACGTTAGTTGGATGTCTACATTACACATGTGGCATGTCTACCTTACACACCCATTTATATGCCCATTAGCACAGATTAGTGCTTGACCATGGCAGTTCAGACACTTGTTCTTCTACATTGGTCTGCTAATCTAGTCAGATGCACATATTTTCAGGAATTGGACATCATAATGATCTTAGATCTGTGACTTGCTACTTTCAGCCTTCAGTTAGAGTTAAATCAGCTGTTAAAACAGAGATCATTTTGTTGGACTGAGTGTCTATCTCCATCTGCTGCCAGGTCTTAGGTGAGGAAAAGCAAGATAGTGTTGAATAGTTAAAACCCTCTCAAAGGCTGAAAAGACCACCGCAATCTTGACATTGCTTTAAGGTCAGCTAGCTCAGGATCCATGAGGAACAGAAATGAATGCTTTTTTACTGTCTGAAAGCTTGGAATTATGGCTTTCACATGTCAGGAAGCATTAATGTCTGACTAGCGGTGTGTGAATTATCTGTTGCTAGAAGTGTGTGGGTGGTTTCAGAGGTGTGTGATGGTACTGAATTAGGTGGCTTTCAGAAATTGAAATGTTTTAAAATTCTGGGACTGGACCACTGAACTGAAGGAAGGCAGTTTCATGAATAAAATTCTCTAGACTCAGCCACCTTATCTTTATTAGCATGGTCTAAAATAGCAAAGTCAGGACTATGGAGTCTGACCTATGGTTTTCAAGCCCAGATATCAGCAGTATTGTCAATTATTCTGACTTCCCATACCTGTAAGATTCAACCGTGTGAGTCTGCATGCAGTCTGTAACTTACTAGCAACACCACAAAAACTTAGGTTCCACAGGCATTTTCCTTCATAAAGTAATTTCTATTGTCAGGTAAAACATACCTTCAAGCATTCCTGCATATTAGACAAGTGCACAAGGAACATGCCTGGCATATTTTTTATCACTGGAGTAGCTGTAGTCTTTAAGGTAGAACTGGAAGATCACAAAGGTTTTATTCTGTAATTGCTTCTTCTCCCTTTTCATTGATATATCTTACAACACACCAGAAAGATAGCCTCTAATCAATCAGGATTCAACATTCCTTAAGGTCTCTTAGTGCTGGTTCAAGCACTGGTCACTCCTCAAAAAAAGTTAAATGCAGATTTATACAAATCTTATTTTCTGACAATTCCTATCATGCCACCAGCCTAGCAGAGCCTTTGGAGCAGGCATCTCTCTTATTAGAAGAGAAAACTTTACTTCTTCTGGGTTGCAAGTGTTATAGCCTGACCACTCAGAGCCCGTTAAAACAGGTTGCCCCTTTTCTAACATTATAACAATCTGAGGGAACTAGCTATGTTTTGAAGCATTCACTTTGCCTGAGGGGCCATATATTAAATATTTAATTAAAATTATAAAGAATGCAACCTTATCTAAGATGAGGCCTTAGTAGTAGGCAATAGACTTAAGCACAAAATAAAGAAAATCTTAAGGATAAAAAAAAAAAGTATTGAGACATAATAAAAAGAAACAAATAATCAGTCAGGAATCAGCCATCAGGATAATATCCATATAATTCCATTGAAACAGATAATTTTGAAAGTTTAGTAATATGCTAAATTAATATAGTCTAACCAAAGGTGACTTTCATTTTACTATCCCCTTTTTTACACACTGTAGAGAATTTTGCTTCACTCTTCCCCCACTCTAGTGAATCAGTCACTTTTTCATACTATTTTTACAGGATTTTGGGTCATAAGCATGTACAAGCAATAAAGCTGGTAGTGGTTCCTTGCACAGAACTGTTGAATAAACCAGAGCCATATATTTCTCTAAAAAGCTGTAACAATTTAAAGACAATTTGAGAAAACCTCCTCTGTATTACAGATTATAATATACTTTCAGATTGTGACATGAACACCCTAGAATTTTAATTTCGTCAGTGATGCAAAATGCAATGTATTTTCCAGGTAAAGCAGTCAGAAGATGTATTGGTATAGTGGGTATAAAGCACCTTACTTTATAATCTGATTGGAGAATTTACCTATGTCAAATATCAGTTTTCATACTGTTTGGTTGTTTTTGATCAAAGAAGCAGAGCAGTTTGTGAACTGAACATGAAATTTACCAGAACTAGTTCGTTCAGAGAGAATATCTTGCACTTATCACACCAAACTGGGATTTATTCATATTTTTCATACATATACACAAGTGAATCTCTCGTAAAACATACATATCTGAAACCTCTCAACCCCTCAGAAGGAATAAAAAGGTTAAATTAAATACGCCTGATGTCCTTGTAACTTTACCCTGATAGATCTTTAGTAGGTTACAGGAGCTAGCACATGGAAACAGTGGCGAAAGGAGCAGAGGAGACCTTCAGCAGACTCCTTGATTTACCATATCTTACACTTCTCCTCACTTACCTTCCTGAGTAGCATTTTGAGGGGATGACCTGTTAGCAGCACCCTGGCTGTTTGCAGCTGCTGGAACTGGGAGCAGAGGTTTGGGAATCTGCAGCAACCACAGGCATTGCTGCTGTCTCCCTGTGGCTGTGTGCTAGGAAGGCATTTTCCAGGCAAGAGAGAAGAAATAAGACCTTGCTAAAAATTACTTTTCTTTGCCCTCACCACACCCTCCCGCCACATGTGCATTTTCCTTCTGAGTATCTTTTGTGTTATGCTTATTAAAAAGGACATTTCAATGTCACTCGTATTCCTCTGACTTACCATTTCCTGGGCCTTTTTTTGAGACCTGAATTATTTCCCTCAGCAATCTCTGTCAGTGCACTTCGAACACGAGCCAAACAGAACAGTAGAATCACAGAATCATAGAACAATCTGGGTTGGAAGGGACCTCTAAAAGTCATCTATTCCAGTCCCCCTTCACCACTGCTGGTTTTATCTGTTTATCTATGTGCTTATGAGATCTCCACAGTGGATGGAACTATTCAACACTATCTTGCTTTTCCTCAGCTAAGACCTGGCAGCAGATGGAGATAGGACACTGTCAGTCCAACAAAATGCTCTCTGTTCCAACAGTGACCCTGCAGAGCCCTGACCTGCCATTCAGATTCACCTGTACAGGTGAGAAAAGTTAAGACAGATACTCTGGACTGTGTGTCTTCTAGCATTATGATTTTGCCAGTAGCTTCACCTCCATTTAATCTTTCCATTACAATGCAGTTTCTGAGGTCTCTCAGGGAAAAAGATGTGAGAGAGTTAAACAACTAACTCAGACATGGCACCAGCATTGCGTAGTTTGCAAGAGTGAAAGAGGTGTAGGACTTGACAGGGTCAGGGGCTGTTCCATCTGGTGGTGAGAGAGGTGAAGCCTCTAGCAAAAGGCACTTGCAGGGAGCATGGAGAGCTTGCTCTTCAGAATGTGAAAAAACTGAAATTATTTTTTTCTCAGTGGGGATTTTTTTTTTCTTTTGGTCATTTTCACAACAAGCCAAATGGTACCCTAACTGGTGGGTTCATTTCTGAAGTCACGTACCTCTAGCACTGCAAGCGATGCCATAGAAACAAGTCATGGCATCAGCCCTGCTGCTTGGCAAAAACAAGCTATAGAATTAGGCTCGGCTCCAGGTTTTTAATACATGTCCTCCCACCTGCAATTTCAGGTTTTAAATTAACAACTTGGCACCAGTATCCTCCATGATAGCTTTGTTTTTGAATTTCAGATAGTGGGAGGTACTTCAGCTGAGGCATTTTCACTGTTAGCCCCAAGTCTAAGAGACAGAGAAAGGAGGACCCCTGTAAAGGATCAGAGGTACTAACTGCCTCCTGCTAAACCATCTATTGGACCCAGCAGAACACCTGCATGTGGGGGCTTTCAGAACATGCTGCACCTCTTATTTTTTCAAGGTGAAACTTGCAACAGATATAGGGAGTGAATTTTTTCCATATCTTCTTTGAAGCACGTAATGTCACAACAGTAGCTGTCATGCAAAAAATGTAGCACCTTGCACCGCACCTGCTGTTAGAAAACTTCGTAACTGTTCACATCTTGGGCATCACCACACTCTCTGGCAGGACTGCAAGTGCCCGTGGAATTGGATTTTTTTTTCCTTTGTTTCATTTTAAAGTGGCCACTAATTGTATGCTGTCCTCTTTTTAAGTGTTGGCTTTATGGTAACTTGTGACAACCGGGCCTTGCTGATCAGAGAAATGTAGTATAGACCTGAAGGAGAGGTTTTTTTGTCCTGTTCTGTGTTGATGTGACACCGTTTTTTGATAGCAGGGGTGTCTCCTATGAGAAGCTGCTGAAAGCTCCCCCAGCTTCAAAAATTCTGGGCCTGCCTCTGGTTAATGCTGAGGCCATCAGTCGCAATGGTTATTCCTCAGCAATTAACATATTCAACAAGGGGAAATATGGTTATAAGAGTTCAGGGCAGAGGACAATGGGAGGAGAGAGCAACGCAAGGAGGAGTGAGCAGTACCAGAAGAGGAGAGAAAGGTGAGACCAAGGTCAGTGATCACGGAGAGGAAGAAGGTGCCTTGGACAGAGGTTTTTCCCTACAACCCGTGGTGAGAAGGCAGGTTATCCCCCTGCAACCCCTGGAAGAGCAGGGTGGAGCAGTCCCTGAAGGATAAGGGTGCAGCAGATGTGAAGCAGTCTGTGAAGGATCCCATTGGAGCAGTTGTGGACCTGCAGCCAGTGGAGGATCACAGGGAAGGTGTTGTGGACCTGCAGCCATGGAGGACCGTAATTGGAGAGAGGAACATTTATAATCCTTGTCTTTGACCCCCATGAGGTTCTAGGTGGGTTTCCTCCTTGCCATCTTGAACTGGGGGAGAGGGAGTGAGTGGCTGCGTGGTCCTTTGCTATCGGTCAGGCTCAAATCATGACATACACAAAACCAAAACTAAAAAGCCAGCATAGCCTAATTTAGTACAGATCAGTGAGGGAATCATCCAGGTGGGTGCCTGCATTCAGTCCAGAGGAAGAAATATAAGAATAAAAAAGTCAACCGTTTTTACTGAAATACAAAGCAATTGAAATTGAAAAAGTTAGCAGACTCAGCACAAGACAAGATGTCATAAAAGAAGTCATAGATACTTGTAGAGTTTAATGACACATCGAGTTGGATAATAAAGCCTTGTGGAAAAGAGAAAAAGTCTTCATGTTCTCTGAGAACAGAGAGGAACAGACTAAATGAAAAACAATAGTCTGCCTAGAGTTGTGCTTATGCTAACATTTGCATTCATTTGAATTATAAGAGCTATTAATGTATCTGAAGTCTGTTAAAACACATTTTAAGGTGGCAGTGAAGCACTGAGATAACTTCTAAATGTTAAGTGTGTTACTTTGCTGAAAATGGAACATCCTTCATATCAAAGTAAATTAATTCAGGAGGAGGCGTGCTTCTTTAAGTCAACTTCAGTTATGTCTGTTATATTCAGTAGAGAAAGATCCTCTTATACCCTCAATTTGTAAAAATTTCACTTAATGGGAGACTATGCAAAAATGTTAGTCACCCAATAGCTGCAACAAACAAGACGTAAAATCCAGTAGAACTGAAGGATGCTATATTTCATGCAAATTTCCTCTTCGCTAACATTTATTTCCTCTTGCAAAATAAAGATTGCTGGATGTCAGACTTAAGGATTGCTGTAATTTGGAAAGCTGAAGAGAGTGGGTGGTACCAGTTGGTAAAAGGGGTCAGTGGATGGCTAATTGAGAAAGGTTCTGCCATTAGCATATGAAGCAAGTTGATCTGGAAGACAAGCTTATGGCTGTTGACAAAGAAATGAGGTCGTCTTTGATTACTTTGGTGAGTCAATTTCATCCCTGCTCAAAATATGTAAGTAGATATACAATATGTGTGATGAACATTACAGGGATTGTGTAAGATGTGATGTATGTCAGGTGCTCTTTATAGAAAGGCCTCACATTTTACAAAGCAGGAATAAAAGTAATGGTTATTTTTCTAATCTTCAGTTTTTAACTTTACTGTGTTAATAATCTACACATGAAACATGAGCAGTATTGCTTTACTTCATAGGAAAATGGAGAAAACTAAAGAAAATGGAATAAAAGCACAAACAGCTCGTTCATTGTCCTTAAACAAGATATCAGTAGGAACCTGATATGAACCTGTATATCAAATATCAATATCAAAATACCATTCATTCCAATATGAAGTTAATGTAGACTCCAATATATAGACTCCCTGAGGATAGAGATGCCAGCCGTGGTGATGTTGAGCATGATAACACTAAGTATTAAAGTGCTGGCACTCCAAGGATCAGCACCTGTAAGACCAAATAAATGTTTTCCTTTCTCTGTCACTTTTGGTCATTAATAATATGCTTCAGTGTAACAAACCAGACCTTTCATAACATATGGCATGACTTAAACTCTTCAGAATGAAAGTTACAGCAGCCTGGTGCTAAACACAGAAGCACAGAGGAAATCCTGTCCTACAACTTCATCAAAACTAATAACTGCAATAACAAATCCCTCCTGTTTTTTGTGCCACAGCATGTGCTTAGCACACCTGAATATCACATATTGTATTAAAACACATTATTTGCCTAAGTATGGACATACTCCCTATTCCTCATTGAACTTTGAGCATTGTAGGAAAAAAAAACCCAAAACCAGCCAAACAAAAAACAACCAACACCACCAAACAAACAAACCCCTCCAAACACTGTATTTACTAGTCTAGAAAATAACAGAGAGAAAAGAAGTGACTGTATCTTGCAAACCAGTTGCCATACAGTATTATGAAGACTCCACTGACACAGTAAGACTCTTAGAAACAGCATAAAATAGCTTTTAGCCTCCCAGTTCAAGAGGGACAGGGACTTAACTTGAAACAGTACAGCACAGGGCTACAAGGACAATTAAGAGAGCAGAACACCTGCCTTATGAAGAAAGGCTGAGAGACCTGGGGCTTTTTAGTCTGGAGAGGAGAAAACTGAGAGGGGATGTAATTAATGTGTATAAATATATGAACACTGGGCAACAAAAAGGAACAATGTCTTGTCATTTGTGCCCTGTGGTAGAATGAGGGGCAATGGATTCAAGAGAAAGCACAGGAAGTTACACCTCAACATGAGGAAGAGTTTGTTTACTGTACATAGGGGTTACAGAGCCCTGGAACAGGCTCCCCATAGGGGCTGTGGAGTCCCCTTCTCTGGAGACTTTCAAGACCCATCTGGATGCATTTCTGACTGAGTTGCCCTAGTCTTGGTTCTGCTCTGGCAGGGAGGTTGGATTTGATGATCTTCAGAGGTTCCTTCCAAACTCTGAATCTCTGTGATTCTTCACAAAATGAACAAATCGGGCTTAAGATTTTTTGACAAGCAGGTTATTGGCCCACTCCCTGCAGTGGTAAAGCAGACTTCTCAAGCCACGTCATTATTCTAATTTGTGGTAGCGAGTTCATCACAGTTTCAGTGAGACATAAAGACTTAAAAAGACTTAAAAACTCAGGCTTCTCCTCATCCTCTCCTTTGCTCTCCAGGTTTATGGGAAAATGGGCTTCATATTTCTGTATCTCTTATGGAAACCTCTAATGGGAGAGAGCTGGAGATACATACCCTCCTTTCTTTTTTCAGTGTCCAGAGTCACCAACAGTAGTTCCAGTGCTGCTTTGTCCTAGGTAATACAGGTGATCTGAGAATTTTCACCTAGGTGCTGGTAAGTTCCCAGTGGTCAGTGCTGTTAGCAGAAATAGCAGAGCTGATATTTCCCCAGTTCATTTTCCAGCTCCTAAACATGACTCAGCAGTAAGTTTTTCCATGCAGTGTACCAATGAGCATTTTCAGTCTGCCTCCCTATTTAAAGTTAACCAGGTGATATCCACTTCATTAATGCAAGTATGTTCTTCCTCACACAAGATTTTGGCTCTTATAATTGAAGACCTAGTGCTGACTGAGAAAACCTGAAGTCTTGGTAAATGGGAAAGTGAATTCATCTATTTGAATTTCACATCTCTATAGTAGCTTCTAAGAAACCACTTCTCACCTCTGCCACCCACTCTCTTCTCCGATTCCTCAGTTAGAGCAGTAGTTGCAGCTTTCCCTGTAAGATGGTGCAACCACAGATGAAGCAGCTGGAAGCATATTTTAGTTTCAAACCAAGCACTGCTAAACCCAAGACTGTGTTTGCTGGGCTTAAGGTAAACAATACATCTATTAATTCTTAGGGCTTTTTGAAAGCTTTTACATTTCCACTCAAACCAAAAAGGGGTCAGAAAGACTAAAGCTGTTATGGGATGATGAGGAACTCCACTGAAGCAAGGCTTTAAACTTTGTGCAAGGGTATCTAGGAGAGAACCTCTTCTCCACTAAGGGTATTCCAACAAATGAACTAACAGATGCAGTGGCAAGAATCAGACCTCATCAGGTCTGATTGCAGCAGGCAATTTGTGAAGTTGCAGCTGATGACGATGCAAACTCAAAGGACGGATGCCCAAGGGGGTCAGTGGAGCTGTGCAGACTGAAGAAAGAGTGTGCAGGAGTGGGAATGGGGAGGAACAAACCAGTGGTGGACAGCAAGAAATATAAAAGGATGCAAAGAAGGGCCAGACAGTACTTTGTAAGGACAGCAGTTATGCATGGAGAGGAAGATTCTTATTTACCTTTTCCTCAGAAAAAGCCATATTGTCCTTCAGTAGTGACGCCACCCAAACAAGAAAAGAAATGAAGGTCAGAGGACTATCAGTGGCTACTGAATTTTCATGGCTCCATTGATCTGTTTGTAGCTCTGAAAAACCTCCTTGGCTAAAACATGGTCATCTCCCATAGAGCTAAACGTGTATACAGAGATGTGCTAACCTGAAGTGACACTACAGAACTAGGATGCCTCACAGCTGTACTTATAGACATATACAGCTTCATGCCTGTATATGTCTAATTAAAGATGTATCCTTTTAGCTTTAAGGTGGATAACTAAAGTAAACAGCTGGGCTGATCTTTCTCTTCCTGCCTTCTACTTGGTGTGACTTTGTAGTTGCTGATTGCCATGGAGATCACTAACTATGCCTTCAGAGACATCACTTCTGTTTAAGCATGTAAGCTTATATGGAGAAAATATGACCTTTGAAGCCCCACTGAAGCTGCAGCTGAAAGTCTTTGTTATCCCTATTGTCCTTTGAGCTGTAAGCCAGTGGCAAAGGTTACTTCAAGCAAAAGAAATATTGATAATACAGGGCATATCGGAGTTGAGATAGCTTATATATGCAAGAGAAATAAATTCCTTCCCTTGCAAATATCCCACCTCAAATGTTTAAGACATGCTTTTCCTCAGAAGGCTGTCTCCTTCCCTTAGACACTGCTTTCATAGCTTGCCAATGTTGTCAGATACATCACTAAGATTTAGCCAAATGACAAAATTTCTTGTCATGCTTTCTGCATGCTGTCCCCACCAACTTACCCCTCTCAACAGAGATATTTCTTAATAACATTTCCACTTTTTTTTTTAACTTCTCTATCAGATACTGCAGACAAGTAGTTCTACAAGGTGTTTAGGTGTTTCAAGTACTACAAAGGAAGAGGTGAATCCATGGCTTTCCTTTTCAAAGGTGTAGCAACACCAAACAGGCTGCAGGCAAACAGCTAGCTACTACAAACCTCTGAGAAACCAGGCAATCCACCACAGCCTTCCGGCACCCAGCAAATAAGTTCTAGAGGTCTTCATATGCTTATTAGTTGCTGGAGACAAAAAAAAAATTACTAAAAGCAGAAAACAGTGGAAGATTATATACCAGAGAACAAAAAAATATTACAAAGTGCAAGTAGAACAGAATGACCGTACAGAAGCATCACATTTTTAATTTCTTTTTTTATGTGTTACAAGCTCATTACTTTGCAAGTGTATCTCCTGATCAAGACACCAGGGTGACAAAACAATCCAAGACACATTTAAGTAAACTTCAGAATTACTGAATCTATGATTCCAGTCATGCACTGTAAAATACCTAAAATATACAATAGTTTATAACTTCATCTGAAGATTTATTGCAGTATTAACTCAAGTCTATGAAAGCAACCAACATTTGGTAGGAAGGATGGAAGGATATATGTTGGTAAACAATGAAATTGGGAGTCCAGGGTAAATACGGTGTCAGAGAAAACAGAGTTTTTTTAAGGAGATGAAAAGTTTATTTTAAAACTGCCAACATTTAACAAAAATTATTTTACACTATTTTCCATATTCTACAGAAATACAATAACCTAGAGCTGTGCTTAGTCCATTCTGCCACTAATGCATATAAAAACAAATCTGCTAATAAATAAGTGAAAAAACTATTTACCAACCACCACGACTAAAATTGTACCTGTAAATTTTTGAACACATCTGCATTTTTTTTTTTTTTTTTTTTTTTTTAAAATATATTTTGTACTACTAAGATATGTAAAAGTTTAATTAACATGCAAAACAAAATATTTGAGATAAGCAAGGTAAAACTCAGTGTGCACAACTGAAAAGCAGTGCTAGGATACCCCCTTTTGTTTCTAACTACATGTCAGAAAACCAAATTATTTATATGGTGGAATTTCAACTGCCCTTCATAGTAAAACTGATTTATAACAATGAAAATCTGTACTTGGTTAGATTCCGGTAAAGATGGATTAAAGGCATGGAGAAAATTACCTAGTACTAGATAGCAAGAAATCATTGTAGAACATCTAATTTTAAAAACAAAATCAGCTGTTTCCTAAGCATTTGTGAGAAAACAGGGTGACAAAGATGCAGTTTATTATTCCACCATAAATTTATGTAGCACACTTGGAGAAGAGTATAACTGAAGTCATTCACAATTGATTAAGACTTTCTCCCTTCAATATTTCATCAGTTGCCACATAGCATATAAAAGCTTACCTTTCACTCCTAATATGTGGCATAAAACTCCAGCATTGACCTATATCTTATCATTATGCAATAGTTCCCAAACTTATATGTTACCTCAGTCTGCACACAGGTATATTGCATGAAACTTTTTTCCACTACAAAAGAAAAAGGGAGAAGAGGGGAGAAAGAAGAGGAAGAGAAGGAAAGATAAATAAAAAGAAGAAATACAAAAGGAAACACAGAAGAAAAAATGAAAAAGAGAAAGAAATTAAAGAGAACATAAAGAGAAAAAAACTTTCTTAATTATTGATATCCTGTAATACCCATATTTCTCTCTAGCTGCCCTTTTAAATCTATAACATTCCACAGCATTAACAGTTTCTCCTCAGCCACAGTGCTAAAGAATACACGCTACCCTAATGCCTTTTTCCTTGAAGCCATAAATATGTCCATTACAATAAACAAAGAAGTCACTTACAATCCATCACACTAAAAGTGTAAAAGCCACCATGTAGTGGCAGCATGGCCTGATCCTGTGTCAGTGAACTCATTTTAAGACATAAAAATCAAGCACTTAGAACAGAAAGAAATTACCAGATCCAGCAAATTATTTCTGCACAAGGACCCTGGAGGATTTATTACTTGCTGATCTTAAGGTTTCTGAGTTAATGGACCCCCAAATTAAGTAAACTAAGATTGTACATATTGACTTAGCACTTCCTTTCAAATTCTTCTGTCCTAGCAGCTAGTAAGATAAAATGAAAAATACCCTGTATGAGCAGAACATGTCCTTGCTTTTTTTAGGTTTGGATTTAAGATTATAAGCAGTATTTTTGGTAATGTCCTGTGATTTTAGGTGCTAATTTTGGAACATTTGGAATAAATCACATTGTCCAGGAGGAGAGAGGAAAGGTGTCAGCTTTTTCTAATAAACTGAGCCCTTTAGGCGGAGGCTCTCAAATGCAGTAATTCAAAATCAGAAGCCATTCAAAATTATAAGTAACTTTGCCAATATTTGTTAACATAATTCGTTTTTATAAAAAGAACATGAAGATTATGAAAATAACGTACCAAAAAGACTGCTTGTTCTTTTTACTCGGAGACCAGTTTCATTTGCTAGTTTGCATTTGACATCCTATCCCCAGTCTCTCGTGATGCTAAAGAACTTCATGCAAAATATTCCTATTTGTTACTTCCTGGAGGACTCCTGGAAGGCATTCTCCCATGTAGGATGCTGGTTGTGGTAAGATACAATGAAATCCATGTCACTGCCTAAGAGAGTCTAAAACATTGTCACCAAACCCTGAAGTATGAATTAACATCAAATACTGGCTTCTCAGTAACAGATCTGACTTACTGGCTTTGATTTTGTCAGATGCAGCTGAATCAGCTCCGTTTTCTTACTAAGCTTCAGTTTGTAGTCTTAGAATTATGAAAATAGCATCTCATGAAAATTATCTGCCTTTCACAATCTTTCTAGAAAAATAAGCTAATTTTATTCATTAGTTTCCCATTTCCAACAGAATGTTTTTTGACTGAACTATTCACTATTTACCTGTTGCTAAATAACAATATAATTATTAGCCGGTGATTTTTTTCAAGAAACCTTTTGGTCTTTGACAGTCATATTTAATTTTATTTTAGGATTTTTCCTTCCATGGCAAACTGTAAATTCCTGCAAAACACAAAGTGTTTTTTTCTTAAGTTGTTGAAGCTGGTATGAATGCAGTGGAAGGCAATTTCTTTTAGCTGTGCAAAACTGCCTGCAATTTGAAATGCTGAAGAGGAAATTACGTGGGAGATTTTGCCTTTTGCATTGAACTTTACACATGAATGCAGCTCTGCCATCCATCCACCCACCATGCATACATGCATACTTATTGTGGGAGAATAAATATAGATAATTTATTTACAGATTAGTTCTCTGTTGATGACCAAAGAAAGAAAACAACCCCCCTCTGAGAAGAATTCACCCTGTGACAAAGTAAAACTCACGAAAAACAAACGTAGTGCTTTACATTCACTGTCCTGTAAAACACTGGTCATGTATCACATTACTTCCCAGTGTCTTACTGTCCTGTCATACTTTCATACTTTTGGCTACAGAACCTTGCATTTATCTAACTCATGTGCAGTGTAAATTTACATAAAATTTACAGTGGTCACAAATATGTATCTGAAAAGTTTTAATTAAAAAAAAAAATGCAAAATATTATGCTTAAAACAAACTGTATTTCTACCTAAAACGAAAGCTGTGACAATTAAATATTTTCCTTTATCTTGATAAAATAAACACTTTGCCCTACACAGAACAGTACTCTGATGGACAAGACAGTTTCAGAAGATTAGTGTTTAATGGCTCACTTAAATACTGTAGTGCTGTCATAACACTGGATCTTAATGCTACTTAAAACCATTTAAGACATGTAATAAAACTACAGACTACATCCCCAAGCACACTTTTCTAGATGACTTCCCAGTTTTAAATGTAGCCCACTGCAACTGGAACAAAAGGGAATGAAAACAGTAAGTATAAATATATTTTGTCTTGTAAAAAATCACTCTGGTACCTTGTATGATTTACGTGTTATTTTTAAAATAACAGGGTATACTCTGTTAAATAAAACCACATTTCTATACTCATTCTACACAGTCATTCAGAAAAACCTTAGTGTACTAATGATGTACCAATTTCATAACTTTATGCACAACAGATGTATAGGAATACCTCGCCCAATAAAAGCAATTTATTTCACTGTAACTCTATTCTGCTCAGAAGGTGTACTGCAAAGAACACATGCACCTTGCTATTCGTTCTCCCTACCTCCATCTATACAGCATGATTAACAGCAGGTTCCATATAGTGCAGATAATGATGCTTAATAAACTAGTTTCATTAAGAGTTCTGCTCTTCAGAATAGCTGTATTGTACATAAAACATCTGCCAGCTATGATCGACTAGCATTCAGCCTCATAGTGAAAAGTTTTTTTTTAAAAAAATACATCTAAGATCAACACAGACACTGTAAAAACCTTCCCCATCAGGAAAACCAAGATGTGTTAGACACTAAATGTCTTATTAAATAGCACAAGGGAAATCAAAGAAACACAGCAGCTGTCAGAAGCTTCCTGCAAGACATCAATTTAAGATATAGAATTACAATATAATGCACATGAGATGGTAAGGTCTAGTGTGAATCATTAGCTACAGTATTAGCTTAGGGGTAGATATAAACGACTATGCTAGACAAAAAAAATTAAAAGCCAGTTATTAACATGCATAGCATTTGTTGTTTTTTGTGAGTTTTTTTGTTTTATTTCATTTTTTTAATTTTTTTTTTAAAATCAATAATCATAATCTGTAAAAACACCCTAATTCACTACAATAGACTATGCCCTGAGAAGTAACATTACACACTAGGTAATAGCCACTAAGTGGTGTCAGATCTATAGTTCAAAAGCATTAGCTGTTTATAAGGAACTTATTGGAAGCACATATTTCCTCCATATTTTAGCAATATATTGCTTCTTCAGAAAAAAAAGACTAATGAAAGTTTATGCTAATTCTAGTTTTCCCAACTTTAACTATAAGATCATTTTTTTCTGTCTTCCTCTTAACTCTCCTGGGGAAACTAGATGGCTTCAGATAAAGCTCTTGCTTTTCACCTCTGAAAGAGGCTGTAGGTCTACCATGAGGTTAAAAAAAAACCTGAGCCTGATGAACTCCACTTAAGGACATCAATCAGAGCACTTTGAGGGAGGTAGTCAGTTATCTAAACAGGAAATGAGGCCACCTCGTCAAAACTTTGCTACATTCTTCTGTGCTAGTTGGATGAAGAAAGACATTGGGAAGGAAGAAGAACTCTGTGTACACAGGAAAAAAAGGAAAATAATCTTAGTGACACTGAACTTCTTTTGAAACTAACTTGAATGCTAAGTGCATTTGAGAACAGATGAGTTACCCTCTTTCCTATATATCTGACATTAATAAAACAGTAAGATCTAATTGTAAATACTTCTCATCACCAAATGAGTACAGACCAAACATGCCTTTAGAAGTCACATCTACATCACTCCACTGCTTCTTTTTCTAAAATTGCTATAAAAGATGTATCTCAGGAGTAGTGGGTGTCTTTCCCCACATCGTAAGTGCAACGATTCACTTCCTACAAAATTAGAAAAAAAGACTAAGGAATATTCTTCCCTCACAGAAGGCAAAGATAAGCAAACAACCTTGTCCCGAAAAGCAATCATCAAGTCTCTTAAGACTCACCACTTACATAAATGAACAAAACCTGACTAACTAGAGAGTTAACTACATGTTATTCTGAAAAAGCATGCTTGTTTGGTCTGGCCATGTAGACAAGTCTTTCCAAAACCTTTGTTTCTGCTCAGGAATATATGGTACTGTTTTGAAAATTCATTATTATTAGTTAGGAAAAAGCCTCACTCCTATCCATAAAGACTAGCTGTACATTTTAATGAAGCAGCACTGACACAAAATGGAAAATTCTAGAATTTTGTGTATCAGGCAGACTCTAAGATTTTTCACAATATTATCACCTTGCTTATTTGTCTTTAAACAAGTTCTGTGTAACATATGTAATCAAACAGTATAAACAGACAATCTATAGCTACAGCAATATGTTCCAAAAATAACTTTATACGTGTTTGTTATTGTAGCTATCTTTAATGCTGCATTTGTTGCTCCAGCGACTGTAACACACCAGATAAACCAAATGCAGGTAAAATAAGTTAATATATTTAGCAGCAGCAAATTCAATCCCTTAAAAATGTGATTCCTTCTATTCTAATTTCTGTAGTTTCCAATTACATTTGTTCCTCAAACCCCATTTTTTCTAGCACTAAGAAATTTCCACAAAGCCTACTCCAGCGAACAAAAAGAATTTGCCTCCATTCAAACAACACGTATTACAACAGAAGATCAGTAAAGATACTGAACTCTGAAAATGTTTACAGATACACAAAATTTAATTTTACATCTGAAGGAACTTAGGAGAGTGGGAGCCTTGTATTCTGTAGTTTCTGTTGGACATATGCTCTGCAAGAATGCTCATTGACTACATTACAATCCACTGACCACTGAACAACTGAAAAACATTACTGAAGTAGCTGTACACTTAAGTACAGCTTAACATTGATGCATGCATATACCAATGGCCTGAAGCCACTGTTTTTTTCAAGTAGTGTCCAGATGGGACTGCAGTAATACTGAATGGTTAGACAGGTATGTCCCAAAGATCACAGTTCCAGAACATCACACAGGTTTGAGCTTAATGCAATTTGTTGAAAGTCTCTCTCCAATCATTTCATGGAATTCAGGACAGTGACAGCTTGAAGTAATTTAGTTTTGTATTTTCTTCTTTCATATAACTTACATTGTTACCATGAAAAAATTAAAAGCTGTATTTTGCCAACTTATTGTTTGCATTTCTTTCCAAGGGGAATATATGACTTGTTTCAAGTTACTTTTCTTGCTTAGTTTTCTCTATGGCAGAGTCTGGTATGCAAACAGTTCTAAATATAACTATTCTCACCGGATTAAGAAAAAAAGATTGGAGTACTTCCATCAGGATTAGGCTTTAAAAACCCACAATTAAGAGCCATGTTACAGCCATCGGTGTTTTGTGAAAATACTAAAAAACATCAGCACCATTTCTAGTCAGTGCTCTTAAAGCATCTTCCAAGCATGAAAATACAATGCAACTCTGTTCAGTTACACAGGACCAAATTTTGTCTTACTGTATGTGTCCATAATTTGTGTTGACATGAATAGGAACTGCAGTTCCTTGATTTCCAGTGTTTATGGTGGAGACTGTAAAATTCAATAGCACAAAACTCCCACAATTTAGCTCTAATAAAACTAGCCAATTAAAACTACAGATTACAGTCTGTAAGAAATATATAATGAGTTTCAAGTCAGATTCTAATAAAAATCCTTTCATCTAAAAAACTTCAATCACTCCAGCGCACGAAGGGGTATCTCTTCCTTTCCATAGCTCAAGAAATATTTATCATGCTCCCACTTAATAATCTGCTCCTGCTGCTTATTATTTTTCTCATGAACAGGTAATTTTTGCCAAGGTACACAGATCATAGAACTATGCTACTAACTGTTTAAGTAATCTAGAACAATCCTTAATAGACTGCCAGTTAAATTCACACTTTCCAGGTTCATACTGGTCATTAATAGTATACTGTTAATGAAGCTGACTTGGGCTACTACACATGCTTTAATGCATATTTCCTATTCAAAAAACATCAGGTCATCTGGAATGGATAAAAGTTCTTGCATAAGTTCTTAAATTCAGACTCCAGATTGCACCTGAACCTACCCGTTTGTCAGTGATTGCAGAGACAACAACTTACAACAAAATAATCCTCTCAAGCCATTCCCACACCTCCTTCACACATTCATGTTCTTCTGCAACTAAAAAAATGACACAAGACAGGATCACAGAGCACCTCAAAACAAATGGCCATGTATTATGTCCCTAGCTACATAGAGGCAGGTGTGGAGGCCCCTTTAGACAAAGCTTTGCCATGGGGTTGCTCAAGCCTAGGTTAGTCTTATCTAGACACTGTAAACAGAGGAGTGTACATTTAGAAATGTCTGATAGCTACTCTGTGCCTGAAAGGAGTTATGAACATACTCTCTAAGACTAGAGGTGCTCTATTTTAATTCTGAAATGCAAGAGTAACCACCATCCATCAAATTAATTACAACTGTTGGATTTTCACATTTTGATGTCTTTCCAAATTACACTTTTTGAGCAGGTTACCTGTTTCTTTTCTCCCTCACCGTTGCTCTCTGCCCAACACAAACAGCAGCTTCAAACTTATCACAGTCAAGAGGCACTTTGGGCAGGAGAAATATACAGCAATTTTGGCAAAGACTCTAGCTTGAAAATCTAATCCCCTCAGTGAATAGTCTGTTTGGAACAGAGGCAATGTTGCTATTGTACAAACATTTTACAGTTGTACAATGTTTATCCCCTGGGTCTTTGTACCAGTACAATTCCACTAACGTAAAAAATCCCTTATATAGACAAGTTCTAAGGAAATGACAAAATAAACCATTCACATTTAATTTCACTGGAATATAAATGTGTTTTAAATTCCCTTAAATTACAGTTATGTAAACAGAGATGTATGGTTGAAGAAGTGCTTTTAAGGAAAATTTGAAAGAAAAAAAACCCCAAAGACTGAAGCTCTGCAAAAGAACAGAAGTGAAGAGATAGCTGCCTTCTGCTGTTGGTTTTTGTTTGTTAGCTTGTTTTGGGGGGCTTTTGGGGCTTTGTTTGGTTTTTTTAATTGTATGAGTTTTAATGACCAGTCAGAAGAATTAATTTTACACCAATTGTCTATCAGACTTGCAAGGTCTTGGTTAAATACAAGTTACCACCGTGTGCTTTCGCAGGCTGGGATTCTTCAGTGTACGTAATACATTCAGAAATGTGTATTGTCATTAATTGGGGACTGTTAAAATTAAATAAATAAATAAATAAATAGTAGGAAATAAAGGTAGTCTGTTCTATTAGAAGTATTTCCAGCTGTATCTCTGACTGTGAGTGTGAATGCGTGTGTTTGAACTATTCTCTGTCACATCTTCCTGCATCTGCTTCTCAGGATGTTAATTTCATAAACTGTCCTATCAAACCCATATGGCAACTAATACATGAACAAACCCAGCTACAACAGTAAAAGGCTTGGCTCCAATACTGTTACTGGAGCTTTGAGAAAGAAACACTGCAGTCTGGTGTTCTACCAATGGTTGCAAATACAAAAGTAGTAGCACACACTGAATACAGTCTGAATCCATTAAGGTATTATCAGGATGCCACTAGAATAAAGAGGTACAACCTCCAAACAGATTTAGTTGATACTGACAGATCCCCCTATTCTTTTTCCAGACACTCTTTCAAAACAAACACTGTTTCAAAAGCATTTCATACTTTTTTTTTTTTTTCTTTTTTTCTTTTGATGATTCAAAGCCCACCTTAATGCAGAAGTTGAGAAACAAGAAAATGGCATGGTAGAAAACTGACGCAGTGATTTCTTAAAAAGATTAAAGAACAAACTGCATTTGAGTTATACAAAGATACAACAGTTCTTTAATAAATAAAGTGACAGAATTCTACCCTAAATATGAACTTTAGAACTGACCAATAGAAGAGTGAGAAATACAGGTTAGCTAACACTTGCAACCAAGACATGCACTTGTGTCTGAAAAGAGAATATTGCACTGAAAGAAAAAACCTGAAGGCTTTAAATGCTTCCTTCACTGACTTAAAAAAGTAACTAACCATTTTCTATAAGCAGTAGCAAACCTAGCTTGGTCAGCATCCCTGCAAGTTGATAATACTTTATCAATGAACTGGTATTCCGTTTCTGGACCAAGAGAGTCCTGCATAGGAGCACGCTTCAGACGCTTTGTTTCTTGGGTATAACCTTGTTTGCTGCTGGATTCATTCAAACCATCGACATCCATATCTTGTGCCATGTGACTTGTCGCAGGACTGCAGTGGGAATTATTCTGAATTTCATCACTGCTGTCCACAGATGGTATTACTACACTCAGAAGAGGAAGTCTGTTGCTTAGGTGGTGATGAAGGTAGAACACACGCCTTCTTCAGAGGAAAAGGAAGGAAGAAAAAAAAGAAATTAAAATGATATGTACTGAAGATAATATGCTGTTGCTGCTCAACTGCCTCAGTTTATTTGCCATTCCCACCAGATTCTCCCAAAGACACAAAATCTCTTGTCACTGCAAAGAGGGGTTCAGTTTCACTCTGGAAAATCTGATGTTACTTATCAGGCACATACACCCAGCTAAGCAAAGCAGGGGTCTTCTGCAGCTGATCCACCTTCTGCCTCTTTTGCCCCTCAAACATTTCAAATGTGAGGAGGCTCATTAACAGTGTCTGGTGCCTCTTGTGCAAACTACAGGGACAAGTGGAGTGAGTGACAACAAGATATTTAAGCCAAATCAAATTTCCCATTCAATAGCTCTGATTATGCTCCTTAATGTTTTCCAAAGGCTTAAGATATGGCAGCTTAGAAATCTTTTACCGAGTGCCACCTTTTAAAATCAGAACCACAATTTGTCTGGAAACATCAGGCAAAGAACAACCCACACTCTTTTGACCAAGTCCTCTTACCTATGAGACCACAAGGTTTCATGCCCTGGGTAAGTATCAATCAGTTCAGTGCAGAGCTCCAACTCTTCCTCTAAATGGCGGGGGAGATCCACACTCTGCTCCTCCATGCAGCCAGCTTCTGCTCCTGCACTCTCCTCCTTTGGATGGCTAGGGTTTTGCTCATTTACCATTTGATTTTGTACCAATACATTATTATCAGTCATAGTTCTGCCTATCAAGGACTTGAGTAAGAACTGGCGGTAATGAAATCCACTGTGGTCTGAGACATGCATGGACACCCAGTATTTAGTGGATGAAAGTTCATCAAGGAGAATCTGAAACAAAAAGCAGCAACAACTATCAACCAGCATAA
The DNA here is from genome assembly GCA_038090715.1 of Florisuga fusca. NCBI lineage: Eukaryota > Metazoa > Chordata > Aves > Apodiformes > Trochilidae > Florisuga > Florisuga fusca. The sequence continues at coordinate 22,155,117 of JAAWXA010000012.1, forward strand.
AGGAGGAATTTATCACTACTCTGTTCTGTATGAGGCTAATCTCTCCTGTGCAGATTTCAGCCACTGTTGTAATGGTTTAAGAACACAGTCAGAAAAATTAAATCACTGAGCCTTTTCCATTGTGTGCTGACAAGTTTCTTAGCATGCCTGCACAAAAGAAATTACACTTCTTCCAAACTCAAGAAAGGCAGTTGTCTCAGCAACCTTCCCACAGGGTGAGGGGGGAAAAAACCCCAAACCACTTCTGATAAGAGATCAGCAGTGTTTTGACAATCTCAGAATGGTTAAGGATAAAGACTGTTTAGGGAAGGCAGAGGTAGAGGGTACACCAAACTACATGGATATTAGTTAGATGTATTTTAACTTTTGCTTGGTACGTTATGGGTGTCAGAGGGTGGGTGAGTTGCTTTAAAAATATTTAAAGTAATTTATACATTCATTTTTTCATTTTTCAGGGAAAAAATGTCAACTACTAACATTATATTCTGTGGCCTAGAGCCTGTGGCTAACAAAACTGTCTGTCCATTATGGAATTGCTTGACTTGATAATTAGTGAACTCCCAGAAAGGCTTTCACAATAACTTAGGTAAATACAGTACAGCTGTATTTGTAGCACTGCTTGCACCTATGAATATTTCACTTAATTCTGTAAGGTTTTAAACCTTCAAAATTTATTTCAAGGAAGACAGAAGAGTTTGTCTACTGGAAAAAATCTTCTTTTATTTTACTTTCTCTATTAGAACTGATGGTTGTGTTTCTTTAATGGCTTTAACCTTTTCCCTCACATTGGTCCTCCCTAGGAGTTTAAACTCCCCAAAGAGATTAAACCTACCTTTTAAATCTACTTCTAGAGACTTTGGATACAACCTAAATGGTGTATTCTTGCTTTTGGTTTATTTTTCTAAGATACCTACTTCACTTAATGTGACTGGCTGATGCAAACCAACTTTCACAGGAGCCTTTCTCTTTTCTCCTTCAGCACAAGAGGCACAGCCTCCCACAAAGAAAACCGCAGAATTACGAAAGGCTAGTTATACACCTTTTGTGGTGCATGTGTTCTAAAAGGTATTAGAGCAAATACAAACAAGGTGAATGCTGCCTTCTACCCAAGATACTCAATACGACACACCGACATCATCTTATCACAGGCCAGTAAACTGGTTCCTATTACAGACCAGTAAACTGAAGGGCACTATTAAATAACAGCTCACACAGAAGGTTCTTAAGGGGACTAAAGCTCCTCATCTCCAATTCTTCACTTTAAACCAGAAGATCAGCTTCTTTCTTCCCAGCAGAATTTATCTTACTATTTTAAATTTATGAACATTAAAATTTAAAAGCCTATTAAAACCAACTAATGTTGGTTGGCTCAAGGGCTACATCAAAAAAAGTCAGACTAATCTTTATTCATCTGAAACTGATACTACTACGCATACTATGACCAACTTAGAACTTGAAATGATATGATTCCTTTACTTGATATGTTTATAAGCTTCAAAGTTACAGATGGCCATGGTAATTATGCATTTTAACTCCCTGTACAAAGCAAACAGAAAGATTCCCAGCATCACTCCTTGGCTGAACTAGAAACCCTCTTTAAGAAAGCAACACTGACTGCCATTAAACCTCTTCAGATCTGCAAAAAAAAAAAGCCTCACCTCTAGGAACACCAGAGTAAGAGCAGATGCTTCAAAAAAAGAGGTGTTAGTCAGCTAACACCCGAATTCCAACATAGGTTCTTACTTACCAAGCCAGTTTTCTCCATTTCTACAACAAATAGCACAAGCCCTTTATCATTCTTCTGTGAAGCAAAGATGAAATGACAGGAAAACATCTCTCCTCCCTACTCTGGATGGCCTCTCACAAAGGGCTGCCTTCCATCTTTAGTGGCGAGTTGAACACCATGCAGCTGGAGTCCTGCTCCAGAACACGACATAACCGCTGAGTGACCTCTGTCTTAACCTCTGGGTTTGCACTCTGTCTTATACTCTCCCTGACCAACCATAACATGCAGTGAAAAGACAATGTTGGAACTAAGAATCTAGCTATAAACACTATTATGCTTTCTTTGGGATTCCCACTGTCTCTACTTAATTCTTCACTATTCTAAGACCACAGATAAGCTGAATATGGTCATCAAAACAAGACATTCCATTATATTATCAAAATATTATGTCATATATTATCTTTTGCACCATTGGGAATTTCAAGATTAGTACTTGAGGAATTATTTTCAGTTGCCCCTTTTTTATTTCATCCCACACAGTCGCATTTTTCTTCCTGCCACAAGTTCATTAACACTCAATACCAACAGATAAGCAGAGCATTATACATGGAAAAGAAAATCTGTTCTTTCTGCTGAGCAGAACCTGCCTACACTGACCAGAAAAATGCAGACATAATCAATGAAATAGTTCGCCTGCTTTTTTAAAATGTTCTTATCTACCTGTGCTAACTTAATACTTTATTCTTCATTCATGTCATAGGATCTGCTTGGCAAACCAGTATTTTTAATTTTTTTAACTTTTTCAGACAAGGAAATTTAAATATTTACTATGTTATTATACCTTGGCAGTCAGCTTTCCCAAATGCTGTAAAACCCAGATTCGATGGGACCAGGCATTGTAGTTGCTTGGATATCTCCCAGCAGCTTCAGAGCAGACATTCATTTCCTCTTGCACTAGCTGGTGAATTCTCTCCACGGGTGCTGCTCCCAAGTTTCCTTTAGTCACAAGACTGGGCAATGAGTTGTCCTGAATTAGTTGTTGCAGCACCCATCGTCTGGTCAAACGATGTACAGAGTTGATGGTGAGAGAGCAATTTTAAGAAAAAAAATGCCTTTTCATTTATATTGATCAATCAAACCTTTCTGATATTTCAATTATCTGAACTACACTGTAACTAGATGATAAGTAGTAAACATAACCATCAGAATTCCTGTACCAAAAACTATGACTTTATGATAACACTCCAAAATATTTAACTCCTTCTGTACTTCTTTGTTCACTCATTTTAAGTGATCGTGGATAGTGACAGCATATTACAAAGAAACAGAAGGAAACAGCAAACTCATGGAAAAAACTCAAGAAATGTGTTCTGAGATTTCTAACAAGCTTCTCTTTCAGACTTGTAGAGCACTAAATTCAAGAACCCAAAATTAACCAAAAAAATGATTGAAGAAAAAATTGAAAAAATCATGCACATACTAAGATTTTTTTGATTTTTTTTTTTTTAAAACAAAGTTTAGCAATAGATCTATGCTTCACTTCGCTGTACTACAGGCATTGTATGTACACTCAGTCCTGCTGAGATGGTCAGCTCTGTGCATTTGATTTATCCTGGAGTTATCTTTTAAAAAATGTGCTTCATTATTTTAATATTTAGTAGTAGTGATTAAATGACATTGCTTAAGTTAGAAAGCATAAAAATAAATTCACCAAACCAAAAAGACCAGTATTGGAATGGAAAAGAACCCACATTTGGTAATAAAGATTAGGTTTTACAGATTCTTGTCTTAGTGTAATGCCTATAGGTAAGTAATACAGTAGCAAGATGAAAGAGGGAAAACCCCATGGTACTTAAAGGCTTACTGCAGACAGAATCTGAACACTCACTCTGAGAATTTTAGTTGCCACAAATGTGATAAATGTCTAAGAAAATTTATATCACCTCAATTAAAAAATATGCTGCAAAAATGTGTATTATTTTAATTCTAAATGTAAAATATGGACAGGTATTTTCAAAAGCCAAAGCACAGCATTTTACAATGACTGACCCAAAGAATCAGCTCTATTTCTATATGTCCTGCTTCATCTATGGCACTGCTTAACCCAAGCACAGGAAAAAAACAAAGTAGGAAAAACGGGGATTTAATATAAAGGAAGGGAAACAAACCTATGAATCCATGTTTCTGGACTCTTTGGAAACTTTGTTAGTGCCAGTTTTCCAAGATGCAAATCTTTAAGCGGATTTAAAGTGCCAGACAGTATTAATTCTTTCCTACAAAAGATAAAATAGATTTTTATGAATAAAAGAAGTGACTTAAAAATAGAACACAGTCCCAGTAACAAATAGCATGGCATTTCTTTGGTATCATAATAGAACTTCACTGCCTAACTACAAGGATTTGAAATTCTTTGGTGAATTAACCCATTCCACTCATGCTATACATATGTGCACCCTATTCAACAAGGCCAAATTAAAAAAAGAACAGATCAAAGAGCATTATCTTAATCTGAACACAAACAACCCATTGACTCCCCAAATGGCCACGAAATTACTGAGTCAACTGCATTTGTACGTGGCTCTCCATCACATAATCATTCTCCATAACCAGAAAGCCAAGGAACTTGGGCTACATGTAATGCCTGATGAAGATAATGTTGCTTTTATCTGCACTCTCAGAAAGCACCTTAATTACACAAGCAGCTTTTTTTTTTTTTTTGATCTTTGCAACAGGGCATGCCAATAGGGTCGCACAGGGTGACTAAACATTTCTTTGTGAAATGAAGCCTTTAGATGATTTTGTACATCTGAAAAGTTACTTTTACACACAGACTCCCTTCACAGCACACATTTATTTTTAGTTTTTAAATATGGCTCAAGATACAGTACCACAAATTTAGAAAGAGGTGGGAAATACTTCTATGTTTATCATGTGTTCCAAACTTAACAGAAACACTGAAACCATTACATTTGCTTACTTGTAAAACAACTTCTGGTTTAAAAGCATGTAAGATTTTGCCCTAACCAGACTGAGGGTTCATCCAATGTAACCTTTTTTCCAAAGTATCTCTAATACAGACAGAGTAAAGTGAAGATCCAGAAAAAACAAAAGAGAGGGGGAGGAGAAGGAAAAGGGGACAGGGAAGAAATACACCCTGAAAAAAGCTGCTATCCAGTAAGAAGGCAAAAGTTCTTTGCAGTCTGACACAGAACACATAATGTGATTCTGAAGTTATGGTTGACACAGAAATGGACACATTCCTTTACAGTATGCATATATTGTAATTTTCTGTCTGTTCTGGAAGATTTCAGTAGGAAAACAATTCCACCTGGTACCTAGATTTGTGTTGCTTCAATTATACTGTATACCCACAGTCAGAAGCCAATGGTGGCATGACCAACAGCAAGCAACATGCTATTTCAGATTCAAGAAAATGTATAGAGAGATGTATACATCAAGACACAAGCCTAAACCCTTCTTTTGCTACTGAACAGGTAGGTCAAATCCTTAAAGAAGTTTTGCCTCCAGTGAAGTCACTTCTGTTCCTAGTGAAGCCAGTACAGATTGTTTGCAGAGATCAGAATCTGGGAAGTTTGTTTTTACTTGAATTAAAGTCCAGCATGCTTCAGACTGGATTCTTTTAGCAGCTGCTCAAGAGCAAATCTGGGTGTACCAGCCAGGAGAAGCAGACTGACCAGACTGTTTGGAGCCAGTGTGCTCACTTTGGCAAAGCAGAAAAGAGAAAGATTTAGAGAATGTCAACACTGGAGACAGGTGGAATAATTGCCCTATTACTGCAGTGCAAAAGGTAACATTTTGGTGAAAGTAATTTTCCATATAGACAATGAAAAGCAGCCTTGATCAGACTATCATTCAGAACAAATGCATCTACATATTTAACAAACATTTAGTTTACCAGGCCAACTACCTCCCATAACCTAAACTTTTGGTGAAAGAATTGCTCTTCATATAGTAAAGCATTAACTACAAGTAAGTAGGCTTACTCTTAAAGTAAGCTTAATTTTTACAAAAGTTGAGGAACATTAGAGGTAAGACCAAATTTCACTGCTGTAGCAGAAGAGCAGGTTTTAGTTTCATAGACTTTCAAATGAGAGGTACTCCTATTCACAAGTAAGGGATTTTAATCAGAAGTGTGACTCAACTATCATACAGACCCAAATAAAATGCTTTTAAGCTCTTCCAGAAAACATCCATCTTGGAACTTACAATTTTTAGCTCACTTTTTTTCCAGGTGGACCACATAAATTTTCAGCCTTCAGAATTCTAGCTCTCATAAAAAAGAATATGAAATAATTTTGATCTGTCACAGGTTTGCTGACACCCTTGAAATCATTGATACCTGATAGGAAAAACTTTGAATTTTCAGTGCCTTGTCAAAAGTGCCCATGTCTTTTGACTTTCCACCACCTGTATGTGTCAGTAAGAACAAAAACATCTGACAATTCCTTTGAAACCACCAACATAAAGATTTTGGTCAATTCAGCTTGGGAGATTTTCCACCTTCTAAAAACACAGGGTAACTGCAATTATGCTTAAAAATTAAATATCCTGTTGGCCATTCATTATAACAAAGACTTTCCTCTGAGTTCTACAAAGCAACACATCTCCTGTTCTTTCACATGTCTTCCTACACCATACAATTAGCTCTTGCTCAGTTCTCATGCTCAGCCTCTGCCCTTCTCTGGCTTCCCAGACACTTCTGATTAAAATAAATGACACACGTATGCAAGCATATTACAATTGTTCAGAACAGCTCCAAAGTCAAGGTATACTCTCTATCTCTTCCTAGTAGGTAACACATTTGAAGTTTTATGTTCTCCTGTGCTTAATTAACCAGATATAACCTTTTCATGATTATCAGATGAACTGAAAAGCTCATTTGCCTTCCACACCTCCACAATGTTCTTGCTCTGCTAAGTCCTGTATCTTCATGTTCAGTGCTACTGAGTCAATCACTCTCTCTGAAGCTCTCAGTAGGGAATTCAACATTGGAAAAAAAGAGATTATTCCAACCTAAAGTGAAAGAGCAACTAAATGCTACAGGAAACACTCCAAATGTGCAAGGCTGCTATTCAGTAAATAACTACTACAATTTTTATTTTTTAGGCTGCTGACAGTTTCTGATGGTTTTTTCCCCTAAACTAATGCATTGAATTTGTGTGCACAGAACATAAGATAAATCTGGTGCAGTAAACATCCTGTGAGCAACATAAGATACAATCATCCCCCAACAGATTCATCAAGTTCTGCAGGTAGAGTTTGAGTCCCACACAATAATATTCCACTTTATATTAGCTCAGAATAAGGATTTACCTCCAGCATCTGTGCAGAACTCTGTCTGTCCTCTGTGACTGTGTATGCCTCCTGGTCTGGCTAGCATGACCTGTAATTTACTGAATCAGGAATTCCACTGAACAGAAGCTGAAACACTGTGCCAGTTAGGTGCCTACTCTTCAAAAGAGCAAACTCCCAGTAGAAGCCTAAAGCAATGCAGGGTCAGATTCAGCAAAGCTGTCCCTTGGTTAGAGCAGGCTTGGTAGCAAACTCCACAGCTGCTGACTGACTGGTAGAAGAACAGCAGCTTCTCTCTGAATGCTAAAAGGAGCTTCAAAGACAGACCACCAAGCAGATCAATGGCAGAGAACGCGGGGAGCAATTTGTCCACTTCAGTAAACCATCAACATCGTAAGAGAAAACAATCCTCATCCATGTTCCTTAACATTTTCAATTCCACTCACAATTTTGAACTGCTCATCTTAGGTACATAACATCAAATTCTTTCAGCCATCAGGCAGAAAAAAAGGCAGACTGATAAGGATCGATGCATTTTCATTAAATTTTTTTTCCACAAAACCCAAGACAAAAACATGGATTCAGTTTTAACAACGACAAGATTACATTATTGTAGTATCTGCATTACTTACAAATCCTCTTAATTCCATTTTATCACTTGAAAGCTACTCAGGCTATACATTTTGATGACAGCAAGCCCTTTGCTATAATTTTTGTCCTCCTTTCTGATACTTGAGATGCTAGAAATATACAGATCACTGCAGAATCCTTCAGAACTTCACCACCAGTGGGGGGGAAAAAAAAACAAACCAAAAAAACCCCAAATTTGCCATATCTACAGCTGACAGCTTTGCACAGCCATTATCTGTCTAGGTCATTTTGTAAATTTTTCCTACTGCAATAAGGTATCTAAACTACAAAAATCTTAGTTTTAATGAAAGCTTTCCTAGCCATAAGCATACAATTTTTGTTTGTCTCCAGCCCTTCTATTCCTTTAAGACTGTCACCAGTCTTACCTACGCAACAGAAAGAGAATATTCCCCTCCTCTGAGACATACACAAAAATTATCAAATTACATTACACCACTGAAAAGAACTGTTGCTTTTGGGCTCTGTTAAGAGCAAGGAGTTAAATTCCTGCTCCTCCTCCATGACTCTTGGACAGGTACTGCAGCATGACCAGTGGTGAAGCCAGACTAATACCCTCTCCACTGGTGAAGCAGAGTGGGAATAAATGTGTGAAAAACAAATGTTAGCAGCCTTCCTTCCCTTGCAGTCAATCTATTAAGGGCTATTCAGCTTCAGTGAGCTGCACTGGTAATGGCAACAAACTAAGCTGTAATCTCAAAAGGACTCAAGTATAATATAAATATCTATATTACAATATAGTACATAATAGGGGTAAAATTGTAACTGTGGAGAGAGAGAGTAGTTGGGCCCCATGTGATTCAGCAAAAAGCATATGCCCATCTGCAGGTTACAATCAGCCTTCCTTAACTGAGAGGAGTGGCAATTCCATGGGGCTTATATCCTCACAAAAAGTGGGCCAAACATATCCCTTCACATGCAGTGTAATCTTTAGCCTGCACTACAAAAAGAAAAAAAAAGACAGTCTGAAACTTTCTGCAAGGAATACAGATAAAAGCGCTTTTAAACATTCCTTCTACAATGTTTAAATTAAATGCTCTAGCTGTGTCTCTAGCTGTGTCACTAATTACCACTTAAAGCTAACAGCTGACTTGAACAGAAGGCCCAGGTCTTTCTGATATCATTTGCTGAGTGCAACATACCTCACATTCCAAGCAGTGGTGAAGTCAGGGTTCAGCAGCAGCAGGGTACACGTGATATCTATCAGTTCTGAAACAATTGAACAAAAGACACAAAGATTAGTAACGATCTGCACACAGCAGAGCCCTCTCTGCACTCCTTTACTCCCTGTCCTTCCTGCAGATTTATCCTGCACCCACAGATACCTACCTTCAGTTCATTAAAAAAAAAAAAAAAGCCAGCTTAGTTTAAAAGGGAGCAATATCTGCCATACCTTGCCTTTTCATTGTTTAAAATAAGGGACTTCTGTTTTCCTAACAACTCACATCTATGCTTGCAGCTCTAAATTTCTGACCTGTACCTGTACTGCTATAATCAAACATAGAGTATGTCCTCAGCAAGGGACAGCCACTGTATGGAGTCTTTGAGCATTCTGTGATTTCAATTGGAGACATCCTCTATACATCATGAACAGTGAATTCTCCAAAGAAGAATCCAACGATTTTAAAATAAGGTAGTACCACAAAAAATATAACCTAACTATTGCAGTACAAGCCTGAGTTGCAGATGGCTGCCATGTGCTATACTGTTACAAAAAATACACGTAGTAGAAAAAACTAAAAAACCCCACCATAACCATGAATTAGGAACACAAAATAACTCTGCTACCTAACTGCAAAGGAACACCTAAAATATATTCTGAAGTGACAGCTTTGCTCCTGACTGAGCTCTTACGGATGATTTACTAAGAAAGAAAGAACAGAACATTAATTTGCATCCCTGCTTAAGGACTGCACAGACTGCAGATTTACTTACTACACTTATTTTTAATGATGGATGCCAAGAATGGAAGAGAATTTCATCATAATCTAGTCTTTCCCTTTGCACTCATTCCTCTGCACCATTTGAGCAGTTTTGAGTCCCACCCAGGTAACAGTGGGGGCATTTCCAGGTAAGTTTGTGATATATTAATATATCTGTCTCTGCACTGGTTCCCTTAACCTCTGCTCTCAGGACACACATCAATTCAGTTAACTTCTCCCTCAGTCATATGTCTTAAAATTACATGCTAATTTTGCAACTGAGTAAGAAGAAACTTTTATTGGAACTGAAAGTGATTACTCAGGCTTTTACTGCCAAGAAAGTTTGCTGCATTCTCTCCTATCTCCCGCATTTAACATACTAAATAGCTTGTACTTCTCCAGGTGATTTCTGACAAAGAAGTAGCATTTTATCACTGTTTAAGGAAAAGAAGGGAAAAAAGGTATTTCATGGAACTTGATCCCTGGTTAGCACAGTTAATATAACTGCAAACCGAAAGTTTTAAAAGTCACAGACAAAATTCAACAATAACGGAGAATATTTATGTCCAACAAAGTAATTTACTGTTTTCCATGATGTTTGCACTTTTGAGGAACATGTTATGCTACCAGATAATGCAGGGGGAGAAAAAAAATTAAAAAAGTTCTTCAGTGTATTCTATTGTGCACTAAGTGGTTATGGAAATTACCTGAAGGACCTACCTTAAGTTTCTATTTTCATGAGTCTGAGTTGGGAATTTTGAATAAAGAGAGATTTCTTTTAAATCCCTCTTTTTCTGCCAAGGAAAGAATATTTGTCAATTGCTGAAAGCTTCTCTCTAATTTGCAGTGTAAATCTGTAAATTCTTTTGATTTACCCAATCCCTGGACCAGGAAAGTACTTCAATACTTACTTAATTTTAGATAGATGAATGGCACAACTGAAATATCCAGGATTACTCACATATATAGAATTAAACGTCTAAGTGTTTTGCTGACTACTGTTTCAATTTTACATTCAAAGACTTCATTAGCAACATTTAACAAAACACCAGTTGGAAATTTTTATCTGTCGTTGCCTCTTAGAGATTTTCCATTTTACCTTGTCAAATATCAGCAATTATATTTTCAAAATCTCTCAGTTTGGCAGATCATAAATACACATGATTAAAGGCTCTGTATATTCTGCTATTATTACCTTGTGTCACAAACAGTACACACAAATTGCCTCTCAAAATCCAGCAGGCCAAGAGCAAATAGCAGTTCTTTCAGGTTAACATAAATCTTCTTTCTATCAAAGTCACAGTACCTACTACAAGCAACTAAGTTGCTTAAAGAGAAAAGAAAAGAAAAAAAAAAGCAGGAATGATGAGGTTTGTTGCTAACACAAAGCATGGCTAAAAACCTTTATTTGGTTAACTGCATTTTTACCCCATTCAGCCAACTTTCTCTCCAGCTGGCAATTACTGGAAACAAACCAACAACAACTGAAAACTCCTCCAAAACCAAAAAACCACCAACATTTTAATACCAGCTCATCCCCTAGACAAGAGAGCCACACACATTTTAAACTTGCTTTAAGATATATTTAATCTAGACTGCCAGCAAATGGCTGGTTTAGTACAACTTTTGAAACATATTATGAAAAGTTCAGTGCCCTAAATCTAGGTCTACTGATGCTTCCCATGGTGAACTGCTTTTCCAGCTGCCTACTACTTTGGCAAGATGTCCGCAGACTGTGTTGTAAGGCTCCAATGCTCAGTTTTGAGAAAAATCAACAGAAGAAGATGTGCAGTGAAGGAGATGTCTGCAGGAATTTTGTCTACATGAGGGAAAAGTAAATGAAATTGCAGTGCAGGATAAGAAGACAGAGATGCAGAAAAATGGAGCAACAAATAACAGGATTAATGGCAGTTCAGAATTGTCATTAAAAATTCTGAACTTTTGAGTACAGGATTTTCTAAATACAATAATGTTTTCTGTAATTAGTAGGTATTAACAGTGTATATACTATGGTTTACAAGACACATTAAGGAAAAGCTTATTAGAGCCTACTTCAGCCTTTTGAATTTAAAATGGTTTTCCTTGTCTACACGATTTCACTGAAGCAATATAGTTTATCCTACAAAGTCATGATTTTCAGATAATGAGTATTTTGTTAATGTTGTTCTGGAACAGCACCAATTGAGCCCAGTTCACCACAAGCTTGTTATTTTTTCCATTTTGTCCATTTTCCTGTTACAGAAATTCACTTTATCCTGAACATTACCGAAGGAAAGAAGCCAACAAGAGAAAAATATCCAGTTCCTCCATGTCATGTTCTTTGGTGCTCTGTGCAACAAGTAACAGCAGTACGGTCTGCTGGATACATTTTAAACAAACTATAGCATCACAGGTGATGACAACCTACATGTACTTTTGTACCTGAAAGGCTCCCCAGCTTCAAGAGGAGAAAAAGGACAGTATGCTTTTAACATATGGTTGTAACATAACATAGTTGTATCCGGATTTTAATTCTAAGTGTATCACATTAAGATGTACTTTTCAGAAGAGTGTTTCAAAAGTGGAAGCACAGCTTTATGGGAAGTAAGGATATTCTGGGCATTCTCACAATACATTGTATAAAAAGAGAAGTACTTTGTAGCAACTTCAGAAAACTGTCTTGTTTTATAATAACAAATAATACGCATTCATGAATTAAAATAGAGTGGAGAAAGGATAAAAACAGACTGTAAAGTTACAATTTCTACGCTATAACAGCAGCAAGAAGAGAAACAGTCATGATTCTGAAATCTGGACATCCAAAAGAAACTATAACTAAATTAAACATCTGTCACAGTAAACCATCAATGACTGATTATAAAGTACCTCTTTCCTTGAGGATTCTGCCAGAAAAAGATCAGCCACCATATCTGAAAGCAGATGCTTGCATCAGCACCCTGTTTTTCTTCTCTCTCCTATTTAAAATGGCTTATAGTAGTTTGAACAACACAAAAGAGGTAATAAAATATTACATTTGCAACCCCTGTTTATTACAAGCATCAACAGATTATGCAATCGAGTTTTACAGCAGTAATAAATAAAACCTCTCTCTTCACTACATTCAGAAGAAAACACTTATCTTGCCAAACTCCAAGCATGCACTTTTGTCTACAAAAAGGACTTTGGAGAAAAGTCCTTGAGGGTATTTGAAACGCACGGGAAATGTAAGAACTTTTGATAGAATATGCCTATTTACACTACATTAGAGACAATTCTGTAAATCCCCTTAAGGAAGAATTCCACCTTCATTGCCTCCCCCACTCCAGTATAATTTCTCCTCAAATTTCCTGTCAAATGTGAAACTGTATTATCATAAAATACTGAACTCTATGAACTGTACCTTGCTTTGCAAACAGGTTATTTAAATGGAGGTCCAGGTCATGTTTTACAGTACTGAAGCAAAACTCCGACTGAATTGAAAACTCTGTAGATCACTTATTCTCAAGCAGTTTTATCTGACTTTTGTAATTACAAGAACGAAGTGAAACAGAGTTTTGTTTTCAAGAGAAGAAAGCCAAAGTCTCAAACAACAGTAATTTAAACTTCAAGCCACTTCAGTACTCAGCACCATGATCTGCACTTTGAAAGGAAGGGTTCTGCAAAGCTTTGTCTGGGAAGGAAGTAGACACCCTTCAAGCAGTGGGTGCACCATACCATCCCAGTGGAACTGGCACATGCCAAAGAGCACCTGGACGGGTGTGGGGAAGAGACCAGGGTGTCAGCATATAAGCACCCAAGAGGCCCTTTAGCTAACAGCTTCCAGTGGTCTCCAGCCTCCCAACACAAGAGTTACACAAATCTCAGTGGTTTGCATTTTGCCTTGAAATACCAAGCTTTTGTCCACCAGACAGTCTTAAAGGGAAGACTTTTCTGTAACACTTTAGACTGAAAAGTCTCCCTGCAGAAGATCTGCAGCATAACAATTATTTCTCACTAACTCCTACCTCAGACCTGAAAAAAGCAGAGCAATGAGAACCACTGGTCACAGTGAGCAAGTTTCTCTCTTTAAATGTTAAAATTTTTTTCTGGCTTCATGTTAGAGGAAGCATGGTTTATTTTCCTTATATTAAAGCTCTTCTAATTGAATTTTTTAATAATATGCATTAAAAATTCTGAATTTGTAATGAGATCACAATCACTGATTTATTTAAGAAGAGAATGCATAGGCAGCAACTTGGTGGCTGCTATCAGAGAATCACAAAATCACAGAATGTTATGGGTTGGAAGGGACCTCTGGAGATCATCTAGTTCAACCCCCCTGCCAAAGCAGTATCACCTGGGGAAGGCCACACAAAAATGCATTCCAGGCAGCTTTTGAAAGTGTCCAGAAAAGGAGATTCCACAACCTCCCTGGGCAGCCTGTCCCAGGGCTCCATCACCCTCGCAGTAAAGAATCTGTTCCTTCTCATGTTGAGGTGGAACTTCCTATGTTCTAGCTTAAACCCATTATTCCTTGTCCTATTACTGGGCACCGCTGAAAAGAGATTGGCCTCATCCTCTTGACACCCACCCCTCAGGTATTTATAGACTTACTAGTAAGATCCCCTCTTATCCTTCTTTTCTCAAGGCTAAATAGCTCCAGTTCTCTCAGCCTTTCTTCACAGGAGAGATGTCCAAGTCCCTTAATCATACTTATAGCTCTCCACTGAACTCTCTCCAGTAGGTCCCTTTCCCTTTTGAACTGGGAAGTCCCAAACTGGATACAGTATTTCAGGTGTGGTCTCACCAGGGCAGAGTAGAGAGGGAGGAGAACCTCCTTACATCTGCTGGACACACTATCAAAAAGATACAGGTCTTACTAAGTCCATCCATAAACACACATGCCCTAGGAATAAAAGTCTTTCAAAAATGTCTGTACTGAGAAAGAATATCCAAGAAAATAATTTATGTGAAAATAAAAAAAAGGCAATTTTCCTAGATAATCACAGAATGATGCATCAAAAAAACCCTGTTATATAAAAATAAAATACAGAAAGCAGCTCAGTCATTCTCAGCAACACATGAACACACTTTAAATTAAGCTACTCTTTAGAATGGAGAATTAACTACAAGGATCAAGCCAGTGTTTGTTACTTTGACACCACAAAAGGTACACAGCCAGCCCTAGAAGATTGTATGTTACCAGTGAAATGGGTCCTCTTTATCATGCTCGAGCCTGCAATGGGCTAAAAAGTTCCTATGCTTGGCCTCTCCCCATCCACTGGAAGGCAAACACATTCATGTTCACATTATGAATCTTCTCTGCCATTTAATGACACTCCTTTCAAAATAGCTGAGTTATATATACACTTGTTTGCAGTAAAGAATTAAAGTATGTTTAATAACTCTAGAGTCTGCACTCAGGCAAACAAAAGTAGGCAAGATTCATTGTCTTAAGAGTGCTCTCTTGCCAAGATACCCTAGAGACCTCAATCTTCTTTCTCCATATCGTCCCTAAATGCAAAAGAAGATTAAGTACACACTACAGACTTGATTAACACCATTTGATGGTCCTTATGCTTTAATGAGGGTAAGTGCACAGATGGCTCCATCCACCTACAGTGAAACAGACTATAGTAATAAAAAATTAAAGAAGATAAAAGAAAATGGCATTGGTATCAAGAAAGATGACCTCTTTTCCTGATCCACACAGACCTACTCTCGAAACCTATCTGTTCAAGATGGTACTGCATATTAGTTACATGACGAATAGACACTAAAGTTTGCAGCAGCTGTCTGTGAGCATCCCACTGCTTAAATAGATAATTTAACTCACTAGCTCATCAAGCAACCAAGGCGACTGCTTGATACAAGATTGCTACAGATACAATTAACACAACTCAATGAATGGTGGCTGTTGGGAATGTTCCAGGAGGGGAAGGTAGTCTGGGACAGTCATTTTAAAGGACAACAGACAAAGGCAGTGCTTTATGGATTAGATTAGCTTAATGCAAACAACAACAAAAAATTAATATATAGTAACAAATATATAGCCAAACTGAAACCCAGGTGCATGTGAGATCCTAAAGATCAGAGCTGTGTGAGATCACTGGGTGTTCTTCAACAGAAAAGATACCCTTCTTGCTAGGACACAAAACCATGAAAAATCTCATAGTAGGCAGAAGGCACTAGAAAGAATCCTGAAAAAGAAGATGAACAAACACCAGAAGTAACACACTGAGATAAGCCTAGAATAAGAACATTTTTATGCTGACTGCTATTTAGAAGAGACCTGAAACCATAACCAAAAAAATTACTTCCTTAAACTATTGACCTTTTTCATTCTTAACTCTGAACAGGACACATTGTAAGCAAGTATCTATCATGTCATACCTGTTTACCGTTACTTTCAGAAATTCAAAATAAACAACACATACTAAAGTATGTTCCATGCAAGAAAACAAATTAAAAAACAAACTAAAACAAAAAGATGAAAAGGAAATAAAGCTTCACGATTAGAACCCTAACGATTTCTGAACATACATCTGAAAAACACTGCACTTACTCCTTACTTTATACCCATGTATCACCACAGTTTTACTTCTAACTTAGTAAAGCAGGATAAAATTCCTAATGTAAAGATTGACTAGCATCACTTCCCTACATCAGTCCCCCAGAATAGGTCATCTCCCTCTAACCCTTTCAGGTTGTGCAAGAGTGAACCAATTCACATTTTCAACTAAGCATCCTACAGTTTGTATAGGTTGACAAGATGCACAATTCTCTCCTCCCCCAAAGTAACAGTTCTTTCAGAACAGGTTAAACTAGCTTTGTTTGGACAATATAGCAACAAAAATTGTAAATGAACTGGATGAGCGAATGAGTACACTCTTAGAAAGTTTGCAGATGACACTGAGTTGGGATGGAGTGTTGATATTCTTGAGAGTATGAAGGCTCTACAAAGGGATCTGGACAGGCTGGATCGATGGGCCAAGGCCAACTGTGAAATTCAACAAGCCAAAGTGTCAGGTCCTTCAGCTGGATCACAAAGACCCCATGCAACACTACAGGTCTGGGGAAGAGTGACCTGGAAAGCTGCCCAGAAGAAATGGACCTGAGGGTGCTGGTTGACAGCCTGCTGAACATTAATCCAGCAGTGTGCCCAGCTGGCAAGAAGGCCTGCAGCATCCTGGCTTCTATCATCAATAGTGTGGCAAACAGGTCTACAGAAGTGATTGTCTTCCCTGGTACTCTGCACTGGCAAGGCAGCACCTCTGAATGATGTGTTCAGTTTTGGGCAACCCACTAGAAGAAAAACATCAAGGTGCTGAAACACGTTTAGAGAAGGCAGACAAAGCTGGTGAAGGGTGTGGAGAACAAGTCTTAGAAGTGGCTGAAGTAACTACTGCTGTTCAGCCTGGAGAAAGGATGCTGAGGGCAGACCCTATGGCTCTCTACAGCTGCCTGAAAGGAGGTGGGTGTATGTTGGACAGGATAAGAGGAAACGGCCTCCAGTTGTGCCATGGGATGTTTACTTTGGAAGTGAGGAAAAATTTATCCATTCAAAGAGTTGTTAAGCACTGGACAGGCTGTCCAGGGAAGCTGTTGAGTCATGATCCCTGGCGATATTTGTGTAGATATAGTGCTTAGGGACATAGTTGAATGGGGGCTTGGCAGTGTTAGGTTAATGGTTGGGCTCAAGGGTCTTTTCCAACCTAAATGATTCTAAGGTAAATAAAAATGTGCATTAAGAATCTGACAAGATATTCTCCAACTGGGTAACTTACCATCTTTGTTCAGCCATTGTTTTCTTTGTCTGTAGAGGAGAAGTTTATTGTGGACATATGGCAAAAGGAACTTGACACACCAGCTCTCCACACCAAGCTTGTTTTCTACCAGGATGATAGGGCTCCGGTTATACCTGGCTTCAGGGCAGGGTATTAATCCAATTTCATCTCTTAAAAAACAGAAAGAAATATAATTAAACTTAATTCCAGCAGACAGCAATAATTTTTGTCAAGAGAGTAGGAAGCAGCAATGCTGCCCACACAGTCATTCCACTATCTTTGCCATGTTTTCTCTAGAACCTGTATTCTTTATCAAGAATCCACTTTCAGAAAGCCATCCTCTTCAAAACTCACGTGGCATATTAACTTGGCAAAAAAAAAATTATTTAAACCTGTTTAAGGCATGAATAAAGATTTCAGTTGAGGAAAAAAAAGGTAAATTAACTTTTCTTCTGTACAATTTATATGAACACAATATAAAAGCCAGTTGTGGTTTTGAGTTAAGCGCCACCAGAAAAATTCTGTACTGGTTTCCTAATGCTGAGTGAGAAAAAACTGGAAATATTTTAAGACTTGCTGAAGACTCTGGAAGTGACAGTCATAATTAGAGGAACCAGAATAAATTAAGGATCCTTCAGTAGTTGTCTAAGAAAATTCCTTTTGATGATTCTGGCTCTTCTCATCTTAAGATATATTGGAAAAGTTTTATTACATTTTCCCAAATATCCTGAACTAGAAAGGTCCCTTCACCTCCCCTCTTCCCCCCTTTTTTAAATTTTTTTAATTTTTTGTTTATCACCTAAGCAGTTTAACACAGCTGAACTAACAAAAGCATTCATGGCTTTGTGATGGAGATGCAACAAAGCTGTAACAACTGCTACTGAAGGGAAACAAAATAAGTTGGACTAGCAGGAAAACTACTCTACAACTTGGAAAGTTACAGAGAAGGGTATGTTTACTCAGCACTGGGCACACAAGGGGATAATTCCTCTGAAACCCATGCACACCAATTTCGAAATCAGGCTTTTGTTATGTACACTGAAGTTTTACATATTCATTAGATTTTGCAATGTGCCTATACATATGCATCACCTACTCCTGCTTCATCTTAAAACTAGTCCCAAGAGGTCACTTTCATAATCTTCTCCTTCCTGCGCTTGTGTAGTGTCTCCTGGCGGTGGTCGTGGGGATAAAGTAAAAATGAAGCAAAGGTCTTTCTCTGGGTAAACTTTTCACCTCTTCTTCTCCAGGCATATGCATTTCTTCAGTCTTCAGCCTTCAGCCAAGACAACATGTTCTGTTTCTTATCTCAAGGTTGCTATAGTTATCAGTTTAGCACATAAATTTCTCTTACAAGGTGATGACAACCTAAACAATTTCTTAGTTTCTATTAAACAAGCATCCTGTGTCAGCTTCTATCAGGTCAATGTGACCCCTAGACAATTACTAGCAGGCATTTTACCCTTACATCAGAAGTAAGAGGCACCACACTGACCCAAAGGTACCAAGGTGTGCCCTGTAGCAGCATGACAAGGTTCTCTGAAACAAAAGATAAGAAAATCAAAAGTCACATAGCAATGTCTGACTTTCCACATATATTGCCACATGTCCCATTTTTCCACGTACCACCAAGGGGAAAACTTAAGACACAGAGGCCAGTCTGATTAAATGGCTACTTTGTATGAGAGGCTTTAATCAAGCCTTTAAAAAAAAATAGCAATGTACACAAAAATTTATAACAGCAAACAAAGCAGAAAAAACTCAGCTGCTTATTTTCAAAGGATCATATCACATGTTAGCTTTTTTCCTCAGCTTTACCTAGCATGTAGGGATGTTGGAAGAAGCAGATTCTTAAAAACACAGCATTCCCACTTGTTTGGATAGAAAACAACATTATTTTTTACTTTCCATTACGCATGATTTCTCCATCAGCTCCTCTTCAGTGAAAAATTTTGTTGCTGAGGAAGGACATCCTCAGACCCCAGGGAAGAAAAAAAAGATCTCTTGTGATTTCAGATAGAAAGCAAATCCTCCATCTTAAATTTTCTCAATACCAGGTCTACAGGTACACCCTAAGTTTTAAGTTCACAACCTCTACTCAATAACCTTAAAGTAATTCTGTTAATGGACAGTCTGAGTGTTCCGATTTAGTTCTGTGTCCTCATTCCATTACTATTAAAGTAATCAAAAATGTCACTGTGTGATTTTTTAAGAATATATTTGCTTATGAAGAAAATTATTTAATCTTCCATACATCAAAAGCTACAAAGAGCACAAGTAGCTCAAGGTAAGGTATTTGAAGATCACTTGGCTCTGTCTCCAAAGACACATCCAGGTCCCTTACCAATCCCTGGTAATCTAAGAACACAGAGAAGAAAACCAACATTTTCCTACTGCACCAACTGCAAACAATGGGTATCAAAGCAAGATCCTCATCTCAGCAACTCCACTCAACACACAGTTAAGCTGTTCAGGAAGCCAGTCAGCTTTGACCCAAGATTACATTCCAGTCTACTTCATTTAATATGGTACCCTATAGCCTGAAGTTTGTACTTCCTGCAGCTTCCTTTCTTTTATGAATGCTATACTCTAGTCCTTTGGCAAACTTTGTCTGGTCTTGCATGTAGGGACATCCCCACCTGAAACAAAGATGCATTCACTTGCTGCTTTGGCGATTATCTCCATGAATTAGCACAAGAATTTTCTAAATAGTACACCAAAAGAAGATAACATGGAAAGGAAAAAACAAACAAACCCAAACAACCCGACAAATGTCTTCACCTTTGCTTCTTAACAGATACAAGAAGCCTGACTTGGGTGAGCTAAGTTTCACAACACTGATTTAAACATGCCAAACTGGCAGACAGGTATGGCCTGCACCCCAGCTCAAGTCCACACTCAACTAATTAGAATTGGCAGACCACTGCATAATTAAATTCACCAAGACACAGAGCAACAACAAAATTGGTTTTGTGGTAACAACTCAGTTTTTGCTAATATACAAACCAGGAGTAGTCATTAGTAGAAATGCTGTCTCCAACACCTTGGTATTGTTTCTGATAATGTGTTGTTTAGAAATCATATGCTGCATTCAGTTCTTAAGATGCAACAGAACTCAAGATGCAGAATGTCAGGATAACATATTTATCCAACATAGGGTGCATATTCCACAGTGGAAAAAAAAAATAATTCAAACCATCTGAAGGTCCTGAAGGCTGCTTCTGAAGGCCCTCTCAGACCTGCATAAGGAGCAAGTAACAGTGCAGGTCTGCCAGCCCAGGAGCCACTGCTTGAGAACTTCTTTAGCCTCTGCTCCCTTGTGTACCCAAAGAATGCTTCTGGAGCAGGACTCTCATGCAGGCACCACTGAATTACTGCTTGTAAAATGAAGAAACTGAAGTACCCTTCATCCCGTGCAAACCGCCTCTGGCCCTGTGATGGAAGACAAGCCTGTTCATATGACAGGATTGCCCAAACTAATTGCAGCACGGATGATGCCTACACTTATGTCTAGTGATGGGTGCAAGCTGCTCACAGTACTAAAGGAAACACCAATTCAGGGCTAATGTTTGTAATTTATCTCCCTGCATTTTCCAGCTTTCTGACATTGTCTCTTGAATTTTAGGAGTTATTTGGTGTTTGCACCACAGTCACACTGCAAAAACTGCATGAATTATCTCCCTATTTACAGGGTACCACACTAGGTTCACATTCCTAAAATGCTCCAGTGATGCAACCAGAACTTAGCAGAAGATTCTAGCTGGGTTGTCATAAAGCCTAAAGCCATGACAGAGCTATTTCAACCTGCGCTGAGACCCAAGATGCACAAAATGAGACACAGAAGACCATGGAGCTGCACAATCCACACGTGGTCCACAGCACAAAGCTTAGCTGTGTACTGACAATCTGCTGCCAGACCTGCTTCAGTCTGCTGACTCAGCCATCCAATAGCTCTCCCCAAAGTAAACCCTAGCCAACCTACTTTAAACTTGAAAAAAAATGATGATACAAAAAACTTCCCTTTCCATAAAACTGTAGTACAAAGTACTGCTACAGAAGAAGGCTTTTCTTGTGATGTTACCATGACAGGTCTTCAGCTTTGGGTACTCTGTGTGAAGGTGCCCAAATTCTCCAATTTCTTCTCCAATATTTTTCAGGGAGATCATCTTTAAAATAACCCAACCTCTCCCCACATTATTAGACAGAGGATATTACAAAATGGGTGGGAGATCTAAATGAGGTACAATTAGTAGATATGACACTACTACAATTCTACTGACAATAAGAGCTAGACCTAAGCAGTTTAATGTTTCTGCTATTACAGTAAGTCTTTAATACTCGAATAGAATGCAGAGCACAGACACTTAAAAAGTGTATATTTTCACATTAAAATAAGTCTCATGAAATGCCTACGTGGCTAATGAATTCACAACATTTGAAAAGCAGGGAATCAAGAGCTGAAACTTTTTTTTTCCTGATTGTGCGGTGCAGCATATTCACCTGATTCTTAGAATTTCAAATTATAAATTAACTTCCATGTTATCATTAGTCATTACCTTAGTGGTTCAACTTTCATAAATGAAAAACCAGTAATATATTAATGAAATCCAAAGTACTACTAGCCAGTATTTGCTTCTAAAGAATCTATAAATAAGACTTCTTCACTTTTGAGGACTTTTCCTTTTTCTTTGACATATTAATCTCCACTTGATTGGATATTTCTGCTGCATTAACAAAGTTCTACACTGGTGACACCTCTCACAAAGTATTAGCAGCACATTATTTTTACTTACCATTGTTACATTTGTAATCATCAGTGCTGTACAAAGATATAAAACTATCTAAAGAAAAGAACACTGGCAAAACAAATTTTGGATTTAACTAGAGTAAAAACTCAGGGAAGTTTATTTCTGAACCCCCTGCAGAGAAATTTGCAGTCACACCAGGAGAAACCTTGATTCAGAGTTTCCAGTCTAACAAAATGAAGTGTCCTATCTTTACTACAATAAGAGTGTGAGATTTAGTCAGAAAAAACTACCAGAACTACAGTGACATAAATGATTCTTGGCAAACCATAAATACCATCCTCAGATTTTGTACAGAAATGCTAGGCAACCATCGAAGCGTTAATTTTTCCAATTACATCCATCAAATTAACACACTTTTACAATAACTAAGTCTATTTCTATTTGACTTCACATGCAGAAGAACAGCAAAGTTAAAAAAGCAAGTATAGATTTACGTGTAATTATACTGCTGGTGATCCATTCAGTTCCAGTGGGATAGCTCATGTGTATGACTTTATCAGCAACTATGCTTGTAGCTAGGATAAAACATCTTCCAGTAAATGTCACAGACGTACAAAACTGAAAGCTATCATGCTGACACAGTTATCCAACAGAAGAAAATTGATTTATCAGGGAGATGAGGCAAAAATAACTTGGTGTTGCATATTCAGTTAGCAGTAAGCTTGGCTTTAAAAAATGAGCAGTCTTGCTGCAGATTTAATTTAGAGAAAACAAAAACAGAAACAACCCAACGTCTTACTTAGTCTAAAACTGTATTTTTATGTTATTTTTAGTGCTGTGCAAAGAAAACATCCCCTCTAAAAACCTACAAAACCAGGAACCAGCCAGAACAAAACATCCATTCTAACAGATGACAAGCAAACAGTCAAGTACTAGGGACAACAAATGCTGGAAGAAAGGCAAGTAGGGGGTAACAATACAAGATGTGAATAGAAACATCATGCATGTGGCAGATCCCTTATTTTCAGTGGAGCCAAGTGAATGCAACATAAAAGATTCCAATCCTGGGTCTGTGACACAAACAGACCTCTCAGTTCAAGAGGATAACATCTGTCAGGGACAGCAGCTGCTTACAACTGCCTTGGTCACCAGCAAGACAACAAGATGTCTCCAGGATACATGAAAACATCTGGACAGCATGACTGCAGCCTGGTCCTCTAGAGGCAGAAAGACATTCAGGCCACGCACAGTCCCACTTCAGTTACTGCAGTTCAGAATTCCAGCACACAGAACTCCCACTTTTTCTCCTTTCAGGGGGTAAACCGAAAGCTCCTGCTTCCTCACTCAAAGCATGACACAGTGCATCAGTCTCAGAGCACATAACTCTTGCAGACTACTTCCATCTCTGAGATTGCATCTATGAAAGAAAGCAGCAAGAGCAACACATTCTTCAAAAATACAACCTTGAAGTTTGCTACCAATGAACGATTATGGTGAAAGAGTCACCATACTAAGAACTAAGAATCACAATGCTCATTCACAAATGCTAGCTGTTTACAGCACAACATGCCTCACAAACTAAAAATGAAGCTTCAGGACAAAACACAGTAATTTTTTTTTAAACAGCATCCATACGCTGTGTTTTAAAACCTGGCCACCCACCCAAGTTGCTTACTACATTTATAGAAACATGAGGGTATTCATTTTAATCCTCTCTTTTAAGCCAAGGATAAATTACAAGCCTGTAAATTTTTCCTTTGTACTTAGCATACCATTTTCTGGAGCAGATTAATAGGCCACCACCTCAGAGACTGCAGCATTTCTGATCAACACAAATACACCATACTTGGGCTATGAAGTTATTATCCATTATGGGGTACCTCATTTCCCATAATCAATGTGGAGTTTACCGAAGTAGATAATACACTGCTCCCCTGAACAGCTAGTGTCTAAAAACAAACAAAAAAACCACCCCAAAAACAAACAAAAAAACCCCCACAACAACAACAACAAAACAAAAAACAACAACAAAACAAAACAAGAAACACCAAAAAAAAGCAAACCAAAAAAGGATGGAGAAAGACAGAGATAAACAGGGGGTAACTAAATCATGGTCTCAGAGCTGGTCAGCAGTGGAACTGAAATTAAATTGCAGACCATCTGATGCCCAGATTGTTAGAAAAACCTGATTCTCACAAGACAGCAAGCTGTATTTAGACTTGAGACAGATATTTCATTAGGCTTCTTCAACGTAACACACAATGAAAAACACTGGCAACCATGGGCCCTGACAGGGTTCATCCATGAGCACTGAGAGAGCTGGGTGATGTTGTTGCTGAAGCACTCTCCACCATTTTTGAAAAATCATGGAAAACTGGAGAGGTACCTGAAGACTGGAATAAAGATGATGTCACTTCAGCCTTCCAAAGGGGTAAGAAGGAAGACACAGCCAACTACAGACCAGTCAGCCTCACCTTCATCCCTGCAAAGGTGATGGAGCATCTCATTCTGGAGGCCATTTCTAACCACTTAGATGAAAGAAAGGTTATAAGGTGTAGCCAGCATGGATTTATTATGGGAAAGTCATACTTAACCAATTTGATAACATTTTATGATGGCATAACCAATGGTTAGATGAGGGAGGGCAGCTGATATCATCTAACTTAGCTTCAGAAAGGCTTTTAACACTGACTGTCTTGATAACCTCACAAGCAAACTTGAGAAATGTGGATTGGACAGTTGGGCAGTAAGACGGATTAGGGACTGGCTGAAGGACAGAGCTCTGAGAGTTGTAGTCAGTGGGGCTGAGCCAGGCTGGAGATCAGTGACCAGTGGTGTCCCTCAGGGAGCAGTGCTGGGCCCAGTCTTATTCCATATATTCCTCAGTGACCTGGACGAGGGAATAGAGTGTTATCATCAGCAAGTTCCCTGATGATACAAAACTGGGAGGGCTGGCTGACACACCAGAGGGCTGTGCTGCCACCCAGTGTGACCTGGACAGGTTGCAGACTTGGGTGGGGAGAAAGCAAATGAAATTCAAGTTTTAGGGGCAAGTGTAAGGTACTCCATCTGCAGAGGAACAACCCCATGAACAAGCACAGGTTTGGGGTTGACCTTCTGGAAAGCAGATCTGGAGACAAAGACCTGAGATCCATGGTGGACAACAGGCTCACCAAGAGCCAACATGTGCCCTGGCATCCAAGAAGGCCAGTGCCAACCTGGGGTGCATTAAGAAGAGTGTGGCCAACAAGTTGAGTTGGCCACTCTGCTCTGCTCTGGTGAGGCCTCACCTGGAGTGCTGTGTGGAGTTCTGGGCTTTCCAATTCAAGAAGGACAAAGATCTACTGGAGAGAGTCCAGCACAAGACTCTTATCGCTAAGATGATGAAGGGACTGGAGCATCTGCCCTATGAGGAAAGGCTGAGAGAGCTAGGGTTGTTTAGCTTAGAGAAAAGGAGGCTGGGGGGAGGGATCTTATCAATGTTTATAAAAATCTAAAGGGTGGGTGTCAGGAGAATGGGTCTGGCCCCTTCTCTGTAGTGTCCAGTGACAGAACAACAGGTAATGGACACAAGCAGGCACACAAGAGATTTAAACTAAATATGAGAAAATATGCCTTCACTCTGAGGGTAACACAACACTGGAATAGACTGCCCAGGGAAGTTGTGGGGCATTCAAGACCCACCTGGATGTATTCCTCTCAAACCAGCTCTAGGGGATCCTGCTCTAGGAGGGAGGGTTGGACCAGATGATCCTCGGAGGTCCCTTCAAACCCATTACAATTCTGTGCTATTAACAGATCCAGATTTGAAGGTGGCATTTATCAAACTGCACCATTTGTGCAAGGATGGGGTTCAGCAGGCTTCAGTCTGGGACATGTTTCCCCTATCACTAACACTCAGCCTCGGAGCCCCCAGGACCCTGCTGCCCCCCATGGGGCTCAGAACCCACGACCCATCCCTACAGGCAAGGGGGAAGCCCACCTCGACCCCGCGATGAGTTAACACTGCCAAACCTCACATTCAAGCACAGTTAATTTAGGAATTTATCCTTAGAAAGACACCAATCACCTCCCCATATTAGCATCCTTGCCGGTTTTCCATCACCAAGCACAGGCTACTGACGGAGCTGGTTTTGCCCCCCGGGCTGAGGCGGTGGCCGTAGGGCTCACCTGCAGCCGGAGCGCTGCCGCAGCTCGGGCCCGGACCGACCNAGTGCAGCTCGGTGAGGCCGGGCCGGGTCCCGCAGTGTCTGAGGGGGCTCCCGCTCGGTTACAGCCGGCAGAGGGCGAGCACCGCCCGCGCTGTCCTGGGCCTCTCCGGCTCACGCTTCCCGCCTGCCATTCTCTTGTTCGACAGGTAAACAAGCAAAAGCAGCAGCAGTGGTTAATTTATATATTAAAACGAGCAGTTCCTACCTGTATTATTTTGTTCGTCTTGCTGGATGTTAAGCAGCGTACATTTAGAGGGACTTTCTACAAGGGTATGTAGTGATAGGACAAAGGGGAGTGGTTTTAAGCTGAAAATGGATAGATTTAGATTAGATAGTCAGAATTATTTACTGTGAGGGTGTTAAGACACTGGAACAGTTGCCCAGGGTAGCTGTGGATGCCACATCCCTGGAAGTGTTCAAGATCAGGTTGGATGGGGCTTCAACCAACCTAGTATGGTGGGAAGTGTCTTTACCCATGGAAGGGAGTTGGAACTAGGTGATCTCTAAGGTCCATTCCAACCCAAATCATGTTCTGATTCTGTGATCTAAAAGATAAGCACACATGTATAGATCCCCCTGACACTGAAGAGATGGGAGCACTTACCTGCAGGTAGAATGTGAAGAGCCTATTACTGAAACATAACTGCAGTATTTGGTTATCATTCAGAAGATAATGTATTATTCCGAACCAGGTTGTTTTACAACGCATTAACTATATGTAATTTAGTTGTCTCTCATTTGAAATCTTGTGGTGTCATCATCATCTTTTTTGTCATGGTTTTTCCATCACCAGTAAGGCCTGATAGACCCACTCTGTATTTTTCTTCAGAAGGACAATGGAAAGAGGAGACACGATCTCCTCCTGGAGAAGGGAGAAGGGCTCAGTCCAGGATATGTATACAAGAACAAGTAGGAGGGTAGATTTCCCTTAGAGAGACACTGAATGTGTTCTCATGTTGAAGCTGCCGATTCTTTGCTGAAATTTGTAAGTAAACTACCCTTAAAGCAGAGATGTGTTTCATGTTGGCTTTTGCCCTTGTAGTAGTGTCCTGGTTTCGCTGGAAGGGACTTGCAGTCCAGCCATGGAGGGCAGGCCATTAGTAACCCCAAGTCAGCTGGGATCTTACGTGGGGGCATCTGACCCAAGCTGAGACGTATTCCATAGCACTTATCTTATGCTCATTACAAAAAGAGAGAATGTGCTGAGGGGTGCAGAGTGCTTTTGCACTGCTACTCCCTCTCCTATTCCTGAGGACAATGCTGAGTATACATCTCTGTACTTTATGTTGGTGTCTGTATTAGTTTAGTTATTTTGTTAAATCCTTTTGTATTTCAACCCATGGGTCTTTCTTCTTCCTGCTTTCTCTGCTGAGGAGGTGTCATTGAGTGTGAGATTGGACTGCTTTGGTTTAGTCCTGGATATAGACTAAATGAAGGCAATGAGATGTCCTGTTTTTTTAGATATGACAATATGACAACTATGTAAACACTGAATCCACATAGGTTTTCTTTTCCTTTCAGTTGTTTTTACTCTGGTGCATGTCCAGAAAAAAAGAGGGTGTAGTAATATGAGATGGATCTAAAATACAGTGTTCAGAGTACTAAAGAATTGGTCTGCTTTTGTTTGGAAAAAGAACAATGCTTTCCTAATGATTTGGGCTTTAACTCAGTTTTTTTGTTAGTTGTTTCGGTTTGGTTTGGGGTTTTTTTATGAATAAAGGAAAGAAAAGAGCTCATAAAGTCATATGGCAGTTGAAATGTTATTTGTTACATTAAAAGATTGTACTCTTTCACAAGTCTGTGACTCTACAGATTTATTTGAAGTTTCAGTGTGTTAAACTCCAAATTAGAAAACTAATTAGATATGGGAGATTTTATGAGGCCTATTTAATAGCCCACATATCAAGTGGAAAAGAATTAGACTAAATAATCCTGGTTTCAGGTAACCGGGTTATCTGGCTGTTCAGGTTTTCATTTGCCTTATACACTGTACAGACACTTTTGTGATGCATGATGCCTGAAATTATTGAACCAAGCTGATGCATTCTGGATGTCAAATAAGAAAAAAATACAAATATATTGCAACTCTTGGTGGGTGCTTTTAGCTGAAAAATCAAACCTGTTTTTTTTTGAAATAACTTTGATTGTTATGTTCAGTATAAGCCAGGATTTTTCACCTGCCTTGCCAGCTGTATGTAGTTGACAGCATACCTTTTTGGGATTACTGACATTTCACTTTGTCCTGTGCAATTTGTTGAGAGTAGAGGTTTGTTTCAGATTTGTTAGATGCAGAAAACTTACCTTGAGTCAGGTAACACAGTGAATGAAATGTTTCCAGATGTATATGAAATTTCAATTCTGTAAAGAGGCTATTGTGAATTAGACCTAGAAGGAGCACATTTAAAATGTCATTAATCATGTCCAAAGTTCTGCTCTGAAAATGCTGAAAATTGTTACAAAACTACTTGTGTACTTACAAGTTGTAAAAGCAGTGAGAGTAGTGTCATTCACTGACAATACACCGTGGATGATTGCATAAATGCCTTTTGAAGAAGGCTGAATATTAAATTGATGTTTAAATAGCATAATGTCTTTAAATTGTACCTTATGTCAAAGCTATTAGCAGGCATTGGAATTAGTATTTCACACCATAGTGTGCAGTAGCTTTTGAAAGTGATTTTTGAGTTGTCACCTACACTTTCTATAATTTTTAAATTATTATAATAAATTATTTCAGAAAATATTATTGTATTATATTTCATATAGGGTATATGAATAAACTGTATAAAATACACTGTAAATAAATAACCTAAGAATTATATATCTTATCCACATAAAATTTTCCCTGGGTAATCCATTCCTATGACATCTGGAGAAGCCTCAAAATCATAGAAACAATTTGATTGAGGTAGTTCTTCTGTGATGAGTACAGAAGAATGTACCCTTGTATCTATCTATCTAAAGTGATACAGCAAGCTTCTGTTACATTAATCTTGCTTTAATAAATAACTAATATGTAAGAATAATTCAATTTAGATTCAGTTCACCAAGAATGAAATGTAATTGCTAATGTCTTCATGACCACCTTTGTGAAATATGTGTGGTGATCTTGGGTTGTTCGGTGCCCCTCAACTCTTGTAATTTGTTACAGCTTTTTTGGACAAGCCCAATTGACTTTCATAACATGGATTTGAGCATCATAGTTTGCACAAAAAACCCTCACAGCTGGTAGGAATTGATGTCTGCTTTAGGAAGGTCGAAACAAGTGCAAGGTAAAACAGACATGTCAATCTGAGCAATTTCCAGTGACCTAAGGTGTTTCTAAATAGGTCACAGTGCTTGTGACAAGGGAATTGTACCATCACTGTCCTTGCTTTGCTGCTTATTCCAGTGATCACTGGGAGTTTGACAGCTATGGTACAAATGCAGGAAGGCATGGTACATTTATTCATAAAGCAGAAAGTGTCAGTCCTCAGACTTTTCAGTGATGTTTCTTAAATGTGAAAAAATATGCTGTGAATATGTATAGTTTTATATTTACCAGTTCTGCATACATTTGCTTTTCATGCCCAGCAAGCAGGGTGGTTGCCATAGTCCATAGGTGATGGGTATGCCCCCCCTCTTGGCTGAGAGGTTCCTCACCTTGTGTCTGATAGGCCTGTAATGAGAGATGTTCTAAAAGTTTATTGTACATAAGATAATTATTTGACATGTAGTCAGTATTGTATTGTTTACCACTGTTTAATCATTGTTTCATAAGACCTTTGATTTAGGCTAGAATGGTGACTTCTCTTGGTAGCTCTCCCACAACACTGTTAGAGTGCTGCTCAGACGTCAGTTACTCCGCTTGTGCTGCAAGAAAGTTAGTTCTATGAAAAATTAATGTAAAGTTATTACCACATAAAAATTTAATATTATAATTTAGTATTTTTACTTCCATAATTTTTTGTTATAATGGATCCTTAACACGGAATATGGTGTGGCTTAGTTCATCATGTGCAAACATGGTCCTCAAATGGGAAAAGGAACAGACGCAAACTTTACAGTAAAATGTGCTGAAAAGTTTTGGATAAAAAGTTTTTGAGAAATGTTCCATATATTCTATGGTTTAGGTATAACAGACTTTATTTGTAGATACCAGTTTATCTGTGTCTCTCCAAATAGTTTCTCTTCCCTTCTTACTAGAAGAAAATGCAATTCATATGCCCACAAAAAAAAACCTTGTATATGTTCAATTATTCAGTATCTTTTGTTACATAGTGTGAAGTTATGTAACAAGTAAAGCTACTTCAATTTAAGTTCTAGAGTAACCTTAGGGAAAAAATTGCTAAAATCTTCTAGTTGTGCTTTATTGATATATATTTACTATGATGAAACTTTTAGTAATGTCAAAATTTTTTTTCAAACAAAACTGTGTATTTATTTTAATTAAGATCTACAGTTCATCTGGAGCAGTTCCCACAGCACTTGTAAATGAATGCTACCAAGCGGTTTGAATACATCTACTCTGTCAACAGAGTGAGATGGCTTTTTTAGCAGGAACTGATTACAACATGCACTTGAATTGGTAAGCCGTGCACAATCAACAGAACCAATTACTGAAAGCCTGTCACCTTATTTTTCCTTTTTTAAAATGTAATTTATTTGTTGTCATTTCTCTGAAGGGAAAACAATAGTTTTTAATGCTAGGTGCATACTCTCTATTTTAGCAGAGTTAAAATATGCCCCTGTATTTTTAAAGCAGCATTCAATTCTGAAAAGTGAGTATTCAATAATAAAATTTATTATTTTTCTCTAGAGGTCCTGTAACGGAGTGTTTGTGTAGCCTTAGCCTTCCCAAGGGGAAAGCAAGTTGTTGCTATTTTTAATGCAAATAACTACTGCAGTAGGTGGCTTGTGGCATGCTGAGAAGTGTAGCCCTGGCAGGAGCCTTCTCAGGTCCCGCAGGGAAAGGACTTTGCTGTGCTTCCTAACAGGGACTTGGCAGATGTGGAAACTGAATTAATTGTATATCACTGGACTTGCACAAGAGGTTGCCGTAGGACAAGGTGAAGTTCATGTGTTTACAGCTTTAAACCAGTGATTTTTTTGTTGTTGTTTGGGAGTTGTTTTGCTTTTTTCCAATGTGTGTGATAGTCTTGCTGTTACTCTCTAAACATTTAAGTTTAGGTACATGCTTTGTGCTTGCGGAGGTACTTGTTACATGGCAACATCTTCTGAATTAGTTTGCTGTTATTCCTCACTTGTTTTATAGCGGCAACAGGAAGAAGCTAGTTCACAGACTTCCTGTAGAATGCTCAACAATTCAGACTAGGACTATCCTTTACTGGGGACAATGTGACTACCTCCATCATATAAACCTAAGCAGTAGTTAGAGCCTTACCTTCAGTTGCTGCCACTGATCTCAAGATGTGAAGCAAACTGCCAGCAGTGTTTGTAATATCCTGGCTGCTCATGCTGGTTGCAGCTGTCAGTGCATTTCATCAGCTCTTTACCATTTTTCGTCTTCTTGTCGTGATTGCATCTTAAATCTCTGCACTGAACCATAGACTGTCATCTCCTGGTGAGTGATGGTTACAGCAAGTATTAGCCTTCTCCTGAATTTGTGTGATTTATTTTTCGTCTGAATCTTTGCCTTGCTCACAGTCTAATGCTAGCCTGCCCCAGTGCTACTGAATGTGTTCTCTTAGACCAAACTGGCAGTCCATCTACTGACTTTCTCAATTTCTTCCTCCCCCTAGGGTGTTTATTCCAATCTCAAAACTGCATAAAGGTAAAGAGAGAGGAGGAAGTAAGCAATTCAGAGAATTGAAGTAAGCATTCAGAGAACTGGATTCAGAGGACTCCAGGGAAGTGAAAAGACAGGTTTGACCCTCATGATCCCTTGTTTTGTTTATAACCCTCAGAAGATTTTGTTAAAAAACCCTGAAGTCTTCCCTTGAACCCTTATAAATTGTTTTTCATCTCTGCCTGGATCAGGTGTAGGCTCTCATTTCTCTTTTCCAGGAAGTTAACCAGCTCACTATTGGATAAGAGGAACATGGGTCAAGGCAATCCCAAACAAAAATGCGGGCTGGGCAGACAATAGATTGAGAGCAACCCTGAGGATGACTTAGGAGTAGCTCAACAGGAGCCAGCAGTGTACACTTGCAGCCTGGAAAGCCAACCTTATCCTGGGCTGCATCAAAATATGGGTGGCTAGCAGGTCAAGGGAAGTGATTCTCCCACTCTAGTCTGCTCTCATGAGACCTCAACTGGAGCATTGTGTCCAGTACTGGAGACCCCATCAAATGAAGGACATAGAGCTGTTCAAGTGAGCCCAGAGGTGGGATACAAATATGATTAGAAGACTGGAGCACCTCTCCTACAAAGAGGAAGCTGAGGTTGAGAAAGATAGGGTTGTTCTGTATGGAGAAAAGAAGGCTCTGAGGAGACCTTATAGTGGCCTTCTCATACCTGAAAGGGGCCTACAGGAAAACTGGGAAGGGTCATTTTACAAGTACATGTACAGGACAGGGAGGAACTGTTTAAAGATGAAAGAAGGTAATTTTACATTCAATTTTAGGAAGAAGTTCTTTAGTGTGGTTGTGGATGCCCCCTTCCTGGAAGTGTTCAAGGCCAGGTTGGATGGGGCTTTTGTGTTCTTGCCCATGGCAGAGGGTTTGGAACTAGATGATCTTTAAGGTCCCTTCCAACCCAAACGATTCTGAACTCATTCTGTACCACTGAGCTTACACCATGTCAGTTATCTGTCATCATCTTCTTTTCTTGTCTTTTTCTCCCCTTTTGTTCAATAAGGTTGTAAACCTATGTGTGAACATTTTGATAGGCAAACAAACAGTACTACTTTGCCCAAGGAATTAGGAAAGTTGTCTCACATCATTTCCACTGATGTGGAATGCACACATCAGTGCATTGTTTTCATATATTCGTCAAAATTGTCTAAAAGAAAAAAAAATGAAAAGATAACTAGAAATAGATTGCTGATTAGCAGTTTGATACTTCTTGCTGTTTACCTTTCTAACGGAGGAGGGAGTGAAATCTGAACCTTATGGACATATGCAAGATTGATTGCAATGTCACAAGATGCACAGAATTAAAGGTGAGGCTGCCACTGAGTTCATCATTCCTGTCTTTGTTAAATACACTTTTTGAAAATGAAAATAGATGTGCTGTAATTCTCATCAGAATGTTATATAAGAGATGTTCAGATTCTCTTGTGTACAGAAGAATATGTGAACGTCATGGTTTAACACTGGGCCGGCAGCTAACCAGATGACAGATGCTCTCTATTAATCCCCCTCCCCTCCCTAATAAAGAAAGGAGAGAGAATAAGGGAGAGAGGCTTGTGGGCTGGAAACAAAACTACACAGCTTTGGTGAAACAGTAATGTGAAAAAGAAAAAATTATTAAAGATATAAAAATATATAGAAAACCAATACCACATTCCTCTCCCCCAGTAACTCTCACATCACCACTGAGGCTGCAGGGCAGCCCTGGGAGAGTCCAGGCTGGACTCCTGGAGTCAGAAGCAGTTGGGAGCTGGAGGCAGGAACACACAGATTCAGGCTGGCATGGATCAGGACCACAGGCAGAGGAATGGATGGAATCCTTCCAGCCTGCCAAAGCAAACAGGGACAGGCAAAGGATGAAGAGAGGCTGAAGGAAGGCGAACAGGTTTGACCATCATGATCCCTCAACTTTATACCAAGTATGACGTGTATAGGACGGAATACTCTGTTTGGTCAGTATTGGTCACTTATCTTGCCTGCTTCTCCCTAAAGGAGGGTTGCAGGTGTGACCTCCTTACTCTTCTCTTTCTGGAGCACAGAAGATGTTCCTCAGAACCAAGCAGTGGCCTTGGCTCTGCACACCATTCTCAAGCTATAACTATAAACACCGAGTGTTATCAGTCCTAGAAGCAGACACTGACTGAGAAACTTGCTGTTAATTTCAGCAAGTGCAGCTACTTACGGGAGACTCAGCTAGAAGCTAAGTGACTGATGTGGCAGCCCAATGTTAAGTGTCACATCATGTGGGCTACCACTCTGCCTGTAATAGAAATCTCTGCTATTAGTAGATACATAGATGACTCAATGAAAAAAGTGAGTGAAAGTTTGGTTTGCTGTTTCTAGGAAGAGTTGGTTCAACACTTACTTTTCTGACTTTTAATAATCTTGACTTAATAATAAATAACAAATAATAAATAATAATAAGTAATAATCTTAAAATTAAGACTGTTGGGACTTTTTGCATTCTGTTTGTAGCTTTGGGCATATATTCAGATGACAGTGATACTTACAGACATCATGTGTTCCAGGCCTTGACCACTTTGGTGACCTCCCCTTGATGCTCCATTATGTTGGGGTTTTTTATTGTTCTGGGGAGCACAAAATTGGACACAGTACTCCAAATATGTCTTCAAAGAGCAGAATATTCCATCTGATTCAGCTTCTTGAACTGCTTTAGTAAAATGTCCCAAATAGTTTCAACTTTAAATGGCATTTTCCTGCAGTTACCAAACAGATTGAGACATACATGAGTAACATCTACCTTCTTTTGTGTGAAAGATATTTTTTTTTAAATCAAGATTTCAGCCTGTGAATCTACAGCCTTCACAAGTCAGATAATTCTGTTTAGATTAAATGCTCAAGAGATGAAGAAAATTGTGTTTATATATAAACTTGTGTTTTATGAAATTGCTTCTCAAATAAAGCTTATTCCAGGATTTTTTTAAA
Source organism: Florisuga fusca (assembly GCA_038090715.1). Taxonomy (NCBI): domain Eukaryota; kingdom Metazoa; phylum Chordata; class Aves; order Apodiformes; family Trochilidae; genus Florisuga; species Florisuga fusca. Next base: position 22,190,168 of record JAAWXA010000012.1, read on the forward strand.
GTCCTCCCTCACTCCCCCCTCCTTGGCTAAGGTTACATCTCTAAGGTTTTCAAAATACTTTGACTTAATAGAAGTTAACAATTCTATTTAAGCATAATGCAGGTAGGCCTCAATTAGTTCAATCAAGCTCCATAATGTAGAAACATCTATAAGGAGAGGGCTAACACGAATAATGACTTTCACCTCTGAAGCCTTCAGGGTCTGCACTACTCAGCCCTAGTACTATCAACTTAAATTGCCATATCACATTATGCATATATTAACATGTTTGCTTATTACTTATAGTAAAATTAACATGTTTACTTATTACTTATTAACAACGTTTACTTTGAATTGAGGACTTGTTCCTCCATACTGCAAGTGGTGAAATTACATATTTAATTAAATGGGTGGTAAAACCCATAGGATGATGAATGGGTGAAGTCTTGTTTTTATTTTAAAGGCTGGGAAGTAAATAAAGGAATTCTTGGAACATGTCTGTTTTTGTTATATGCAGCTGCTGTTTCACTTTGCATCCTTTTCAGTTATGTTTTTGTAGTGCATGCCTCTGTGAGGTCTGCTTTTAACTTTGATTAATGAAACATAAATTTCCATGGTTTTTAGGTTTGGTTTATTCAGTAAATATAACATTTAAATGCGCACTTTCCATTGAGAAGTTAAATTCATATTCCCTTTCATTAAACTAGGCAGCTTGTCCTCCTTATACAAAAGATTAAAGATACATTCATTCTATGACTAGCCATGTGGTGTGTGCAGAAAGCAAGGCATTTCAAATGTAGCAGACATTGTGCATTTTCTGGGTCAGATCTGCTGGCACACAGGAGTTTGTGTGCCATTTAGGCAAAATGAGAAACAGGTGTACATCACTCCACAGTGGCTCAGCAGACCTCTACTCACAGGATATTATATAGAAAGAAATAAAAAGCATATGATAAACAATTAATTGAATAAGGATATTTGTATAGGAATCTGTCTGTAAAGTTGTAATCAGCCATGCTGCAGTTTCCAAGCAACAATTCTGAGAGTATCTTGTGGGGTTTTTTTGTTCTGAGCTACTCTGTGGATCTCTTGAGTGAATTAAGGGTCAAATGCTGATAGAGTTCTACCATTTGTTGATGTTTTTGTTATTTGAAGGATTTTTATATCGGAAATATGTTAAGACAAAAAATGTCAGGCTTGAACCTGGAGTACTGTGTCCAGTTCTGGAGCCCCCAGCACAAGAAGTCACTCTTGTAGTCCAGAGGAGAGCCACGAAGATGATCAGAGAGCTGGAGCACCTCTTCCATGAAGACAGGCAAAGAAAGTTGGGGTTGTTCATCCTGGAAAAGAGAAAGCTCTGGGGAGACTTCATAGCAGCCTTCCAGTACTTGAAGTGACCTATAGGAATGCTTAGGAGGGATTTTTTACAAGGGGATGTACTGGTAAAATAAGGATGAATGGCTTTAAACTAGAAGAGGGTGGATTTAAGTTAGACATTAGGAATAAAGTCTTTGGTGTGAGGGTAGTGAGACACTGGAAGAGGTTGCCCAAGGAAGTTGTGGCTACCCTCTCCCTGGAAGTGTTCAAGGACAGGTTGGATGTGGCTTTGAGGAACCTGGTCTAGTGGGGAGGTGTCCCTGTCCACAGAGGGCAGCTGGAACGGGATGAGTTTAAGATCCCTTCCAACACAAACCATGTTGCAATTCTATGATTTCCTGCATTCTGTCTTTGTTAAATCCCAGTAATATTCTGCTGTTTCTAAATATGAAATAGAAGAAACCAGGCAGCTATCTTCCACTGCAATAGCAATTCTTACTGCAGTTACAGAAAACTGGTTTGTGTTAGATTCTAACCTCATTTTTCAAACTTTTTTGGACTTGGGCTTAACAGTGTTATGAGGGTGAGGTTTTTGGAGTCAGTTTTCAGTGCTCTCAGAAGCAGTCATTCAAAGCTTTGCTCTTGCAATGAAAGAACTAAATGCTACTTAAATGCAGTCTGCAGAATAAAAGTGAAAAATTAAAAGGCTTTTATCATAAAAAGCACTTTGACTTCATGTATTTTATAATAATGTCCTGAGTTTGACTGTTGCTGCTGGAAAATTATTTGATGTGATGACAAGATGATCACTTCTAAACATACAGAAGCCTGTCCTTAAGCACTAGGGGGTGCAATAAAAGCTCATTCCTGATGCTTTCTGAGGCTTGAGCTGCCTTGGCTTGGATGGATGGATGGATGGATAGATAGACAGACAGACAGACAGATAGAAAGCTAGACATAGATAGATACTCACTCCTCTATGTTCTTGTACTAAGAAAATGCCATGGCTGAAATACACTCCTCATAATGAGAGTGTTCTCTGGCATAGTACCTGTTGATTGCCAGTATGATATGATGTTTGCATCTTAGTCTTAAAAGCAAAGAGACAAGATAATACACAATATTTTGTACGTGGCCCAGGGAAGTTCCTGTAATGAAATAATTTATTGCATATTTTTCGGCACCAGATATCATTAGTAGTAGGCTTTAATATGTTTGTTATAATGTTTAATATGTTTGTTAGGGGATACTCACCAGAAATATAGTCTGCCACTGATCCCTGTTGATCTTCACTTGAAATAACAACTGAATTTGGTGCACAATATTGACCTGGGTCCTAAGGAAGAAGAAGCAGTGTGGGTGAAAATCCAAACATAGTTGCTAAGGGAGGGCACAGAAACAGTGAGCTTACAGCAGCCACAGCAGTGTGAGAAGGGTGCAATAAATGATGAAAGGATTAGTTACAGCATGTGTTTTGAGGGCTGTTGTGGTACAGATGCACATTCTAGAACATTCTGCTGGAAAATTTAGTATGCACTATTGCAGAAAGGAGCATAGTCAACGTCTATGCTAAAATAAACTGCTAAAATAAACTCCACATGGTTTCTTCAATACAGAAATATATATTATTGACCTCATGACCTGACTGTTGGCTGCTCACTGGTGTTCGTGTGCACACAAATTAGTTGAGGCTGGAAGAGACCTCTGGAGGTCAAGTTGTCCAACCACTTGCTCAGCCAGGAACACTTACAGCCAGCTGCCCAAGGCCATGTCCAGGAAACTTCTGAAGATCTCCAGGGATTGAGACTCCACAACCTCCCTGGGCAACCTGTGCCCGTGTCCAGGCACCCTCATAGTGTAAAAGGGTTTCCTGATGCTCAGAGGGAACCTCCTGTTGTTCTGCTTGTGCGTGGTGCCTCTGGTCCTGTGGCTGGGGACCACTGGGAAGAGCCTGGCTCTGTCCTTTATGCACCCTCCCTTCAGGTATTGATACACATTAATGAGATCTCCCCTCAACAGTCCCAGCTGTCTCAGCCTTCCCTCAGAGGAGAGAGACTCCAGACCCTCAGCCATCCCTGTGGCCCATTTCTGGGTTCTCTCCAGTATGCCCCCCGTCTCTCTTTGCTACTTGGAAGCCCAGAACTGGACCCAGTGCTCCAGGTGTGGCCTCCCCCGTGGTGTGTAGAGAGGAAGGCTCATTTCCCTGTCTCCCTTTCTCTGCAGGCAGCACTCCTGCTGCTGGCTTTTTTTAATTTTTATGTATTTATTTATTTATTTTTATTTTCTCTGGACAAAAAGCACAGTTGGCTTATGGTCCACTCAGTGTCTGCCAGGCTTTCCAGGTCGTTTTCTGGGAGGCTGCTTTCTAGCTTGGCAGCCCTCAGCAGGTACTGGTACATGGAGTTATGCCTCCCCCATAGCAGAAGTGTACATTTATTACCGAGCTTCACAAGGTTAATGCTGCCCATTTCTCCAGCATTCATTATAAAGAGGTGTAGATCCCTTCCTTCTTTCAGGAAATGTGGAAAAATGACAAAAATATTTCTCGAGTTGTAGAATACAACATTTTCCATAGCAATTCCACCAGATTTCAGCTTACTTCCCCAGAAGATGTTCACATCGATTAGGAAGAGAGATTGTTGACAAACAAAGAACTATTTAAATACTTAGTGAGATAATGCATACTGAAGATGATACTTAGGAATTTGTTTGGCTGGGTTTTATACCATTTTCAGCTGTAGCAAAAGGAACAACGTTTTCCTACAGATACCTACTACTAAGTCTCCAGAAACAACCATCCCCGAGTGCAGGAAATTATGTGCATCTCAAAAAAAGTCCTCTTTGATTCAGATCAGTTTTCTCTTAGTAATTGTTTACTATCTAAACATTTCTTCATACCAGATACAATGCAGTAAGTCTGACAACCCAAATTAATTGATTTATTTTCAGGAAACTGACAAAGTTTTTTATGCTGTAGAGCTGTTTTCTCAGGATGTCATCCAGATCACTTTAAAGTCGTAAAGATTTTATTTTTTCAGGTAAAACTTTACAGGTACAGAATATGGTAGAACATAAGCAGTGCAGGAAAAAAAAGAAAAAAGTTTGGAAAGATTATAACACAGCTTGACATAGTGTAGCTCAGAACTGATTTTTAATCTGCTTTTGGTTGTCTGTATGTATAAGTTTCCCTTCCAAGACTAGAAAAAAAGCAGTAAGAAACAGAAAAAGGATATTGACTTCCAAGCTGATTCCCTCTGATACTTGTGCTAGAAAAGCATAGTTGAAATAAAGAACTTAGATGCTAGAGCACAAGATACAGCTTGCAGAGAGGGAGCCCATGTGTGTATTTTAGTCCTTTATTCTTCCAGTGTAGATACAGTTTGAGGCTACCCAAACTTCATAACTCAATATCAGCAATCAAATATTCTGGTGCAACTCTTGCCAGAGTTGACATAGTACCTTACATTGCATTTTACAAATAAAATGGGGTTTTTGGTTGGTTGGTTGGTTTTGGGTTTGTTTTTTTCCTTGAAACCACTCTCGTTTAGGTAAAGAGCTGTCAGTGTGCTATTTGCAACTCTTTTGGTTGCCCATTTTAGTTCTTAAGTATGACTCTATACCCATACTGCAAAAATTCCTGCTAGTCAAAATGTAAAAGACTTACTACTGTGACAGTAAAAAATAGAGATATAATAAAAATATAGTATAGCCATGCCAAAAATAAATGTTACTGTCTGTGACTGCAATGACTCAGAAATAAAGACATGAATGGTGATGACTGTTTTAACTCTTTTTAGGAAATATAAATGTCTAACTGGGGGANAGGTGTTGATACACATTAATGAGATCTCCCCTCAGCAGTCCCAGCTGTCTCAGCCTTCCCTCAGAGGAGAGAGACTCCAGACCCTCAGCCGTCCCTGTGGCCCATTTCTGGGTTCTCTCCAGTATGCCCCCCGTCTCTCTTTGCTACTTGGAAGCCCAGAACTGGACCCAGTGCTCCAGGTGTGGCCTCCCCCGTGGTGTGTAGAGAGGAAGGCTCATTTCCCTGTCTCCCTTTCTCTGCAGGCAGCACTCCTGCTGATGCAGCCCAGGATGCTGCTGGGTTTTTTGTTTGTTTTGTTTGTTGTTGTTTTGTTTGGTTGGTTTGTTTTGGGTTTTTGTTTGTTTGTTTGTTTGTTTGTTTCCAACAAGGACACATTGCTGGGAGGCTGCTTTCTAGCTTGGCAGCCCTCAGCAGGTACTGCTGCATGGCGTTGTGCCCTTCGGGGTTCAGGATGTTGTACTTCTCCTTGTTGAACTTTATCAGTTAAAACACACCATGAAACAAAATACATTTTGTTAATTCCTGTTCAGCAAAGCCTCCAATAGAGACACGTTCTAAAGAACAATATTTGTGTGATTTATTTTTTATACTGAGGTGTAAATTAAATAGCTGAGGGCAAATCCTATGCTTAGATAAGCATGTTTATAATTTCCAACAAGTGTATTTTAATGTGCAGATTTCTATATATGTAATGACAAAACGTAGCAAATTCTAAGCTAAATCTGTTGATTTTTCAGTACAACTTATATTTCTGTGACTGAAGTCAAAACCAGAAGAACCATTAGGATTACACATCTCATACATTTTTAAGACTACAGAGCATGCTGTTCTGTGGATATCAGAGGTGAAAGTAGAGATTTTTCTCTCAAAATAAGCCAAATGATATAGTTGAAAAAAATACATTTTAACTGTCCTGCCTGTCCATAGACCACCCCACCTCCAGCACCATTTCCTTTTCTCTAGATCATTTTTGGCTACTGCATTAGAATGGCCATTATTGCAAAGACTAAGATTTGTACTTTCACATTTCAGGCATTGCTACTGATCTTTCCTTTGAATTTGATTATCTTGGTTGAAGTGACAAGTTTCATCCCGGATTTGAGATCTGACGAGCTTCCAGACCACAAATGTGATGGTTAAAAGAAAATCCCTTGAACCTTGTTAACACTGCAAAGTTTTTATTAAAACTCACACAGCAAATGGTATTTTCATCTGTTCAGGAGTGAACTGAACTATTAGAGGAGCAAGCTGTGGCTATTTTTTATAGGAGTTTCTTCACATGTAAAGGACCTTTAGTACAGTTACTGAATTACTTTGATCTGGAAAAGGTATCCCTTATCTTACTGTAGTTTCAGTGGCAGGAATAGCATTCTTATTATTATTGCAGCCTCATCTGTGAAACTGAAAACACACACAAGACTCCATTATTTTGGCATGCAACTAAATGTAATTTGTTTGCAAATTTGTTAGGGGTTTTGGCACCTCTGTATCCAGTTATTTCTGCATAATCATCTAATAACAGTGAAGTTAGATATTGCTAGAGAAAGTGATACAACACTTGTAACATTCTTATTTCTTCTTTATGTTATGTGTATCCATTTAAAGGACTATCACTAACCTCTTTGTATGTCACAGTTATTTTTACAAGAACTTAAATAATGTTTTATTAGGTTCAAATAAGTACTTTTAAAATTGATTTTATCCTTATGGGCTATTATTTGCAATCACGCTGATGAAAACAAAGATCTTTGCATTTAGAAGGGCCTAATTCTTTATGGATAGTAACTTATACACAAACAACAGTATGGACATGGGCAAACCACTATCCACTTTACTTTAAGAAACCCACCAGGGCTTCATTTATTCTTTCTTACAGCAGTCAGCCAAAGAGCAACCCAACTGAAATAGAAAGACAAGAATCAGGACCTAAATAAAGACTGCAGAACCTGACTCATAAGAAATAAGTAACCACTGTATTTTTTTACACTAGTTGTAGAGCCCTGATGGAACAGGGTGGCAAGGGCTCAAAGGCACAAAGTGCTGACATTGAACAGCAGTCTTCACAGGCTCCTGTTCAGTAGGAAGTCTCCAGAATGCACAGGACAGCAGTGCAAGTGAGAATACAAAAAAACAAGCAAACCCCCCCCCCCCAAACCAAAACAAACAGAAAACAAAACCAAACAAAACCGAAACAAAACAACAAGCAAACAAGCAAACCCAAAACCACCAAAGCTAAACTAAAGAATGGCTTCAGGGAACAAGTTTTCTTTAAAAATAAAAAGCTTAGATTAGCTCCTTGTCCTCCTGTACATCAGAGAACTTCCATATATCATCATCTCCCTGCTCAAGGTTGTCTGCTCAACCTACTCAACCTGACAGGAAACATAAAGTGCACTCCTGATGTGAATACAGGGATAAAAAAATCTAACACTGTGCTTGTATCAAGGTCTGAAGACACTGCATTTTCCTTCCCTAGGATGAGTCATGGCCCAACTATGCATTGTGATTTCCTACTAGGTTTTGTGAAAGTGTATTAAAGGAGACATCATAGTTGTTATTCACCATTGTAGGAGACACTGTAAACACTTGCAGGCTTTGGTCACTGTAAGTACAGAATCTATAGAGTCAGCAATAAAACGTCCAGTAACCCATAGAAGTGAGTTAAAATAAAAGTGCACCATGCTTAATTTTTTGTAATATTCTCTGAATATTATTAACTATTTCCACTGATGGCTCTGGTCTACCAAAACAAGACATTGAGTGCTGTAAGTAGAAAAAAGAATGTCATAAAAGGTGAGAGAGTAAGACAATATTTATACCAACTTACTTTCTAGAAGAGATGTTAAGGATGAAAAAGTAAAAAGACAAAACAAAAATATCAGACATTGGTTTAAAAAAACTGCACTACATCTAATGACTCAGCTCTGCTTGCACTGAAACAAGAAACAGATTTTGTATTGGTATTAATGTAAAAAGGCAAAGGACTTCAGTCACCTAGTGATGCTGTGAACTGAAAAGATGTGTATCGTTGAAGGCTGAGTGGGGAAAAAAGAGAACATTTTTTTCTACTTTGTTCATTGTGGTTTAACTCTGGAAATAGAAAAGTAGTCTAAATAGCAACAAAATGCTTTGTTAAGTCACTAGAACATCTAGAAACAGTAATAAAGATGCTTATTAATTTTTTCTCTGGCATCCAACGAAGCTGATACTGAAAAGGCAGCAAAAAAGTAATAAATCCTAACATAGACAGCTTTTGCTTAAAAATTATATCCTGAGCAGTATGGCTGGGAATCTCAGCCAAGAAAGATCCAAAGGACAAATATGGAATAAATCAATAAAAAATTACTATGAAAGGCATCTTATCCAATCTCATCCTCAACATCAGAGCAGAGGATAAAGATTTCCAGTTTCAGAATACACACCACTATTTAAATAAATTAGTACGTGAATATGCTATTTTCTTTACCTCAGTATGTATTTTTCCTAAATAGGCATGAGATTCACATTTTCTAGTATAGCTTAAACCTCCCTGTAGCATTAGATCAAAATTTGTTCTCCTTTGTCCTTCACAAGTATACAGATACACAGGGTATCATTTCAGTTGTTGGCAAAACAGATGCTAGTCCCTGGGATGTAAATTGAAACCCATTTCTTGTCCTATACAGAAAGTTTAATTTTTCTTTGTGAGTTAGAGATGCACACAAGAGGCAATGGGTCCAATGCCAGACTGACCCAGTCAGACATAAAAGATAGCAAATCCCTATGAAATCAGTGCAGGCAGAATAACATGCAAAAGAAGTCAGGTGTTTTAGGCAGGAGCACTTACCCATCCACAAAACAGCCTTGCACATTTTTTCCTTTGCCTCCCTATCAGTTTCTGTACAGCTGTGACAACCATTTACCATTTCTGCTTATCTTCAGGGCAACCAGTTATTTGTATGAAGACCTCTGCCCGCCTCCATCTTCACCAGTTGAGACTGTGGATCTCCAGCCACTGAACTGAATTCAGCTGGGCCCTTGGCAAACTCCCCTCCCCCCAAAGACTGAGTTTTGATCTGCATTTGACAAGCACTCCTGTGTTAAGTTTTCAGGGTGTTCACAAAGGAGGGCAACTTGCACACAAAGTAGTCATTTGGAGTTGGTCTCTATGCCAGTTTCAGACTTAGATTTAAGGTTGTGGGTTTTACAAGGCTTTGAAGCTAATCCCAGAACATTGTCAGCATTTACAGTTGTGATTTCTAACATGCCATTGGGGATTGCTTCATAATCAGAAAGAAAAGAAGAAGAACCCGAAAAGTCCTGCCAGAAAGGAAGTAGATCAATCAGGCAGATGGTTAATATTAACTGAAAGGGCATCCAGATCTGTTATTTTCTTTTCCCTTCACAGCAATATCAACAAACAAGTTAGAAAGCTCTAAATATGTCTTCAGTTAAGTGCCTGAATACTTAGTCTCCTTGTATTCCACAGGTGACCTGTCAACATCAGCCCTGTCTTCCACACTGATAGGGCAACTGGGGATAGGTGGAGATCTCATACTGCTTCAGAGAGTTCTTCTTTTTAACCTTTTTTTGTCCAGTAAGAATAAATATGTTACCCATGTTTTTTGCAGTTGCTAATTTTTCAGATGTGGAGTATTTCCAGACATTAACCTTGTAGTGGAGGATATGGATTATTGGTAATTTAAATAGAAATGCACAAGAACTTTTCTTGTGCAAACGGGTCCAGATGGCAACTAATAAAACAGCTGTTGCACTTTTAAGAGAAACTGGTGAAATCTTTTGTCACAGATGATATCTTGGGAGATAGTAGGAAAAGGCCAGTTTTTCTACTCTAACTAGGAAGTGGAGAGAACGAAGAGAAGGAGGAATCAGCTACAGACATGTTGTTCCCTTCAACAAGCCAGATCAAGAATGTTAACTCATCCACCTGCTCAGGGTCAGACCAGGGCAGAGCTACACAACACCTACGTCTAAACTTAGTATGACCTCTGCCACAGCAGTTATTGCATCTGCAATCCCTGGCACCTGCAACAGGGAGAGAACCACAGGTTGGAGGCCAGCAGGGAGAGGAGAGGATTGGCTTTTATACATCCTGTGGGGTGCCAGCAGCCTTTGGAACAGCGTGGCTGAGCCCACAGTCCAGGGCTAGTTCTGCACTGTCCTTGTGCTCCTGATCATAATTGCTACTTTTTTTGGCGGCAAGTTATGCACAAAACCAAAAGGTACAGTAAGCACACTGCCTCTGCAGTTTTGCTGAAACACCATGCTGATGGTGTATTCTTCCTGTCTCTTCACAAGGCATAAAAGGCATGCACTTACCTTCTGGGTTTGCATGTCAAGAGAGAAGACACACGTGGTGCAACATGTATTTGTGCTGCCTGCTTGTAAATATCTTGGAATTTAAATACCCTGCCAGCCCTGCCCAAGTTTCCCTTGCCTCATCTCAGATGTCAAAGAATTTCACCTCTATTCTTTTGTTTCTCACATACTAGTTCATTCTGTAACTAGGTCCCTGAGAGTTTTTTTCTTCTTAATGCTCAAGTCTCCACTGAAAACCTAGAATTTGTGGCCTCTAGGCTGTTATCTCCAGGGCTGGGAGCCATGTGTCTTTCTTCTTGGGTGGCTTCCACAGTCAGGTACTATAATCAGGATCAATTATGGATTTATTCCTGCAAAAAACCAGCCACTTCTCATGGTTTACTCTGCCTCTTGGGACAGTGTACAGAACAATTCAGATTCCTGTCACAGACAGAAAAGAAATTCTTGCAAGAGAAACAGGAGAAGGTTTAGGAGACAAGATTTCTTGGAAGTAATTCTTCCTACATACAGAAGACCACAATGTGGGCAAAATGTGTCATTAGGAAGTTATTACTAGGTCATGAGAAACCCTCTGAAAAAATCTTAGTGCAATCCATGTGAAATATTGGAAACATCTGAAGATAACATTTAAACATCAGACAAAGAAGCACATAGATGATCCAAAGAAGAAATAGGGAGCAAATTCTATCTCTTCTGTACATGAAGCTTTGTCTGTGCAGAAAACAAAGCTTCAGGCTCATACTTCCAAACTAGTGAAGCATCCCAGAAGATGGAGCTTGACCGAAGACACACTGTCTTCCCTGTAAAACATCCCCATGTGACCACTGAGTGCCTGTGAGTGTGGTGGAGTTTTTACAAGTGTTCCATCCTTAGCTGAGCAGGGGTATGTGCTGCAGACCCATGACTCACCAGACAGAGGAGTTCCTCCCAATGAGCTTCCTCCACAAGATCCAAAGGAACAGGTCCATGCTGAATAATACAGTCCTTGGCTGTAAGAACACCTCACCACAGAAACAATTGTTACAGCAAAACAAAGGTAGCCAAGCTACTGCACTTCTTTTCCTACTCAGATGCACATCTCAGCAGTTCTGCTCCGTTTTACATGCCATGAAGGGGACAAACCCAGGACAAACTGTACACCTGACTGCTTCTTATGCTGTTGCACTATAGTCAAGCCTGCTTCCATACAAAAGCCCATGAATGTGTTTGTGTATGGAGCAGCAGGAAAAGGTGTCTCCTCAGCCAGCACTTCAAGAGGAACATCAGGGCCCTGCTGAGTCAGCAGTCATGTTAATCACCAGGAGAGATATTCCAGCCGTATCATACTAATTGATGCAGCTGCTAAGAATATCAGGTATCAGTATTTGGGAAGATTTATTTGTCCTTATTGCCAGATGTCAAACTAATTATTAACAGAGATTTTAGTGGTATCTAAGATGCCTGCAGTGAGGTTATGATGACCTATATAAAAACTATCAGTTCACATTCCTGTGGTCTGGTACTTCAAATGAGTCCTACTAGCATATAATTCCTACATGTAATAAGTGTTTATTCATTTCTGCTCGTACTTGAAGCTAATGTATCTGCAAGAACTTGAAAAGGTCAGGCATGACCCAGTAAACCATCAGAACAATGAAAAGCCCCTTACAGACATACCATATTTCAAGCTCAAGTGACTTTTTTAGAGCTTGCTCCTTTGTTATTCTTTTCCCAGCAAATTAAGAGCTATTCTTCAGTTGATTTAAAAATAGATTACTGAAGTAGCAATCACTTTCTTTCACTTACTCTTGAATTACGGGGGGATAGCAATAGGGAAACACAAAGAAGGGAGTAAATCTTTCACTATTAATTTGTTTTGTTCCACACCTCTTGCACTGTGTAGCACAAATGTGGCTTTATAACTCTAGCATACCCTTTTGAGACAAAAACTTTCTTTTTGAAGTCATATTCTTTCTACAGTAAAAGCAATTAACAGTAGGATTGGGATTTCTTATCCCCTAGATGCTCAGATTGGATAAACTCAGTTTGCAAAGGAAAGTTTTGGCTTGCTACTGACCCACCTCATCTACCTGCATGGATTCTCTGTTTTGTGTGCCATTACCACAAATATTTAAGTTTCAGTTGCTGATGAAATGTGAAACGTGAGGAGTCTATTAGAACAGAGACGGAAGAATGGACACAAAAGGTAGGTTTTGAGACCTCTCTCTTCTCTCTGCCTGCAGTTCTTCTGGAAGAGTGATGTTCCTGCACAGACTGTCAGTGTAACCAGGACTCGGGGTGCTTCACTGTTAGCTACAGAGAATAAGGTACAGAGAAGTAGACACAACAACAATTCCAGTTTGAAACATGTTTTGTGCCCTCTTAGCTACATTTTGCATTGTTACACTGCTATTATTATAGCCCAGTATAATAGGAATTATTCCAAGTGGTCTTGTTTAGCATAATAGAGCAAAATAAATGCTAAACCAGATTATGAAATTTTCTTTTGAAATTTCTCTATTAACAAAATGAAAAAGCAAGTCACAATCATTTTTCACTCACTGAAAAATCCGAAGTCAACAACACCACACTTTTCTGAGATGTGTTGGTAAGCAACTTAATGGAGAAAGAAGCAAGCATATTTAGAGCACTGTGTGCCTGTATGAAATGCCTCGAAGCCCGTGAGGACCGCACCAGTGCTAATTCATATAAGAGAGAACCTCTGCAAACATGATATATTTGCTATGGCAAACTACCCAGACATATATCACAATTTGAAAGATAGGTTTTTCTTTTTTAGCCTGTGTGAGGCTCAACATGACTTTCAGCAGATGCTTGAGCTCACACCTGCCCAAGGCAGAACAGAACAGGATGTGCCACAACACACTAAAGAAATCCTAAAATTGGTGTCTGGGTCTGGGGCAGGATAGAGCTAATTTTCTGGCTTGTAATTTTGCTTGCAACTTTCAGTCAGACTTTCAGTCTGCTTCTAGGACTGATAATGCTCAATGTGTATAGTTATGGCTTGAGAATGGTATGCAGAACTAAGGCCACTGCTCGGTTCTGAAAAACATCTTATGCTTCAGAAAGAGAAAGGGAGTAAAGGGGTCACATCTGGAACTCTCTTTTAGGGAGGAGTGGACAAAACAGGTGACCAAAATTGACCAAATGGAGTATTCCATCCCATGTATGTCATACTCAGTATAAATTTGAGGGATCACGAGGGTCAAATCACTTCTTCCCTTCGTTCCATCTGACACTCCTTTGTCTGTGGCTGGCATCCTGGAAGGGCTCAGTCCATTTATCTGCTTGTGATACTGATCCCTGAATCCATGTGTTCCTGCCTCCAGCTCCCAACTTCTGCTGATTCCAGGAGTCCAGCCTGGACTTTCCCAGGGCTGCCCTGCAGCTTCGGTGGTGATGTGAGAGTTATTGGGGCGGGGAGGGGAGGAACGTGGCATTGTTTTCCTGTATATTTGTATATAATATATATTTTTTCCTTTTTTGATCATTACTATTTCTTTAAAGCTGTGTAGGTTAGTTTCCAACCTGTAAGTTTCCCTTATTCTCTCTTCTTTCTTTATTAGGGAGGGGAATTAATAGGGGAGTTAATTAAGAGGGGAGAATTCCCCTCTTTATTAGGAGGGGAATTACCTGGAATCTGCCATCCAGGTAATTGCCGGCTCAGTGTTGGGCTGCTATGAACAACTGTAAAAAATAGTGCTGCTGGTACCTTCTGAATATGTGTATCAATACCTTTCCTTGGGTAATGTTCTTATGTTCCTCTGTTGAAGCAAGAGACATTATCCAAGAGTGTCTTGCTGTGCCCCTGGTTTTATCCACCAGATCCATATGGCATCTGCTGGATGACAGAGAATTCTACTAATTCTAATAATTTTGCAGAGAATTTCAATGCCAGTGATAGACCTTGACTTCTGGTCTGGTAGAAAACATAGATCTCAAAAATCCATATATATGATTGTGAGGTCTTTCTCAGATTCATTAGTGTCCTGTTACTGGCTTCACTTTCTCTATTTGTCACCACTGTGGTGACCACAGATGTGATTCCAGGAAGCAACTTCAGCTGTCAGTTCCTTTTCCATTTTAGAATTACAGAATCATTTAGGTTGGAAAAAATCTTTAAGATTGTCGAGTCATCACCACAATTTTGTGCCTTGTTGGTTAAATTACAGAGGACAGGACTGGCCAGTACATGATTGGCCTCTAGAAAGATGTGCTCTTTGAGAACTGAAATAATTCACAAAACCATCAGATCTTAAGGGATACAGAGCTAAGAATATGTGGCTACTTTGTAATGCTCTTGGGTGAGTCTTTGAGAAATTAACTGCCACTACAGCAAAAAACAAAAAAAAATTTGCTGAAACAAAACCACTCCAAAGTATGCTGGATAAAATTTTTACTTAAATACGATCCTGTAACAATTAAATTACAGAAGCAAAATAGTAAGTTTGTGATTTCCCCTTTTCAAGAGACAATTCCTCCATAAAAGAAGACTTTACATTTTTTTTGGAGATAAGAATACCCACCAGGACTTATTCAGTAACCATGATGCTGGCATTGGGTGTCGCTGTCAGACAGCAAGTTATCCTGCATCCCTCCCTCTCATTTAACTCATAAATGGATTTTGAATGTAGCGTTATGTTTCCAGTATGATTATGCAATTGTAATACTCCAGTTTGGAAAAAAAAAAGAGCACTGAATTACTTGTGCATTTCCAGCCTTTCACTTAGCATTCTCCTAGCTTTATTATAAATTGTAATGCCACATATTGTTTTCTGGGACTAGAATGGAAGTAAGCATTACCTGTAAAACTTAGTGCCTGTTGCAAATAACATCAGTCTTGGTAACGATCAACCATAAGCATCATAAGCAACGACCACCAATTTTCCTAGGAAAAGAGGAAAGGACAAAGAGACCTTTGATTGTCTGTTCCTGTCACCAGTCCATATTCACATTATTTCCTTCTATCCAATAAGTGCATTAGCTCATTGAAATCCTCAAGCACCCTTCTGGGCCCCAGAAAAGTTGAAAGATTAAGTTGGGCCCCCACGCCCATTCCAGCATGGGAAAAAAAAGACAAAAACCCCAGGATAAATTGTTCTAGATCAGAAGATTCCTTTTGAGGCAGCCCTGAATTCACAGCACTGAGTGAACCTATTTGCCAGCTCTTTGTAGGAAAGAAGGAGAAAGGCTGTCTTAAGTTTTCCTGGCAATTCAGCAAGTGAATCAACTACCCCAGAGTTCTTAGAGAAATTGTGGAAGCTAAAATTCCCCTAATCCAAAGAAAAGGTAAGTGATGGGAAGTCTTGAAAGTCTTTAGTCCTCCTTACTATCCTATTCTGTCCATTTTCCGAACTAAAATGTAAGATATTCTCACCTAGGAGTAGGTACAAAGATAATTCAGGGATTCAGGCAGGGCCTGATGCAGATGCTCCAAGATTTTATTGCTGAATGCAGTGTCAGGCATGCAAGGAAAGATGTTCTGCTACCACAAGTATTCCATAGCAGCCACAAGGTCATAGGAAGGATGGAAGTAGCCAAGGGAGGTCTCTAGTCCAACCTCCTGAAGTCCAGAGCAAGGCCACTTCTTAGCTCCTGCCAGGTTGCTCAAGGCTTTATCCAGCTGGGGCTTGAAAGCCTTCAACAACACAGATGGCACAGACTGTGTCCTGGCTTCCCTGCTGTGCTGTCCTCATTGGAAGAAAGTTCCTTCTTATATCTGGCTTCAGCCTTTTTTGTCTCAGCTTGTGCTCACTGCCTGTCATCCTCCCACCACACAGAACTGATAAAAGCCTGTCTCTGACTCTTTTATGACCTCCCTGTAGGTTCTAGGATGATGCTCCTGTTAGGTCACTCACAAAGGGAAAAGTTGTAAACCACAACCGAATTCCTGCTTTAATGTGGTTGTTGAGCAGAAACTTGCTGATGGTGCATTCAACTTGTGCATCCAGATTGCTGGTAAGTATGTTGAACACAACTGGCCCTAAAATTGAGCCCTGAAGATCAGCACCAGTGACTGGTCACTGGCCAGATGCAGACCCTTTCACTAACTCTCTGAGCTCTGCCCTTCAGCCCACCTTCAGCTCTGCCCCTTTTAGGCCAGGCTGCATCAGGTCATCATCAAACACTAACGAAACTGTGAGTCGTGGGTATCTAGCTTCCTTGACATAATGAAAACACCCAGTTTACAGAACCAAGTGTGATCACAAGTAACACATACTGTTTCTAACTACAGTCAATACTTTTTTTATTGTGGCAATAGTAAACGACCCCTGTGACTGCACAGTTGACCAGAACAGAATTAAAAAACTAAATAATTTGCTGTTTGCAATTGAAATATTTCAATAAATTCAATGATGATGAATCTCATTGAATAGTAGTTCCTATAATTCATCAGCCTTAATATATATTAATTTTCTACCTACTACATGCTCATTTATCATACCACCTTGTACAATTAATGATTTAAATGTCTGTCATTAATCTAACAGTAACACAAAGATCAATAAATTGATATTCTGGCAAGATGTGATGTGATTAAGCTCTAAATGCATGAAAGGGAAACTAAACCTATTAAGTATTAATGGTAAAAAATCTGCAGCCACAGCACCTGTATCAACTGAATCTTCACTGCAGTCTAGAGGAAGACTTACGTAATAATATCCTAAATTTATGCAAAAATAGTTGCATTCTATTTTTATGTCTCAACCTATTTTTGAAGAAAGATATTTAAAAAATACTAGCCTTTTAAACAAAATTCACACCTCTGCTGAAACCAAACACAACAATTCAGTCAGGACACGTTTACTTTGTGATCTTTTACAGTCTTTCCCAAACCTCTGGTGACTTTGCTGTTTCAGAGAGGCTAATTATTAATTTCTTTTTCTGCAAGAGGGATAACAGCCTTCAGTTCTCTCCCTCATGGCACTCCATGTTCCAGGAACTGTCTTTTCATTTCACCTTTTTCATTGAAATCTGTCCAGTTGATTAATACAATTATTAACTTAATTTCATGATCTTCATTAACAAAGACCATCTAAACCCACAGTCATATATAGAATGGAGAACATATTGAGGGCAGCCCTGAGGAGAAGGCCTTGGGGGGTGCTGGTTAATGAGAAGCTCAATGTGAGGTAGCAGTGTGCACTTGCAGTCCAGAAAGCCACCCTTATCCTGGGCTGCATCAAAAGATAGGTGTCCATCAGGTTGAGGGAGGTGATTCTGCCCCTCTACTCTGCACTTGTGAGACCCCACCTGGAGTACTCCATCCAGTTCTGGAGTCCTCATCGTATGAAGGACGTGGAGCTGCTGGAGCAGATCCAGAGAAGGGCAATGAAGATGATCAGAGGGCTGGAGCAGCTCTTCTATGCAGACAGACTTGAGAGTTGGGGTTGTTCAGTGTGGAGAAGATAAGGCTCTGGAGAGACCTTATAGTGGCCTTTCAGTACCTGAAGGGAACCTATAGGAATGCTGGTTAGGGACTTTTTGCAAGGTTGTGTACTGGTAGGACAAGGGTAATGGTTTTAAGATGAAAGAGGGTAGATTTAGGTTGGACATTAGGAAGAAATTCTTTGGTGAGAGGTAGTGCGACACTGGTACAGGCTGCCCAGAGAAGCTGCAGCTACCCCCTCTCTCTGGAAGGGTTCAAAGTCCGGGTGGATGGACACTTAAGCAACCCAGTGGGAAGTGTCCCTGCCCATGGAGGGGAGCTGGAATTAGATGATCTTGAAGGTCCCATCCAACCCAAACCATTCTGTGATAAACAAGGAATAACTGACCCAGAAGTATAGTGGTCATCAATGGGCTTAAACAGATGATGAAAAGACATTCCAGTTGGTGTTCTAAATTATTTTAATTAGGAATTTGCAACTTCTATGTTAAACCTTATGGGTCTGAAAACTTTCTTTTGCTCCCTAAATACACTATGTAATCCTATAACAGTTAACATCTGCTCTTCTGAATTTTCTGTTATGAAAATTACCTCAAGAAAGTGCTCACATACTTAAAAGTTCATGTATTTTTTCAGTTAAATTACTTGGACTAATTAGAGACATGACTTCCATATATACTTTTTCTCCCATCTGTCCTTAACTCACCGCAGCTAAAACAACACCACCACTAAAAAGGCAATCATTCTCTTAAATATACTGTTTTCTATGACACTCTTCAGCTATGAATTGCTGAAATTAACACATAAGTTAGGATTTTCAAAAGCACTTGTGATGACCTAAAACTGACCCTGTTGAAGCTTTTATTGGAGATGCACTAGTTTTAAAGGAAGAAAAAAAAGGTCTGTACCAAAAAGCTACCTTGTTAGTTTGTACCTAACTCCTTTTTACATTAATGCCTATGTAGAAGTTAGGAAGGTACTAACACTGAGGTGTACCTGGTAAGTTTTCATCTTTTTTTCCTGCTGCTCTGTCACTGCTGAACAAACAGAACAGAAGATCTGGCTTGCAAGTTAGCATTCATCTTTTTGAGAGAGAATATTTTCAAGAGCAGAAACATCAGCTGTCTCTCCTGGCATGTCTGATTCACCACTATGAATTGAGTGGCAGTTCTGCAACCAGCATGTTCCAACAGGATTAGGACATCACTTCTGTGTTTCTGTAGGAAGAAAAGGAGTGACAGGAAAAGGAGTCATGAATATGATTTTCAAGCTCCATGTACCATACATACAGAAGTTGTATTATGCTGATTCAAATTTACCTTCTCTTTTTCTATACTGTTTGCAAAGCAGACTTTAACCAGCTTAACACTTTATGGAAAAGAAGGAGAAAGCCCTGAAAATACAGACTTTGCCATGACATGAGTCTAAATGTGACTTTACAAGAGCCATCTATGAAAACAAGAAAGGTATTTTATTTAACTATAAGAAATCCCAAACAAATTAATAGCAATAAGATGTATGCTTATTACTCTGTTTTTTGCTTGGTTTATAAGCAATGGAAGGAAATATTTAATACATTTGACTGTACTTTTGACTGTAACTAGATAGACAATATCCAGCAGCAGGAATGATAACAACACCTTCCACTTATAATGTTATGCTGTTTTTGTGGAAACTGAAGCTATTTAGGTTTCTGTGTTTGGAAGACATCCAGGTAATCTGACACAATCACATTTAGACCTCTCTTGGCTTCATGTGAGTGCAGTGCTGCACAGTGGCTCCACACACAAAATACTGCAATGAGAAAAGAATGGAGCACTTTCAAACTGCTTTTACATCTCCAGATATATAAAAATTCAAGTCCTACCTTATTACAGTTATTGATGGCAGAATCTTTTCTTTCAGGTTTCAGTCACAGGGAGAGAAATCAGCCAAGGAACTGCACAATAAGATGTTTATATGAAAATCTCCAAACAAAACCTACAATTTGTAACTCAGAGTGTCTTGCATTTGGGCTGGGGGCTATTGTTAGGTTAATTCTGTAGAACTGAGCTTAAGCCATCTGCATATTAAAAACATCAAAATCACTGAGAAAATACCTTCCTAAAAAGTCCTGGAAAGATTCTATCTGCTGGGTGCACAATGAGAAAGATTTTACTGCTTATCACATTGACTCAACACTTAGGTATCCCCACTTTGTTCTAAAATGAGACAGTGGAGTTAAAAAAAAAAGAAAAAAACCAAACTCATCTGGCCTTGGTTACAAATTGGTTCCATGGTGTTACCATGATTACAGCACTAACAAAAAAATAAAAGAAAAATACAAAACACCAAACCAAACAGAAATAAAAAACAAACCCAAACCCTGAGAGATTAAAAGGAGGAAAAGCAAGACTACATTGTTTCAAAAAAATGTGTTTTGAAAATTCTTTCCCAATAAGCCAATATTTGTGGCTGGCTGCAGCTGAAGAAACCTAACAGGATATGTTCTTGCTGGCTTTTACAGATGGATGGGGTCAGGCACACTCCAGCCTCAAAGGTATCCATTTAGGTAAACACAGCAAGCATTCCTGCATTTTATAACATTTTCTATGGTTTCTTGAAGTTTTCTAATGATTGGAACAGTACTGCCATCCAGTTAAGAAGAAAATGAAATTTTGACAGCAGTCAAATGATAACCGATTTTATTTATGTCTGAAGATTCCCAGCTAAGATAAAACTTTGTAACCCAGTTGGCTTCAGTGAAATTACTTATATAGTATTTGAAAAGACTCTCTCAATAGTCGTAATAGTTTTAAGATGAAGCTGACAATACTCATAAGATATACATCCTTCAAATTTAACCTGGCGGTCCTAATATAATTGTCAAAGGAATCTGAAACTGATCTGGCATTTAACTGGGAGATAAACTAACTCAATTCCTTGTTTTGGCTCCTACCTCAAAGTTATGAAAAGAGATTTACAAGAAAGGCTGAAAATCCAATTCTACTACAATTATTGTGGAAGCAAATACAGAGTACTAACAAAAGTAAAAAAGTAAGGCTATGCCAGTTATAGCAGACATCCAAGACAATTTCTGACAGCTTTATTAATCAGGTAACAGCTACAATGTCAAATTTTAAGTTTATTAGATGCAGAGGAAGCTAGTACATAGACTCAGACATGAAACTTAAAGTCTTTCAAAATTTTCATAACACCTTTTTTGGCAGCTCCAATTTTTGCTCAGAGGGAGAAGAGGATAACAAAGTGAAATATTTCTGTCTGTATAAATCTTTCTTCTCTCATCATACATACAAACACTCAAGTTGGAAAGGATGTCAGAAATTCAGCCTCTTGCTCAAAGACAAGTCAATACTGAATTCAGATGAGAAAGGTCTGGGCTTTATTTAGTTAGGTTTTTAAAACCTCCTGAGACGGAATATTCAATTTCTCTGGGACACATTTTCCACTTCTTTATTATCCCCCAGAGTGATTTTTTTCTCTTAGATGCGGGTACAATTTCCTCTGTTTCAGCTTAGGGTCCCTACTTCCTGCTTGTGCAACTCAGCAAAGAGTGTGACTTTGTCTTCCCAGACACCTCCCTCTCAACACAACTTATTCAGTCCCCCCAAACCACCTCTTCTCCTGGCTGAACAAACCCACCTCCATCAACCCCTGCTCCCAGAGTCTGCCCTCCAGCCTCCTGTCAACTTGGTGGGCCCTGCTGTATTTAGGTTCATCAATATCTTTGTTATGCTGGAGGCTCAAAACTGAATGCAGACTCTTGAGAAGACATCATACAAGAGACACTATAGCTTAAGCTCAGTTGATCAAACACTCTGCATGGATTATAGGACTCTCCATTTCTGCCTTTATAACTGACACCGACAATCAAGACAGAAAGCTATAGAATTACCTAAAGATGTCCAAGCTAGTAATTCATGCTCTTCAGTAGGCCTGTACAGGTACTGTGAATTACTGTAGTCTGTGACTAAGCTTTATTTTTCACCTATGAATCCCCAAGGCCATCTGTATCAATTAAATCTGCTACTGCATTTTGAAAAAAATATGTTTTCTTAATAGGGCAGTGCATAGAGATAAAATGCAGCTTTTAGTTCTTATTTGACACCCAAAGTAATTACTAATATGCCTGAACAGATAGTCCAACATGTCTCTCCCATGGACTTTCAAATAGATACCAAAAAGCTATTTCGTAGCCTTAGGTAAGTAGTTGGAGTGCTTTCATTTACACATGAAACATACTGTATGTGTACCAGATGTTTTATTAAATAAGAGTCCAATTCAGGGGCAACCTTCCTCCTTCCCCGCACAAAAATCAGGAAAAGCTCTCAAAGTAGTTTGCTGCATTTGTTTCAGAACACTCTCTCATGAGTTCTAGAAACCCTGATTTTGCCCCAGCAAAAAGGGGATTCAAGACAAAATTCTTCCAAAATTGAGTAAATTAACCTATGCATTTTAAGTTGAGAAACCACTACATGACTCATCTTGGTGAGGTACGTGTTATTTTAAATAACAGCTCCATAGTACCTTAAACAGGCTTGTTTTACCTACATCAGTGATACCACAAAGCTATAGCCACACGCAAAAATAATCTCATGGGCATAAATAGCAATCACACAAGCAGCTCCCCTGTTCTCCACAGTCAGCTATACTTCACCATGCTAAAAAGTTTTGAATGGCATTCCTGGATTTGAGAAATAGAACAAAGTGTTACAGAATAATACCTAAATATAACAAAACCCTTCTCAGGAGTTTGGATGTATGCATATTTTCATCAAAAGTTTAAAAGATCCAGCATGTAAAATGCCCTCTCCTCCCCCAGTTAGACATTTATATTTCCTAAAAAGAGTTAAAACAGTCATCACCATTCATGTCTTTATTTCTGAGTCATTGCAGTCACAGACAGTAACATTTATTTTTGGCATGGCTATACTATATTTTTATTATATCTCTATTTTTTACTGTCACAGTAGTAAGTCTTTTACATTTTGACTAGCAGGAATTTTTGCAGTATGGGTATAGAGTCATACTTAAGAACTAAAATGGGCAACCAAAAGAGTTGCAAATAGCACACTGACAGCTCTTTACCTAAACGAGAGTGGTTTCAAGGAAAAAAACAAACCCAAAACCAACCAACCAACCAAAAACCCCATTTTATTTGTAAAATGCAATGTAAGGTACTATGTCAACTCTGGCAAGAGTTGCACCAGAATATTTGATTGCTGATATTGAGTTATGAAGTTTGGGTAGCCTCAAACTGTATCTACACTGGAAGAATAAAGGACTAAAATACACACATGGGCTCCCTCTCTGCAAGCTGTATCTTGTGCTCTAGCATCTAAGTTCTTTATTTCAACTATGCTTTTCTAGCACAAGTATCAGAGGGAATCAGCTTGGAAGTCAATATCCTTTTTCTGTTTCTTACTGCTTTTTTTCTAGTCTTGGAAGGGAAACTTATACATACAGACAACCAAAAGCAGATTAAAAATCAGTTCTGAGCTACACTATGTCAAGCTGTGTTATAATCTTTCCAAACTTTTTTCTTTTTTTTCCTGCACTGCTTATGTTCTACCATATTCTGTACCTGTAAAGTTTTACCTGAAAAAATAAAATCTTTACGACTTTAAAGTGATCTGGATGACATCCTGAGAAAACAGCTCTACAGCATAAAAAACTTTGTCAGTTTCCTGAAAATAAATCAATTAATTTGGGTTGTCAGACTTACTGCATTGTATCTGGTATGAAGAAATGTTTAGATAGTAAACAATTACTAAGAGAAAACTGATCTGAATCAAAGAGGACTTTTTTTGAGATGCACATAATTTCCTGCACTCGGGGATGGTTGTTTCTGGAGACTTAGTAGTAGGTATCTGTAGGAAAACGTTGTTCCTTTTGCTACAGCTGAAAATGGTATAAAACCCAGCCAAACAAATTCCTAAGTATCATCTTCAGTATGCATTATCTCACTAAGTATTTAAATAGTTCTTTGTTTGTCAACAATCTCTCTTCCTAATCGATGTGAACATCTTCTGGGGAAGTAAGCTGAAATCTGGTGGAATTGCTATGGAAAATGTTGTATTCTACAACTCGAGAAATATTTTTGTCATTTTTCCACATTTCCTGAAAGAAGGAAGGGATCTACACCTCTTTATAATGAATGCTGGAGAAATGGGCAGCATTAACCTTGTGAAGCTCGGTAATAAATGTACACTTCTGCTATGGGGGAGGCATAACTCCATGTACCAGTACCTGCTGAGGGCTGCCAAGCTAGAAAGCAGCCTCCCAGAAAACGACCTGGAAAGCCTGGCAGACACTGAGTGGACCATAAGCCAACTGTGCTTTTTGTCCAGAGAAAATAAAAATAAATAAATAAATACATAAAAATTAAAAAAAGCCAGCAGCAGGAGTGCTGCCTGCAGAGAAAGGGAGACAGGGAAATGAGCCTTCCTCTCTACACACCACGGGGGAGGCCACACCTGGAGCACTGGGTCCAGTTCTGGGCTTCCAAGTAGCAAAGAGAGACGGGGGGCATACTGGAGAGAACCCAGAAATGGGCCACAGGGACGGCTGAGGGTCTGGAGTCTCTCTCCTCTGAGGGAAGGCTGAGACAGCTGGGACTGCTGAGGGGAGATCTCATTAATGTGTATCAACACCTGAAGGGAGGGTGCATAAAGGACAGAGCCAGGCTCTTCCCAGTGGTCCCCAGCCACAGGACCAGAGGCACCACGCACAAGCAGAACAACAGGAGGTTCCCTCTGAGCATCAGGAAACCCTTTTACACTATGAGGGTGCCTGGACACGGGCACAGGTTGCCCAGGGAGGTTGTGGAGTCTCAATCCCTGGAGATCTTCAGAAGTTTCCTGGACATGGCCTTGGGCAGCTGGCTGTAAGTGTTCCTGGCTGAGCAAGTGGTTGGACAACTTGACCTCCAGAGGTCTCTTCCAAGCTCAACTAATTTGTGATTATGTGATTTTGTGTAAAACTCCTGACTAGATTCTTCAATGAAACAGAGCTCAAATCACTCACTTTTGTTTTAAAGACTTGATTTTTACGTTATAGTGATGCCTGTAACTGCCATTTGAAAATTCCACATGGTCTCATAATGTATTATGAAATACATAAGACAAATTTTTACATGAAAAGCAGTTATGTTAGAGACTAGCAGGAAAGGGAACAGTGCAGCAAAGTAGCAGGAGGGTAGGTGAGTCTGATTGCAAAAGCTTGTCCAGATAAAATGGCTGTAAACATTAAGGTATTTCACTACAGAATTAACCAAGGGGTGTTGATTTTTTAAATTTGGCATTATAACATGGCCAAGTCTGTGGTTGTCTTAAGATAGTTTAACTTGTATTGGTTGTATGCAAAAAACATGCTCATCAGGATTATTGTCCATCTGCTATTGTTCATAGCTGCTACTGTTGTGGCACAAGTTGCTCTTTCATGCTGCATCTTTTCCATCAGGGCAGGAATATTTTACTTCATATTTGTTCAAAAGCCAGTCTGTTTCTCTGCAGACATCATGATGTGCCAATTATTATTATCACAAGAGACAAATGAGGCTGCATCCTGTGATTCAACCTCACAAAAAATAGCTGCAGCACCGACTTGGATTTCTTTGTTCCTGCAGTCAGTCTCATTTTCCTCTTCTGTCCCCCATGCTCTCGTGTACAGGTTAGACTTCCTTGTCCATCGTTCTGCTTCCTGTTTGTCTCTATTCCTAACAGTTTTCCTTCAGTCTGGCTGTTCCTTGGAGTCTTGTGGCATCATTGACCCATGTATGGTGAAACCACAAAGGTGTTCCAAATGCCATAATGATGCCCAGTGAACACAGATGTGTGCTGCTCCCTCCACCTCCACAGAGTAAGGCAGCATACTCCTTTACTCAAAATCACTAGTTCTTTGCTCCAGACCAGATACCTCCTGTAGCCTGAGTGACTCTGTGATCTTATGGTTTGCATTTATCTCCCCCATCCCAAATGTCATCTTTACGTAAAATGAAAACCCTCCAGGACAGTCTGAGAGATGGTCAGACCCAAAATACCTTACATGCTAGTGGCAAAGACACTTTTCCAGGAGATGGAATATCCTAGTTCAAATCAGAGTGGTGAAAGAGTGCTGAACTGAAATACTGCATTTTCCAGGACAAACTATAAACCTAGTTTGTTGGCCACCTAATTAGGAAGGTTAGTTGTGCCCACACTGTTGGTTTTGCAACGATACTGAGGGCTTGGTCTGCAAGTTCAACTGCATTGAAAGAATAATTTGACAGCAAAAGATTCACCATGTCCACATAACAGCTATTTTCTGTATAATGATTAACATACTGAGCTATGTTGATTTTTTTCTAGTGAGCTTTCTTAGCATCTACTTCTCCCATTCTGCTTGTAAAACTTCTTAACTAGTGCTGGAGCAGTCTGAGAAGCCTCATCTGAAGTGCTCCAGGATGCACCACTTTTGTCAGTGGATTTTATGGTGTGAGAGAAGCTCCCATATGAGAGGGTTAAATGTAATGCTGGTGATTGCCAAGGTGGCTTTCCATTCTTTTGTGTTTTAAGCACAGTGCAATATGAATAGTGGCAATACATGCTCTTACCTGCTCTCCCATGTAGCGTGTGAAGTCTGTCCCTTCCATGGCCCTTTCAGCCCATGGTTTCACTGCTCTGTACAGGGTTGTTTGAGTGACACAGTAAGCCTTCATGTAACTTGGACTGATGGGCATTATCAATCCATATAATTATTATATTATTTGTCAGTTATTTGTCAGTTGGGGTAATGATTTCCAGACCCTCACCCAAATTCACAGCAGTATATACAAGATCAATGAAAGGTGATTAGGAGATTAAGGCTGCTCTGCTGAGAGCCCAGCTCTCCTTTTCATATCACCAGGTCTGGACGAAGAGGTGTATGCCGCAGTGTGTGGCAAAGCTAAAGCACTGATGGGTAGCAGGGGATTCAGCTGATGGAATTGTTGCTATGTCATGGTGACAGCTGTCAAATCTGGATCAGAACCCTGCTCTGGAGCTCTGCAGAAGACCACCTCTTGTTGGCCTGCTGAGTACTTCATCATTTACTCTGATTTGTCTCTAACTGGCTACAGAAATTGGATATCATAACCATAAGTCTGTCTATGAACTTTGGTCTTTGGGTGTGATACTGGGCAAACAACAGAAAGAGACTGTCAGAATAATCCTGTGCCTGCCAGGTGAGGCACAAAGTTTAGTGAGACTCACAGCATGTCTCGGAGAGAGATCAAGTAACAACTGATGTGTAGAAACTGATGAAAACAGAGCATCAAGTGGCTTGCTAGTTGCTGAATCCAAAATGTCATGATGCTAGGGCTAAAAATGGAATATTCTTAACCAGATGAGTGCAGAACTCAAAGAGAAACCATATTTTGTAAGCCAGTCATAGGACTCAGTTGGTGACAGCACATTATTGTGGCAGCCTCATACCCACTGTCATTAATTATTAGTCATTTTCCCCCCTGGACCTTTCCATCTACTGTAATCCTCACTGGCTGCTTTTGTCTCTACATGTTTGCAAGGAAGCTGCAGATCCGTCTCTTATTGGCAACCAAAATTTGTTTGCCTACCACAAAGTGCAATGTTTGGTGCAAAGACCACTACTTACCCATCTGATCATTTTGGCCTGGTGTGAAATGCTCAGTGTGCATACACAAACTGTTTGCAGACATTGATCAAACCAGCTGACAGTGCAAACCACAGCCACAAGAAGGGATGTAATTTTGGCTTTTCTTTTTTTGTCTAAGTGAAAAACTTCAGAATAGCCTCATCTGTTTGCTAGCTTTAAAAACAGGAAGAACCTCTGAAGTTCTTGGATTTACTTTTTTTTTTTTTTACTGTATTTTTTGTTTAGACATGATTGGTGTGATTCAGTCATTCCTTTTGCCAAGCAGGGAGAATTCATAATGTCCAACAATTGCCCCTAATAATTCCTGGGTAACAAATATTTTAGCCAGAGGAGTGCATTTTCTTGCAGATTTTCATAGTGGTAAGGCTTTTTGATTGGACAGTGAATTGGAAATGACAAAATGGTGCTGCCTCTTCCATGGAACTTGGCTTTTGAAGACAAGAACATACCAGGATTTTTCTGTATCTTCAGGCTTTAGGCCATGTATGTCCATTACTTGGATCCCAAACTCCCTTACCTTGAGCTATGTAATGTTTCAGGTTGAGAAGCCTCATTCTACTTGCACCAACCACAGGGTAAATCAGGAAGGACCAGACTATGTACAAAACTAGGATATGAAACCCCAGTTGGGACTTACATGTTTAAACAGTGTTGCAAATACAAAAATCAGTGTACATTAGCCAGCTTCTTTCTTGCTGAGGAATGAAATGGATAATTCCAAACAATAAACAACCACCTCTTTCATCCCTCTCCTTTCTTATTCCAGCATTTTCCTTTCTCATACCATTGCAATAACTTCTGCCTTGGAGATTTGCAACACTACTTGAGTGCTACAAAATTCACAGATTAGAGCAAATTGGTGTAACAGGAGAACAAAAGACCAGTTATCCCTTTAAAACAAGGAGAATGTCAGGATCAATTGGATAGGAGGGAACACTGAGAAGCTCACATTCAGGTTTTTCATCAGGTTAGTAACAAGTTATGGCCTGTAATCAAAGCAAGCAATATATTACAGAGATCTTTCTTTGATGTATGCAATATGTTGAAATCCTGGCATTTAACTTGAACAGGCTGCAGGGGAGCCTTATGGCAATACCTGCCTGTACAGCTTTATATATATATATTTATCTTGTGGGCTGTACCTCTATGGTATGTGTCAAACTGAAAAATAAGGAGCAGATGGAGCTGCCTCATTTGGAGGATCATAAAAACGAAGCTGTATGTTTTTGTGGTAACCAGAAATCTCCGGAGTACTTTAACAAGTACCCTGATTCCCTCTGCTGTTGCAGTCAGATGAAGTGTTCTTCAGTTTCACATGAATTTGTAAAATTTCAGCCATAGCCTCTCAAGGAAAAAGTGCCATATGTTAGCTCTCATGGTTTTGTGGTGTTTTGGGGGTTTGTTTGGGGTTTTTTGTTTGGGATGTTTTGTTTTGTTTTGGTTTCTTTTTGGTTGGTTGGTTTGGTTTTTGTATTTTTTTAATCTCATGGGTTTATTATTTGATGTTGCAACTGGAATGGTTGTTGTGAGCATGTCTTTTTATTTATATACCCTTGCTCTATTCAGTGTGTTTAAAAAGAAGAGATAGTGCCAATTCTGGCAGAGAGAAAGCTCTGACAAAGGCAGAAGGAAATACCAAGCTAAGAGGTGGATTACTGAGTACTGCATGACTTCAAGCCTCACATAATCCTAGCCCAGCAGCCAGGTGAGTGCAGTAACTTTCAGCTGTCCCAAGGGTACAATACTGACATTGGTATCTGCCAGTTCTTTGCTGATTGAAGACACAGAAAAGCCCATGACACAGCTGAAGTAGTCCTGGAGGACTCTTAAATAGGGCAACTCTCCTCTCTTAAACAGGGCATTTATGCACTGTTTGGGGTAGTTACTTTGCCCCTGCCAGGGCAATTCATTACCTTAGTGCCAAGTGTACAAAGAAGTCCCCAGTAAACTACTTCACAGCAAGCTACAGAACATGCAGATCTACTTCATACAGTCCTGAAAAATAGGGACTAATGGTTTTAAACAGAACTGAACAAATCTTCCTTTTCTTCTATCTTACTTCCTCTTTTTTCCATTTTCTGTCTCTGCACATCTCCTCATATTTGGCTTTCTCCTCTGTTTTCTTTTGAGTTCTGCAAAAGTACTGTCATCTGATGGAGAAACTGACCACAGGGCATTTATTTGTACACAAATAATACTTTACCATGGCAACCCTGTTTTTTTTCATTATGCAGTCCTCTGGACAATGAAGTTGCTTTAAAACAGCTGGGCATTCTCCTGCATCTTCTGTAGCTGGTATGTCAAAGAAATCTTGAAAAAATAGTGTTGTAAGCACAGAACCAACAGAAAAAGGAACATCATAGAAAAGGTTTTGTGCAATTGTCAGTGGCTTTTTGGCTTGCTCATGCCTGCAAGGGAGAGTTAGTTATTTTCAAATTGCCACTGATGTTCTTTTGCTCCTGATAGGCCATTTCATGTTTACTTTTACACCTGTAGTATCTTGTACAAATAAGCAGGGTTTGTTCTTTCTGGATCACTACAAATTTTTAAATAAGATTTTCTTTTACCTGATCCATCTTGCAATGTCCAAAGACAAAAATGATGTTTGAATGTTATATAAACAAAACAAAACTTTTCTATTTTCAGAGCTAAAATGTATAGCAGAATACAAGTAGCCTACCTTGAAAAGAATAGGTTACTTTTGTAAGTTACACATTGCTCCAATGATCACATGGTGACATTCAGGTAACTAACCTAGCTTTACCT
This sequence comes from Florisuga fusca, assembly GCA_038090715.1. Taxonomy (NCBI): domain Eukaryota; kingdom Metazoa; phylum Chordata; class Aves; order Apodiformes; family Trochilidae; genus Florisuga; species Florisuga fusca. Next base: position 22,220,413 of record JAAWXA010000012.1, read on the forward strand.
TTACAAGTCAGCTTTTTTTTGATGGAAAAAAAACAGTTCCTGATTCCAGATGAGCACTGAGCTACATCCCTGTCCTGAGCCCAGCTGCAGTCATATGTCTCTGGGCTAAGCAAGATGTTGCTGGCATTTCATCCCTGAGGTCCTTGATTTCCCTGGCCCTAAACCCAACCCCTATTCTTCTGCAGTGTAGGTGATAAACCTCCTTAGTTCAAGATGTATAATGACCTACTATTCCACCCTTCATCTGCCTCTCTGGGTAGGGCAGCATTTCAGTGTTACTCCAACCCTGAGGCTTCTTTCCAGTGCTGATACTAATGCTATGCTTCGCTACTGTTGACATGAAAATATCAAACCCCCCAGATTGGAACTGGATGGCGAAAAGATCATTGTACCAATCCTGAGTCAAATCCTCATCATAGCTTTGTGGACTGAGCAGGACTTTGCTGGAAATCTGTTTTCATGGGAAAAATTTGCCGTTTACTAGTTATAGTTACACTGTGAATCATTATATAAATGCCTGCTCCAGCATGTCATTTTTCATTGTGCTGTAAATCCCACTTGAAATGGAAAAGGTACTTGTGTTGAAATTTATACTACATATTTGCAAGTAGCCCCTATTCTAAGTTTGAATAAATTTAAACTCCTATCTTCACAAGCAGCAGCAAGGCTTGTTTATTTAGTCCAGATACTACTAAATTGCAGTAATTGTACATTTATAGTACAGCTTTAGTTGAAACATTTACTATTGTTCTCACCTGAGTATCTGAAATATTTAGTAAAATATCTGAACCTTGAAGTAATTCTGTGATTTTGTCCAGGATCTAAAACCTCTTTGAACAGATCCCAAAAGACCAAACTATGGCATGTGCATTATTCTTCTTTCCAAGTTCATTTCATAACTACTCATCTTTAGCAGAGCATATGGTGATGCCACAGAAGACTTCTACTTTTTTACCTTGTGAACCCAGGGCAGCTCCTGCTATGGCTTCTGTCTCTTATTGGCAGAGCACAGCTTGGATCTGTGTGAGGAAACTCCTTTACAAGCATGCATGTGGATGACTTTTATCAGGATTATCTGCAGTCACCGCAACTGTGAAGTTACCCATCTTACTTTGTGCTCTCTGGTTTTGCAGCTGCCTGCTTTTTCCTCACAAGCGGGGTGACCAGCCCATGGCATGAGAGTTGTGGAGACACTCTTGCAGAGCTGCATTCTCTGGCATGGAGGATGGGTATCTTCTTCAGGCTCCTCCACCTGGTCACTTGTACCAGCTGTGAAACTGCAGTGCCTGGCACTCTGCTGACAGAACAGGAAGGACAGAACTGGCTGCTGAAAGCAATATCCCATGGTCTTCAGAGGCCACACTTGGCTAGCAGGCCATTAACCAGGCATGTAGCCAGTGTTTAGATACCTTACAGTCCAATCATCTGCTCACTGTCTTGTTTAAAAAACACAATGGAAGTCAGATCTGATAGCTTCTATAAAACATTAATTAGCTGTAAAACTAATCGGTTTCTGTTAGCTAACTAATCGGTTTCATTTTTTTTCCAAAGAGGAAGCTGCAGTTTGCTGGTGGAAGCAGAGTTTTTGCAAAGAAACTCAAATTTAGCTTGTTTAGTAACTTTACATGCAGGTGTCATTCCTGACTGTTTCTTTTATCCTCTTCATGAAATCATGGTGATGTGCAGCAAGGGCCCACTTCTTTCAAGCAGCTGGCTTTCTTTTACAAAGAATTAAATAAGGTATCAAAAACTTAATATGTAAAATAAAATGAAATGAATAAAATTTAGACTGATTCTAAACTAAGAAAGCGATTCTAGTGACTTTTTGTTTTCACTAAGAAAGAAAGAAACAGTTTAACTGAGCTGTGACTTCAAGCCCAGATTCCTCTGGTCCTTTTGCATACTGCTAGCAGCCTGCATGTTGCAGAATTGTAAAAAAAAGGTTTCAAAGATTGCTTACTTCAGCCATTAACTAATTTTTATCTAAAGTACACCAGTGTTGCCTTTTCATATACACAGCAGATTGTCCCATCTGTTGTCGTGGCTCAGCATGACTGCCCTCAGTACCAGCCAATCTCACCAAGGTTAGCTGCAGCATGGTTCCCTTTGCTGAGTGCCAGCAGATGAATCAGCATTGGACTGACTGCAATTTCTAGTAATAAACTCAGATCAGACACCAGCCCTCAGGTAGGCAGAAGTACTGGAAAGGTCCACGGCCTCCATGTGAGATTTTGGGTTACCCGTTACCAGAAATAACTGCACAAAAGAGTAAATATACAGAATCAAGACATGAAATGTGGGGACAACATGCCAGACACATGTATTTTGTTACTACTAAAACATACTAAGCAGTTCAGAGCTTGCCAAAATGTTAAAACCATTTCAACAGAATGGGAAAAAATATCCTCCCAGCCATCCTAAAAAGCATACAGATGGACCTGCTATGCTGATATGTACATGTGGTTAATGCCAGAGATAGCAGTGGTAGGAGCTCTCCCCAGTGCTCCAGCTAGCAGTTGCAATTTGCTGCTAACAGTGCAATATGAGAGCAATTAGAAAAATCAAATAAAACTGTCAAGGACCTGTTCTTGCTCATCCCATGCATGCATGTCTTCTCTAGGTCCCTCAAGGTGGCAGGAGCAGAAACAACCATCACAGTCACCTTCTACCCAGCTTCTCTTTGGTTTTCTCTCAGGAATCAAATTCCTCAGAAAATTCTGGGAAAAAAAGGAAAAAAAGAAAACAAAAAACATTACATGTCACCTCTTGGATAACAACACAGAAGGGGAATTCTGATTTAATTTACTGCATTTTATAGCATAGTACTTTCATAGAGAATCAAACTTTGAAGCATTTTCTGCTTGGAAGTTCAGCCCAAAGGGTCTAACCAGGACTCTAAGTCCCTGGGAAAAACAGATGTATTGTAAGCAAAGGCTCCAATAAAGCCAGGTATCAAAACTAAACCAAATATGACTATATCTATCACTCTGTTAATGTCACTCTGGGATGTAGTGTAGTCATGTCTTTAGAAATGTGGATTTGTATCTTGTACTATAAGAGGTCCAGTGAAAGCCAAAGGAAGTATTCCTACAGCATGGCATGCTTCCACAGAATGGAGAAGACAGCATCTGCAGAAACTGGCTCATAAGCAAGATCAGAATCAGATGGTATTATAAAGCACTGAAGACAATGGGCAAAAGACATAAAAACTATGGATACTCCAGGACAAAGTTAATCTGATCAGATTAACTCATCTCAAATTATTGGAGTTTTTCCCTGAAGATAAATTCAAAGCAATGCCAAGATTTCTGCCTAATTCAACTTATAAAGTGCCACACATGATTACAGTACCATTAAAGCACATAAGGCATAAAATAATTACATTAACACACGTCTGTGAGGAGACTGAAATACAAACACTGAGCTGTGCTACAAGACCTCATTTCCTTGTCCAGCCCTGATGTCCTTTTCCAGCTGAGAACAGACCGGTGTCCAATGTCTGAGGATAAGTGGAAAGTTTGGATGTGCCTGGGCATGCAATGAGAACTTTTCACAAAGTGTATTTTCCAGGATTTCAAAACAAACACTGGAGAGGAGAGTATCTGTAGCTAGGAGTGCAGAGAATTTGGAAAAGCTCATACTTTAATCATTGCTCTTCTGCTTCTTTGGTGTTGGAGTTAATCTGGAAATATGAAAGAAGGCAAAATAATATAAGGCAAATTGTTATCTCTGGATCAACTTAGTCCTTAAAGCAAGCTGACTTCATTGTAGGATTTAACAAGAGGTGTAACTGGCCTTCTGCCTTATCCTGGATTTCTGCGTTCCCTGTCTTAAGAGGTAAAGAGCATAAATGTGGTTTACCCATTTTGTGGTTAGGAATGAACTGAGGAAGTGACTATGGAATTTAACTGCCATTTCTAGAAGGCTTTTGTGCTCCTCAAAAAAACCAGAGATAATGATTAATGACACTTCTGACATTTGTTTTCATGTGAGAGGTAGCCTGGTTAACATCTGTGCGATTATGTCACTCCCTGACACGAAGAGGAAAACATAACTATTTTAGCAGCAGGAAAGGACGAAGTGGAATTTTGGGAACTGTGAGTTAATAAGGTGCAAATTGCTTTTACAAATTCATTAAGGAAAATGTTCTGTCCTGTTCTACATATTTCTTGGAAGAGTGTCTAGTGTGCCACTCAGATTTTACAGCAGTTTCAGGAATTTTTCTTTTTACTATTCACTCTCTCAAGGCCCTTGCCTGGATTTTTTACTTGTTTTGTCTGTTATCTTACCTAGGCTTTCAGAAATTCTATGTCATTCTCCTCCAGTTCCTCTAAAGTAATCTGTAAATCTAGATTACACTTCAAAAAGTATCTGCCCTCACCACTGGTCTCTTAATTTTAAATATGTTCTCAAATCTCTCCACAAACTCTGCATCTATTGCATTTGCCTTTACCTTTCAGATATTAAGCCCTGTATACACCTCTGTGCACCTTTTCCCTTTGCCCTTCACAACATCCTACTCACACACATCTCCTACCCCTATGCACACCTCCTACTACTCCTTTGGTTCCAGAGAGGCTGCAGCACCTCAAATTGCCAGTTTAATAAGCAGTATAACACAAGACCTGTAAACTTTGGTGGCTGAGGAGCTGCTGCATGTGCAGCTCAGCCATCCCTGCTAAAAGCTGCAACATCTTGAACAGCAATAAGGAACAGAAGTGAGAGCAGCCACTGCAGCTGATCTGAGTGAGTGCTTATAGTAGTGATTCCACTGTACTAGTTGGCCATTTGGGCCACCAGCTCTTCAAAAGTGGTGCATATTGTAAAATGCACTATGCTTGATTCTGTGGGTATACATTGTGCAAAAATAGGAATTTTTTCAAAGCTGCTTGAATTTTCAGCTAACCATCTGCCTTGGTGTTGAAATTAATTTACATCAGGTGTGCCTATCAGGCTTGAGAAAGTTTGGCTAAAAAAAACCTGCCAAGAGTTTATCACTCTTTGAAACAGGAATAAACCAATTTATTCTAAAAAATTAAGTACAGGGATTAGTCATCCAGCTGTCTAAAATGCTTCACAGCAGATATGTCCTGAAATTACAACATTCAAGACTGGGGATTTTACCTACTAGACTCTGGAGGGAGAGAGAAACCTAAATCATAAAGTGTGCGTGGCTTTGAATTGTAGGTAAAGTCTCGCTGAGCAGACATTAGAATGATATTAAAATGAAAATCTGTAACACCACAAGCCAGATTTGGCAAGTATGTTATGTCTACAGCCTGGACAGGCAAATAATGCAGAATTTCAGTATTGGTAACGTAACAAATTAAGTGTTTCTGATTTCTTTGTTATTTCTTATTGTTTGTGTTACCATAGAAATTAGGAACCAAAGTACCGCTATTAAACTGGGCCCTGAGCAAAAACAGAAGTAAAAGTAAACTTTGCCTCTCCCAAAAGTTTTCTGCCTAAGAAAAGTGGATAAAAAGAGCCAGTAAAGATAAGGAAACAATATCCTATGTTAATAGTTGGACTTGATGATCTTAAAGGTCTTTTCCAACCAATATGATTCTATGATTCTAATCCTGCGTGAATTATTTGGACACAGAATACCAGTTTCCAGGCTTTGTCAGTCTTTTACATGTCTAATTGGAAAAAACACCCAACAAAACAAAAACCCCAAAGACACCATCTTTTAAGAAGGAACTTGAAGCAGAACAAGAAAGAAATCAGGTGGAGCAGAAAGATGGGAAGAGAGGTGTATGATGGTCAAAACTAAGGAAATTATCTGCTCCATAGCACATAAAGTGGGTATGACTGGGAAAAGATCCATTTAGTTTTATCCGATGATTCAGTATTAAACTGTCAGCAACACTAATAGAACAAAGGCAGAATAAAGTACTCAGAATAGCTCTTGGAGAAAGCAAGGTATTTCCCTTTGATTTTCTTCAAGTTCTGGAGTTTCTGTGTACATCGCTCAGCTCAGAGTTATTTTGGATCTCTCGTTGCATTATAACAAAATGTAACAGCACGAAGTATGTCAAGTTTATTTTGTTTCTTCTTCAGCAATAGGTATCTGCTTCAGTTGTCTCAAGTGAAACCTGATCGTCATGCAACCGTCAGCCATACCAGAAGGCAAGACTCTAAAAAGACTAAAGCAACATGATGCAAGAGAGTAAATGCCTTTAGCTGAGGTTTGGATTTGTCCTGTGTCTGAACAAGAAACCATTTTACTGTAGTCCAGCTGACTTGATCCTCAAGAAAATTCTGGTGAGAAGCTACCTAGAGCCATCTGGAAAATGTTGTAATGTGTTTTATTTAATTTCATTTTTTAAAAATCTATCATCTCCATGGGATGATGTATTTGGGGAGTGTGTATTTGTGGGGAGTTCGCTCATACTGTGGCAGAGATGGGATGGCAGAGCAAACAGAGACAGCTGTGAAAGTTGAGTGAAAATGCTACAAAGACACTGTTTCAACTGATGAGGAGGTAATTTAATGCAAAATGTGGTGGCTTAAGACCTATCTAGGTCTGGATGGCTTTTGTGGTCCAACAGTCTAATGTACAGAAAGCTGAAGTCTTACAATATCTGCAAGTTTTTGCATCCTACCAGGATCTTTCATCTAGAATGTTGGGAATAAATTAAGATAAAGAGTGGAGATAGCACCAGAAAGAAGCTACAGGAAAGAGTGTGCTCCCTGAAAATCAGGAAAAGTGTGCTGAACTGTACATGCATGAGAAACAAGAGCCTTGCAAAAGAAGGAAAGTTGAACTTACCTCTGAAGAAGCTGGTTCTGAAGAACCTAATGTCTCTAAAAGGTTATGATACTCTGCCCACCATATAAATTTTGTTAAGGGAAAGCTGTGTTTTTAAGCAGATAATGCAAAAGAAGATAAAAGACAGAGTTTATGACCAGCCTGTGGCTGGAGAGCAAATTTTGCATTTTGAGATTAGTCAAATGTCTGAGAAGAGCTCAGCTCATAACTGGCATCTAATGCAGACTGCTCTGCAAGAAACTGCCTAAGGAGTCAGTGATGTATAAAACAAAACTGAGAGTAGTGAATTTGTACCTTATACTATAAGAGGTCCAGTGAAAGCCAAAGGAAGTATTCCTACAGCATGGCACGAGAGTAGAAAATTTGTAGTGAAAGCAGAGCATAAGTTGAACTAAAAATGAACCAAATTCTGGATCTCATCAGGAAAGCACATTCCTTGAAGGAGGAGATGGAATAGGGCAGCCCGGCAGTACAGGAAGATTTTGAGAACTTTTTGAAGGAGATAATACAGCTTTTAACAGCATTTAGAGGAAAGGTGAGGGACCCCTCTCTTTTGGAATGCTTATACTCTTCCACATTCATTAGAGCCCACATTCATTAGAGCAGAAACTGGAAGAAGGGCTGGCATGCTCCTTTTTTTGGAAATCTCAAATCAAGCTGAAAAAAAACCCGAAACAAAACCAAAATGAGTTTACCCATGCTGGTCAAGATCCCTGGTTTTATTAAAAACCTGTATGAGTTGAGCAGATTTCTAAAAGGGGGAAGTTCTTCCATAACCCAGAAAGAAAGAAACATTCTGGAAGGAGCTTGTGCCATGGCTTTTTTCCACTTTTTTTTTTTCTTTTTCTATCCTCCCGCCCCACAAGGTATCCAGAGAGGCATATGTCCTTAGTAAAAGCAGAGGACATGCTTGTGGGCATTCAGAAACTCTTTCTATACATACCAGATCCACAGGCTGCATGTGGGAAGTGGAGAATATAATAACTTTCTGATTTTATTGTGGATGCTAAGGTCTACATACATGCTGTTTTCATCTGGGATGCTTGTGGAGGATTCTCATCAAAGTTTTGGTTGATTTTTGGCTCTGAGGCAAAAACTAAACAGTAGTAAATTCTGTGTTACAGACACATTATGAATACAAGAGAGTACAGGTGTATGACAGAGCAGGGCTTTAGTCTGTTACATGGGCTTAGCTGCAGATTTGGCCCAGAAAAAGAAGAGGAAGGCAAGCTTGTCAAGTTTTCAGATGACACGAGATGAAGGGGTCCAGTGGATGTGCTGTAGTCAGGGCTGTCGTTGAAGTGTACCTGAAAAGGGGATGACAAGGGACCCCGGAGATTTAACAAGGGCAAATCTTTTGGCCAGCAGTTGGAAGGCAAGGCATGCAGAGATGCATACTGCCACATCTGCTGGGGAGCAGCTCTGGTGCATGAGCCTGGATTCTGATGGATCAGCCGGGAGGAGTGATGGCTTTCAGGAGGTTCAGCCGCATCCCCAGCACTAACAGGGAGTGGTGAAGAAGATCTAGTTGGGCTCTTCACAGTGGCATATGGCAGAAAGCCAAGAGGTAACAGCACAAGCTGAAACAGAGGACATTCAAACCATTCATAAGTAAAAAACATTTTCCCCGTAAGGACAAGATGGAGCCAGTGCCCAGACTCTTCTCCAGCCTTGGAGGTTACCAACCCCCATACTGATAAGGCCCTGAGCAGCCTGATCTGAGCTGGCTGTGCTTTGGGCAGGGCTTGAGGTGAAGACCTCCTTGCAGTCCCCTCCTGCATTATCCTATAATCCTATGGACTACAGCTCTTGGAGAAAGCCAGCAGCTCCTTCTACTTTCTTACCTGTAAGAGTGAGGGTCCCCTGTCACAGCCCCTATGACACCTTTTGTGGTGCAGCAGAACAGCAGGGTAGGTTGTGGCAGCACAGGATCCCTGGTGGGGTGGGAGCCACTTCGTCTTCTGCAGGCAGGTGTGAGTGTGCAGCTTACTAATGTGTGCAGTACCTGATGGGGGAGTACATCTGATGGAGTCAGGCTCTCCTGCTGGTACCCGGTGACAGCAAGAAGGCGGTGGGCACAAGCTGAAACACAGGAAAACCCACTCAAAAGTAAGAAGTTTTTACTGCGAGCCGATGATGCACTTCGGCGGGTTGCCCGGAGAGGCGGTGGCATCCCAACCCTCTATCCCACTCCAGCCGCGGCCATCCCGGTCTTCTGCGACCGGCCGGGGCCGCCTCCCTCTCCCCGGGGTCGTGTGCCTTTGAGGACAGCACCTGCGGATACGAATGGGACTACGCGCATCTGCCCTGGGCACTGCACGGCGAAGGTAGGAGCGCTGCGGAGCGCCGGGGGTGCAGCTGCCGCCGGTCGTACAGCCCGACACCGGGCGCTGCCCTGAGCCCCGACGGACGGCTGTGGGGGTGAGCAGCCCACCGGGGTTGCTGCTGCTCAGCTTTCCCGGGGAAACAGCCGCCTTCGGAGCCCTCCCGTCTTCAGCTCCGGTCTGCGGGTGTCAGTCCCCCACAGGTGACCTGCAGGCTCTGGTCTCTTTGTAGGTTTGGGCAGGGTGCCTTCTTCCTATTTCTTTCACATTCTGTTGGGCAAAGATGCCTTTTATGAAATCAGCCTCTCCCCTAGAAAAAAAAAAACAAAAACCAAACACAACAAACCAAACCAAAATACACATCTGTCAAATTCCTATTAAGTCTTTTCCGGTTATATATAAATTCCTATTACAGTCTTTTCTAAAGATACTTTGGGTTCTTCAGTTGAAGTGGATGCGTTTTCAGGGCAGGAGAAAATCTTTGTGAAGAGTATCTTTACAACATGTTCAGTTAAGGCTTTTCTCTGTTTTGTGGTACCAGCAGTTCAACAGTAAAAACATAAACTTTAATCTTTCAGTAAGTTGTGTAAGACTTTACTGACTGCCACTGAGAGAGAAAACAAAATCCAGTCACCCTAGAGTTTTCCGTGCAGCTGTAACTGCTTTGAATTTTTAGTGTTGGCTCCCATTTTTGACAGTCAATATAAGCAGAACAAAGACTAAACAAAACACAACATGGTTATAACTAAGTAATAATTTACTTTTGGTTATGTTTTGGCCACAGTGTTAGTCATAAAGTGAAAGCTGTCCTCAAACAGTAAAAGGGACTATGTGTTTCCAGTGTTTTGAAGCTTTAAATTAGGTGCCAGGAATAGTGAATAGGTGAGTACAGATACAGATAGACACCCCTTATCAATGTTCTATTCGAAACTGGCTGGTCCAGTTCTGTTATTTCCCTGGTTACTCAGTTGATGATAAAGCTTAGTTGGTTGGTTTTGGTTTTTTCTTTCCTGATTTGTACCTACTTCTCACATATGCAAAGTTGTTAGCTTTTCAGTTCATCATAAAGGTTTGAGGATGAATGAAGAGTGCTAAGTTAGACTTGAGGATGTCATTAAAATACTTGCTTTTTCTCATCTTCTTTTTAAATTTACATATGTCTAGATTTTCTTGTATTTCTGAAGGTACTAGTGTAAGTTTAGTAACTTACACTAACTTTAGTACTAGTGTAAAATTAGTAACTATCTCTGCTTTCCCAGCTATACCTCTTAATATCATGCCCTCTTAAGCCTCTGGTCTTGGAAGCAGCACTTCCTCCCTGTGATTAATGAGGAGCTACACAGTAGTGGTACTGATTCAGCTCTAAGGGACTGCGAGATGCTGGGACTAATACCTGCAGAAATGAATGTGCATTAGATTGTGCATGACCATGCTATGGTGCTTCAAGAAACAGGGATATGTGATCGGAGACTAGGAGCTGCAGCAGCCTACTTTTTTTGTCCCACAGAACATGATTTTGGTTGTTGTAATTTGCTTTTTCTATGTGACCATAAGCATACCAGTGGCTGCACATCTTCTGTCATTGTAGGTCTTGTTTTTCAGAGATACATAACTGAACTGAAACAGGAGGATATGTGGTATACCAGCTCTCTTACTAGGCATAGTTCTGTCAGCATTTCCATTCTAAACAATTTTTCTGCAGTCTGTAATTTAATCATAATAAGTTGTTCATGCAAACCTCTGGCACACAAAGTATTAGCCTCTTTAGAAAGACATTCACAGAATTGTAGCTAAATCTAATGGAAACACTTTATCCAGATCTATGTAGCAGGTGTGCAAAAGCAGGCTTCCTTAGCTGGTCTTACACTCGCTTGTCTAGTAAAATCATGTTCCTTTTGACAGCACTGGGCCCTGATATTTGCAGGTCAATGTATGTACATGTGATAATTTACTGGGACAACAAAGGAAGCTAAGGAGGGGAGTGGCAGCTTAGCTTTTAATTGTTCCACTTCTTGCATAGCTTCAAAATTCTTTTATTACTTTAATATATGTGTAATACAGCAAATCTCTTACAGAGATTATCTGACATGCAGTGCAAGTTCTGTCATCTTATAAATCTTTCAATAGTGAGGTCGTGTGCCAAACTGTCAAGATGATGTAACTATAACTAAGATACTGCCCAGAAATTTCCACTCCATACTTGAAAGTTTTTTGCCTGGTTGCCAAGGAAGCCAGTGTCTTCTGAAGGGCCAGGCACAGAAATGAAGTCTGAGGCTCAATTTTGCTTATGTTAACAGCTATGCATTCCCACTTAATCCAGTACATTTCTAAGGGTCAGCTGCTTTTTTTAAAAGGCTCTGGCTTCTCTTGAATATTACAGTAGTTCTAGGATAAGAGATTTTTTTTGGTGTTTAATTTTAGAGTGATTATAAATGAAAGGGGTTTGATTATTTTTTTTTAGCTGAAGTTTTGATACCTATAATTGACATTTTAGGGCCCATTTTAGTCAAGTGCAAAAGGAAAATCAAAACAAAATAGTCAGTGCTAAAACTGATAGCTGTTTCACTCTTTACTGACTTACTGGCAAATCAGGCAAATTAAGTTAATGTTTGTAGGATACCAGCTACACAAGAAACAAATCAGGTGTTTCAAGGCAATGTCTGTCCAGTGGACCTGTGCTACCATAAACTTCTTCATTGAAACCCTTTACAATCCTCATGCTCTCTCACACGGCTCTGAATTCAGGAACAGGACCATCTCGTATGAATATCACAGTGCTCTTTTTAACTGTCATCTTTTTAAGTAAAACATCCACTGCCTCCATTGTGCATTTTAGAATTACAATAAATTTTATCAGAAGATCACCATGCAAAGAAGACTGAAAAATACAGAAACAGCAAAGGATATCAATTTTGTTCAAGCTTACCTGTGGCTAAGCTCACCCAGATGAGGTTATGGCCCAAGCCACGTAAATACAGCATCATGCTTAAGACATTGTGTTTCCAAATTTGCCAGTTCTGTTTTCAGTGTAAGCTGGGAAATCCCATGCAAACATGATATGCTGCATGAAGTGGGTGTTTCTGGGATATCAACTACACAAAAGAAAATGTTGCTCAGGAAGAGGGCATAATCACATAATTCTGCTTCTGAAATCTGATGAGCAACAGATGAAGTTATGTATCATGAATGGACCAGTGATAAGATCTGCAAGCTTTCTGTGATTTGCTATGACATATAAGCCAAAGTGTCAGTGGTCCATTTGAATGTCTAGGCATGCTCCCATAGGTATTCCTTCATTCATGATGCTTCTGAACAGATAAATTTACTTTTAAAATCTAAGTACAGAATATATGACAAAGATCAAACTCCTTGGACTAAGCTGGTGCATGAGAAATTTAGAAAGTAGATTTGTATTAATCACTACTGTGTTATTTAGAGATAGTTGAGGAGTTCAAATACCGTATTGCTTACCAGTAAGGTAAATGTACCACAGGTGTATTTAGCATGCACTGATGTCCATTGGAGTTGGGGCATAAAGCTTTGCAGGTACATAGTGACCACTTTCCACAGGAATTTACTTTTGTGTCAGCAGTGTATGTTGCTGCAAGACCAGCAGACCACATTCTAATGCATACTTTCAAATTTTGCATGATAGGATTTCATTGAATAATCTTGAGATTTTTGTTTAATCAAATTGCACATTAATTTCAGAAGTCACATGTGCTCTTTAAGTATGAAACAAACTTAAACTAAACTTAGACTAAAGGAAGGTGCTTTGCATAGTAAGCAGTAATGCCGAGTAATACGTAAAATCATGTAGACCCACTTGAAATGGCAGTAGGAAACACAGGTTTACTTACATCAGTTGCAGCCAGCCTGAAGGGTTGGAATATAGCAATTTTTTCTTTCCTTGAAACAGTGTCCAGCACAGGCCCAACCATGACCTAACTCATAGGTCCTGAGAACATCCTGCTCATAGCCTTATTATGGATGAGTTAAGTTTCATTAGACACAATAACTATGGCATGAATTTTCTGTGACTCTGGACAATGTTTACTTTTTTGCCAAGATACATATAAAAATAGCCTGATTTTCTTGATCATAAAATGTGTTTTCTTTTTCGCTGTATCACTCCAGAACCCTGTGTCTGTGATACACTCAAAGTGTGCATCCATCAGGTAGCATGGCAAGCAAGTGAGCAAGAAGCATCACTGACAGCAGTGTCAGAAAACTGAAGTTTGTCTTTTGGGACATACTTATGATATAGCTGCACCTTCAAATGGCTTTAAGGTAGAAAATAATTTCAAGAGACAGGACAGCCACCCCAGGCTGTCGGATAAATGAGCCATGAGAGCAGCAGCATAAGGAATCTCAAATCTAAATATAGCCTGCATGCCATTTAAATAGCTTGTATTTACAGCTGTGCCATATGACTTAAAACTGATCTCTCTTGACCTTAGTTCTCTCATCTCACATGCTACATCGTTTGGCTGTAATATGCAGGGTAATGAAACAGGTAAGCACATTTTGTTGCGCAGGAAGCTTAGTTCATATTGTCTGCGCGCTGCGTTGTGCTCAGCTACAAACCTAATGCAGAGGCAGTGTCACCTCTGTAGTCTCAGTTTTCTGTCCATCTATCTGCAGTAATCTCCTGTGCATAGGAAGATAAGCAATTTGGAAATGTAAAAAAGGTGTAACATTGCTGGCCTTGTACAACCCTTGGAGGAAACAAGTGGTCTCATCTTTTTCTGATACCTGTGTAATTGGGAGCTAAGCAGAAGGCTGCACCAGGGAGACTTGCACCTGGAGTGCCACAGTGCTCATTTGCTGGCAAGGTTTTCAGCTCAAAAATTCACCCTGCCATGGGATATTAATGGGTGGGGTCTCTCAAACCTAAACTGGGCATCTTTACACTAAATGCCATTAGAACTGTCACACTGTGTGTTTTACCTTGACCTGATAATTAAAATGTTTGTAAATATTTGCCTTCCTGGACAAAATCATTGCATTTGGAGTGATAACTGTCCTTCCTAGTCACCTAAAAAAAAAAAAAAAAAAAAAAACTCACATGTTTCTTGTACATTTAGACTCTACTGTTCTTATTTTTCTTTCACCTCTGGTGCAATTTCTTTAACACTTCACTTTAACACTCCACTTTACGTATTCAGCCACTACTCTTGTGTTAGCAATTAATTTCTTCTTGTTATTTTTTTGTTCAGTCTGTCACCAGAAGCTTAATAGTACCATATGTGAGTAGCATTCACCCTTACTTAGGCCTCTTCCTTGTCTTGCTGATACCAGTAGGAAATCTGACATTTTTCTTGCCCAGGCATTATTTCTGTCCTAGACTTGTGTGCAATAGCATTTTTATTGAACTATGCCCAAAATAGGTATTGGCATACTTTTTGCTCATCCTCAGAGGCAGGTCTTGTGCAAGAACAGATGGCCAAGAGCACTTAATGGTCACAGAAGGTTTCATGCCTGTGCATGACACTTTTGATAAGTCTGGGCTGGCCATTGCAGCAGGAGAACAAATGAATCTTAAATTTTTATCTGTGAGTCACTGTGTGAGAGATGAGTTTCAAGGCATTCCTCTCTTCCACAGGATAGTAACAGTCTCGGAAGTGTATTTTCACATACAGCTGTTAGTGATTCAGTGCTCAGAAAGTCAACAAGCTATTTTAGTGCATTTTACATCAAGCTCTGGACACTGACCACAGGAGAGGGAGGACAGCTGTTAGAAAATTAATGTTTACTTAGCATACCTGCAACTCCCAGTAAAAGGATGGACTTTTATTTAGCATGAAAACAGATGAAATTAGATAATTTACCACTAGAATTAAAAAAAAAGAAAAAGTTAAAAGTGGAGGAGGGTGAAAGAGTATTTGGTAGTGGTGTTGAACGTTGTATCACCTCTGTCAAGCTAATAACTTGCATGTAATCCCAGAGAAAAACAGATTCCCTCCAGGTAGCAAGGTTTGTTACCAGTGGGGTGGAACACCTTGTATGATACTCTGCCAGGGATACATCACTGTAAGCCATACTTAGTAAAAATTACATTGCATCTTCACATGTCGAAGTGCTGGATGTTTATATGCAAACCAGCATCAGTGTAGCTGCCACTCAGCATGAGCCATCTGCAGATTTGGACATAACCTGGGCTAGCTTTAATTTATAATGTGACTGCATATGTTGTTTGCACAGCCTGTCCAGAGAGCCTACAGTCACACCACTACAGCTTGCACATAGTCCCAAGGTAACTGTACCTTGAGTTTGCCTGAGAGGCTGCAGGGATCTGGGCATGCCTCAGTTGAATGCTGGAGGATGAGGTGTAGCTTTCTACCTCAAATCACAGCTGCTGCGTCTGCTTCTGGTGGAGATGGATTGGGCCCAGGATTAGTAGTTTTCTGCTGGTACCTTCTCATCTAACAGGAAATTAAATAATATGTTTTCAGCTTCTGTTATAAATAAGATGGATACTTGGCTTGCAAATCTTGTTGAAGTTTGCTAAAATACAAGTGCAAACATGCAAAACCACTTTCTGAAAACGGCTGGAAATATTTTCAGTTTTCTGAAAGAATGGAAGACTTAAATTAATCAAACTTAAGTTTCTTTTCAGGACTTTCAGGGTGTGTGCATGGCATGAGTTTTTACATTAGTAAAGCTGCTGGGAGGCAGTACTTTGTAGTCACTGCACTTATTAAGGTACATATTTAATAATATTGGAAATCAAGAGCAGAGTCACTTGCAAATTAATTTTTTTTGAGGGAAAGGAAAATTCAGTACAGTAAATTTTCTGTGTAAATTTTGGACAAGATGTAATATGGGTCAGGATCTGTTGGGAGGAAAAATAAGTTTGCAGTTGTGCTGAAGGGTCAGCACAGATATTTCAGAAGTGTTTCCACTAGTAAAAAAGATTTGCTCACCTTGTATATGGTACAGACTGCTCAGAGTTGAAACAGAATTGACCTAAAAATGCGCTAATAGTCTTATAATATAGGATTCCATCAAGTGGAAATCTTTCGAAGCATATTGAAAATGATATGCCAAAACCAGTTATAACTAGTTGTCTTGTATTCCCTTTTTTTTCAGTTCTTAGATTTTTTCATCCTCAGCCACTGTGTGCAAAAGCTGTACAAAAAAAGCTAGTTAGTTTACTGATGAAACTTATTAAACAGGTTCAAACCTTCCATTGTTAGATCTGAAGAAAATATGCTTTAAAGAAAAAATGTGTTTTCCTTTAATTTTTCCAGTTTTACTGTCTTAATATTACTTGGCAGCTCTAATGCTACAGAAGACAAGATAAAAGGCCAGCATAATCATCCATGTAATATATACAGTGCTTTGATTGCTTATAAGCCTTTATATCATTTCAACATAGTCTGTTACTCCCATTTGAAAGAGGAAGCTTCTTTTGCCCCATCTTTCCATGTGGTTCTAGGCAGGCAGAGATTCAAGTCAGATTATTATAGTCTTTCTTTGTATGATTATCAAGCCAAAGGTTCTTAGAATTTTACATCACAAATATTGCCCACCACTTTGAAAGTGCTCTTTGATTTCTTCTACACCATGTGGCTGTAGAAGAAACATTGAATACATTTATATGGAAATGTATTCCTACGAAACATTTTCTTTTGATCTTTCAAGATCACTGTACTGAGCAACTCTAGTAGTCTTACGAGACTGTGTTAGTGTACTTTTGAACATTGTTTTAAGTAGATATATTCTCTGATAAAGAATGATCTGTGTGTTACTAACACTTCTCTCTGTTCTGAAAACCTTGCAAGTCCTAAACTGAAAATATCCATGAATCATGTGAATGTCAGCCAAAGCCTTCTAGGAAACAGTCTTCCCAGTTTTCAATTAGCAAACCACTAAAATACTTAAGGAGGCTCTGTTGTGACTTGATGAGTTTCTTCAAGTTTGCTGGGCCACAAACTCAATTTCATATTAAAAATTAAGGAAGAGCAATAGGAATGGAAGATCAGGTTACAGCAGTTGTGTGCAAAACCATAGTGAGATTCAAAGTTATCCACAAAAGTCATTCTCCATTTTTTAAGTTCTCTTAATCTCTCTCCTTTTTTTTTTGGTGTGTGTGTTACCTTGTTAACAGTTGATCAATACTGCAAAATCAAAGGTTGAAACAGATTTTTGTGTGACCATGTAGAGAAATGCTGTTACCTCCAGCTTTGGAGCAGACCATTTGTGGCAAAAGTCATGCCTAGAGGGTAAGGAAGCCTGACAATCCTACCTGCTCTATGAATAAGCAGAATATTTCCCTGTTTTCTTGTACATTAATGATCATGTTTTAATGCACTGTACCTAAGAACAAAGTTTAGATAAACTGTGTAAATACTTTTCTTCTATAAAGCTCTTAAGTGCTTCACAAAGCACTTTCTACCTGCAGCAGAAATCGCCAGCTGATGGATACATGAGTCAACTACTTTGTTTAATATAACTCCCTGATTCGTTTAGATCTTGCAATGAAAATGTAATTGGCCTTCCTAGGCCTGTTTTACATTTGCTGAACCATTTTTCTTCCAGGCAGTAACATAGTTTTTTGTTTTACAGTAAGTATCATGAACATGACTTGAAGAAGGCAGGTGTCAGCAGCTAGGATGAGTACTCTGTCTGCAACAGGGAACTGTGAAATACAGAAAGGATGCAAACATAATTTTAATGGTTGTCTCTTCTCTCCAGGATTAGATGATTAGGTTGATGCCTTGCTATGAGAATTCAGGCTAGTGTCATACATATAGGTAGCTGTTAGGAAAAAATTAATTTCCATTATGTTGCAGAAGAGTCATCAGTTCTGGGCGTCAGTTGAGAATAGCAGGGTGGAAAGGAACCATAAAAGCCCAGGGGCTATAGCAAGGGACATAGATTCTTCCTTGCATGGGAAAAGGTATGTCCAAGAAATTGTGTTGAAAGGATGAGTGGGCAATAAATAATTTTCTGTGTCTAACCTATCTATTAGGCCATACTCTCAGGAGTCAGTATTCCTGCCCTCAGGAGAACACACCCAAGTCTGCCAGAGTTAAAACTCATGAGTTCTGCCTTAATTTTTCATTCTTGCATTTTTTGCAGAGTGATGATTTGGTTTCTAGGGTATTTTCTTTGGAAATCAATAATGCTGACTTTCTTGGAGAGTTACAGGTAGCACTCCAGCTTTTTCCTGACTTTTTATTTCCTGTGTTGGCAGGTCTTAGATGGCACGGCTTTATTTCAATGACTGGGCATCATAACATCTCAGCCTGAATATTTTGGTTAGCATCTGTGTTTTGAGTTGCCTCTGATAAGTTTTCTGTGTTCAGAAATCTCTTGGTTTGTTAAAGTTCATATACATACTGGGAAGGAAACACACAAATACAACGTTGGATGATATGGACCCCATCTAGAAATCTGAATGAATGAAAACATAGGAAAAAGACAATAGCAAAGTATGTTTTCCTTTAAGAAAGTGGTATGTCCCCTCTGACTGAGGAGGCGAGAATGGAGTTAACCAATGAGCTTTGTATTTAAGCATGTTTCTGAGGCAACTGTGATTATTATTATTGTTGTGTTTTTTCACTGATACTTGCAAAACTGTATTCTTTGAGGTGTCCTTGCTCTGGGAAGGCAAGGCTGCTCATGTTGCTCATGGGGAAAGCAATGTGTTGCAGCCAAGGTGTGAGTGAAATAGAAAGAGAGCTGCTCTGTGGCATGGCTGCTCTTTCACTGCATGTGTGCTGGAGGTGAGTAGTAGAAATGCCCAAACTTAAAAACTGTTTTCAAAGGGGAAAAATGTCTCTTTTGGCAGCATAGGAGTTTCTGTCTGAACATCAGGATACACTTTTTCGCTCTGAGGGTGGCTGGGAGGTGGTGGAGTCTCTATCCTTGAAGATATCACTCAAGGTCTGCAGGATTTGTTCAGGGGTTTGCAAAGGTGGTTTGGTGCCTGCTCCCTGTGGACCAATTCTATTGGTCTGACCACAATGAAGAACACAAGGATTTCTGGTACTTCCAAGGTATCAATTAAATGGAATAGTCTCGTGTATGTGTACTTGGCTGAGCCCATTTGTGTGTATGTGTGTATGAAATCTTGGCACCCGCATTCAGGAGAAGAAAAGAGTTTATTGTTGGATGCATGTTGGATGAAGGATCTGTTAACTGGTGTTAACAGGATACACATAGTTTACTGGTATTTTGGAGGCTTAATTATCATGTAGCTAAGGTTTTCTCATGCTCTTGGCTGCAAGATTTCATGGGAAACAGGCTAAGGCATAGTGCACCCTGATGCATTTTTGCAAAAGGGTCTGTTCTTCATAATTTTCTAGTTTGCTAGTAATTTCCATCTGAAGACCTCTTCTCTTTGGTATGTGCTGTTTTACACATGGCTGTTATCCTGAGAAGCTTTAGCAAAACAATTCTGCTCCATCTAATCACTCTTGGCAGATCATTCTGCAAATGAATGTCCTTGACTGAAAATACTATCTTACAGCTGTTTAGCCAAAGTGAGTTGAGTTCATTTAAGGCCATACGACAGATAGTAAATTGGAATCACTGTTCAGTGAAGTCAGCAGGGATGCAGACATGTGAATGCATGCAGACTTTGAGTTGCTCTCAGCTCCTCAGACTAGCTTCGGGCACGTGATGAAATAGATGTAGATGTCTGTGATGTCTGCCTTGCATCTTGTTTGGGAAATAGAGGCCTTCATTTTCCCAAGCCATGTATCCCCAAGCTGACCTGCAGTTCATTATCAGTATTTGGTTTTGTTGTCTTCTCTTAGCAAATTCCTTCTCCCATGTAGCAGATGCATAGCGTACAGAGTAGTGTACTCTCTGCCTTACATATGTACACAGCTGTGGCAAGCACAGAAATTTACACACTCAGAGTAGGGACTGCAACCAGAAGACCAAGGGCCTGGAGACATATTTCCATGTGTCATGCCTTATTTCCCAATTTTACTGAAACTTTTTCATTCCAGGAAAATCATATTTGAGTACCCAATATTGTCATGTATGACCACGGCAAAACAAGAGTGAGAATCTGTAGCAGGGCTGAGATAATGTCAATGTTTTATATCTTGCATCTATTCAACAGTAAGTAATTTTCCATGGAGCCCTACAGTTTTATGCCATGCTTAATGGTTCTGTAGAACACTTTTTCAATACATGCACCAAGGAAACAAAGAGCTTTTTAGTACTGCTGAATTTCTGAGCCATAGCATAAGCAGCAGTACAGTCCCATAGCTGTGAACAAACTGGGAGCCTTCCCTGTAATAGGAAGGTCAATGGTTGCATTTTTCCTAAGTGTAAACTAAGTTGTGATTGTTTAAAACTCCTAGGTTCTTGTAAAGCAAAGTAAAGGCTGCCTAGAACGCTAGAGTACTTACACATACACAGATGAAAACTGCAAATACAAGCATACTGGCACCTGGATTTTTAAAGTGTACCCAACATAGCAACAATAAACATGTTTAAGAAAACCAGAATGACTTTATTTTTTTTTCCTCTTAGACAGAAACACAGAAGAGGTACACAGTGGAGAAATTATAACCTTTAGTGCACAAACAATGATAAAATCAGTCAGTATGAAAAGTAAAGTCTATTTACAAGTCTGTGTCATTATACTGGATTGCTTAGCAGCTGCAGCTGCAGCTTCACAGTACTTACCATCAGTAAACCAGTTGTTAACATTGTCACGTATTTCCTTAAAAATTTACACATAACTACATGAATGTTTAATTTTCATCTATTTCTTAAAATATTTCAAGTAGGGTGACTTGTAACATTTTAAACATGCATACATATAGCTAGGGAATGCTAAT
Organism: Florisuga fusca; assembly: GCA_038090715.1. Taxonomy (NCBI): domain Eukaryota; kingdom Metazoa; phylum Chordata; class Aves; order Apodiformes; family Trochilidae; genus Florisuga; species Florisuga fusca. The sequence continues at coordinate 22,241,322 of JAAWXA010000012.1, forward strand.
CTAAGCTGTTGCTCTTTATAAGGTTAGTTGAAGTTCAGTAACAAACAGAAGGAGTTCAAACACATGAATCTTCACTAGTTCCTATGTAGTCATCACTGTGTATTTTAATTTTTAGAAGGCCTTTTGTAGAGGCATTTCTTTCCTGGCCAAGAATACACTTGTGTGCTTAAGTGGAAACATGAGAGGATTTATACCAGTACCAGATTATTCTCTAAATATAGCCACTTCCAGTGCTTATTTCAAACTGTCAAACTGCAGAGTTATTAGGGCAGTAACTGTAGTTTGTTTGGAAAAGGAGAAATTTGCACAGCAAAGTTGTCGTATATGGAAATGAGATGAGTGGTTTTGTGTAGCTTGTACCACCATGTGTAGATAAAAAGCAAAGAGCTGTAATCAGGATTTATTTTTATACGAAAAAGCACTCATAATTTTGGAGTAGACTTCACAGTCAGTGGGCGCTGAAGCCAAAAATAGAGTTACATGATCAATTACTGCTCCCTAGCAGAGGACTACACTAAACTTTTCCTGTGCTAGGTCAGCTAGGTCATTTTCTGTTAGTTAGCCTTTCCAGTCACTTAACTTTTGTGATGTTTCCTTTTGATAAACCATTTAGTGTTTCCTCTTAGTCATGCATCTAGGAGGGAATTTCACTCCTGTGCCCTTAGCCAATCTGCAAGCTATTCCACTATTCTTAGCAGAAATAAACTAATGCTTACTGCAAGATTGCATGTGGCACCCACTTGTTGGCTTGGGTATCTGTTTGCTAGTCAAGAGTGAAAGTGAGAAAGCAAGTAGAGCACTAGAAGTTTCAATATTAAGTCCATGGTTTGAAAATATTAAAATGATTCTGTGAAAAGAGAAGAAAAACCTTGATCTTTGAAGCTTGATGGAAAATATAATTGTTGCCTGCTGAACATGTGCAGTAGCTGAACCTCCCTTGTGAGACCTTTTTTAGTTTGGTGATTGTAATGTCCAAGTTTGTATAGCACATGCATGACCCTCAGGAAACTGCCTGAGAGGGAAGGGTGGCGGTCTGGAGGGTCCCCAGATTAATGCATTGCTCTATCCTGATAGAATAAGGCAGTCTGTAAGATCTTTCAGACAGAGAAATTTGCAGGCTGTACCAGCACATTGGGTCTGTACATTTTACTGATGGTTCTACCGACATGTTCCTGAGGAGGCTGCATGATGTGCAAGGGAAATCTGCTGCAAGGTTTCCCTTAGTGGTCCTGTGGTGGTTTGTATTCACTGAGCTACCTGAAGGCTACAAGAAATACAGAATGAGACTCTAGCAAATTAGAGGTTGTCTCAAGTCATGAAGATACTAGATAGTTAGACCACAGCAAATCTGTTGAGAAAGGGATGCTGAAGGAGTGAAGGTCAAATGGAAGTCGATACGCCCCTTTGAAATTTTATACTTAACCTGGAGTCAAGGCTCTGCTTTCCAACCTCTTTAGCTCCTCCAGCATTTTATGGAGGTGGGTTGCCAAATAGCAAACTACATTTCTACCAGAACGCTGAGAGAATTATCAAAATTATGAAATACCAAACCATGTATCCCAACTGCTTCTGCTTGCTATCATCTGTAGCTGACAATAATGACCTTGTGTCAGCAATGTCTCTGCAAGCACCCGTAACCAAAGGTCAGTAAGTTGTGAGGGAGGATGACCTGCTCTGTGGCGACATCAGTAAGCATCAGGAATGAGGTTGAAATGGATTGATCAGATCCAGACTGCTATTCTAGAGGTATAGTAAGTTAACTTACCATAGGAGGAGGTAAGTACGTTAACTTACTCCCTGCTCAGATTAAAACTGAACTGATTATATAGGTATTACTCCACATAACTGATTTTGCTTTTATCTTCAATGATGGCTTATTTTTAGTTTCCAGTTAACAGTAGTTTAATAAATTGATTTTGAATACTAGCTGCAATTAAATACTCTGTATAAATTGCTTTATTCTTCTATCCCACCAACTTATCCCACAATTTACTTTAATATTTAATAACATAGAATCATAGAATGGTTTGGGTTGGAAGGAACCGTTAAATATCATGTAGTCCAACTCTGCCTGCCATAGGCAGGGATATCTCTCATTGCTCAAAGCCCCACCCAATCCAGCCTTGAACACTTCCAGGGATAAAGTATCCATAGCTTCTCTGTGCAACCGGTTCCACTGTCTCACTCTCTTCATAATAAAATATTTCCTCCTTATGTCCCCCCTAAATCTACCCCCTTTCAGTTTGAAACAATTGCCCCTTGTCACTGGAAGCCCTGGTAAAAAATATTTTCTCCATCTTTTTTTGAAGCCCCCTTCATATAGTGAAATACTACCATAAGGTCTCTCCAGAGCCTTCTCTTCTCCCAGCTTCTCTGTCAGCCTTTCCTCATAGGAGAGTTGTCTCTGATTTTTTTCATGGCCCTCCTCTGGGCCCACTCAAACAGGTCCATGTCTTTCTTTTGCTAGACACAGTCCAGAGCTGGACACAGCACTCGAGGTTGTGTCTTGATGAGAGTGGAGTAGAGGGGCAGAATCACCCCTGCTGAGCTTCTGGCCAGACTTCTCTTGGTGCAGCCCAGCATACAGATGGTTTTCTGGGTTACAAGCACAAATTGCTGTTTGTCTCATTTTTCATCCAGTAGTACACCCAGCAGCATCACCAAGTCCTTCTCTGCAGGGCTGTTTTCAATCCATTCATCCTCCAGTGTGTATTTATACCAGGAGTTGCCCTGACTTGTGTGCGATATTTGGCATTTGACCTTGTTGAACTTCATGAGGTTTGCAGGGGCAAAGGTTGAGGTCCCTCAGGGTGTCATACCTTCCCTTGAATGAATCAATGGCACCACTCAGCTTGGTATCATCTGCAGACTTGCTGAGGATACACACAGTCCAGCCGTTTATGTCACTGATGAAAATATTAAACAGGTTGGGGTTTTTTCCCCAAGGAACACCACTTGTTACTGATTTCTATTCAGAATCGAGCTGTTTTCTCTAACTCTTTGGCCATCCAGGCAATTTTTTTGGTCCACTGAGCAGTCCATCCATCAAATCTGTATTTCTCTTAGTCATAGATTGTTCTCAGTATCAAAGAATATTTTAAGTTTTAAAAATGGCTTTCAGTTTTGAATATCATAATTAATATTTGACTCATCTTGACAAGGCTCTGAATTTTATTGAACCTCATTTGTATATTCAGCTATGCTAACATATTTCTTTCATAGCTGGCAAAGAAATATACAACAAGTCTGTCTGATCAATACAGTTTGGTTGCAGGGGAATTTGCTTTGTGTTTGTTTGCCTACTTCATTATTAAGACTATGTGTGTTTCTGTGATCTGTTGCCCAGGTTTCAACATGTTGTAATTTTATGGCAGCACTTTTGCCGATACACAATATAGAATCACAGAATTGGCCGGGTTGGAAGAGACCTCAGAGATCATCAAGTCCAACCCTTGATCCACTACCGCTGCGGTTACCAGACCATGGCACTGAGTGCCACATCCAGTCTCTTTTTAAATATCTCCAGGGATGGAGAATCCACTACTTCCCTGGGCAGCCCATTCCAATGCCTGTCATATGACAGTACGCAAACTAAAACCAAAGTTTCAGCTCTCCTGGAGAAGAATGTATACTCTCCATTTTAAATTACTGTTTACTATAAGGCCACCTTGAGGCTGAATTCTAGCACCCAGAAAGCATTCAAAAAGGTGAGGTATGATTTTACTTGAAAATTCACCCTGTGGTGCTATAATGGGAAACTCCTTCATGATTGCTTCCACTGAAGATATAGATGATCATGTTAACCAGACACTGCCAAAGTGTGCTCAGTTTGTTTTGTCTCACACTTGTTTTGCTATGACCAGTAACTCCCATAAGAAGGTTATGCATCTTAAGGAAGTGGCCCACAGTTGCTTCTCAATAAGAAAGACTAAACTAATTCATTGTCCCATCAAATATCTATGTACCCTTTTTCCCTAAAAAGAAAGGACCTATATTTCAGAGTCAAAATGTGCCCAGAAGGAAATTTTGAGATGAGCTATTTTGGATTTCCTGTAGATTCAGTAAGTGAATATATAATAATGAGCCTAACAGGAGATGCTGCATTTATGTAGTCTGTAGGTGATACTGGCAGCAGCGAGCCCGTGTGCACTGTGCCTGATGAGGAATGTCTTAATCAGTTTTAACACAAAAATAAGTCAATAGGGAATGGGCGCATCTGCCTCAGATCCTGCATCAGAGGACTCCTTTCCTGTACAAATGGGGTTGCCAGCTGCTTTTTGTGGCACATTTCATTCATGTCAAAGAACAAATGTTAAATGCCAAGAAATCTACGCAGAAGTGGAGCAGGTTTCAGTAGGTGCCAGTCTTCTGCCTACCACTGACCTTCCCACCTGCAGGACTATGCAATATAGTAATTTCTCATCATCTTGCAAGCGTTCACAGCTTTTGCTTCATACAAGAGACACTTCAGCTTCTGCCTATAGTTGCTACCCAGTGGTCTTTTGGCAGTCCCTAAAGCCTTAATTAAACAAACTTTTCAGTTGATAGTGTTTTCTTTCCACTTTAATATCTGATGCAGAATTTAAGCCCATGTATACTACTGAATTTGAATTACTTATGCAGGGAGATAGAAAGACATTGCTGCAGGTTTATTCTTTCTTTAAATGCCTGAGCTACCCAGTTAGATATGCTTTCAGTAAGGCTCTATGGTTTTAATTTTCTCCTGACTGGTCTTTGCATGGCCCAGAGATGTAGATGTGGAAAGCAGGTTTAAAATTAATTGTATGCTTCTTCTGCTGGAATCATTCTATATTCTCCTGAAACAGCTTGGTTCATGGATCTGAGAACAGCTGTGAAGCAAAGCCATTTTCCTCCCCAGAGGGTTACAAGGAGAACCAGCCAGGACAATTTCTTGAGGCCAGTTTCCAGACCATTAATACTCCTACAGCTTGCCTTAAGAGTAGGAAGTTTGTAAAGAAACAGTGCCTTTATCTGCAATATGTAAAAGATATTGCAGACTTTGTTATCTTTTTTTAAAGCAGATTTTTAAAAAAGCCATCATGAAAAAAGAAATCCTGTGGAAGAGAAAATAAAAGCAAGGAAGTAAAAATGTATATGAATATTCCTGCTTGATAGCTTTCTTTGTGTTGCATTCTGTATCCCTTGCTCCCTAAAGCAGTATGTACTTTTTTGCTTTTAAAATATTTATAGGAAATTTATTTGTTTGCACAATGTATTTTATTGATTCCCCTCATCACTAGCGTTTTTCTTCATTAAAAGAAAAGTCAAAATCTATACAGCAAAGTTCTTGTTTGCAGTGTTCTTGTGAAATTACATTTTCCTAAATTCTGAATGTGAAGATTTTGGCCTTAGGAAGTTGTCATATATACTAAGTCATCTTGGATCAGCTTCTTGCTAGTCTTAGAGACCAGACTTTTGAAGACTGGTGTGTGAGACTCCGTGTTTCCTCACTTAGAGCACAACAGTTAGAAGAGTACTGGCTCGCTACTTCGGGTTATTTCAGTATAAGGCATTGAAAAGCTCCCAACAGTCATAAATATTTCCCTTGTTTTCCAAGATAAAACTTGGCAAGCAGCTACTCCTGTGGCCTAGTTTACTCTCAGCTTTTGAGGTGTGGAGGAGGAGCAGCAGCTCTAGGAGTTTCACCCTCCCTGTGCTCTGAGTCTTTCTTCTGCTCCACAATAAAAGATAGGGACTATGTCAGAAATATTGATAATGTGTTTTGTGGTAAATGTCTCTGGTGTGTGAGTTGAGGAGCAGCCATCAATGCTATCTGGGTTTATAGCTTGGAGCTGAGTCAGAATAAACCAATCCTACACCTTCACTTTTAAGAGATGGATGGTATATGTGTGTGAAATTTGAACCGAAAATAAAGTTTGGGGAGCTAGGCTTATCACTTGTTAACATTTAATAAGAAGTTACTTGCCCCTGTAATCCCAAAGGTGTCCATTGATACTTCTTGGGTGACTACAAGGGCAGATTTCTTCAGTGAGCAGTGGGTTTCTCTGCAGGGTAAGGGGCAAAACATCTCAGAGTTGCTGCTGGAACAATTTGAGACTTAAAAATCTGTTTCGTGATACCAGAAACAGTATTGAGTCCTTGGCAGTGACCAGTGGGCACAACAGGAACCTGGCTGGTGCTGTCCAGTGCAGAGAGCAGTGTGTGTGGAGGGGAGGGCTGGCATCCCTCCAGCGCGAGTTCCCATCTCTGATTTCTCCCCAAAGGCTGCCTGTTTTCTGAAAATACTTCTCCAGCAGATAATTCACTGTTCCTGGGGAAACTGTAAACATACAGCAAATGTGGTGGGACCAGTGCTGAACATGTTTGTTGATACTGTATGAACTTTGGTAACACCTTCAAGTGTTCCGGGATTTGCCTTGTCTCAAATAACTTCTGAATTATACCTTAGGGCAAATGCAACACTAAAAGGCTTTCTCAGAAAAACTGGACCAAAGGCTGATTTTAGAAAGACCACACAAGGTTTGATGGAAAGAACAAAGTTCTTTCTGCAGCTTTACTTTCTGTACAGGTTACTTTTATTTAGAATAAGTACAAGGCACATGCTGTTCAGTAGAGCAATCATCTGTTGACACAGATACCACAACCAGCTCAGGCAACGCTCCATGCCGAAAAATGGCAACAGGGGCTGAGAGGGTGTGGTGGGGATTATCTCTATGTGGCTTGTTTCACACTCAATTCTTCCCTGAGCCTCCACCTGTGACCACTATTGGATAGTAACAGCCAGCTGGGAAGAGGTGTGGTTGGATCAGCTGGAGCCTTTTGGGGTCACTTCATTACATTCTGGGCAATAAATCAGGGTCTGTGTTTGCAAGGGAACCTACATTTGCAGGTAGTGTTAAGTGCCCAGTGAGATCTGGCAGCCCAAGACCACTGAGGTAAGTTAATCTATGTTGGTTTTTGTGGATTTACATAAAGTTCATTAATATCTCTGTGATCACCCTTGAACATGTAGGATATAATGTTACATGAAGGAGGCCTAAGAGCCTTAATAATCTGTAAGGTGAAAACTAATGGCAATAAATAATAATGGTAATAAAAAGTAATGAGAGCCCATAAGCATTTAATACATTGGGAAGTTTTGACAAGCTTTTACTTACTTTGGCAGTGAAATGGGAGTCAGTGAGGATATCCTGAAGGAAACAGTCTCATGAACTGGCAGGGCCAGATTGATAGATTTTTTTCCAATGACCAGTTTACATCTCCAGTGTTATTTTTGTCTTGATAAATGTGGCGTACAGCTGAATCAGGGTATGCAAAATGCCCTTGCAAGCAAATGTCTGAGGATAATACTGGATGGTCACTGGAATGACATTGCAGTAAATGCTAGAATTTGCCAAAAGTTTTAGTAGCTTTTAACTTCCAAAGCTATCTAGAAAAAAAAAATATAGATATTTGGGGCCTGTGTGAAGTATAAAGTCTAAGCATCTGTGATGACAAGTGTCCCTGGACAGCTGGGGAGCGTGTGAAGGGGCTGTCTGAAGGAATTTGTTTGTTGACCATTGCCTAGTGAGGGGAAGCTGAGAAGCCACCATGACATGACAGATGCATGAAGGGTGGATGGGGCCACACAGATGGTGGAGCCTATGCATATTCTGGGTTGCATCTGATGGCCTGAGGTGAATTCAGATGTACAAGGTCGTTCATCAACTTGGGCTTAGTCCTGAAGAAGAATTAGACTGGGTGCTTTAAAACACAAAATCCAGGAAAGCTAAAGCGGATCAAAACTCTGCTGATTATGGTCAGCAATAAGATACTTTGTGGAACCCAAAAACACTGGCTCCTAAATCTCCTGAATGCCTAAGCATTTTTGTAACTTTTGTTGGCATCCATTTCTTCCTCTTCTCTCAGACTGGAATTTGCACAAGGATACCAAGTAATCCTTACAAACATAATTCTGGGTAGTCCAAATGTCTTGCTTGGAGCTGAATCTCCACATGTTCCTCTCCTTGCAGTGGCCCTAGGGACTGCAACTACTGAGGCAGAGGGGAGGCAGCCACAGGGCACCAGCCCCTCCCCACAGAGGCCCACTGTATACTGTAAATTACTTTGAGACCTTATGAATTTTGAGACCAGAGGTAAATTTCTCAAGGTGCAGTTTTCCATAATCCCTGTGAAAACTACAAAGTCATTCTTAATGATTCTTAATTATTACATGCAAGTTTCCAGAGGAAAAACAGAGCAAGCTTTCATTTCTGCCTATTGATTTGTAGCAATTCATAGTTTTAAAATGATCCACTCAGCAAAAAGTGACAGAAAGTAATAACTGAAGAAGAGAAACAAAGCTCAGAGTAGCCTTGATAGGTAAAATTGCAGGGCTGTAGAATCCCTCTTGTTTCATTTTGCCAGCTGTAAGACCTGATGTTTAAGGACTCTTATCCAGAAGTGATCATTCACATTTGTCAAAAGAAACTCTCTTGCAGGGGGATTAGGATTATGACCAGAGCCCCTGTACTAAGATTCCAGTGGATGTACTCTACCATGGAGCATGGATATGTATAATTTGAAGTCTACTTGCTGATTGAAGGGAGAAGGTAGGAAGCTGGAATGTAAAATCCTTTTGCAAACATCTCTCGGCATAAGGAATTTGATACCTAATGATTCAAACAGTACAACAGGCTATACTTAAAGCTCAGATGGCAAAGATAGATTTCAGGATTAGATGTAAACCTACTTTCCATTCCCCCAAAACGTCCATGACATGTTTTAGAGATTGCTATTATCTAACCTGGGGTTATTTGTGTAAACCCTTCAAAAACACCATTCCCCAGTTTTGTGGATTTTGGCTCGGTCTGTCTACACTCACGCATCCTTAGCTGCTGCCAGCTGCCTGCCAGGCAGGAATAGATGTACAGGGCTGCAAGCCTAGAAGCATCCCTGGTAAATTGAAGCTGCCAGTACTCATCTTTGAAGTGGTTAACTGTCTGATGCAGTTTTGCAGAGCTCCAGTAAACATTAGCCATAGTCCTTGTGGTTGTGATGTTCAATATCAATAGATGTGTTCCTTGGCTTCAGGTTATATGTTTGCAGATTCTGAATACTCCACCACTGCATGTTCCTCATCCAGGATGGAGCTTACTGGGGCAGAAGATGAGTCACTGTGGCTTCTTTCTTACTTAGAGTGGATTACTCGAGAGTAGCCATTGAATAAACACAGCAGCAGCTAAGGGGCTGCAACAGCAGCAGCTGGTGATGAACAAGCTAGGAGACAGCAACCTCCAACATCTTCTGGAAACTGATGGTGTAGCTAGCCTGATTACTGCAGGTGACCTTATGCCAGGGACAAGGCACGTGGGCATGGCTGACTTTTTTTATTTGATCTGATGTAGCTGGGAAAGACAGACAAGTGTTTAGGCAGGTGAGCTGACTTTTGGGGTAATGCTGTAGGCCTGGTGGTTGGGCAGGTGTAGGGAGAGCAGATCCATGCTGAAGAAAAGTTTTTCTTTTGTAATCTTTCACAGAATGCATTCTCATGATTTGCAGATGCACTCCAGAAGACAAGGAGTATTTACTTTTCCCAAGGCCAGGGTTCCAGCTTGTCCCAAGAGTCCACTGTATGCTGTGTCCCTACATGTGCATCTAAGCAAAGCCATGCTGGGGAGGCTTTTGTCCCTGCTCACCCCATTTTCATGACTTGCTTGTCCTCTCCCTCCCAGGGCCACTGCTGGCTGGGACCAGAGATCTCCTGCTTCCTTGGCTGACTGTAGGTTTGCTTCAGAGTTTTACTTAGATGGTGAGCATCACCGGCCTGGAGCATGCCAAGGAAGTTTCTCAACAGAGAAGACTTTTGTGGCACAAAAGCACCATTTCCCAGATTAAAGGAAATCCTGATATGCGGCAACCAAATCAGGGTTAGTTGGGTCGGAGCATCTCTTCCAACTCTCTCTCAAACTCTTACTTCCCATGATTGTGCTTGTCACTCTGATCTGAAGAAAAGCATGGTCCCAGAAGGCCCCTCCCTTAAAACACAACAAGAAGTCCCCTGTCTTATAGTCTGGCTCACCAACTTTCTCATGTTTGCTCTCCTGTGGGCCAACAGTTTGATCTAGGTTGCAAATCTGAAGGATTTCTCTTTTTAAAAGTGCCAAAGCTTCATGGAATGCAAATGGGTAGGTTTGCCTTGGGCAGGCTGAGACATGCTCAGCACATAATACAAAGCATAGCTCTTAATATGTTACAGGCATATTCTACCACATCCCACCATGTGCATCTGCATAAATAAATGAGCAATGAACAAAGTAAAAAGGCAACATAATGTAAGGGAATACTATCAGAGAGAAATTTTGTATTCTTTCACTGAGGGAAGGCAGCCCTGTGGTGCTTTATGCCAGGACAAGCAGCTGTGCTGGAAGAGGTATCATAGTGCTTTCCCCTGTGTGCTTGATCCTGGTGGAAAACATGATTTATCAAAGGGATAGAGCTAGTAAAGAAAGAGATGAGCACTGTGAGCAAGTAGGTGCTTGATGGTTTCTGCTTTATCTGGGTTTTATCTTTAAAAAGATAAAATCCTCAGTGTCCCTGTGCACTGAGGACAATGGAAACTTATTTCTGAATAAAGAAGAGGCTTTACTGAATTGTTTCTGATTCAGAAATTCACATCAGAGAATTTTGTGTCTCCACCTCTCACCTGTGTCCTGCTCAAGTATACTAGCTAATAGAAATTGCAAAGATGATTTTCTGAAAGAGCTGTTGCAAGGAAAACCAGAGATACCAGAGGAGAACCTGGCAGTCTTTGCATCAGCAGATAAAAAGTTGTCAAAATTATGTCATGATCAGTATGAAAAGGAGAACTGAGTGGTAGGAACAACAGCTCCCTGGGACTAATAGGTTGGCTGGAACAAGCAGAAAGAAAACTTGAAAAGTGTATAAAAATCTGAGGTCATTGTGGAAGAAAACAAACCCACATGCTTGTGTTTGGAACAAACAGAAGATCTGTTGTAATTGGTTCATGATGTGAGGATCTTGGGACTTCATGAGGGAGAGCAAGAAGAGGACACAGCTGTTGCCAAAAAGCTCTTACAAGCTCAAACATCACCACTTCAATGAAGCAGCTCCTGTAAATCAGAACAGAAACGCAAAACAGCAGCACAAGCTGGACCATTGCCAGGCTTTCATAACCTCACATGCTGAGCGATGGAGGCGGGAAGGCATTGCAAGCGTGGTAGTAGCTGCAATCAGATGCAGCAGTCATAGTGCTTCAGGCCCAATTGTTTTACTTCTTTGGTTTTTGAAAGGTTTCCTAACAGCTGTATTTCCGAACTTTCTGGGGGTGCAAGGAACGGGGTAGGAGGTGGAGCTGGTAGTTAATCCAAGCCTTCCACTGAGTAAAGAGCCTCTGGAAATTCATGCCCTGGGGCCGGGAGACACCAGCTCTCCGGCCCGGTGGCCATGGCAAGGAGAGGGTAAAATGATAAATCTCAGAGTGTGGTGGGAGACTTGGATTGTAAAGCAAGGTGAGCAGGAGAGAAAACTGCCAGGGAACTCCTGTTGTCAAGGCTGTCCATCCCACAAGAGGAAGGTGTGTGACTGCCTGGGTGAACTGCCTGTATGCTCATTGCTCCAGGCTGCACTTTTCTATAAAATGCTATTGTTTACAATGAATACTACTTGGCTTTGTGAAAGTTGCCTGGAAACCCTGTTGTTCCTCCTGCAGAAGCTAAGCAGCACAGGGGCTGATTTAGCAGACATCCTCAGTTGCCCTCCCTGCCTGGTAAAAGTGAGGGTGGTTCAGGCAGCTGGCAGAGGCCAGGCAGAGCCACAGCCTGCCACTGAAGAAAGGTAATAGCTTTAGGCTTCAGGTGCCCCTACAGACACAAGAGGGGGAAAAGCCCTGGAAGTAATAGTGAATGTCAGTCATTGCAGATGACAAAAACCATCTCCTGCTTCTCCATTCCTCAGCTGTTTTCATAGTGCTGCTCTTGAGAAACTGTGGAGAAGACAAGGAGTTTAAAAATAAAAAAGTTTTTTTTACAGTGACAACAACACAAATTGGTCCCAGAATATACCTTGCAGTTCTTCTGGTCTGAATCTAACATCTTAACAGAAATAATCTGTGGCGTCATGGGGATTGAAATACTCATTATTCCCTGCAGAGTCAAGTAGCTTTAACCATGGACCCACCCTGGATATTTTGGGACTGAGCATCTACCTTAATTAACATGGACCAGGCTTTGCTTTCCAGCCCCACATGCATCATGCATGCACCTGTCCATTGTGTGGAGAAACTGCTGCTGCAGCTCTCCTGAGGGCCAAGGGCACGTGCTTAAGCACAGTCTCTCACATGGGTGGACCACTGTTGCCACACTTACCTGTCTGACAGATCAGGCTGGCGAGGGGGCTGTGGCACAACACCCCTCTATGGGCCTGGGCAGTGGTGGTGAGAGGTGATGCTTTCTCCAGCTGCCTGGGATGCACTGCTGCTACTGAGAGATTTTTCTCACCTAAGAGCTCTTGGTGGCTCTTGGTACTCACCAGGTCTGGTGACATTGTGGCCAAAGCTGCCCAGAGGGGACACAGGGGGCAACCTGAAACAGAGCTAGACTCTGGCACCCTGCTGGAGTGGCACCACCTGGGGCAAGGGCTCAGTACTTTCTAGCCCGATGCTGCTTAGCTTTTAAGTCTGCGTGCACCAAAATTTCCTGCACAGACTCTGCCTCCAGCAACAGCCCTCTTCTTGTAGGTTGGAAGATCTTAAAGTATTCCAAAATGCATTTGCTTCACTTCTCATTAAAACTGCCATTGTAGTTGCAGTTCAAGATGATTATCTAATCCCAGGATAGTGTTGTGCACCCAGCATTTTGTTGTGCAGGGTTTTGTGTGCTTGGTCAATCTGGGGACTTCTTGTACTTTCTTCATGGAATTGTAGGGCAAAAACTTTTCCTCCAATTGAAAATTCATTTGTTCATGCCATGACTTTGCTTTCCCATGATACTGCCTAAAAACATTCGAAAAAAACACCTCACCCTGTTACTCTTTCTCTTCCCTCCAGAAAGACTTACCAAAATGTATGGTGACTGTTCCCAATTAGAGGAAGAGTTTTCTTCAGAAAAAATAGACTTTTTATAGATAGTACAAATTCAGCATTGGCCCACACAGTTATATTTTTCAATATAAGTTTCCAGCAAAAAGTGTCCATGGTAGTTGAAATGTTTGCTTTTTACTGAAAGGAAATAGAAGGAAAAATGGATTGTTGAGTTTGAATCTTTCCTGTCATGTGCTACCAGCCTTCTCCGAGCTCCACGCAAAGTCTCATATGAAGTAGTGGGTAGAATTTCTGTGTTCATAGAATCATAGGCTAGTTTGGGCAGGAAGGGACATTAAAGATCATGTAGTTCCACCCCCCCTTCATGGCCAGAAACACCTCCCACTAGACCAGGTCATTCCAAGCCCTATCCAACCTGGTCTTGAACAATTCCAGGGGTGGGACAGGCACATCTTCCCAGGGCAGCCTGTTTCAGCACTTCTTTCTGAAGTTTAATGTAAATCTATCCTCTTCTGGTTTGATGCCGTTGCCCCCTGTCCTATTACATGCCCTTGTAAAAAGTCCCTACCCAGCTTTCCTGTAGGCCCCTCTTCAGGTACTGGAAGGCCTACAGGAAAAGATCTCCCCAGACCATTTTCCAGGCTAGACAACCCCAACTCTTTCAACCTGTCCTCATAGGAGAGGTGTCCAGCCCTCTCTGATGTTTTCCACGGCCCTCTTCTGGACCCACTGTAACAGGTTGTCCTGGTTTGGGCCAGGATAAAGGTAATTTTCTGTCTTGTAATTTTGCTTTCAGCTCAGTCTCTTGTAAGTAGCTGCACTTGATGAAATTAACAGCAAGTTTCTCAGACAGTGTCTGCTTCTACGACTGATAACACTCACTGTTTATAGTTACAGATAGAGAATGGTATGTAGAACCAAGGCCACTGCTTGGTTCTGAAAAACATCTTGTGGTCTGGAAAGAGAAAAGGAGTAAGGAGGTCACACCTGCAGCCCTCCTTTAGGGAGTACCAGACAAGATAAATGCCAGAATTGACCAAACAGAGTATTCCATCCCATACACGTCATACTCGGTATAAATTTGAGAGATCACGAGGGTCGAACACCTTCTGCCCTCTTCCTTCTTCCCCTTCTTCACCCGTCCCTGTTTGCTTCAGCATCCTGGGTGGATTCTGTCCGTTCCTCTGCCTGTGGTCCTGATCCGTGCCAGCCTGAATCTGTGTGTTCCTGCCTCCAGCTCCTGACTGCTCCTGACCCCAGGGGTCCAGCCTGGACTTTCCCAGGGCTGCCCTGCAGCCTCAGTGGTGACGTGAGAGTTACTGGGGGGCAGGGGGTAGGAACGTGGGATCAATTTTTCCTGTATATTTGTATATTTGTACATATTTAGTAATTTTTCCTATTTATCATTACTGTTTCATTAAAGTTGTGTAATTTAGTTTCCATCCCATAAGCCTCTCTCCCTTATTCTCCTTTCCTTATCAGGGAGGAGAGGGGGATTAAAAGAGAGCATCTGTTATTTGGTTTAGTTGCCAGGCCAGTGTTAAACCGTGACATTTGTTTTCCTAACTTTCCTTAACACTTACAGAACTTACCAGCCCTTAAACAAGGGATATCCACCAGATTGCCTATTCCTCTTAGCTGAATTATATGAAGAATAGTGTGGATTTCAAACGCTATATGAATTTTCATTCATGTTAATAGGCTGTTGGGTGTAACCTGGGAGAAAGCTGCTGATGAGGTGGTGGTTTTTTGGATGTTTTTATGTTTATTTTATGTTTTNGGGGGAGAACATGGTATAATTTTTCCTTATATTTGTATATATTTAGTAATTTTTCCTTTTTATCATTACTGTTGCATTAAAGCTGTGCAGTTTAGTTTCCAACCCATAAGTCTCTCTCCCTTATTCCCTCTCCTTTCTTTATCAGGAAGGGGAGGGGAGGGGGATTAACAGAGAGCATCTGTCATTCAATTAATTGCCAGCCCAGTGTTAAACCATGACAGATTTATTGGCACACAATGTGGGGCTTAAGCTAATTAGCTCCATCCCAGTTCAAATTTCAACTAATTTACCTGAATAGTTTGAATCCCAGCTCCAGTGGGAGGACAGTGAGATGACTTTGCTGAGTGGGAGTCAGACCTTTTTCTTTGGAAATTTCACAGGGTTGGAAATTAAACCAATCACGCTGTAGCTTTGGTATTCAGGGTATGTGATTTTGTAGCTGGGATTAGTGTTAATATGTGGTTTATTTTTGGTAAGAGCTTCTTAAGAACCCTCGTTGCAATATGGTCTTCAATACTGACATACATTGTGGTACATGGGTGCAGTAGTGTTTTATACATCGTAAAAAACTTGGTTGGTAATTACACTTTGGGGAATTACACAATGGGAAATTATACCACTTCATCTTATTTCAGGCTGACTCCACCAGATTTTAGTAGCAATAGCATTTAGTTTCTGAATCTGCTGGTGGGTGTTGTTTTTCTTCTAAGAAAAACAACAAAATTGGTAAGGAGTAAGACAAAAACCTGAGGAGGACTCAGAATCAGAAGTGTATGTTCAGTCCTATTCTATGAGGGACTTGTGTACTCTGAGAAAGGACCAGGTGAACCTGAAGAAAGACCTGAACCACTTCTCACTTGGTTGCTCCAATGCTGGAATGATGGGGCTGCTACCATAACATTAACTCAGAGAGAAGCCAGGCAGTTGGGATCCCTGGCCAAAGATGCAGGTATTTATCAGGTATTTGGGGAAAAGGCTGGAACCACCAGCCTATGGAGACGACTTGTCAGCTGCAAGGAAGAGATATCCCTATAAAGAGGCAATAGACTGCCCACAGGCCAAAGCACCCACACTTTAAAAAACTCTTGGGTGTCTGAAATAACTGATCCACGCCTTTATTTTGCTGGGCATCCCAGAACTGGACACAGTACTCCAGGTGGAGTTTTGATGCAAGTGAAGTAGAGGGGGAGAACCACCTTCTTTAACGTTCTGTCCGTGCTTCTTTTGATGCAGCCCAGCATACAGTTGGGTTTCTGAGCTGCAAGAGCACATTGCCACCTCAAAAGGAGCTTCTCATCTACCAGTACGCTCAAGTCCTTCTCCTCAGGGCTGTTCTCAATCCACTCTCTGCCCAGCCCCCTCTCTGTGGTTGGGATTGCCCTGTCCCAGGTGCAGAACTTTGTACCTGACATTATTGGATTTCATTACTTCAGCATGGGTCCATCTCTCAGTCCTGTCAAGGTCTGTCTGGATGGCACACACAGCTTGGTGGTGTTGGCAAACTTGCTGAGGGTGCACTCAGTTCCACTGCCCATGTCACTGATAAAGATGTTTTTATAGACTGACAGTCCCAATACCAACCCCTGAGGAACCCCACTCATCAGTGGTCTCCACTTGTTCTCAACTCAGACTCTGAACCTTCATCTAAACCTCATCTTTATCCAGGGATAAAATCCATATACAAACTTTATTTACTTCATTTACAGAATTATGTGTCTTTGGCAGTATTGTCAATAGAGAGCATCTGTCCTTAGTATCAATAGCTGACCCAGCATTAACCCTTGGCACTAATATTGCTCTGGATTTTTTTTTTTTTTTTTTTTTTTTTAATAGTCTTAAAAGACCAAAAGCCACAGCCTAAAATCCAGACAATGAAATTCCAGAGAAGGTATCAGTAGATCAATTTTTTTGTTCTAGGAAAGCCTGTTAATAATTCATTCTTGTTTCTGTATGGCAAATCCAGGGAGAATTCTGATGTGACTGGTAACTTCAAGACATTTATTTCCTACAAGTTTTCTGTACAATTGAGTGTAAATTCCCAAACTTTTTCTGCTTCATATGTCTTTAATACTGTTTCTGTTGCAGTCCACTGCTTATATGCAGTTTTTCTTGTAAAATTGCTGCTGCTGAACTAAGAGAAAATCTGTGTCAGATACAAACCCCACAACAGTTTAATATGTGGTTCCTCTTCCATATTTTTTCAGAGGAAATATATATTTGAAAAACTAACTTGTAATTTTATTTATCCCAATTGTTTGTGGTTTGCATTTTGTCAGTGGAATTCTGTTTAGTTTATTAGCCAATGTCTGGCATTTTGTCTTGTTATTTGTCTTGTGTTATTGCAGAGGAAGCAATCAGTGTAGTTGCTGCTCTGTTTTAGGAAAAAGTAGTATTACTGGTCTCTACCTCTCCTTCCCCATAGCCATTGAGATAATACTGCTGACTGTTGGACTGATGCCTATTTGGTAAGTAAGTAAAAAATAAATACAGATTTGGAAGATACTGGTGAATGTATCACTGGTGGTAACTGAGAGCCTCTTGGGCTCAGGATTTTACTTAGACATGGAGAAATGTAAAATGAACACATGCTTGGTCCTGTACAGTTTGATGCAGTTGTCAAGAAGGCAGTGAAGTAACACAGCAGGTAACAAGTCATTATATGTGACTAAAAAATGCATTTCTTGCCATCCTGAGTAGTGAGTGAGGGGGAAGGGAAATACATCTGAGCGTCCCCTTTTTCACATCTTCTTCTGGCTGTAAGAGTTTGCCTTCATCAGGGAAGTGCTAGCTGTTAGCAGTGGAAGGTAGTCAGTGGTCCCTGGCTTTCATCATCTGTGAAGAAGCTGGAGTGATGCCTTCATGATAATGGCAAAAACCCCATGCCATCTCCTACAAGTGGAAAGTTCAGCTTTTCTGTATTTCCACAGCCCCTCATACTGCTACTCCCTGAACAAGTAATTGCCAGAAATTGTGTGCTTGTGTCTCTGTGTCATCAGCCATTTCCTAAAATTTTCTGACTATCTTTTTTTTGCTCTCCTGTGATTTTGAAGATTAGCCCTCTCTTGATAACTCATGAATGACAGCTATAAGTTATAACTACTATGGACATTAAAAGGAAGAGGATTTTGAAGAAAAAAAATCATGAGGCATGCAGCAAAATGAAGCTACATGCTATATTTTAATGAGATACTTCAGACTACAGTACTGTGCATTCATGAAATTCTCCACAGACTGCTAAATATCCTTCTGTTACTCCCACAGACAAGTGTGGAAAGTTGTCTTCTTTACTCTAAGGAACCCTCTCATTGCATTAGTTTGGTCTAACAATTGCTCAGTGTCCATCCTTGAACTCTGCATTGTGAGACCTTCCTTTCTGCAGCAGTGGCAAATGTCGTTGCTATTACTGAAATACAGTTGATTAAAAAGGCCATTTAGTAAGTGCCAGCATTCATTGGAAGAAGTTTAACATTAATGTTTTCTGTGCTTAATACTATGGAGTGCCAGGCTCCCTGATCCTAATTAGCAAAGCATTTAAACTTACACATAAAGATCTCTATAAGCGCACCCATTGATTTCAGTGAAGCCAGAGACACAGTAAATCTTCCAGATGATTAGCAGGCTGTGAGTGAGAGCACTGCATTTCTGGAGACTTAAAAAATACCCCCCCCCCCAACACCCAACTGAAAAGAGAGTTCGTGATTTTTGCTCTTTGCTCTCATATCACTGGGGAATCAGCCCAAGTGAGAGTAAGTGCACTGCAAACAGAGTATACAAAGTCAAGTTTATAGTAATGTAATCATCCTGACTGGAAACTCTAAGAGGTTTACTTTCTCTTTTAAGTTACTATTTTTGTAAAAGAACCTTAGTCTGTTTATAATTAAATTTCAAATCCAGGCAGCCATCTAAGCCTTACAGCTGGTAATTTGAGGTCTACATGTGAATGTGTATTTCTATGTCAACACTAATTTATTTATGGAAAAAAAATAAAGTATATTATAAGAAAGGTCTGCTTCCTATGGGCTTTCTTGTGAAGTGCAGACAAAAATAGGGCTGAAATCTAAACGAAAATTGCCAAGCATGGATTCTGAATTGTAGGTTTCTTTGTAAAAAAAAATTATCCAAATTCAGACTAGCCTAAAAACACAGGTTCTTTGTCTCAACTGGATATTACCACTTTGATCAAATATAAGAAAATACGTGAGAAGCATTAGATTTCTGAGTGAGCCTTTGTGTTTTCCCACTGTCCTCCATGCATGTGAAAAATCACGTGTGCCTCAGACTAGCACATGCCAGCAAATAAATGCTGGGCATGCTAACTCTTGTGAACTAATTAGATATCTGTATGTAAGTGGATGTTTTAGGCACTCATATTTTACATAGTGGCAGATTAAGTATTTGTCAGGCTCATTAGGTGCCTATTTTTAAATATTTGTTCCTGAGTTTATTTTTCTCACATAGGCTGCTGCAGTAACAAGTCACTTGTACCTAAGGAGTGATTTTGTATATTCCTCAAAGAGACTAAAACCAGACACAGTAGATAAAGGGAAATTATGGTAAGAAGCAAAAAACATTCCATTCCATAAAAGGAAAGGAAATGCTGCTTTTCTGTATTTACACAGTCCCTTATACTGCTTAGGGCTGCACTTACCTCCTAAGTAAGTAACAGACATTTATCCTACATCTTTTAAACAAAAATGTACAGTACAAATGGGCTGCTGTGCACAGTGTCTGCAGGTGAGAGGGAGCAGATGCAGGGTGATACCACAACATGCATTGCCTGAGGAATCAGGTGTTGTCAGAGCTGCTGCCCACTCCTCACTTCCCAGGGGTGGATGAAAAAGGACTTTGGGAATCTCATAGACTAGATTGGTACCTGCTGTTTGCTTTGGGGGAGGTAGTGATTTTTCACATTGGAAAGAATACTTTGGAAAAGGCAATAGGGGAGCTCATAGGAAGCAATCTCAGAGTGGCCTGGTAGAGTTGGAGGGCTCAGGAAGGATCTGGCAAAGGGAAGGTGTGTCTTGTGGGCAAGCAGTATATTTAACATCAGTCTGACTCCTGACATATTCAGATTAAGCCAGTGTTTACAAATGTGCAGAAACTGATACAAGTTCTGTGGTCAAGTGAAATGAGATTAAAGGAGAAGATATATACTCTCTGGGGAGAAGATAGGTCTTGTGCTCCTGGATGAGCTGTACGAGTCATGACTGACTTGCAGAGTCCCTGACAGCTGTTAGGACTCTTGCTTCCAGCCTGGCTGCTGGGGATTAGTATCAGGAATGGGATTTGTCTGATATGCATTATTAGGTTAGGCATATCATCGTACAGATTCTCTATGGGCTGGTGTTTCAGGCATGAATGTCCTAGCTTGTTTTCTGGTTTTGTTGAATTTTTTTAAAGTTTTCTTTCTCTGTTTCACTTGTTTCTGACGTTGCATCCCAGTGCATTTCTGTGACACCTATATCCCATTTTACTCTCCTGATCTTGTTTTTGATGTGTTTGTAAAGTCTCCAAGACCAGGCTTCTGTTTCACTGTGATTTATTTACTGTTGCTTTCTTTCTCTACATGTTGTTTCTGTGACATTTTTTGCCTTTTACTGTATTTCTAACTTGTAGCTTGTAATCACGTCCTTTATTTTGTTTTTGGAGTAGAAGTTTATGTTTTAGGCCATGGTCTAAAATATGCATCTACACAGTAATATTGAAATAATCCCACTGAGATTATCTGTACATCTAAATGTACATCCGTACATCTAAATGTAACTTTACATGCAGCACTTTTTTTAATCAGCAGAACCGTACATCAGTTTTATTACTTAAGAGCGTCCTTCTAGTTTTCTTGTATGAAACCAGTAATACTTCAGCATTTTTTGGCTGCAGTGTGTTTTTTCTGTAGTGCTTTAAATTATAAATTCTAAAACTGAACTTTTAAAGTTTTGATACTTAAAACAACTAAGTATTCATGCAGCATATTCCTGCTTGTGTAATTTATATTGTCAGTCAGATTTTTATACAGCTATCAGTTCTGTTGGCTAATACTTGCTAATCTGCTTTACACTGATATAATGTCTTTCTCTGAAGGTGTACAGTACTGTTAAAATTGTGACTAATACTGCTGTGAGACACATGGAGTGACATGTTTGTGTGTAGAGTGGGATATCAAAAGGTTAAATTACTTTCTTAATGAATGAGTCCTGGTCTCAGTCTCCAGATTTAGCCCCAGAACAATCATTCCTTTATAAATAAGTACTTCTACCCAGGCCTGCAAAAGCAAAGCCTCTGGCATTTATTATTCTGATGTGTGTCTGTTCCCAGGACATTACATTTCTGTGGATACATCTTACAAGGGTGAGAAAGCAGTGCTCTCCAGCCCTGAGCTGTACTCTGAGGAGTGGAGCTGTGTCAGACTGATTTATCAGATAGCAACAACTTCAGAGACTTCACCTGATCCCACCAGGCTCAACGTGTACCTGAGGCAGGAAGGAGAGAGCTTTGATCGTTTGCTGTGGTCAGCCACGGAGCCTTCAGATAGCTGGCTTATAGCTAGCCTAGATTTAATGAACAGCACAAAGAAGTACAAGGTAAGTCTGACTTAAGAAGATGCTGCAGGCTTTCTGATGCACGCCTTCGGGTGTACAGACTGCCTGTCAAACGTTTCCACTCTGGGCCCTATTTGTGTCTTCCACATCTTGGACTGGCAGCATCTGAGTCAGTACACTGATCTGTCCCTAAAATCAGAGGGAAGTGCTGGCTTCAGTCAGGCAGTCAGTGATCTTCCCAGCAAAAGCTAGGAGAGCATGGCTGGCTGAGCCATTCCATGGGGATGCCTCACTTCATGGCAGCCCTGTGGATCTGCTGGCATCCTGCAGCAGATACATGACCTTCCAGGTCCTGGGACAGCAGCTGTGATCACTTCTTCCTGTCCTCTGTGCCCTTCTGCTTGGAGACAGGTCAAAAAGGACAGTAATTCTACCCAAAACCTGTCACATCACATCTCTCTCAAGAGCACTCTGTAGAGCCTCAGTGGAGGAATCTGAAGCCCCCCCTACTGTTAAATGAAGGGAGGAATTTTTTGTCACATTGTCCTTCAGTGTACTTTCTGTCCTGGAGGAAGGGCATCGATTCCATCTTTAAAGCATTGTGCCAAGCTCTTACAGCAAAAACACCTCCGCTCACAGTAAGGATGATGAGCCCTACCCCTCCCCATATATTTCATTTCTTGTCCTGTTTATCCTCTTTATATGTCCAGGGTGATAAAGCTGAAACCTTTAAGTTTACAGTTTGCTTTATATTGTGCAGATTGTACTGGAAGGTGAAATGGGACAAGATAAATCCGCTAGTATAGCAGTTTTTGAAATTAAAATAACTCCTGGATACTGTATTGGTAAGTACTGTCTGCTCAGCTCCTGTATTTGTTGCATAATAAAAAATGCCTTGTTAAAAGTTTTAAAACTGAATTAAAGGTTTGAGTTTAGAAAACAAAGTGTTTCTTTCAGAATGTTTTTCCTTATTGAAAAGTAGACTTCAATATTTGAAACAGGTTTTTTTACACTAAGATTGCCTATGCTAATATGCATTTTAGTGACCCATATCTATGACATATAGACATTGAATGTCATATGTCTATACAGTAGTTCATTCTAAAGCTATTTATTGTTCAAGCAGGAACAAGTTTCATTTTTCACAAAATTACGCTGCTGCAAGTACTAGACATAACAACTGCTACATTATCGCTGCTGTCTGCCGGCTCATGCTTCCTGACTCTGCACCTTTCAGGCTGCAGAGTCAAAACTGTTGTTATTTACACTTGCTGCTATTTCCTCATGACATTTGCCAAATACCACTAATGAACTCCAAAAACCTCAGTAGCAAGGAGGCCGGGACACCTTTTCATTTCTGGTGAGCATGGGTGGAACCCAACTGAATTGTCACAATCTGTGGCTCTGTAAAGAAAGCAAAGCAGCCTCATTACTCCTGTGGAACACTAGTCCTGCTTTGCTTCTGTCCATCTGTGATTTACAAGTGGTTGCTCTGATCTAACAACTTAATGCTATGAGATGGAATTTTTGAAATCTATTTTGATTGGTCCTAAATTTCAGCAGACCTTCGTGGCCAAATAATGAAAAGATAGACCAGACTGAATAGGATGGAAATGAGAATTTTCTCAAAGATTTATCAAAAACTGTGGGTAAATTTGCTTCCATTTATTATAAGCTGTTCAGTTCTGTGTCCAGCTGTGTAAATGTAGATGTTCTCTTCATTGTCATGTATAAAACAAGGTTAGTGTTTAGCAATAGCCTTTCTTGCAGTTTCTGTAATGAAAACGTGTGCACTGAGCTGGTGGTGTCTGCAATTGCAGAATGTGACTTTGAAGAAAATCATCTTTGTGGCTTCATGAACCGCTGGAACCCCAATGTCAACTGGTTTGTTGGTGGAGGGAACATTCGCAATTCTCAGTCTGTGCTGCCCAGAGACCACACACTTAACAGTGAACTGGGTAAGCAACAAATGCAGAGCAGAATTATAGTGGGAAACTTAAGTCTATGATCCACATATGACTTTTACTGCAAATTATTGTGTGAGTTGTTTCTTTTCTCTGGGCATTGGTTGGGGTAAAAATGACTTATGTGAAAAAGGGGAATAGAAAATGTGGGAAATTTGTAGAAGTTCACACAGAGTTTGCTGTAAGCTTTATAATAACGTTGTCATGTCCTTTTTAGGCTTCAAAATTACTAAAATTAAGGGTAAAAAATCGGGTGGAGAGGGGTAAAATTCTTTTTTCTGTGTATTTTAAAAGCATGAGCCACAATGAATTTTAAAATCTTGTACTGCTGCTCTGTACAGAAGTTTTTTTTCCAGGGGCTGTTGGGAAAGTCAAATAGGAAAGCTAAGGAATTGAAGCATATTTAGAGAAATTCAGGTTAAATTGGAAAGGTAGGACGTTTTTTCTTTCAGTCAAATGTGGTGCTGTTAACACAGCTTGTCAGAGCAGAATGCTATAAAGACCTTAAGGATTTTCAGCACTGGCCCTGCATGAGATAATTGTCCCAACCACCTTGTTGAGAGGAGAAAATTTTACAGTGATAGAAAAGAGCAGGGGGATATCTCAGCCTTTGATGTAGTGCTGTATGAAGTACCACATTGTGTGACAGTCAGGAGATCGTGCTTCTGCAACATGCTGTGTGTCTCAGACAACCTGATAATTGTGATGGTGCAAGGCATCACATCATGAAAAGCAGGCTTGATCCTCTTTCCTTAACTCATACCGCTGTGCCTTTTTTTTTATTTCACAATTGTGTGAGTTGAGTACAGAGTGTCAGTCTGGCCCTGCATCACCCCATGGCACCTAAATGCTGGTAAAATTTTGATGGAAGCTTTACCCACCGCAACTTCAACAGCAGACAGTGGCTCTATCTATTAAATAAAGTACTATATATGATAGGAAGTGCTGCCATCTGGGAGGGTTCTGTTTTATTGTAGCTCCAGCTTTTCTTTTTTACACCGAACCTTCACTGCTGCCACAGACTGAGAAGACCCCAAGAAGTCAAAAGTCACAGAAGTGCCTGATTTTTGCAAGAATTGTGCTTTGAAGGTGCATCAACCAGAGAGGTTATGATAAAGTTCTGAAATGTGGCAAAACCACAGTGCAGAGCAAAAATGATGCCCAGAACTTCTCGAGCAAGTACAGCTGAAGTGTCACCAGTTCCCTGACAGTAGGGGCAGTCTGGAGGAGACCCAGAGTCAAGCAAGCTCTTTCCACTGGAGAGAAGTGAGAAGTGACATCTCCAGGTCTGAAAATGCTATTAGCTAATTAACATAGTTGTGTAGGTGCAAACCCAGTGGCACAGTTTGCAGTGTCCATGTTGAAGTACCCAGCATCAGTTTGACGCTTCGTTCTCCTCTAAGTTTTCTAATGGTGAAGAACCACATTTTCCTTCTTCAGCTGATACTGTTTGGTGTTGTGTTTCTGGGAGCACAGAAGAAGAAAAATACAGATGCAAAGAGTATCTGTGCACACAGATGTGTTCTTTTAAAAGCAAGATAGCTCTCTCAAAATCAAAGTCAGAGAAGCTGTATCCTTTCAAAGTCCTGCAGGTCATACTGTCTGTTGAGGGGGGAAGTGTCTACTAATCTGTAGTGCATTTTTATGTTTATTAATATCTTCCAAAAGTCTTTTTCAAGGATCTTACAAAAAAACAGTGTCTCAGTAAAAATAAAACATTTAGAAACCAATCCTATGTAGACTGAGTAGAACCACACAAGTAGTGCAATATGCAGAATAAAGGTTATTTGCCAATTCATTTGATAATTTAAGTGAACTGATGAGTAAAATATTTGAGGAAACACATGGTTTATAGTCTTTCTCATTTATTTGGGTTGCTTCAACAGAAATTGCACTGGGAAAAAGACTAATTACTGAGTTCTTGAAAGGTAGGAAGTTTACTCAGTTGTAACACATTTTTCTGTTTATCAGTGGCTCCCAAAATCCGGAGTGTTTATTACTTTCTTTATTATCAAGGTCTCAAATAAAAACTTCAGAATCAGGGCCTGTTTAGTGGATGAGGAAGTGGATGTTGTTTGACTGCTGGACCTTTGTAAACCCTTCAAGACTGTTTCCCAGAGCATTCTTCTGGAGAAACTGGCTATATATGGCCCAGACGGTAGTGCTCTTTGGTGAGTAAAAAAACTGGCTGGCTGGCCAGGCCCAAGGAGCTGTGGTGAATGGAGTTAAATCCAGTTGGCAGGTGGTTACAAGTGGTGTTCCCTAGGGCTCAGTGTTGGGGCAAGTTCTGTTTAATGTCTTTATCAATGATGCGGATGAGGGGTTAAAGAGCAGCCTCAGTAAGTTTGCAGATGACACCAACTTGGGCCAGAGTGCTGATCTGCCTGATGATATGAAGGCTCTGTAAAGGGACCTGAACTGACTGAATCGATGGGCTGAGGACAGTTGTGTGAGGTTCAACCAGATAAAATGCCAGTCTTGCACTTTGGTCGCAGAAACCCGATGCAACGCTACAGGCTTGGGGAGGAGAGGCTGGAAAGCTGCCCAGAGCAAAAGGACCTGGGGTTGCTGCTTGACAGCCTTCTGAATATGAGCCAGCAGTGTGCCCATGTGGCCAAGAAAGCCAGGAGCATCCTGTCTTGTATCTTCAATAGTGTGGCCAGCAGGAGAAGGGATGTGATTGTCCCCCCAGCTCTGGTGAGGCTGCACCTTGAGTACTGTGTTCAGTTCTGGGCCCCTCAGTACAAGAAGGACAGGTTCTGGAGTGAGTCCAAAGAAGGGCAATGAAGCTGATGAATGGTCTGGAGAACAAGTCTTATGAGGAGCATCTGAGGGAACTGAGGTTAGTCTGGAAGAGAGGAGTCTGAGGGGGGACCTTATTGCTCTCTACAACTACCTTACAGGAAGCTGAAGCAATGTGGGGATGGGCCTCTTTTCTGTAACAACAGGAGGAAATGGCCTCAATTTGCATCAGAGGAGGTTTAGATTAGATATTAGAAGAAATTTCTTCACTGAAAGGATCATTAAACACTGGAACAGACTGCCCTGAAGGTGTTTACAAGACATGTAGATGTGGTACTTAGCACTGGACTTGGTAGGGTTAAGGGGTTAAACTGATGTCTGAACTCGATGATCTTGAAGGTTTATTCCAACCAGAACTATTCCATGATTCTGTGCATAAAGAACTGAGACTGACTGTTCTGTTAGTGGTATCTTAGCCAAAGAACTTTGAGTTGTACATAGAAGGAAAGGAGCAAAACCAGAAAGCTCTCTTAGAATTACTAGAATTTTTGGGGCATCAGCCATCATTGTCCAGGTTGTTGAGATACATGTCCCTGCCCATCTCCTGATAATTCTTGTAAGAGGTGTCCTTTAAAGATCATCCTTATACCGAGTTTCTTTTCTACTTTTAGGTCACTACATGTATGTGGACTCTGTTTATATTAAGCATTTTCAGGAAGTAGCCCAGCTAATCTCACCAAAGACCACAGCCCCAATGTCTGGCTGCTTATCTTTTTATTATCAACTTAAGCAGGAGAGTAGCATCGTTTTTACCGTTTATTTGAGAGACACAAGTGGCTTTTATGAAGAGATCTGGAAAACAGACCGTGCACCAAGCACCGACTGGGCTCTAGCAGAAGTTGACTTCAATGCACTGTACCCCAAGGAGGTAAAACAATAATTCCTGTACAGTCCAGCTATGAATTTCATGTTGCATCAGACAGCGGCGCTGACTCGGGCCAAGTTGGGAACATAGCAGTAGCCATCCAGCAGCTGATAGATGGGCATAAAGATGCTGGCAATCTGTTGTTTCTTTTTTCCACTCTGTGAGGGTCAAGGAGGAATCACTTTCCATACTGATGCTTGATTTTCAGCAAAGATTAGTGAAGTGCTTGAACAAAATACCTTGAGAGGTTGTAGAGTTCTACTACTGTCAGATCTTCCCCTTCCTACTAAATAATATCCATGTTCTCTCAGTCCCATATTTCTGTGACTAGATGATCCATTCTTGAGGGTGCTGAGTATCATAATATAATGCATGCCTCCCACTGCAGAAGAAAAATTTAACAATTATTTAAACTTTATTTTCTACCTTATACATCCCGAAACTCATTCTTTCATGAGATAAAGTTCAAACTTGGTCCTAACAGTCTTTAGATGTGAAAGCCAGGTCTCTCTGGTTACTATACTTAATTTCAAGAGTATCAGAAAGAAATTGAAGTTTTGTTTCCCGTATGTGTACTGAAAAACCTCCAAAGAAGATTGAAATAAATATTTTATATATATGTATAAACAAATCCAACACACACACACATATATGTGTATAAAAACATGTCTATGTATATACACCATGTGTATATACACATTTACTTATATGTATACATATATATATATACACACACACATGCACACTTCTAATACTAGGACTGCAAATAAATTTACTTTCATTCTCCTTGCTTTAACTCCACTTAAGCTATTTGTTAATTCACTATGTCTGGATTTTCAGAAATTATTAGGGGTAAAGCTAGTTTTCATTAGATGTTATGTAGTCCTTTTATGCTCTGCAAAGTCAGTGACAGAGACACCTATTTGAATTGTCAGACTTCAAATGGCTTGGAAAGGGAGATTAGATCTGTTAATGCCTCATGATGCTGAATGGTGAGTGGATTACTTATTCAATAAATATAAAGTAACATACAAAGGGAAAACCAGTCCTGGAACCATACAGGGAAATTAATAAAGGATCACTTAGAGCTTGGTGTTACTGCAGTTATTTTTGTGGTAAGATCCTTTCAGTGCTTAGCAGCAGTCATAAAGCCAACTGGCATGTTGGAAACTGTATCAGAACAAACAGCAAAACAGAGGATGTTGCGGCACTACATGAATTCAGAGGGTATCCCTGTGCAACTCCAGTTAGAAAATAATATTCTAGAACTACAAGAGGAGTATGGGGATAGCCAAAAGTATGGGGAAGTTATGCTACTGAAGTAACAGTTTTGAGCCTGTAAAAAAACAACTGAAGTAGATTATGGGAGGGGTCCATGAAGGTCATGAAAGACACAGAAGAGATTAACTGCTCCCTTTTCCTCATAATTCCTGTTGCCATTCCAAATTGTTAATTACCTGGTAAGAGTTTTAAAATAAACCAAAAAGAGGATTTTTTTGCTATACCATGTAACTGTGAACTCACTTCCACAATTTGCTATGGATACCATTATCCTGATCAGTTCAAAAGCTTATTATGCATATTAATGGAGAAGACAGAATCCACCAGGATGGGAATATGAGGGAAGAAGAGCTGAAAACTTGTCATTGTATTAAGTTCTTTCTGTAGGTGACCCCTGTTGGAAATGAGACAGTTGGCTATGTGGGCCTTTATTCTGCTCCAGGAATTTCTGTCTAATCCAACATAGACATTATTTTAGAAATCACTTTATAGAAATAATATTAAATTTTGCATGTAATTTCTTCAGTTGCTTCAACTCCTCTGTGTTTCATCTGGAAAAGGAATTCCAGGGTTCTTTCCCAGTTCTCCTAGTTTGGCTCCCATCCCTAGGCAAGACATCACAGGCATTGCTTTCACTGGACAGGCTCTCACTCTTGAAGCTTTTGTCCTTTTATCCTTTTTGTGTCCCTGGGGTTGCCTTGTGGTTCAGGCTTTTTTTCAAAGTTTTCCTGTAACTCAGAGTTTTGATACTTTTTTATACTATTTTTTTATACTATTTGAATTTTTTTAATATTGTTTGAAATTTAAGACACTTCCTCAAGAGTCTTAAAGTAGACTGTTCTCCTGTTACTTAAGGAAATGGTGTCCCTTGGGAATGGCTAAATACAAACTTTGTTTAATTTTGTGGTAAGCAAAAGACAGCAATAGCTTTCCTGGTTCTTAAGTAATTTTTTTAAAGGAAATATTCCCTGCCAGCTCATGCCAAACCATGTGTTTCTGTGTCTGAGCATATAATCAGCAAACAGTAAAACTTAATCTTGTAACAGCAGAGTTATACTTTGCTTTTAGCTCTTTATTCAGATCTATTCTAGGTAACAGTAATAACTAGGCACCTTTGGAGTACCAGTCAGTAGAGACTGATGACCCTGAATGGTGGCTTTGCATGGCATCATGAGAGTGGTCTTACTGCATCTCCAAAACTGGTATTTCATGAAGCATCAGATAAGCTGTGTTCCCCTTGATTTTTCCTTGAGCTTGAGCGGGCAAAGATCTGGTGCCAGGCTCAGGCTCTTATTCACACCCCTACTATGTGATACAACTTAATTTGTCCCAACACCAGAAGTGCTGTCTGAGATGCCCTAGAGTCTGTCTGGAACATCTGATCAGGATACTGTAATATGAAGATGTGTATGAAAACTATTGCAATGCATATTGCAGATGAATAACAAACTATTATCATTCCCAGGTAATATTTGAAGTTGCTTTCAATAGTGCCAAGGGAGGATACGTTGCCCTTGATGACATTTCTTTCTCCCCAGTTTACTGCAGCAACCAGACAGGTATGAGGTTTTATTGCTATTTACCTTCCTTGTTCTCCTTTTCTTTGCCCCCGTCTAAACTGTCTCTCAGTATTTCTAATACCTGGTAGTGATGTGCAGATCATGGTGCCTTATCAAGTAGACAGCACAACTGGGCTCTTCTTCCTCCTGGTGACAAAACAGCAGATAGATATTAATGTCATTCATTGCATCCAGAAACCTGTCCTTAATGCTTTCTCTCCAAAGTCCTTGCCTCAGGGGTCTGCAACTGGAGCACTGGACTGCATGCTGTATTTCCATCGCTCCAACTTTTCAACAAATCACCACTTGCAGGCCTGTTACAGAAAAAGAGGGGGATTTTCCCAGGTGTGTGATACGAGGAAGAAAATGTCCTGAGCTTTGCATGACTGCTGATGTAGGGAACATATTCTTCCATGCCACATGCCTTGAGGTGTTCTTCAGAGCCCTAACAGGAGCCTTGCCATCCTGTGTTCACTCTTCCAGGAGGTTATCTCCTCTTCCAGCAGATAAGTCTGTCAGGAATTTAATGCATTTCACAGCAGCAGAAGTCAGCTGAATTCACATTACCTCTGCTGTAGAGGCACTTGGGGCAAAACGATTTTGCCATTTGTGAATCCAGCCACCTAAGCAGCTCTGTACTGGTTGCTTGGATTTTACTGTAGCACTAACAATAGTCAAAAGTAGATCAGTGGTTTCCCACTAAGCCATTCGTTTGGTCACAAGGTTGAATTTTTTGCTAATGTTTTTCAGTGATCAAGGAAAAATATTTTTTTTCCCCTTTTAATCTACATTGAGTCTCTGCTAGCTTTACCCAGACTGCTCTACCCATGACTCTTGGCTGAGTACATATAGGTGTTTCATTAACTCCTCAGTGCCTATTCTATTTGGTTTGCAACAAAAATCCTAAATTACATACGCAGTATGCCAAGGATTGGAGCAGTGTGCTCATGTGTTTTAATATTCAGATGGCTTATATCTGTTGAGGTATGTGATAAATTTTATGGTATTTTCTGCCTCATCCCTGATTTAGTCACACGATTGTGGCCCAAGTTCAGACCTACTCTGAATGGTAAATTTGATAGGTTTGGATGGAGCTTTTGTCTACTGACTTTGATTTTGAACTTTTGAGGGCTTTGATTTCTATTTGAGAAATGAATGCATATAATTTCCTTTATATTTTGTTAAAAGCTCATCCTGAGTAGACAAGTTAAAAGGCAAGAAATCTTTCTCCTTGTAGTCAGTCATGGCAGTATATATTAATTTAATTTAATTTTTTCTCTGTGTTTGTGAAAGTTTTGGTCAACAAAGGTCTCTATGTTAGACAAACAGAAGGAAGAGGTAATACAATATTAAACTTGCTCACCAAAGGGTCAGCCTTTAATGCTGAATAGACCTGGTAGTGCTCCGACTGTTTTTTCTTTAGCTAGGAAAGTAGTGGGTGGAGGACAGGGCAACCTCATTTTTCACTATAGGAAGAGAAAGACACATGGGCACTTTTTAGATCTGGATTATTTGGGATTGAAAAGACCACAAGCATTTCCCCAGCGCCAACATTTTTCTTCTGAAGCTGATCACCTGGGTCCCTGCCCTTGCCAGGAAGCCCTTCTCAGCCTCTGTGCAGAGGGGTCATTCAGGCCCTGACTCCTGAAGTATCCAAAACTGCATGGTGGCTTTGGGTTGTTTCCCTAAAAGCACCTGTTCACCAGGGGCATTTTTATGCGCTAAAGCAAATGTTGACCCATGAATTCCACATCAAAAGTCAAGAGGGATCCATCAGCAGGCCTGGGGAGCTTAGCTTAGCTTTTCATCAGCTTCAATATAAATGGTCAGGTTTCTTTGCTGCAGTGCTAAAGTGAGTGAGGCATAGGTCCTGAGGTCAGTAGCCACGAGGTGGTACACAAACCAAAAGCTATTTGACGTACATACTTATGGCATGCATATCCACACACATTATCCATGACTACAAAAGGGATTTTTTAGGTGTTCCTTAAAAGAATACTACATGTTGTTAGAATGTTATCCCCTTGGAAACTGAAATGAAGATGTGACACCCATGCATGCACATGTGCAGACTCACATTCATTTTGTCCAAATGTCTTTTGAATGGAGAAGGATGAAAATGAATGCTCTGGATGCCAGTGCATTATGTCCTGAGGCAGGAATCTTTTCTAAGTATCTGTAGCTTATTTATACTTTGTAGGGGCTTTGAAGAAAGTTTTGTTCTGGCTCCAGATGGAAAGAAATTAACACCCACGTGTGGCAGAAAATTGATAATTTGAAACCACTGTGACTTTGCACTATACATCTGTAATATACACATGCACATGCACATCTGTAATGCAAAGAAAGATGGAACAGAGTATACTTTGGCACCCTTGTGCTTCAAATACCTATTCCTGTTATACTGTGCTCTTTCTAACAGAACATATGCATCTCTCTTTTAGGAACTACTTTCAATCCCACTGAGGCAGGCTGCAATTTTGAGGAAGATCTGTGTAATTTTTACCAGGAGCAAAAAGACGGCCCAGGGTGGACCAGAGTGAAAGTGAAGCGTAATGTGTATAGAGCAGGAGATCACACTACTGGGTTTGGTAAATCAAAGCTCCTTTTCACGAAAAGGATCAAACTGGATATAAATGTTAACTTTGTGTCACTTTTCAGTCTGTTCAATAACATCCCTGGCACACTGGTTTGATTGCATCATTGCAACTCCCTGCCATTAAAAATCAGTTTACACTGCTCTGTCCCCTGCTGGGACTCTGTCTGTGCCTTGCCATATATACAGGGGTAAGGTCACCTGCTGAATAGTCATGGAGGGCTGTAAATCAGAGTATCTTTACTGATCTGTAGTCACTGAAGGGGTGAGTCCACAAAAAATATGCAAGCAAGTAAAATACTAGCTTAATGCATTGCTTTTAATATAGAGGAATGGTGGGCTCTTAGCTCTTCCAGGCTCAGGATAATTGGTATTTTTAAGGGAAAACTGGAAAATTTGTGTACTGAAAGGCCTGCTTATAAGTTCTGAAACTCACACATTTATTTGTGTGGGGTATTCATGGTTCTTAATCATATGTGCTTACATCTCACCTGTTTATCCTTGTTGTAGGGAATAATAGGCCTTGTGCCTACTCTTTGATGTCAGAGAGGTACCCTTCCAACAGCCAGGTTTTCCATGAGATAAGCAGGCTGGGGAACTCCTCAGTGTAAATTTGAGAAGTGTTTATTTCTGGTAACTCAGCTATATGCCACTGTAGCTTGAAGTAGCTGGGATGCTTTTAGAAAGATTTCTATTTGCTTTTGAACAGATTGTGATAATCTGTTTCCTACCAAAGTCTAATGAAATAACAGAAGCTGTTTTACTAGCAAGTAATCTGTGCTAATTGCTTACTAGAAATATTCAATAATTGCCTGTCTTGCAGGTTATTACTTATTGGCAAACACAAAGTTTACATCAGAGCCTGGGTACATTGGACGTCTGTATGGCCCAACCCTGCCAGGAAACTTGCAGTTTTGTCTGCGTTTTTATTATGCCTTATATGGGTTTTTCAAAATGAGTGGTACGCTTGCTGTGTATATCTTTGAGGAGAATCATGTTGTTCAAGAAAAAATCTGGTCTGTCCTGGACTCTCCAAGGGGAGTTTGGACTCAAGCTGAAATCTCCTTCAAAAAGCCTATGCCATGCAAGGTAAGAGCCAAATCTCCCCAGTTCTGGATGGTGATTTTCCTTGCCTTCTCGTCCCAGGGTTCTTTGTTATCTGAGGATTATTTCTAACTGAGCTATACCCGCAAAGTGCAGTAGGGAGTATTTCTTGGCAGCCTGGCTCCCACGGGTGCCCAAATGAAAGGCTTTGTACCAGGAACAGGTTAGTAGTGCCCTATTGTCTTCAGTGTAGTCACAGTATTTGTGGAGATTTCGCTTGAGAAGCTCTAGTGAGAGCTGGTTATCTCGTGGCTTCTCAGCAGGCTCCACATTTACTATTGTTATTTTTTTGTTTCCTATGCGTTTTGCATTACTGTACCCAATTATAGATTTTAATTAGTCTCAAAAGTCAAAACTGGTAAATTCTGTTCAAAACTCAGCCACAGGTTAAAAGTTGAAATCAAAAGCCGATTTAGTTTAAGGCAATGGACTTGAAGTATCTGCAAGGCCTGGTTGGCGAGGTCGCTTTGTTACCTCAGCACATTAGTAAGAATAACACCATATTTCACATCATCTCCTGAGTAAGTCCTGAAGCTGCTGTTGTTCTTCACCTCCACTCTTTTTACAAGGACTGACTTTTACACGGATTTGTTTAAGTGCCACTTCTGTGATTATCCTGGTTGCTGTAGTACAGGGGGTTTTCACTACCTGTGAAACATCAGGTGAGGACCAGATGGTTTATAACCGGGTGACACTGAGATCAGTATGGTTTGTTCAGTCTGACAGTGCTCTGAATATATGAATGAAAGCTCGTCTTGCAACTCCAGTATTTCTAAATTATAAACAGGCACCTTAATCATTTTCTGCACTACAGTTTTTTGAAATTACAGGAGTTACTGAGTTTTACTTTTGTCGAGAGAAAAAAAATGCTTTTTTAAAGTAAATAAAGCATAAAAGAAAAATTTCAACAACCAAAAAAAGTTGTCTACCTGTGTTAAAAGGGAATTTTAAATTGAAAGTTTTGGTCCTGATTGTTGGCTAGTGTTTTCTCTCAGATATCTGATACCTTGAAAATTTGATGGGACTTTTCTGTAGATATTTTTATGCATAAAACCTAATAGAATTTCTAGTTCCCCTTCAGCTGATATAGAAAAAAAATGTTATTACTGTCCAGCAAGTGCATGATAGAATAGTGTCTCATAGTGTTATCCCAAAATATTTACAGAAAAGTATTTTTCTCTTTTATTTTATTTTTTTTAATCAATAAAATGTTTTGGTTTGAAAACTAAGCTTATAACTTAGTTTTGCAACCTCCTGTTTATGATTTTTTTTTTATTCTAAGAAATCTCAATAGCTTGTGTAGTATAATACATGGTATGAGTAGTGATGACAGCTGAGCATGAATGTTAAAAATGGTTTATTAGCTTTGGAGGTGGCAGGTTGTTTATCATCTGACCTTTCCATGGAAAACCATTTCCAATATAAATTTATGAAGAACTATATTTATGTTTTCCTAGAAATTAGTATGTCTAAAGTACTTCTGAAGGTTTTGGCTTGGAATGGGAGGCTTTTCATGAATTGAAGCTATAGTTACCAATCTGTCCATAGGCAGTAACATGGGAACAGCAGCACAGGGGAGAACAAAGAAGTCAAGGGAATATCCTGCCTAGCTGTTTCTGAGCCTGGAGGTCTTCAGGAAGGAAGAAACCCCATGCCCTACAGCAGGAGGTTTTATTTGCCTCTGGAAGTTTTCAGAAGCCTTCTGTGAGTCAGAATAGAATTCTATGTTGGGAAGGACCTCAAGGATCATCTAATCCAACTTTTCTAGGATATGAATACAGTTTAGATGTGATGGCTCAGCACCTTGTCAATCCAAGTCTTAAGTGTCCAGTGTTAGTGAATTCACCACTTCCCTGAGGAGATTATTCCAAAGTCCAACTCTTCTTATAGTGAAAAATTCTCTTCTGGTATCCAATGGGTCTCTCCCCAGAAGTAACTTGCACCCATTACCTCTTGTCTTTTCTCCCTGTAAAAAGGGAATCTCCATCTTCTTGGTAAGCCACCCTTTAAGTACTGGAACACCATTAAGAGGTCTCCCTTAAGCCTTTTTTCTCTCACCCTGTTCTCTCAGCCTTTCACAAGAAACCACAAAATATTAGGCATTGCTTAACATGCTTTGAACTTCCTTGTTCAAGGCTGTGCCCCTTACCTCTTGGTCTGTCAGTGGGCATCACAGAAAAATGGACTGGCCCCATCCTTCTGACATCCACTCTTTAAGCATTTGAAAGCATTGATAAGATTCCCCCCTCAGTCTTCTCCAGACTAAAAAAGACACAAGTCCCTCAGACTTTCCTCATAAGAGGAGTATTCTAGTCCGCAAATTATCTTCATAGCCTACAAGTTGCAAAATGTTTCTGTTAAGGAAGCATTCCTCAAATGCCACAAAAAGTGAGATTTATTGGGTTTTCAAGAACATGGCATGTTATCAGCGTATCAGAATTCAGTCATCCATTTTCCAAATGAGTGTGGTGTGGTGTGAGGGTGGTGTGAGGGATGAAATTCTACCTTAGCCTTGGTTTAAACCTCTTCTCTCACACTTTTTTCCTAAAGTGGTAGATTCAAGGAGGCTTACAGCAGGGATTAGCTTGCAGCTTTACATGTGTGTTAGATGCTATTGGTACATAATAAATCATGCATAAGTTATAATGTGCTGAAATTTCTCTGATGTTTTTATGGTTTCCACAATGGATATGTGTGTATGTACACTGTCAGTTTATAAAAGATTTCATTAGACAAACAGGATGAGGAGGACAATGGGTGAAGTTCTGAAGCATGCTTATATGGAAAAGTGTATCAACATGAGATTACAGCTAAGGTAGTGTACAAAAGACAAATGATGCCAAAGTTTAAGTGTGTGTCTGCTTGCAATAAGGCAAGGGTGAAAACCTGATGTGGTTACGGGTTGCCTGCTTGTACTATTGTACTATGAACAAGCAGGCTTTAATTAAGTTGCACAGTGAACCTAATTCTGGGTTTTCCTTGCAATCTCATGCCCAACTCTTCAACCTTGATACTTTAAGAAGTCCTTTCATACTTTATTTTATTTGTTTCCTCTTTCCCAAGCCAACAGAAGGAACTGGTGGAGCACTCTCTGGCAATATATAAACACTCAAGTTAGTTATCTGTACAGATGTGTCTGCCTAGGACCTGGTGAAATGGGTAACAAGGAACACTCAATTCAATGCTCGTCTTCAATGTAAGCCAGAGTTGGAAGTGCATCAGAACACATTTTGCTTAACAACAAGGAGTGGTGGGAATCAGCAAGTCAGAGATCACACTTCAGGCTCTGAAGGGAGAGACAATATATATAAACATGAGAGAAATAAGCTTACTGAAGTTTGCCCTTTCTTGTCCTGTCTCCCATAACCTGACCTTGTGTGTCTTGCCTCCTCACTTAAGCACCTTTTGTCTTGTCTGTCCTGATCTGTAGGCAGAAACCTGCTTCTATCCTTGGTCTTCTGGCTCCACAGCTTTGAACAGTATAATGTTTTCCCTCTAATCCTGTCCATGTCCCAGTCTGTTTGCACTGCTTGTCCCAGTTCTTACAACTTTAGTTTTTAAAAAACTAATGACTTGACAGAAATCACAGTTCTGGCACAAAGACAAAACCCTGACACATTTCACACTCATACTGCAAAGCTGAGAAGTACCCAAGCTTTTCAAAGAATTTTTAAAATAGGGGCAAAATAAAACCCTTTTTCCTAGCCTCGTTCTCGGAAATGATGGAAATGTTTTGGCTTAAATCTTCCAAAACAAGCCTGAAGCAAGGATTCAGCATGGAAAATCTGAATGAAATCATTCAGTCTTGGCAATGTCATACGCAAGTGAAAAACAGTCTTTTAGGAGAGTGAGGTGATCTCAAAACAAGATAGAGCTACCACCTTTTCTCTACTACAGATGTACTGGCTGATGTAGCTATCATATTGTTTCTGGAGATCTATTGTGTCTAGACATTGATGATTAAAAAATCATAGTTTAGCTGATCAAGTTCTCGGTTACTGGGTGTGACTTGGAGATTGGGTCAGTTCCTGTAGAAACAGTAAACAGTCTCCTGGCAGTCCCTTAATGGCCAAGCGAGGCAGTTGTGTTGCTTTGGCCAGCAAGTCCTGAAGGTCATAAGCATTTTGCAGACAGAAACCAATTGTTCTTAAATATTACTACCTATGTCCTTAATCTTTCCTCTGCAATGAATATGACGCCAAAGGCTTTGAAAACAATGTAAAATCCATTTTAAGTGTTTTAATTTTGATAACGTATTTCTTGCATCAGGACAATAAAAAGGTTTAGGTTTTCATCCCTTAGTTTGGGTAGTGGTTTTTGCAAGTTCTTTTTGAATTAGCTAACTGAGGTCTGGAACAGATTTTTGGCTTGAGTTCTGTGAGCAGGAAACATGAGGCTTGCCAAGATGCTTTAATATGACACTTTGAAGCTATGACACTGAAAAGGTTAGGTGGGTATGATCTAGCTAGGCAATTCCTAAATTATATATATATATATACATATGTATGTATGTATACATATGCATACCTACTACATATGCCATGTAATTCTTGGGAGAAGGCAGAAAATTTAAAATCCTGATTTCTCAGTTTGTACTTGAGGTGCTCAATCTTTTTTGTTAGTGTAAGAAGCTATGATTCTATACAGATACAGTATTGCTTTTATATTCTTAGTGCCCAGGGCAGAAATGTGGGAATAAATGAATAAATAAATTCCTAACTTTTATTAAAATAAATTAAACTCCTTATGCTTTGTTGTATAAGCCTCTTTAAGGGCAGCACAAAAACCTGAGTCTGAAATATGTCCGTTCTTTTGATCTGATTGAATATACTAAAAATGATCTTCCAGGCCAATATGTGGCAAGAAAATGTTGGTGCTAATGAAAGAAAAATTAACATATTGCATGTGTAACCTGGAGATCCTCACATGCAACAGTGAGCAGCAACCTATATTTTAATACTGTGTGTGTGTCTGTATGAGTGGTTGGGTGTATACGTTACCAGGGAAAGATATTTCTTTTATGAAGCTTCACAACAAAGTCCAAATGCCCAGCTTCAAATGAAGGTTTGAGTGCAACTGAGTTGACTTAGATCAGTTCTGTTCATTTCTACTAGCCTTGTTCACCATTCTGAAGCTCAAATGTTTAAAAGCAAACATCTCATGTTGTGCATCCATTCATGCAAAAACAAATTCTCAGAAAGGCAACAGTCCACCCTGCTTCCCTCAAATTAGTGGTGGCAGCATTTTTATTCTTTCAGTCTACTTTTATTCTTCTCTGGTGGTTTGGCTTTGGTTTTGGTTTGGTTGGTTGGTTGGTTTTCTCCCTCTTATGAAAAAAGCCAAGGAAGCTGTTTCATTGAAAAGAGAACAGAGCCATAATAGCAGATTTCTGGAAACCTAGGAGGGCCCTGGGGGACAGCTGAGGATGTCAGTGTCCTGTATACATTTCTGTGCAATCAGTATTCTCTAATAGACAGTGCAGTCCAGTGAATATAGATGTGGCATTAACAGGCTGTGGCCTCAGGTTCTCCTATTACCTTTAAGCTTCTCTTCCGTTCTTGGTTTCTGCAATCCATTCGCACTTGAACGGGAAACATTTTCAAAAATTTTGTTCAAATGTCACAAGCTTATATTGCCTATGTTGTCCAATTATTTATGTAGAAGCTTTTATAATCCATTATTTTTCCCACAGAAGCTCCTTGTATTTACATGGCAAGAAACTTGCCTGGCTAGTGCCATTTTAAATCAATTTATTTTAAATGACAGAAGCCTGTAGACATTTGAGTTTTGGCTTAATAGCTTGCTTGTGTTCTTGATAAATGAGTTTCTGACTGTTTAAGCCAAAGAAAAGGAAGCCACTTAAAATCTAGTTTAACTAAACTAGTTTAAAATAATTTGGGCTATGCTGACAAATTTGTATCAAAGAGCCTTGGGGCAATCAGAATGGTTCTCCCATTCTCTGTGCCAGTGATGGGTCCCTGGCTTACATGCTTATATGGCTGTGTACTAGTATAACTAACTGAAAAGTCCATCTCTGTATTTTGTAAAGACATATTGACTGCTTCTTCCATGTCACCCTTCTGTGTCTGGTGCTTGAATTATTTTTTAATGTTGTAATATTGTGTCACTGTATGGAAGTTACACCAGTTGCTTCTCACCTCAGACTACACTGTAACTGCCTTTCTTCTTTAAGAAATTGGTACTAAATATGTATCTAAGTGACAGGCTTGAGTTTTGTGTCTACACCATGTCAGTTTTTATGTAGTTTAAGCCTAGGAATATTCAGTTGGATGGAATCAGGTAAATCAGTTTGCTGCAAAGGCGTAGCTTGCTTTTGGGCAACATTTGGCTGCTGTTATGGCTTTTCCTTCGTTTTGCCAGTCTGTCTCTCTAATTGAGCAAGAGTTGTATTTTCTGGGTTAAGCAAGTAGGAAAGAAAATACGCACAACCCGTAGGGATCAGGGGGCATTCTTTCTCCTTTTCTCTGGTTCTTAGTTCAGCTCCCTCCAAGCCTCCTTTTACAAACTTCCCCATTAGTCATTCCTTATATTTCTTGTTGGAAGCACCCTATTGCATGTCCTACTCTTTATTCTCCTGCAAAAGCAGGTAAACTCCATTTGGATATGTTTGAAGTTACATCTACTGGTAGAGATACTAAGGTTGAGCAATTCCTTATACCTCACCCAGTGTTTGCAGCACAAAACAGCATGTTTTGGGAAAAGTGAAAACTTTCTTGCTCTACCAGCTGTTCTCATCTGGGGTTGCTCATATAATCCAGGATAAAAACAAAGATCTGATTATCAATGCTTTGAGGCTGCAGGCCAGGAACATTGATTAAGCAGTGGAAAATAATCAAACCAGCTTCCAGAAACTGGGGCAATTAGGTGGAAGAAAACTAGTGCCCTGTCTGTGTTCTGTTACTGAAAATAAAAAAGACATGGTATGAAAAAAAAGCTTTATTTTTCCATAACACAGGCAATGACTGCCTGCATTTGATAATGGTTTTAATTTAGCCTCCAAGATAGCATGCAAGTCCAGGGAGATTTATTACCTAGTTTGAAATAATTAGTATGTTGTTCATCTGTCACATTTTATGAAGAAAGTATAAGATAAGCACAAAGATTCCCCTATTCTTTTCTCCAGGGCATGACATAACTTCATAAAAATTTCTTTTGGAAGGACTGACCTCGGAAATATTTTCATTCAAAACAAGAACAAACACAGAGCATCATGAGATTAGACTTTCTGAAACTGCAGAAGGATTCAGAGATCTGGTATAGGGTGAAAATGAGTAGATGAGTAAATCCAAGTTGATACAGTTTTGGTAGGTAAAGTTCAATTAGTCAGAGATGTCCCTTTAAGAAAAAAAAAAAGGACAAGTAGGACAAAAGAAGAGGGAGTAAATTTGACCTGTGAATAAAAACATGTTCCAACCTGTTTGCTAAAGCTACACCAAGAATACAACAACAAAATAAGCTGAGGGGATAGTGAACAATTTCAGTAAATTTGCTCTAGTTAATATTGAAAGTTACACATTACTAAGCACAAGCTCCCCAGCTCCACTCCTGTACCATTATAAAGTCTGCTCCTGGCAGCATGTCACTCACCACCACAAAAAGCAAGTGGAGAATTAGTAACACTAGAGTGGCAGACGACAAAGCTGAACAAGTTTGCTAGGGTCACTGAAACACATAAGTCCTTTGATTCTGCAAAAGCTTACTGGTTCAATGGTCTTTGAGAGACCAACAGTTATTGTAGCAATGCCTTTGAAACGGAGAGCTTCCTGCAGGATCCAATGGGTAATTACATACCTTGTATGGAACAAATTATTGCAATTTAGGAATAAAGAACTTGATCTTGCTCCCAATGATGTCAGTAGGAAAACATCACTTAACAACATGATTCCACAGTGTGGAAATATTATTTCACAAATAAGGACTGACCTCACCCTCTCATGTGTGGTTTTCTGAAGATTCTTGGGTATAGGACTATAATATGTCTTTAGTTTATTACAAATGTTCACCAGAATGCATTGATTATAAATCTGGTGAATGACGTCCACTCAACGTCAGTATTTATTGTATTCTTTATTCCAAGAGATGCTACCATTTTTTAATAGACTGCACCTGTTTCTTTAGAATGAACTCACAGAGCAGGAAACAACTTCTGTCTGGAAAGGGCCCTTTTTAGGCCACTCCTCAAGTCCACACCTGTAACAGTTTACAATACAGATAAACACTGTTAGCAGGATTGGTAGCATTGAATGGAAAACTGATGTGAAAATTACTCCATCCTAGCCAGTATAACCCATAGATGCTTCAAAGGCTGAAGTATGGTCATGTCCCAGGCTGTTTTGTAAGCAGATGGGTAAATAAATCCTTCATAAGAAAGCAATCTAGCAAAATTCAGTATGACCTTATTGAATGTTTCCTGAGCCTGGTAAAAGAGGACGTATTAACTGATGCATTAACAACTTGTTTATGCATTAACCTTTGTTTATCTGCATGAAACTGTAAGTCAGCATTATCCTTAAATATGTACCTGAGGTGTTTACAGCTGTTCCAGAATATTAAACTGGTAGAAGACTCATCTGTCTCCAGTCACTAGCTCAGATCTCATCACAAAGGAATTGTTTTGAAAAGCTTCTCCCAAATTATGGTCATAACCCAAATGGTCAGAGACAGTTTGCAGTAGTTAGGCAAAGAAAACTGCAAGCAGTATTTTCACAAAATAAACCTTATTGTGTCATATGTAATTGAAACATCTGTGTCAACCTTGGGAGACTGGCAGCTGGAAATCCTAGAGTTTCTTTACATTTTATTCTGTCATCTCATGGGTAACTTGTATTTTCCATAGCAGACTTAATGTCTAGTCAAATAAAACACCCTTGACACTATTCTTAATCTTCAGAAACACAGATTAATACTGTGAATTATTAATTAGTGTGATTACTGTTTCCAGCCTCCTGCTCAATGGCAGTTGTTTAATTTCTGAATAATCCCATTTTATGCAGTAGTTTTAAATCATCTTTCTTTGGTTTTGCCATGGTCACTTGGCCATCATTCTGCATTAATCTTTTGAATTTATTCTTCCATAGATAAAACTTCCTGGCTGTAAGGATAACATATCTGAGGACATTTGAGCTGTTCACTTTAGGGGTTTTTTTGGAGAAAAGAAAGACAATAACCTCAGTGACTCGTGTATTCTCATACACTAAAAAATACACACTCTCCTAATAAAAACACTCTTAACTATGTATAGAGATACATCGTTTGCCTATAAAAGTGAGAAAACACGTTCTGTTGAATGAAAATACACATCTAAACCCCTCTGGATCTGAAATTTCAGTCACTGGCAGTACTAGTAAATGCCAACACGAACAGGACTAATAATATATTTTCTGTAGATGTCAAAAATACTAGCATATTCAGAAAATCTAAATTTTCAGATTCTTAACAGTGCTAGCTTTTGTTAGATACCTGAAATTTCCTTCCTGTATTGCAGGTTGTCTTTGTCAGCTGGTGTAAAAGCTTCTGGGACTGTGGACTTGTGGCACTGGATGATATATCACTGAGCCTGGGAAGCTGCCAGGCTGCTGGTAAGGCCATGTATCTTTGTTGTCCAACAGCTGCTACCCTTTTTAGTAGAAATTCACTGCATAGTTTCAGTTTCCAAGCCTATCCCACAGCTGCCCTCATCCCACTGTGGTTTCTTTTATTTTCCCCGTAAGTATTGCCTAAATCCTGTTTTTGCCATAGCATATGTGCAGCAAGGACTAATTTTCATGCACAGAGGTACCACCTAACTCCTGATTAACTTCACTGACTGCAGTGCAGGTAGGTGAGCGCTCCTTTTGGGGCATTACAACTTAAAAAAAACCCCAGCAGTTCAGCTGGGGGGAAAGTAATTTCCAAATGGCTTTCAGGAAACCAGGAATAGACCCAAAAGCATGATTTCAAAACACATTATTCTTTTTAATCCAGAAGTACAGTTGTGCAAGCCCAAGACACAGTCCCTTATCTGAGCTGCAGTTCTCTAATGGTGACAAATGAGTCTGACCCTCCTGCCTGTAGTGTAAGAACCTGAAAGTTTTAAAGAAGACTTTACCCTCTGTCATGGACAGACTAACCTCTGAACTCACCCAAACTCCCTCTTCTGGGGCTTTTTGAGGTTTGACAGCGCAATGATTGCATCCTCATTTGGAAGCCACTCTTGAGAGACAGGCACAATCTGTAGTCCCATTCTTAAAAGTAGTGATAAGGCTAATCTACAATGCATTTATATTCCCATATAACAACAAGAACTTTTTAATTACCTCTTTTGATTTGGTTTCATGCACTTAGGCATCTACCCATGACAGAACAGTGAGAAGAAACACACATAATACAAGATGACTTTTTCTGAAGTACTTCCAACTTGTTTCTTCCTTTCTGTAATTCCTAAGTAAATTGAAAAGGAGCTAAAGGCACAGAAGTGGTACTTGGGTTTTCAGTCATAGGAGGACTTCTCACTGATGGCAGTAAAAAATGCCTGAAAAATGCTTCAGAGTATGAGGCATCCTCTTTTCCAAATGGTGAAAGCAGCTCAGGTTATCTACTCCTGACCTAGAAATTCACATTATAGCAGAAGACCTGATGGAAGCTTCATGGCGAGCACCTGAATCGTCAACTTTCTCTCTTCTGCATTATCTAATAGACCTGATAAAATGAAAATAGCAATTGCATCCCTG
Source organism: Florisuga fusca (assembly GCA_038090715.1). Taxonomy (NCBI): domain Eukaryota; kingdom Metazoa; phylum Chordata; class Aves; order Apodiformes; family Trochilidae; genus Florisuga; species Florisuga fusca. The sequence continues at coordinate 22,285,563 of JAAWXA010000012.1, forward strand.
CCTGTTGTATGCTATTAGAATCTGGTGCCAAGAGACTATAAGAAAGCTAAATATGGTGTTTGATTTCAGATCACAGAAACTCCAGTCTTTGACAAGACTAATTTAATATGCATATTAGACATGCTGGAGCTCATTAAACTGCTTGGGGTGCCACAGTAATGAATAAAATTACACTGGCAGAGCCTGTTGTGGAGCACTGTAGAGCTACGATGAAACAATAAATGGCATGAGATGTTTTAAAGAAAATTAGTATGTTAGTGAACCACACTAGGGCACAGATTTCCCCAAAGCTGTGAAATAAACTAAATTAAATTTCTTACATCAGTTTGCAAGCTTGTGGCTACTGTAAGTATTGCTAGGTGTATATATAAGTGATTTCAGCAGGTGAGTGAATGCAATCCATCACTTGTGTAATCTCCGTTTATCTGCCTAATACATGTGCAGTTGTAAACAGTGTTCTCTCTTTATAGATCTGTTGCTCCCCAATCCTGGAGAGTGCACTTTTGAAAAAGATGAGTGTGTGTTTACCCAGAAGAAGAGAGGTCGTGGGAGCTGGCACAGGATGAGAGGGCCAACTCCCACTTCTTACACTGGACCAAAAGGAGACCACACTACTGGGGTAGGTGAGTTAAGTTCCACATTGAACTTTCAGAGCAGAGATTGATAGTTATTTAAAAATACTTTGAAATTATAGCCTACAACACACAGAGAACATGAGAACAGCTTTAAAATTAATCAGAATTAATCAGGTTTTTGAAGATAATTTTCAAATTTTTATTTTGAAATGTGGGTGAGACTCTTGGAGAAGCATCAGTAGGCCATCTCTGTGTATTCTGGCATGCCTCTCTTTTTCTATAAAGTATTACCCAAAAGGATTGTATCACAATTATATTGCTGGTTGTATTGCCAGGTAACAAGATTAATTTCTGTAGAAGGATTCAATATTCAAATTTATTTGATTGTTCTTGGTTTTGTTTTTCCTGGCTATTCCCTGGATGACATATTTTGTTTACAGAAGCATAGAATAGCTAGGGTTGGAAGGGATCTTGAAGATCATCTATTTCCAACCCCCTGCATGGGCAGGGACACATCCCACTAGACCAGGTTGCTCAAGGCCCCATCCATCCTGGCCTTGAACACTTCCAGGGAGGGAGCAGCCACAGCTTCCTTGAGCAACCTGTTCCAGTGTCGCACCACCCTCAGATTTTCACAGAACATGTGAATTAAATAATTTCTTCTTACTGTCTTACCTACATCTCCCCTGTTCACGTTTGAAACCATTTCCCCTTGTTTTCTCACTACACACACAAGTCAAAAGCCCTGCCCCAGCTTTCTTGTACCCTTCAGATATTGGAAGGTTGCTGTAAGGCTGCTTCTCTTCTCCAGGCTGAACATCAATTTCTTTAGCCTGACTTCATAGACTATAATTATAATATCATATCATGTAATTAGTATAGTATTTTTCAGTTAAAAATCTAAATAGGAATTCTCAATTTTAATCCCTGCTCCTGTGTTCTCAAGGACAATGACCCTCTCCTCATAGTAGGAGCAATACTTAATAGGTTCGTGCTCAAGAAAAGGGACAGGCCATTAGTTTCCTGATTTTTAAGGGAGAAACTGACTTTAGACTTCTTTTCATTTTATGTAGACCACTAAGAATTCTAAGATCTAAGGCTGATAGCTCTCCTTCAGAACTGGTGAGGAAAATCTTTTCAGCCTGGCCTGTAACAACATTTATTCTCTATTTCATAGATGTCTTTTTGCAACAAGATGCGGTGAGAATTAGGTGAATTCACAAAATCAAGATCTGATCTAGTCTTTCTAACAAGCTTATAATATGATTCAGGCCTTAGAACGAAATGCAAGCTATTTTATTATACTCTAGTATGAGCTGTAGGTTTTGATTTTTAACTCATGGGACTTTAAAGTATAGGCAATACCAGTAATGGCTTGCACTAGGTTTTCTATAAATTGCTGTGGGAATTCCCCACACTGTTCAACATTATTTTTTCTTTATGGACCTACAGCTCTAAGTAATCTTCATTTCCTCCATTTCTCTTGACTTCTGCTCACCACCAAACTACAACCTGAATCAGAGAGAATGTCTTCAGCATGGGTTTGTGTCAATAGTAGGACTCTCAGTATCCTAAGAGACACCATGAGCATCCACTAGCTGTTCCTGCCAGTTAAAGCTTTTCCCCTGCCTCACTGATCCTTAGGAATCCACTTAAGAGCAGTCTCCCTACCAGGACTTGTGGTGGCAGAGGGGCAGCTTGTTTTCCACAACATACCAAAAATAGAGAGGTGAGACTCCATGAAGACGTGCTGAAAAGTCTGAGTTCACTGCTTGCTGGTGAAGTGTGCATGCCAAGACAGAACAGCTGCCACATGTGGATGTGGGGAATGCTTTTCACAATCAATCAATTGGAGCACCTGACTTTGCTCCAATTGAAAATAATCAAGTGATGGTTTGCAGGGGGGAGATTAATTTGCCTGCTACCAATTAATGACTAATTTTTCCACTGGTCAGAGTTCATGGATCTTTCATTCATTCATGGATTCTAGAGAGTCTGCTTTTTCTCACTTGTCTTCACATTTGATCACAGAAAATTTTTATTGATGTAATATGTGATTTTAAAGAGGTATTTCAATTAATTTGCTTTGTTAATAGCATCAGCTCCAACAATTGTCTAAACTCAGATGTACCTGCAGCTGTCTCTGAACTCATCAGCTGACCATTGTTGGAGTGCCTTCCTGGTCAAAGAATAGCTGTGGGTTTTTTTCTTACTATGTATTCCTTTCTGTTGCTATTTATTTCATGGAATAAAAACAAATTTTAAAAATGTTTTTATATTAGCATTCACAAATACTGCCATTCTTACCTTATATTGCACAAATATTACAATATCACAAATATTACAGTTCACAAACACAATTCTGCAGTATAAAAATCATTATGAAAATCGTAGTTTTTAAAATCATGAGTACGTTGAACATAATAAACATGCTGAGAGAATGTATTCTTTTTTGCTAATATTTGCCTGTATATCTTTTTTAAGGCTACTACATGTATATAGAGGCATCTGACATGGTCTATGGACAGAGAGCATACCTAGTTTCAAGATCACTAAGAGGAATGCCTGGAAAACAGTGCTTGACATTTTTCTATCACATGTATGGAGCTGGAACTGGATTATTAAGTGTTTATCTAAAAAAGGAAGGTGATGATGAAGAGATTCCTTTGTGGAGGAGGACAGGAGAACAAAGCATCTCATGGCTAAGGGGACTGATAGAATATGAAAGTGATAGAAACTACCAGGTAAGAAAAACAAACAAAAGGCAGTCAGAATGGAACACTGAACTGAACTATGTGCTAGAATCCAGGTTTTGTGTTATATATAAAAAAAAATTGAAATGTTAAAATGTAGATAGCATGGAGTGGATACCTGAACAAGCTGAAGTAATATATAATATTTTACCAATGAAGGTACAGAGGGAATTAATAAAGACATTAATAGGCTCCAAGTATGAAATTTATTACTTCAAAATTATTTCTGACAAGTATTTAAATGCTTTTCCTGTAATTTCTTGTCACTATTCATAGTTTTTATTTAGATCACTTGTGCAATTTATTTTCCTTCAGCTGTCTAAAGCCCTGTCTACATTTACGTTACCACTAGGCTTTATTGATAAAATGGCTGCTTCTTGCAGGATGGTCTTTCTGAGGTGGCACCAAAGGCAAGGCATGATGCGAAGCCACAACTCTGCCTAAAATTTAGCTTCATCAGTAAGAGCACAACATAATAATGTAATGCTTCTTTTCCCCTTAAGTCTTGCATATGGGCAACACACAGAAACACGCTTAGGCTGACAAGCAAAACAGAAATGCCACATCACGTGAGAAAATTCATGAGTGGACAGTAACACACAGAAATTTCTTTAAAAACTGTGAGAACAAATTTTCTTCCTTTGGCACAGCACACACCAAAATTTTCTGACCAGGGCAATCAGTGCACTGATGGAGCATATAAGTTCTATTCCAAGATGCAGGCTTTCAGGATGCACTAGATCCTTGTGTAGACTAGATGGGTATAATTATTAATGAAAGGCTGTGTCTTACCTTTACAGATCGTTTTTGAGGCGATCCGCGGTGTGTCAGTCAGAAGTGACACTGCTGTTGATGACATTTTGTTCCAGGCAGGACCCTGTTTAGGTAAGTTTAAACACTTTCTTTCTCTTGGGAGACACCTAGCAAATCACAGTACTTTTTGTAGTTAGCTACTTCATCCACTGAATCCCCACTGAATTAACCTGAATTTGGTGTCATGCCACTGGTTTAATGTAGAATTTTTAATTTCTAATAAGACACAGGAGTGTCCTCAGAATCTAGACTGGTAAAGATGTTGTGACACTTCTTAAAAACTTTATGGTAGACCCATTTAAATCCAGCATGGTAGTAACATTGTCTCGTAAGCATTCTTATGTCTGATAAAAATACAAATAATTACAGTATTTCCCCCTTGTTTCCCCTCCCTTCTAGAAGTGGAAGAAATTCAATTCTCACCAGGCTATCCTGACAGCTTAAATGAAATTGAGTATTAAATACAGTCTGTGGAAAGGAATGAAGTGCATAGAAGAACCGTGTGTGAGAAACTGCACAAACTGCCTGTTTTAAAATATGTTTTAAGTAAATACTGAACTGGTTTGAATATGCACCGATGTATAGAAAGAACTCAGAGCACTCATGTTCCTTGCCTTTGCAATGAAATTATTGACTCAGGGCTTCTTAGACTGTTTTTTTAATATATTTTTTCTTTCGCATGAGGTTATCAGTTACTACAGAAATGCTTCCCATTTTGCACAAATCATTCATTTCAGTGCCTTGTTTGTTTGTTTGTTTTTTCTTAACCTTTCTGGTACACCGATAAAAAGGGGAAAGCAAAGGTGCACAATGAAAATGTAACATTGTGTTGCCTTAAATCTGCATTCAGTGAATGTTTTGTGTCGGGTACAGAATGGATTTTTGTTAAGGAAATTATAAATATTTTGAAGTAAACAAAGTAGTATTAGCTACTAGTAATAGCAGGTTAAGTGCAATTATTCATTATGACAAATCTCTCTGGGAAACTTAACACTCTGCTGGCAATTTTTTGTGATTTTGTGTTCTTTTACTATAACACATATATTTGTCATCCTTGCCATTAACCAACTCACTTCTAGTGGTCCAGTATCACTCAGTGTAAGCTGCTGACATTATGACCTATATGAAATGAAATCCTTTGAAGCCATGTATTTTCTGATATAGAAGTCTTGTTGCTTTTTTTAATAAATCACTTTGTACACTCACGGAGAATGTACTTACCCTTTACCCAACCACAGATGCCTTGCATTTGTATTAATAGGAATTCACACAACTGTGTTTTTAAGACTGTATGTGTTTGTGTGTAAGGTTTTGTTTTGAAATTACTATAACTTCCTAATAAAATGTAGCTTGAAAATCATCTTATTGCTCTGCTCTAGACTTTATAGTTAATAGTGTAATGGAGAAAAATTTCATCTAATGTGGTAGCCTGAATTCAGTATTTTGAATATGAAATGAGTAGGTCACATCAGATAAGGACAGCTAACAGAAGGCAATCTGCTCTGCCACAGGAAGTTCCCATATTGAGCCATAGAAATGATTCTTGAAGCCACCACATTCAAGCTTTTGCTGCAAGATGTGAGCCCTGGAAACTGGGAGTAGACTTTTTTCCTTTCAGAATGAAATACCAGTTTTTTCCTAATGGCCTATAAGGATCAACAACAACAAGGACAACGTAGCTCCTTGCATCTCTAGTAATTTTTAATTTTGGTAACACAAGCAAATGAAGAGATAATTCAATTAAATACAATTCAGTTGAATATATGTCTATTTGATCACACAGACTGAAGCAACTGATCATTTCCTAGAGATTCAGGAATAGCCAGTAGGAACTGGCACCTTGACTGCCTATCCTAGCTACCTACAATCCCTGTTGGCAGCTGGTTATGGACATATCACTCATGCTCTTATTGCAAAAATAAATGCAACCAGAAACAAGGGACTTTTTCCTAGGAGTCAGTCCAGTTTTACAGTTGTTCTGTAAAGCTTATGCTTTGGTATCAACATTCAGATCAAATTATCTAAGCAGAAAACAAGTGTGAATATAGTGGTTAAAATCATCAGGCTTTTCTCCATACTTCTCAGGTGCCTCTTCTGTAAATGAAATGAAGTGCAAAGTATAACTATATCTATCCTATCTCTAAAACAATGTGTGCAGCTCTGCTTCAGTCCACCATAATAATGAGATTTAGGCTGATACAAATAAGATCAGAAGCAAAGTAATCTAGTCTGCTCTCCACTGAGCATTCTCCAGAGACCTCACTGGTATGATGGTTTTCTTGGTATTACTGAGGGTAGCAGTATTTATCCATAGGGTAAGAAACACTGTCCTGACAGGAAAAAAAAAAATTAAGAGAAAAAAAGAAAAAAGGAAAAAAAAGAAAAAAAGAAAAAAAGGTGAACTTAACTTCTTCCTTCAGTAGGGAACAACAGGGCTTTTCCACTTATTTCTGCTGTAAGAACTGAAGAACACAAGAATTTGAAAGGTTCAGTTGAACCTTTTTCAGTTTGAAAGTACCTTCAGTTCCTGCTGAACATCAGTTTGTAGAATAGGAAACTCATAGACTTTTGAAAAAGAGGCTGCAAACCACCTGAAAACTAGGGAGGGTGCATCGGGATTTCCCCACTGTCCCCACTCACCAGTTATGGTGAGATAAAAAAAAAAAACAACAAACAAGTCCAAATAAGAAACTCCCTATGCAACTAATTTCTGCCCTGGATCAGTTGTTATTTAGTTATTATTTGTTCCTTTCTCACTTCTGCAGTAATTGTACAGGGACCATATCAGGGCAAAGAACAGTTCTGAGACTTGCTATACTTGGCTGTTTACTGCCTGAAAATTTATTGAAAAGCTACCAAAGAACTTAAAAGTAATTGCTTTGTAGAACAGCCCATAAAATAGAAATTAAAAAGAAACCTTCAGAAGCAGCTATAATACCTCAAACACTAACAGGCTCTGAATGCAGCTTTAGTCTGGAGGGGAACTGAACTTGTCCACTTGTTATACGATCTTTTTATACTTTAAATATTTTTCATTAGTTGACATTTTGTTGTTACCCTTATAATTTCCAGAGTGAGGGCCAAATTCAGATATCAGTTACACCAATGGAAAACCAGAATAACAACACAAAATATCACTGTTATTCTAGCTTTACGCTAATGTAAATCAATTCTATTCAGGCTGGCTATTATGTCCCACCAAAATTAACCTAACTTTAATTCAACTTTACAGTTTGAAAGCTTCACAAAGACCACTTAGGTTGAGCACTAAAATATTTGGTGTTTTATCTAGGATCTAAACACAGCTCACAAGTGTGACTGCCCACACTCAAGAGAACCACTGCTCTGACATTGAGTCCAACCTCCCTGACAAAGCAGGATCACCTGGGGCAGGTCACACAGAAATTAATTCAGATGGGTCTTGAAAGTCTCTAGAGAAGGACACTTCACAACCTCTCTGGGCAGCCTGTTCCAGTGCTCCATCACCATTACAAGAAAAAAGTTTTCCCTCGTATTGGGGCAGAGCTTCCTGTGTTCCAGTTTGTGTCTGTTGCCCCTCATCCTATCTCAGGACACCACTGAAAAGAACCTGGCCCCTTCATCTTGACACCCACCCTTCAGATATTCATAAACATTAATATGTACCTCATTAGGTTCCCCTTTACCCAGCTCTCCAGTCTGTCCAGATGTCACTGGATGGCTGCACAGCCCTCTGGTGTATCAGCCAATCCTCCCAGTTTCCTATCATCACCAAGTAGTTTCTTGGATCTTCCTTCTTGCCCTTTTTGACAATTGGAGTGATGTTAGTTTTCATCCAGTCCTCAAGTATATTTCCTGTTTTCCATGATCTTTCAAAAAATATTCTTGTCCTACCTCAAACAGAATGCTAGGTATCAGAGGTCAAATTTAATTAATTTTAACATTTCCTTTTAAAATAACCCCACGTTTCTATTTGTGTATTTAAATTTCTTAGAAACTTGAATCAGAGAATCAGAGAATCAGAGAATCACAGAATGGTTTGGGTTGGAAGGGACCTTAAGGATCATCTCATTCCAATCCACCTGCGTGGACAGGGACACCTTCCAGTAGACCAGGTTGCTCAAGGCCCCATCCATCCTGGCCTTGAACACTTCCAGGGAGGGGGAGCAGCCACAACTTGCCTGGGCAACTTGTTCCAGTATGTTCTACCAATATGTCACTAGCCTCACAAGAAAAATATTTTTTCTAATGTCTAACCTAAATCTAGCCTCTTTAAGTTTTAAACCATTGTCCCTTGTCCTCTTGGTACACACCCACACAAAAAAGCCATACTCCAGCATTCTTGTAGGTCCCCTTCAGTTACTGGAAGGTTGCTATAAGGTCACCTGGGAGCCTCCTCTTCTCCAGGCTGAACAACCCCAACTTCTGCAGCCTGGCTTCACAGGGAAGGTGCTCCATCCTTCTGATCGTTTTAGTGGCTCTCTCCTCTGGACACATGCAAGGAGTCCTATGGCCTTCCTATGTTGGGGACACCAGAACTGGGCACAATGCTCCAGGTAGGGTACTCACAAGAGTCAGGTACACACTGACAGCTCACATTGAGCTTCTTTTTCACTGCCACCCCCTGGTCCTCCTCCTCAGGGCTGTCCACAACCATTTCTCCTCTCAGCTTGTGTTTGTGCATGGGGTTGTCTCAACTCAGGTGCAGAACCTTGCAATGAGCCTTGTTGAACTTCATGCAGTTTGCATGAGCCCACTTCTTGAGCCACTCAGGGTCCCTCTGGATGACATCCCTCCCCTCCACAGTGTTGACTTCACCAGACAGCTTGGTGTCATCAGCAAACTTGCTGAGGGTGCACTACTCCACTGTCCATGTCACCAACAAAGATGTTAAATAGCACTCATGTGAGTACTGACCCTTGGAGAACACCACCTGTCACATGTCTTCATCCAGAAACTGAGCCATGGATCCCAACTCTTTGGACGTAACCGTGCAGCCAGTTTTTATCCAATGAGTGGTCCATCCATCAAGTCTGTATCATTCCAGTTTAGAGATCACAATGTTGTGTGGGACAGTGTTGAATGATCCACAGGTCCAGGTAGATGTTGTCTGTTGCTCTGCCTTTGTCAACCAAGGATGTGACCCCATTGTAAAAGGCCACCAAATTGGTCAGGTAAGACTTGCACTTAGTGAAGCTGTGCTGGCTGTCACCACTCACCCCTTTGTTATCTGCATGTCTTAGCAGAGCCTTCAGGAGGATTTGCTCCATGATCTTGCCAGGCACAGAGGTGAGACTGACTGAGCCTGTAGTTCCCTGAGTCTTATTTTTCCATTTTTTGAAATTGGGGGTTATTTTCCCCCTTTTTACAGTCTACAGGTACTGCCAAGACTTTTCAAATATGATGGACTGTGGCTTTGCAATATCATCTGCCAATTCTTTCATGAGCCACGGGTGAATCCCATCAGGTCCCACAGACTTGATCAGCCTTCACGTTCTTTAGGTGGTCTTGAACCTGCTCTTCATCTACAGTGGAGGGTTCTTCCTTTTCCCAGCCCCAGTCTTTGTCTTCTGTAACATCTTAAATGCTGAAGTGTTAATAAATAAACTTTCAATTCACCTTTATATTACTTTGATCTCTATTTATCTTGCTGTTTTCTTGCCATTTTCCTCCACTGTTTCTGTTTTTTCTCACCTGCATATGTTTTTTCTGCATTTTGGTTTTCTTCTTAGCTAATGTGTATTCTGTGATGTTCCTGTGGTCACTGTTAAGTACCATGTGTATATTTTGCTGCTTTTGTGTTCTCTCTTCTTTCAAGAACTCCTCTTGGTCCAAGCACTGACTACTTCACATCCTTTGCCATCTCCTTTTTTCCAGTTTTTACCAGCTTCACATTCACCAGATGCTGGAAAATACTCCGGGACAAATTCTGGGAAAACTAGACCTCTTCAGCAGTCTGTAGTGGGAATATGTTGAAATGGTTCCTTAACCTGCTACCTCATTCTCTTTTGTCTGATAGTTACTGTAACTTAGTGAATCCAACTCTGTCTTTTGGGCCTGGAAGCTTGAGACATAACTCATTTATAATTCTACAGTTTCAAAGAGGTAGAACATTACCAACTAATAGATCAACTAATATTCTGATTAACTAATACGTGATTATATAATTTCACATTCCATTACACAGCTATTACAAAGCTTTTATTAAAAAAATTAGGAATTGCATACTTTGAATTTCATTATCCTTTCCTCTCCATACCACACATCGTGCTCAGGTGCATAGCTGTGCTTCTTTATTCTTCTACAACACATCTTCTGGACACGGGCCTGGTGGAGAGTCAAGTGGGTTATCCAAAGTGGCTGTCTGGGATCCTGTTGGAGCTGGTACAAACAGGTCAGCTTCATTGCTATCTGCAGGCACAACTTTTTCACTGCCCTCGTATCTCCCGTCATCTACCTAAACTCAGTTCAAGGAAACACCCTGCCTCAAACTACTTTTTCCTCGTTGGTACCGGTTCTGCTTTATCCATACCCAAAGATGCTGTTCTGATGTCTTTACTGTGGCAGTCTCAGTCTCTACAGGGTGTTACAGATAAAGCTGCTCAGGTACGAGTGGTCTTGCCTCTACATGCCAAGTATCTGGTCCATATGGGAAAAACATTGCTTTCCCTGCAAACAAATCACTCTAGTTATGCACTGATTCCTTTACCTCGACCCGCTTAAAAGCAGCTTCTTATCTCTGTCTTTCAGCAGTCTGACAGCCTTTGGTTAGTTATGAGGCCTTGTGCTCTCCACCCGTGGTCTGAATAAAAAAGAATAAAGCATGTGGGAAAGATGAGGCACCTGCAATTTTCAGTGGCCCTGGTGCTTGCCCTGCCATCCGGCTGCCAAGTCCTCACACACACCCGTACCTCTAGGATAATTTTAAAGGACATCTATCTGTCCTCCCTACAGTCTCCCTGATCACTGAAAATGATCAGAAAGAACGCAAGAAAAGTTATTGCAGCTGTCGGGTTTTCGGTTTGTTTGTGGGGTTTTTGTTATGTTTTTTGTTTTGGTTTTTTCTTGTTATGTTTTTTTCTTTCGTTGGGGTTTGGTTTTTGTTTGTTTTGGTTGGTTGGTTTGGGTGTTTTTTGTTGTTTATTTATTTGTTTTAATGAAAAACAAGTAGTTCGCTGTGCCGCAACCCAAGGCTGTCCCCATGAAGCCAGGACAGCGGGAAGGTGCCCACCTCGGAGTCACCTCCCAAGGCCAACTCCTCGGCTGGGCTGCCACCTGGTGGGAGAGCCGCGACCGCCATTGCCGGTGGGGTGAGCCGGCAGCCTGATGTCAGTTATGAGTTGAAATAAGCAGAAATTTAGGGGGGGAGAAAAAAAAATCATATTTGGGGAACAAAAAAAAAACCCCACACAACCCAAACCAATCACATAAAAGAGAACGACAGACTCTCTGCTCTCCCGCCCAGCAGGCAGAGTGACTGCCCCTGGCCCACGGCGGGGTGAGCCGGAAGCATGGGCACATCTCGCCACCACCCTCCTCGCCCGTCTAACCAATGAAAAGCTGCGTCATGGCTTAGTCCCGCCCCATGAGCCAATGAGCGCGCTCCTCAGCGGCCCGCCGTTTCCCGCCAGCCAATAAGAATGAGGCGCAGGGGCTGGGGGCCCGTTGCGGTGAGAAGATGGCGGTGCCCCAGCGTCCCCCGTCGCCGCGGAGATCGAGCTCGGGTGCCGGTGAGCCCATCCCTGGCGGCAGCCAGCGGGTCGCGGGGAGCGCTGCGGCGTATCGCGGATTCGTGGAGGGCTCTATCGTCAGGATCTTCATGGAGAACTTCTTGTGAGTGGACAGGGAGCTCTTTCACCTCCCAGGTGGCCTCGGCCGCCATTGGTCTCGGGGCGCCAGCGGGCGAGGGTGTGCTGGGTCTGGGCTGTCTGAGAGGCGGGTCGGTAGCTTGGATGGCCGGGCCTGCCTGCCTGCCTGCTTTCCTTCCCCCGCCGCTCAGTTTTAAAGGGGACGCGGGACTGGGAAGCTGGCGGTCGAGTCGGGAAGGGTGAAACTGGGGAGTAGCGGGCAGGGGCGAGCTCTCTGCCGCCATCTTGCGCCGTGCTGCCCGGCGTAGGAGTCACCCCCGGTTAGCAGGGAGCCTTAAAAAAAGCATTGGAGACCGAGTCGGGTTGGGAGAGGGGGTTCGTGAAACGTTATGTCCCTGGAACGTAATGGCCTGCTCAAAGCGGGACCTTTGTATCTCGTGTATTGTGTAGTACAGTAATGGATATTGCGAGACCCGTTGGTTCTATGGGGTGCATTCCCCTGTGGTGGTGGTATCGACCCTTCATTCCTTGAGGTCGTGGGTCCTGCTCTTCATGTCAGCCTCTCTTAGACAGGCAGTTGTGAAATACTGGAGGAGGGGAGAGTGCAGATGATGTTCTTAAGGCAGCGGGTCAGACCTTGGAAACAATTAGGATAAAGTGTTCGTTTTGCACATGCTTTCTTCAGCTTTTCTATATTGCTTCAAACACAGCAGTTTAAACCTCAGCATTAAGGGTTTAAATGCCTTCTCTTGAAGAAGTACCCGGATTGTTACTGTCTCATTAACTCTTTTCTTTTTCTTGTTTGGTGTCAGTTTCTCTGTGCGTTTGGTATAGCGCAGGAACAGAACATGGAGTGGTGGAGTTCATTATAAGGTTAAGATGTTAGTGATCAACCTTAATGGTTTGTCTTGAATGTGCATGCTAGAACTTTGTCTTTTCTTGTAGTTGTCACTGAAGTAGCCATGCTGGATGCATGTGATGACTGATACTTGGTACAATTTAAAACCCAAAACTCACTGGTATATATGCATATATATTTCATTAAATCGCTGATAGCAGCCTAGTGTTTTAGGTTCTCATAGCTCAAGAAAGCTGCTGTGTGATGTATCACTATGGAGTTCCACAGACTTCTTGCAGAGCTTGGGAAGTAAACACTCTGCAGGTTAGATGAGTGAAATCTTTTGTTACTGTGGTGCAGCAGGCAACCGGAACAGACTTGACTTGACAAAATTAAACTTTGTGGGTTTTTTAATTTAATTTTTTAACTAAATAATGCTACGTCCTAGGAAAGTCAACAAATTGTCATGTGGGTGGATTTCATTCTTTAGGGTAATACACTTTGAAGGAAGTTGTGGGTACTCTGTCTGGTAAGAATGTATTCCACAGTGGTTTATTGTAATGTTAATTCTCTCTCTCTCAGGTTTTCTTACAAAACAGACCTTAATGATAGCGTCTGCATTGGATAAAGTCGTTACATTTATTATAATCAAAGTGGTTGTAACCGAGTAAATTTTTTTAAGGTGATATAATGTTCATAAATTTAAAAGAATTATTGTGCTTTCCAGAACATACGATGTTTGTGAAGTGTGTCCAGGTCCCAATATGAATATGATTGTTGGTGCTAATGGAACAGGGAAGTCAAGTATTGTTTGTGCCATCTGCTTGGGACTGGCTGGAAAACCTTCTTTCATAGGACGAGCTGATAAAGTAAGCATGAATTTTTGTAATCCTCATGTTTAATCTGAATTAGACTAAGAGGGCTGTCCAGCAGAGGTGGGGAATAAAGACTGTCTTAAGTTATTTGCTTTACTTTTATGAAAAGTGAGGTTTCCATATTATAGAATAACCTGGTCCAGAAGCAAAGGCTTTTACCAAAGGGGTTTTCCTTAGGTAGTGTTTTGGTTAAATTATGAAATGGAAACGTTTGGATTGGAGCTGAGTAGCCTAGAGGTTGTATTTGAGGATGGCTAATCTGTCTTCAGTGAGGTAGGAAAATGCAGTGTAATGCATAGATAACATTTGGTCAGGAATACCAACTAAAAAAGGGAAAAAAAGTTTCAATTTCCAAGCACAGTATTGAGTGTGTAGAAATAAAGTATCCTTAATGTGTCTGAGAATTTGTGTAGTCACTGACCTTTGAGTTAAATGGAAGTTGGATGGTTTTGGGTTGTTCTGCTATTACTTCTGTATCTTACTGGTGAACATTATGTGTTGATGTAGTAGGAAGTTCATATTGTCATGTTCTTAAGTTTTGCCGTAGCTTCCTGGGATGTTTTGGTTGGATGCTGTGTATTTCAATAGATCTTTGGAGAACTGAATCTGGGTACCTCAATCATACATCTGGTTGCAGCAGACTTGAGCAAATGTAAATATGGAGATTGACTGCATGGCAGGCACTGTGTTGGTATTTCTGTTGGCTTTTTATGTTTATGTATTTTAATACTGTTAGGATTGGCATTTCTATTAGTGCAGATATTTGATGTTTCATTATGTTGCCTTTGTTCCCTGAATTCATGAGAACTTCTCTCTGTGGGTCTGATAGTATTTAATTCAGTTTTGTAGCATGAAATTAATGAGAAATTGTTAACTTGTGAAGGAAATTGTGTTGCTAGTTCATGAGGAAGATAATAGCGACTTCTTTACTTTTAGTTAGCAGACAGCCAAAAAAAAATTTATTTTTCAATTTCAAGCTTTCAGTAAAATATTCCATTATAGCAACTGTATTATACAAATACATATTTTTATAAGATACTACATTTTAGTATACTATTATTTTGTAATAATGATGTCTGTAATTAATTTTGTAGGTTGGTCTCTTTGTAAAGCAGGGGTGCCTGAAAGGTGTAGTAGAAATTGAACTGTAAGTAGTAAAACTGTTTCTTTATGCCTTTTAATAAGTTGTTTCTCCAAACAGCCATTCACATGGTTGTTAGAAAAAAAAATCATACAGAGTTTTTTTTTTTTTTTTTTTTTCCTCACACTTTAAAAACTAAGTTTAAATAATTACCACACAAGAAATAAGCAGTGATGACTTGTCTTGATTGCATTTCCTGAAGCATTTTACCTTGTCTTGATGTACAAGGAATATATGGATAAAGATTGATGTATGTGGTGTGTTTATCTTTTGATTACATTTAAGGTTCAGGTGATTAAGATCAGTCAAAACTACCATCACGATGTAGTGGTCAGAAATTACTTCTAAAGAAGAAAAGGGGAAAAAAAGAGCTAAATTTTAAAACCAAATGTTCTGCCTTCACTTTCTGTTACTGACCCTGCAGGTATGAGTGGCTCCTATATGCTCTTACCGAAAAGAATGGGTACTAAATGGGTATTTTTTAGTGCAGTTTGTAACATAAAGCTGCAATAGCACAGCTGGTTTTGGTAAATCTTGACCAAGTCTGTTTTCCTGTACTAAATAGAGTGAATCAATCAGTTCTGAGCTATAGTTTAATTACAACCATTGGCCACCCTGCTCTGATTATATGAAATGAAAACTATGTTGAGAGAAGATAAACTGGAATGGGCCTTTGTAAAAAATCCTATCCACTCTATTTTCTTGTGAGAGTAATCAAGTAAGACATTCTTTGGAGACGTGGTAAGCAAAGGCTCAGGAGATAGGATGTTGTTCAGGTAGAAGTGTGATTCAACAAATACATCCCAGTGGTACTTGAAAGTCTTGTCCTGTGAAGATTTTGCACTTTTACTGTAGTGTTTGCAATTAATGTAATGTAATTCAGACCTTTGTCTGGCTGGTAGAAAATACTTAAATATTCAGATGCAACATCTTTTGCATCATGGTTCTCTCACCCTAGATTTCTTATTGACAGAAATTTAAAAATTTTAGTTCTATGAGCACTTACTGTCTTGGCTGGATTCGGCCAAGATTACCAAGATTACTTGCACTGTAACTAAAACTAAGAGTTAGAATAGTAGCAAGTCCTTAATTTGATAAAAGGAAGTAGTGTGGCTTTGGAGGTCATTTAAAGGATGTTTGGTGTATTAAAATAGTGGATAGCTGTGAAGAAATAATCATGTAGTATTCAAGAAGTAGACTGTATCTCCATAATGCTTATTTCAGATACTTGAAGCTGTTGAATTTTGTCACTCCTATTTTAATCTCCTTTAAGACTCAAGTTATACAGCCTCTGAACTGTTATGAGTCTTTATCTTTGACAATATTGAGTGAACATCCACTAAGCAATTTATAAATGAAAATAGTGACTACCGTTGAAAGAATTTATTACTATCTCATTACGCATTTGTTACTGATGCATCTTATCTAGTGTACATTTTTGAAGATAACTGTTGAGCTGGAGAGCTCAGTGGAAAACTGGTGCATGCTTGATGTTCTTTAGAAGCAGTAGGTGAAGATAAATTAGTGGTTTTTTATTCCCAAATGGAATATATGTACACTGCTTATTGATACAGTTCTGTACACTACGATTTTTTATTTTATTGGCATAGTGTTAGTATCACCTCCTGCATACCAATTTCAAAACTTACCAAATGTCATAAGTTTTACATAAACTGTTCCCATCTGTAACAATGCTTAAATGCTCATACATTCACCATGATTGTCGTTTGTATAGTAACTGCCTCTGAATTAAGATTTGGAGTAATTCTTGATGTTTTCCCTGTGTGATTATTTAATTGTTGAAGTACCAGATGTTTTCTGAAGTATAGAATAAAAATCTGGTGCTGCTGTCCAGTTAATTTATATTAAACATTTAGGTATCTAAAAGTTTTAATTCCAAGTCTAGCATACTATAAGCCTTGCGTATTCTTAAAAGTATAAACACTTTTTTTTATTGATCAGCTTTAAAAATCCTGACAACATCATTATAACACGTGAGATTCAAGTGGTAAACAACACATCGGCATGGTTTATCAACAGAAAGCCAACAACCCTGAAGACAGTAGAAGAGCAGATTGCAGCCTTAAACATCCAGGTGGACAATTTGTGCCAGTTTCTGCCCCAGGTATGAATGAATTTCAAAAGACAGTGGCTGCAAATGTAGTGCTGTGTTTTGAGATTTTGGTGCTTTGTAGTTTTTGTACCACTTCAGAGATTCAATGGGACAGTACAAAGAATGGGAGGGGATAAGGCAGCCATAGTGGTGTGGTGGTGTAAGGAAGGAGGACCTTTAATGTGTGACCTTTAATGCTTGCTGGTTGGGTGCTTTTGTGCCTGCTCTCAGTTGGGACTGTAAGAAAAGCCGCTGCTGTTATCCCATGTTGGTGTGGGAGTAACAGCATGAGTAGTGATATCTGTCCTGTCTATGCTGCTGTCAGGGTGTTCTTAAACAGCAAATCCATAGGACAATTTTTATGTGTTAAGATCTAGCACTATTGCTGTACCTTTACCTGAATGATTTCTGTAGTTCTGTATCCACAACTTTCCTCCTCAATCCCTGTGTGCAGTTCTCTTTGGTTATATCCAGTCAGTTGCTCAGATTGGGTCCTGTACTTGAGAAGGGCAAGAGTTGTTTGGATTTCTTTCTCCAGAAAGCATAAAGCAGTCCTACTAAATAGCTCTACAGTTGCAACTGACACCTGCTGTTAGACCTTCTTCGGTAACATCTGTGGCTCAACAGGTTTTTTGAGCATTGCGTGGGATTTCACAGTGTTTTGGCTCAAATTATGTAAGAGTAAAATCGTCCTGATGGAAAACAGCTCCTAAAGAACAAAGAAGATTAAACAGTACTGTGAGCAGTTTCCGTTTGTGAATCCATGCTTGGGGCTGCCAGAATTTGTGTGCAGGGTTGCCTCACAATTGTACCTTAAAAAAAACAAACTGCCAGGTTCCTTCCTAAGACCTTTGCAGTTTGTGTGGATCATCAGGGATTGACAGTAAAAGGAAGCCTTGTCAGAGCCTTGCCAACCTTAAGTTTATTGTGCTATTAAAGAAGTACATTCAAAAAGGCATGCTGAAAAAAATTAATATGCTGTTGAGGTTTTTTTTGTTGTTTACAATTGTTTGTCTCAATATTTGCATAGAGGAGAACTTTCTGCATAATCTGCCAACATAACTTTGGTACTTAAATCAGCTTTTTTTTCTTTAGTACATAAATGTCAGTTCAGTGAAAGTCAAAACTTAGAGCACAGTAATATGTTTGCTATCTGCCACTGTAGCATTGGCAAGCACACTTGGACTCCAGTCTTGATTTTTGAGCTACAGCAGCAATTCTTCCAGCCTGAATGCTTAATTTCTACCTTGTTTAACTTTTGAGGTTATCGTTAAGAGTATGGTGGAATAAAAGCTAAAAATCTGTACTATGAACTGTCTTGTTCAGTAGAATGGTAGCCAGTTCAGTAACAGTGAACCAACCCATGTTCTCACTGCCAGACAGTCAAGATCAGCTAAGGTTTAGATTTAAATCATTCCAGAACTGATTCCAGAAAACCGCATATGAAATCTTAGAAATGTTTAGGAGCATTTGGGTGCTACTCTTGAGACACAGATTGCCAGAACAATCTGGAACAGAACTGTTAAGTCAGGTGATCTTCATGAGAAATAGGTCGCAGTATTTAAATCCACTATTGCTATATTGCACTGTGTCATGGCTGAGGAGTTAGGGTGGACCAAAATCCAGAGGACAGAACTGTTCTCTATTACCACCCCCTTCCCACCCTCCCAAAGGAAGATAAAAGGGGAATAAGGACAAGAGTCTTGAAGTTGGAAGTTAAAACTGAAACAGGTTTTCTGGGATAGATGAAGGGCAGTAACACATGGGATAAGGAAAAATACACAGATACATATGTACCACCTGATCTTGATGCCGGCAGGGATAGGTGCCTGAGGGTCCCTTGTTGCAGGGCCAGCTCAGGAAGCGGGGTCCATGGCTCTTCCCAGTATCCAAAGGATGTGGATTCTGAAGAGCATGTGGTGAGCTGGTGGTAAAGGAGCACAGGGGAACAGCAGCAAATTAAGGAGCAGGCAAAAGAGAGTGGGGTTGGTGGTCTGCCTGATGACTATAGAGCATGGGAAGGAGATGGGAGGAGATATTGACCCCTCTGTGTCCTGCTGTCTCAGTCTGGAAACAGTTTTCCTTCAGTGCCTCCTACTCAAACTATGACACACTGCTTTAACTAATACTGTATTTTTGCAATAGAGTTATGTTTGGTTGGTTTTTGTTTTGTTTTGTTTTTTGTAGGACAAAGTTGGAGAATTTGCAAAACTGAGTAAGATTGAGTTGCTTGAAGCCACTGAAAAATCCATTGGTCCCCCAGAAATGTACCACTTTCACTGTGAACTCAAAAACTTCCGGGAAAAGGAAAGGGAACTGGAGGTAAGTGTGAACATTACAGAGCAGTGACTGTAGGAAAATGAACATAAGATATAACAAAACATCTTACGCAATTAGAGCATAGTATTTATTTACAAGGTCTTCAAGTAAGTTGATATTACCAAATAACACTCATTTTCTCACGGAATTAATTTACTCTGATACTTGCATGATTATAAACACAAACACGTGTTCAAGTGTCTGGACCCATTAGTTCTCTAGGTGTCTGGATGGGCAACTTTTCTGGACAGATCACTTAAGCTTTTTAGAAGTACTCAGCCATTAGAGGGTGGTGCCCTTTCATCTTGCTGACTTCAGCTTCTATAAATTACAGCAAGATTGTTACCTGCCATCTGTTTTTCCTTGTTTGGAATGTTAACTGGCAAAAAATGGGAGATGGTATGTAAGAAGCAGCAACTTTCTTATCATCATGGTTTTAGGATGCAGGGTCTTTCCCTGACAGCTGCTTGCAATTCAGTCTTGCAGACTTAGTGACCTTTGCAGAAGTAAGTGTAACTTGCTGTTGCTGCAGGTGATGGCATCTTGGGAGCAGCATTTTTGGAAAAGCATCTGCCCTTAGCCATACAGACCATTCTTGTAATCCTTTGTTCTACTTTATTCTTGTGCTTGTGCATGCATATGCATTTCCTCTCTGTACTACATCTCTACACCAACCTTAATGTTTCTGTTACAAAGCTCTGCAAGACCTCTTGCAAGTATTTTTGCTACTTGTGTTTATCAAAACCAGTTATGGTGGTTCAGAAACGTTTAGATTAATGAAAGCTTGAGCTGTAGGAAGTAAATTCCTGAGCAAATGGAAAGGAAAATAATGAAAACTATTCATAGTAAGTTTTATGTCTAAATTAGATTTTTTTTTAATGGAAGGTATATAATAAAAAAGCTCGATAGCCAGACGGCTATTCCTAGTTGAGTTTTCCCCTTCTACTTACTGGAGTACTAAAATACCCTCTCTACTGTTAAATTTCTGCTTTAAGTACAAGCAAGGCATGAACTATTTCTGAAAAATATTCACTCTACTGTAGTAGAAACTATAAACTGTGAAAATGTGTATTCTTCTAGAACTTGTGCAGAGACAAAACTAACTCTCTGGAGAAAATGAAGCAGAGGGTTGAACGCTACAAACAAGATGTTGAGAGATATCATGAGCGCAAGCGCCATATGGACTTGATTGAGATGCTTGAGAGGAAAAGGCCGTGGGTGGTAAGTTTCTGCTTCTTTCTCAGTATTTTTCTCACCTACCCCATTTTTCCTAATATTGTAATACTAGAAATATGCTACAAGTTTATTTAATGTGTTTGAGCAGAGCAAGTTGGAACAGCATTGCAATGACTTGGTGCTAATGCAACAGGTCTTGAACTACTGTTATTGGCCTAACTTTTCATCAGAGGCTTGCTTGCATATGTTGCTGAACTGAAGATGTTTCATAGGAAGTATCTTAAATAGCTACTTCCCATTTAGGAAAGCCAGCATTATAGGTCAAGAGCAGTACTCCTTTTTTTTTCCTTGCAAATACAACTGGCTCAATTGAAGCTGTACCCAGCCAGTTTTGCTTGCTTCTTCCAGCTGTAACTTTTTAGAATGTTGGGTGTTTTTCTGGTTTGGTTTGGTTTTGTGTGGTTTGTTGTGTTTTTTGTTGTTTCTTTTTTTTTTCAAATTGCCTTTCCTTTTGGTAAATTTAATTTATTAATTCAGGTTTGGTGTGGTGCATGTCAGGAGTCATGGCGAATATAGGTTGCCAGTCTCAAAAAGACTGGCATTTGAAAAGATGGAACTGTTAAACAGATATCATCAAGTTTATTTGTTTAAAGGTTACCTAAATACAGGGTCTAGTGAAAGTCATGTTTTCTTAGTGTAATGCTGTTTAGAAAAAAAACAACAAAACAGAAAAAACCCACCTCACATATTAACAATGTCTAAGTAAACTTCCCTGTGTTTTTTCTCGGAAGAAATGACGTGTAGTTGTATGTGTGTGCATTTGCTTTAAACTTGAAATGTCATAGCTTATTTAGAACAGAGCTAAATTTTAAGCCTATTTTATCAGTTAAGTGTTAGAGCTTTTTCCCTGTAACTTTGTGATGGTGGCTACTGATTGATTTCTACATCATGGAATTACAGCAGCTTTCTTCACGTACTTTTTGGCTTTTTAGAAAAAATACTATGAAAGAATTCAGAATTAATAAACTGTGAGTGGATTTATTTGTGGTAATTGGTATGTGTTTGTGTCATGTAATTAAAAAGCTAACTAGCAAAAAGTGGTAGTAGATAAAGTAATTTCTTTTGCTGGTTGAACTGCATATTATTGAAGAACCATTAAATGTGCATGCTTTTTCACTGGATATTGGGTAATCTTTCCATTGCCTAGTCATAGTGAGTTGTAACAGGATTGCTCACATAGTTGCTCTGATACTGGCATCTCAAAGATTTTTCTCCTACAACTGATGTACAATTAAATAAAAAGTTAGAGCAGAATAAAAATTGGAATAGAAGACAAAAGTCCTCAATTATTTTACTTTCAATTCCTCCAAGGAATATGAAAATGTTCGTCATCAGCATGAGGAGGTAAAACAAAGCCGAGACCAGGCGAAGGAAGAGCTTAAAGTTCTGAAAGAAAAGCAGGCCCCAATGACAAAAAAAGTCCAAGAAACTGAAGAACATTTTAAGTGTCTGGATGCGAAAATCAGAGATAAGGTAGGTGTTTTAAATACTCAGTTAAGATATGTGCTATTTTAGGTGTTCTGTGTGGAGCTTTATAGCTTTATGTACAGCAGTAACCCCTTTCTTTCTAGTGGTCCATAATGCCTTTCAGAAGAAATTCTTGTGAAGTGCTTGTGCCCTTGTTTCTCAGTGTCTCTTCCATGTCTCTGTTCCACTGAAGGCAGTAAAACTCAAGAACTGTGATGGTTTGTGGTTTTTTTTTCAGTAAACCTTTAATGGAAACCCAAATCTACACTCTTGGTTTTATAAGAATGTGCAAATTTTATAATGCTCTTCATAGAACCTTCAAAATCTTGGGGATAGAATGCTACAGTTTCCATAGGTTAGATACTTACTGAATTAGTTGTCTAGTTTTGTCTCCTGTAGTTTGAGTTTGTGAATGCTCTTTTGGTCTTTTTAAAATGGAGCCTTTTGGGTGTTAGTTGAAGGTAAATTTCAACTTGTCTGGCCTAAAAGCATTACTCTAATATTTAAACTAATTCCATAAGTAGGGTATAATTTTTTATTAGATGGTAATCTTCCATCAGTAGTAAATATTCTTCTGCATAAGAGAATTCAGTGCTTAACCTATCTGTGCCTTACAGCTTTTACTATCTGTTCTTTTTGAATAACAGCTCTCTCTGAGGATAAAAAAATTACTATTTCTGCATGGCTAATATGAAAGTACTGTAACCCTCTGCAGGATTTTAATTGTTGTGTACTACTCAGGCTGCAGTCATTCTGTGCATAGGTTGTTCATGAACAACCGAAGTTAGAGAGTAACGAGTGCTTCTGTGAGTTCAGTTTGAAGATATCTGCTCAAGGGGTTTGTTGTGGAGACACTTGTGACACCTGTAGAAAGCAAGTGTTGTGAAGCATCTTCTAGAATGAGGGTCTGATACTCATGGGGTATTAAGTGCACTGTGAGATAATACACTGTCCATTTGTTTTTTTTAAAGAAAACAACCACTCAACACACAACAAACAAGCCACCACTACAAAAAAAAACCCCTCCACAAAACTGAAAAAAACAAAAATCAACAAGAAAGAAACCAGTGTTTGTTCATACTGCTGTTTTGGTTGTATGTAAACTGTACCAAGCAGTATTACCCAACTATGTTAGAAGAAAGTCTTTACTGTGAAAGTGGTGGGGCACTTGAACAGGTTACCCCAAATCATTGTAGCATTGTCTTAACAGGTGGGTTGGTGGTGGTGGCTGTGTTGGTGGTGGACTGCAAGAGTTTATTATGATGTGATTCAAAATACCTGTGTTTTAAAATGTTGCAGATTTACTGAAGTGTGCTTTCTTTGAGTGTGGTTTGGGTTTTCTGTTTGTTTGTTGGTTTTTGTTTAATTGTACTTCCTTAGAGTAAGGTCAGCAGCTGGAAACTTGAAATTAATTTTCATGATGCATTGAGGTCCTTCACATTTGTGAAATACTAAGCTTTGTTTTCACCACTTGATATTGTCCTGCTAGGTTTTACTCCTATCTTGGAGTTTAATTAATATTATACATTTTTTTTAAATGGAAGATTTCTACTGCACCACTGCTGCCACAATTCTTAGAAATATTTCACTATACTAATACAAAAGTATGCTCTGTTTTACAGGGAGAATTTTAGTTTTAACATGGACAATGTTCAGCATAGGCTACTTGCTACAGAACTGAGAAAGAAAAAATGGAAGGAATGTACGAGCTGATCATCTCATACTCCTGAATCAGCATATTTTTCTTCTTAATTTAATTTCTTCATATTTTTCTTCTCAATTTAAACTTGTAGAGTAAGGCTTTCACACAATAAATGTTCACAAGCTTAAGTGTATGCTGAAGTGGTGTTCAACTTGAGCTCAAAGAATGAATTACATACGTTCTGTTGTACAATACTCCAGAAGCCAAAGAGATGGAAAGAAGGAAGGGTTCTACATTTGAAATAAATAATTGGTGGAAGGTATTCTGATACCTGAGGTATTGCTTTCCAGTAATTATTTACCACTGTATAATTGTAATGTATAGCTGATAGTATTTTGTATATAATGAGACATTTCCAAGTCTAACTTAAGTGATTTAGTATTCCATCTTAAATATATTCCATATCTCCTTAGTTGGGTTGTGAAAGCAAAGTTCTTTTGAAGGAGAATCAGTGCTGCTTGCACTGTTGGGAATTGGATTTGACCTAAGGCAAAACCTGAAGGCTTTTAAGCCCTATACCTTAAAAGTGGCTTAAATTAACACCTTCTTAGTTCTTTTTTTTCGTAGATAGTGCTTGAGTTTATTGTAACTTCAAATTTTATATTTCTGCATTCAAGACTAAGTATTTCAGAGAATTATTCTGTATGCCAGCAGGAGTTGATTAATGATTAGTCTTATTATACAGGATAACTGTACTTTTTGCAAAAATGTTTCTTTTCAAGCCAAATTCCAATTTTGCAGTTGGCACTTTTGTTGTCAAAAAGCCAGGCATCAGGGATTTTGTCTGGAATGAGCTGGGCTGAAAGTAAAGGCAGAGTTAAATCTAGGAAGAAATTAAGGTGTCAGACCACAGCATAACTATTATTTTCTTGTCTCGGTTAAAAACCTTTTAAGGATTTGGGGAGACTAAGAATCCCTAAAAATGTTGTGTGCTTTGAGTGTGCAGAACATATGTACATTCTGAAAAACAAAGTCACCCCATTTTGTTGGAAAAGGTTGATGAAATTGTGTGAGTGAAAACTAGAATAGTTTCTGGTTTAGGCTCTTACAAGGCATTTGACCAAATGGACTATGCAATGTAATTTTTTTGAATATTTGACAGCACAGAGTGTTGTGTTACTATTGTACCATGAAAACCATAAAGACAATTGCTTACTAATCTGTTCTGTAAGGCAGGTATATATAAACCTATCATAACTGAAAATATAATCACAGAATCGTTTGGGTTGGAAGAGACCTTAAAGACATCTAGTTCCCACTCCTCTGCGTGGGCAGGGACACCTCCCACTACACCAAGGTTGCTCCAAGCCCCATCCAACCTGGTCTGGAACACTTCCAGGGACGGGGCAGCCATAACTTCCCTGGGCAACCTGTGCCAATGTCTCACCATTCACACTGAAGAATTTCTTCCTAATGTCTAACCTATATCTATCTGCTTGCAGTTTAAAACTGTAGGAAACAGGTGCCAGCAATCTAGCAATTGCCAGGTACTGAGCATAAGCTTGTGCTCAGCCCACCTGTGCCCAGTCAGGGCTGGCCCCAGCTGCGAATGAGCAGGATTAGGGGGCCAATAAAAGGTGGGGCTTAAGGCACATGCTCAGCTCATTCCTGAGCTAGCAGCAGGAGAGGCTGGTCTGGTTCAGAACACCAGGACTGACCGAGATCAACCACGGCTGTACACCTACTTTTCTCAGAGCTCTGCGCTCTTTAAGAAGTTCGTCCAGCTACATAAAACCACTGCCCCTTTTCTAGTCACTACATGTCCTTGTGAAAACACTAATTGAAAAATTGAATTCCCGCTCCTTACTAGTGTCCTGATTTTGAGAACCTTCAAGATTGTTCTTTGAATACTTGGCATTGGTTTGCTGGTAGAGATCTTCCTCTTCAGAATGCCTGCCTAAGGTCTTTGGAGAGAGCAGCATTGCAGAATCAGTATTGCATTGCAGTCAGCTGCGAAACTAAGATGCATTGTTCCATGTTGCCTTTGTGCAAACAGCTGGCAAGTCAGGATCTTAAGTTTTTGTGTATCTTTCAGGTTATGGGAGGGAAAAGAGCCTGCATAGTTAGATTATATATATTTTTTTTTTCCCTTTCTTGATGCATCTGAGTATTTTCAGTGTGACTCTCTTATTAGGAAGACATTTCTTCCAGCAAGAGTGTCATGTGTGTTTGTTTCCAGGTCTGCACTGGACTTTGTTTACAGTCCCTCCATCCTTCTGCTTGCATGACTCAGCCTTAAAGATTTGGGGAAAGAGGAATTGAGTCTGTAGAGAAAGTGTAGTACCTTTTATGCTGTGTTCAGGACTCATCTGTGCAAGTGCCTGGGCAGCTTGACTTAGGAAGACTTGCTTTGAGCAAGAGAGAGGACTGACTGACTCCCAGAAGTCCTTTTCAACCTCTATTAGTGTACAGCTCTATAGAAACTGAGGGCGGGGGAAGAGCAGAGATGTGGGTGCCTACACAAGCCAGAGATGTGCCAAGCTCAGCTGTGTAGGGTGTAGCTTCAGCACAGTGCACTTCAGAGGCAGGATGACTGACAAAGTGTTTTGGCTGTCCTGTTCCTAGAAACTTTTGCCTTTCTAGCGCTAAGCTTTCCTTGGTACAGTTGGTTTTGAAAAAGAGGCAAGAACACTGTCAGGGTCTGAACATAGTATTTTTGAAATTGAAGATGGACTTTTCCTCTACTGTTGAGTTAGGAGACTTCCTTTTTCTGTCATGCCTGAATCTGCAGATCTGTATCTGAATGGTTGTGAACAGTTACTGTGGTGAACAGTGTCATTACTCAGTTCTTAACAAAGTGCTGAAAATTTACATGTTACAGGTACAAGTAAGAATAATAAGAAACTGGTGAGTTTGACTTGGACAGTAATAAAACGTGGAATAAATGCTTAGTTACACATCTACAGAATGTTCTTTAGAATATGACTGCTTTCTACAAATATGACTTTTAATACCTGATTCAAATACCTTACTGTTTGCAGGCATCTGAAATCAAGGAAATTTCTCAAAAATGCAAACAGAAGCAAGATACTTTGGAAATGAAAGATAAACAAGTAAGTGTTTATTTGATGTTTGGTGTTTCTTTGCTAGTGTATTAGAGTTCATTACTAGCCATAGCATAATCTGCCTTCAGGTGGAATACCACTACGTAAGTTCTGCAGTTAAACAGATGTTTTTTTTTCTTGTTGGCTCATCTCTTAGTGGAGAGGGAAATTTCTCTGAAGAGTCTGCAAGTGCTTGCACACTTCACTCCCTCCAGTACACATTGAATATTTAAAACACCTGTTAGTCAAATGGGTATTGTGTGTGATGTATGTATGCTATATAAAATCAGTCCTTATATATTCTATTCCATATGCTGGAGTTACTGCTTCTACTAAGGGAATATATCTACTAAAAAAAACCCTAAAAACAGATGGATATGTTATGAAACTGTCACAGAACTTCACCTAAGCACTCAGTCAAGAAATGTATAGGTTTGGTCTATAAGGGCACACAGGCAATGTTGCATATTGTGTTTTTGCAATAGGTTTTATTCAATATGAGATTAAAATGTGCTAAGGAAGGTTTTAAGCTTTAAGTGTCTGCTTTTTTTAAAAGTCAAAGAACTTAAAAAATTTATTTAGAGGCTTGATTGTATTTTTGCTTCAGTGTTCCTAAATCTTAAGTTCTTGTCAGTTCTTCAGTTGTAGTGGGCCTTTTGGAACTATTAGCAGAATGTTAGTTTCAGTGCTTGGTTACATGGGCATTTAACACCAGTTGTACACATACTGTGATTATTTGCTATAGGTTTTGTATACTAAACTTTTAGTGTTGTGATTACTTAATTCTTAGATTGAAGAAATTAATCAAGCATTAAGAATGAAGAAAGATGAAGAACTTGACCGGAAGAGAAAAATACACAATACTCACAAGATAATAGAGGACTGGAAGAATGAACTCAGTTCAATGGCAGCCAGTGAGAATCTTCAGCCACAAATTGATGCTATTAGTAATGATCTGAAAAAATTACAAGAAGAAAGGGCCAACATTGATAGTGATATCAGTGATCTAAAAGCAGAGAAAAGGAACCAAGAGAGGGAAATGACAAGTAAGTTATTTGGGGGTTGGTTTGTTAATTTCTTTTTTTCTTTTTTTTAAATGACTGTACAGAAGCTACTTGTTGCTGTGCTGTACTGAAGTAGTTTTCCTCAAGCCTCATAGCTGTATCTTAAATGTATAGCAGTCCTCCTGTTTGTTAAAAGTTTCATTGGAAGGAACAGAAACCACTGTCAAAAAGAACAAGATTCAAAAGTCATAACTGACCTTAAACTATCCCTCCAAAACAAAAGTTTACTCTTATCTCTGGGTAAGGAGGCTTCTTTACCAGTTTAAATTTTTTGTTTTGTTTGTTTTTTGTTTTGGTTTTTTTGGTTTTTTTTTTTTGTTACTAAATGGCAGTGTCTGCTGTCAGCAAGATACAAAAAACCACATGTGAATCAGAAGTAAGTTTGCATTGAAGATGCAGTGTTTAAAATTATCACAGAATGATCTGGGTTGGACAGGACCTCTGAGATCATCAAGTCCAACCCTTAATCCACTCCTACTGCGGTTACCAGAACATGGCACTGAGTGCCACATCAGTCTCTTCTTAAAAACCTCCAGGGATGGAGAATCCACCACCTCCCTGGGCAGCTCATTCCAATGTCTGATCACCCTCTCTGTACACAATTCTCTCCTAATATCTAACATAAACCTTCCCTGGCAGAGCTTAAGCCCATGCCCTCTTGTCTTACTGGTAGCTGCCTGGGAGAAGAGACCAACCCCCACCTGGTTACAGCCTCCCTTCAGGGAGTTGTAGAGAGTGAGGTCTCCCCTGAGCCTCCTCTTCTCCAGGCCTCCCTCAGCCCTTCCTCACAGGATTTGTGCTGGAGTCCCTTCACAGCCTCCTTGCTCTTCTCTGGACCTGCTCCAGCACCTCAATCTCCTTCCTGAACTGAGGGGCCCAGAACTGGACACAGTACTCGAGGTGTGGCCTCACCAGGGCTGAGTACAGGGGAAGAATCACTTCCCTGGACTTGCTGGCCACACTGTTCCTGATCCAGGCCAGGATGCCATTGGCCTTCTTGGCCACCTGGGCACACTGCTGGCTCATGTTCAGCTTCTTGTCAATCCAAACCCCCAGGTCCCTCTCTGTCTGGCTGCTCTCCAGCCACTCTGTGCCCAGCCTGGAGCTCCCCATGGGGTTGTTGTGGCCAAAGTGCAGGACCCAGCACTTGGCCGTGTTGAACCTCATCCCATTGGAATCAGCCCAACTCTCCAGTCTGTCCAGGTCCCTCTGCAGAGCCCTCCTGCCTTCCAGCTGATCCATCCCCCCCTCCCCCCAGCTTGGTGTCATCTGTACGCATTTGACAGTATGTTAGCTACTGCTGCTGCTTTTGTCCTTTCTGGATCATAAATTAATTTATAATAGCCTAGGATCTACAGTTAGTTATTTAAAAAACAAAATTCAAAAATTACAGCTTTCATGGTAGTGGTGTTTGTATGTATTCCCATGAGTTGAGTACATTTGCACCTATCTGTCTGGAATGTGCCATAAAATCCAAGAAGAAACTGAGGTACAGAGAGACCGGGTGATCTTGGGAAGGGGGCAGTATATATTTCACATTGGGAGGTACAGAAAGTATTCAGTCTGTTTCTCCAGAACAGCAAATGCTTTTTGCACATTCTCATGCATTTCATTTTCTGCAAGCATGAAGTGACACACACATTTCCTGTTCCTAGTCCTACTACCTCTTTCCTCTTAGGATGTTTTTGGTTTTAAATACAAAGGTAGAACAAGTTTTAACAAGATAATTTTAGGATTAAATTCCTGTATTGTTACTGTGCATATTATGTTATAATTTGTGTAAGTCTAAATTTTATTTTAGATTTTAAGCTTTAGTAGTTCTTAAGATATAAGCACCATGTTGATTGTGGGAATAGAAACTCCTAATTCTTGTATCTCCAGACAGTCTTGTTGCTGGAGTGTCATAGCCAGTAATACTGGTGAATGCTAGTTATAATGTGTACTTTCTGTGGACTCTGTTTAAGAAACTGCCTTAAATTACAGGAATAATTGACCGCCTTGGACAACTTAGTAATATAATGAATATGAAGGAAGAGATACTTAAAGGGAGATTCCGAGACACACATACTGCTCTTACGTGGCTAAGAAAGAATAGAGACAAGTTTAAAAAAAAAGTTTGCGAACCCATGATGCTTGAAGTAAGAAAATTTACTTGCATATCACTCTAACCAGCTAGTCTTTATTATATTTATACCTTGCAAGACTTCAAGAATGACTTTGATACTTTCAAGACATCTTGAAATACGCTGCCAGTTACATTCTGGATACATTAGCATAGCAAAATGATCTGTAATATTAATTCCATAGGCAATGAAGTAATTAATACTCAATGTGGAGTAAGATGGAGTGGTTTCTTCCCCTTCCCTCCTTTGTACTTTGTTAAGGTGCCCATTGCAGATTTCCTCTGAAGTACATCCAGTTATTTAGACTTGGGTTGTTCTTATTTGCTGCTTTAAAAAAAGCAGTTGTAGTTCCAATGGAAAACCTCTCCTTAGTGTGCAGCCCACCCAGAAGCAGTTACAGCATGTCACACTGATCCTCAGGTGTTCCTGTGGTTTGCTTTGAACACAAACACCTAATCTGTGCCTCATTCTCTTTTTGTGTTTTGGTTCTACAAACACTAGCTAGGAATAGCAAAGCTACATTTCCAGCTGCTTCAATTTTTGTGTTTTCTGGTGCATTCCCCCACCATTACCCCAGCTGTGTGCAACATGCGTTCCATGTAAGGTGAAGAGCACTCTGCTACCCTTCCTCCTCAGAATCACTAGCTTATTTTAGTAGTATGTTGCTACAGCTTAAATTAATTAAATGTTGAATATTTGTAAACCAATTCTTATGCTTTGTACATATACTAGAATTACTCAGAATTAAAATACCAAGTATTTCATGTTATTACCAGAACTTCCATTTTTTTCTGGAACACCATATCAAGTTAATTTTTAAAAATGCCCTAACACGATTTGCTTTTATATTAAGGCCTCATTGACCTATGTATCATCCAGTAATGTCTGATTATGTTTTCTTTGATATAATATAAATGAATCTCATATACTTACAAATTATAGCTTTCAGATTACTAGAAAGTAGTAATCCCCTCAAGTGTATCCTCAAGCTAGCTTGAGTTTATTAAATTGTGTAATTCTGTGTAATTTTACCATGCATGTCATGTATAGTGACATAATGTTTAGTGGCTAGTGAGAGCGGATTTTTAAAATTTTAAGTATTTGACTATAATTCTGTCAGTCTGTGAATCTCTGCATTTCCAGGCCTTTGCAGTTCCATATTTGTATTTGGTGATACTCATGTGCAATCCACTTTGACTTGGACACAGTGAATAATTAGTTTGTGGAATGTGTCCAATGCTTTCTATTCCTTGGGTGTCTGAGTAGTGACATAGATGTAGTAGTACTGTAGCAGAGCCACTAGGCTAGAGATGGTGATCATGGCAATGGTAAGGTTAGGGTAGAGCAGAAGAGGGGAAGAGGGAGAAGGTGGTGATGATGGAGATGATAATCACTCCAAGAACACTGAGAGGATATGGATGGCTAAAAAGTAAACACAAATGACCAATGAATTACTGTAGGTTTCTTCCCAAAAAAGACAGGGAATAGGTCTTTAAAGATCTATAAAAATTGTCTTTGTTTTCATTAATTATAGGCTTGGGTATCATCTGGCTACTTAATGTTTAAGGGAGGTGTGTTAAGTCCAATTGTAATAATCACTTTCTCATTATATTTCTCAGATCAATATGAAAGACAATAAACATGCTAAATATGTTGAAAATCACATTTCGGCCAGTGACATGAAGGCTTTTGTTTTTGAGAGCCAAGAAGATATGGAAGTGTTTCTTATGGAGGCAAGTAGGCACAAATTTTAAAAATGTATTAAATACTGGTGTAGAAACCCTAAACTCTGGAGTTTACCAAGTAAGTTTGTATTTATTAAGTTTTGATTGGCAGGATCTGCACAATAGCTATTAAAAAGTATTCAGATGTTTACTTCTGGATTAAGATTTTCTTTGCAAGTAAGTTTTTGGTTTGTTTTTTTCAAATCCTAGATGAATTGGAGGAATGCAGAACTATTAAATACTTCTTTTTAGAAATAAGTTTTGTCTTTGATAAGGCAGTAATTGCTAAGGAGAAGATACTGTGCACAGGAAACTGACAAGCAGGAAGCTACAAATTTAGTAGCAAGCTTTTTCAGTGCTTCCTTACTCAAGAGTCAAGAGGGCATCTTTTGTGTGAAGACAATAGTCCAAGCAGCAAATCAGGCTTCTGTTTTCTTAATATTCCTGTTTCCTGGAGCCGTGAGAAGATTATTTCCCTTTGAGAGTCAGACAGATGATGCAGAAGAAAAAAGCCACAAGATGTGGCATTAACTGTCAGAATGCACTCTAGCTACTGTGTGTGGATAGTGTGATTAATGACAAACTGTCCTGCAGTTAGTTAAGGTCTGTCTGCCCTTCACAGAAGCTAGCCATTTTTATATATGTGAGCAGTAGTGGAATTATCTGTGGTTCTGGAGTCTTGTATTGCCTCCTTGGTTGTGGAACTCAGTGGCAGCTCTTCAGGCTGTCCAGGGGCTGGCCCAGGAGCATCTCTATATTTTAAAGCAGATAACTTTCAGTAGAACAGTCCCAGGCACATTTGCTGGTGAAAGGATGCAGCACAGAAGCACAAGAGTGGGAAAATAGTTAGATTGCCCTGCTCCCATTTCATATTTGTTATCCTTATCTTATGGAAACATGTACGTTGTGGCCCTGATTTCCTCCTATTAACCAGCTTAACTAATCTTTCATTTGTATCCTCACTCTTTTCTCTTCTGTTAGGATCAAAGCCAGTGTGTCAGTGGTCTGCCTTTATCTGTGAAAAACAGCCATACAGCCTGAAAGAGGGGTCTTCCTTATTACACCCACTTCAGCTATTCAGATGGACCACCTGTCTCAGGATTTCTTTGACTGCTTTTGTTTTCTCTAGACTATAGTATGTCATGGAGAAACTTTAACTGAACTTTGCTTTTGGGAGAAGTCAGTGATCCTGAGCCAGATTGCGATTTTTGTGGGTTCTTCCAGAGGTTGTCTGTTTAAAGTAATCCTAGTTCTGTAAATCGAGAATAAATCTGTATTTTTATATAGTGAGTTTTTACCAAATAACCTAATGTAGTTTATACTTAGATGCGGGATCATCAGAAATTGAGAGTGAATGCTGTGTGTGCTCCTGCTGTCTCATGTGCTGAGAGCTTACCTACAAGACCTATTGAAGAACTGCAGTATGTATCAGTGGGTGGTGGTTTTAAATACAGTGTTTGGGTGTTATTGCTGTATGTTAGAATTTTCCATACAAATCAAATTTTTAGCAATCCAATTCTGGGTTATGGTGACTTCTTTCTGACCCTTCAGTAACTGCAGCATGCTTACCTGCCAAATATTATTTCTGATGCATTTTTCCCTCTTCTTTAGCCGATATGGATTCTTCTCATATTTACGGGAGTTAATTGATGCTCCTCATCCAGTGATGAGTTATCTTTGCTCCCAGTACCGTATTCATGATGTCCCTGTGGGAACAGAGAGGACCAGAAACATGATTGAACGGGTGAGATATCCAAAACAGCACAAGCAGACCTGTGGTGTAGTTTTATTTTGGAAATTCTTTGAAAAGTTAATGTAGAGGTGAAAAAAAATTGCTTTAGCCTCTTATTTAATCTCTACAAGTGGGAAAATAGGCACAAATATACTGCAAGACATTTTAACAAATGCAGTCAATCTCATGCAGGACTTCACGGAAAATTAAATTGATCTTTCACCTGCATGCTGTTCAAAGTCAGTTACTTGAATCTGCTTTGTTACAATAACTTCTGTTTTAAGTGCCTGATATATTCTGGGCAAGATTTTAGTCAAACTGTTAGTAGTATGTAACAGTGCTGACCTCTTGTGTTTAAAGCAACAACTATGAGCTGCTTGTTGTTTGGGTTTTTTTGAGTAGTTGTATGATGTTTCAGTCAGAACTGACAAGGTAAATAATGTGTAAACCTCTTGGATCCTTAGAAATAGACTAAGAGTTGCTTCTAGGAGTAATCTTTGTACCTTAGTACAACCCTTAAGGGTTCTTGTAAACTCATTATTGCTGGTTTATAATGAGTAACACGTGGCAGTTCAACTGAAATCCTTATTCACTTCTCTGTCTATGCTTAACATCTGTCTGTGCTGCGCAAGGAGTGAACTCTTCTTTGAATTCAGAAGACTACTTAGACTTCTCTGACAAAATTACCTGTTGTTTTTTTTGAGAAATTCAGAGAACAGACTTTGCAAATTCATTTTTTTCAGTATTTTCAGTGTTTCTGAGGCTTTACAAGTGAGGAAGAGGAAAGTAAAAATGGAGGGTGTCCTAGATGAAAATGTCTTCTAAGCATTTTCATATTTAAACTGCAATTCCTTGGCCACTGTTTGCTTGTCACCTGATAATTACTCATTAGATACTCCCTCTTCTACAGAGCTCTAGGCACCAAATGAAACATTGCTAGGGGCAGATTCTGAATCTGTTGCATGTTGCACTTTTAGTTCAGCTATGTAGCTTTTCCATGGTTTTTATTTTTGATAGTAAAATGCATTGTTTGCAACATTTCATTTCACACATGCCAGAGAAACTCTTAGCTTAAAAGGAGACAGGTTTCATACAGCTGAGCATGTGTAAAAAGGACTAGGATGGAAGTCACATCAACCACAGTCTGAGCTGGAAAGCAAACAGTTTTCAGTGTCCAGGAAGCAAATCAACAGTGTATTGCTGGTGAAGTGTATATAAACTGAAAAAATCTTTGGTCAAATTTACATTGTCCTATGGAGGCTTTTCGCTGTTCCTGGTACACTAGACACTTTATATACATCTGAAGTACTATACTGCCTTGCATTATGATGGTCCTTTGGTTACATATAGTTTGGACAGAAGTAATTTGCATTGAGGGGTTCACTTACAAATGGTAAATAATTTAAATATGTAAGATTATTTTTTTGTCCTGCAGATAAATTTTCACTCAGGTTGATGCATTACAGCTCACATTATGATTTCATCTGTTCATTTCTCTGTTAATTGGTTCTTTGGTACATGGGCTACCTTTACATGTTACATGCAATATAGATGAATACATTCAGCAAGTATAAAATGTTTCTTGTGATACAGAACAAATATTAACAGGTTTTCCCTGTGTGTCTAAAGTATGAGAATAATTGGAACCTGTGTTAAATTGGTTATGGTAACATACTCTCTTTGACAGAGAACTTTGACAGTTCTTTGCTTATCAGTATGAGTTACAGGTCCAATGATGCATTAAACACAGGATTATCTTTCTGCAAAGGCTTGTTAACAAGTTATTCTTGCATAAGATGAAGTTCATTGTTGTGGATTGTAGCAAGTTTATACCTTGTTCTGAAAAACGTAGCCTTAAGTAATGTTTTGGTCAGATTATATTTTGTGTTTTTTAGGTCATACAAGAATGCAAACTTAAGCAAGCATACACAGCAGAAGAAAAATATGTTATTAAGGTGTCTGCTTATACTGGCCAAACCCTCTCTACCAACACGTGCCTGAGGGAAGCGCAGTTTCTCACTAGTTCAGTGGATACTGAGGAAAGACGACAACTAGAAAAGCAGCAACAGGTAGGAATTTGTGCTGTGTATGATAGAAACAAATATGCATTTCATCATGCTGTAGGCATTGCCTACTTGCATCTGATAATATGGTATGTTTGTAGTAAGTATTCTAGTTGTCTCTTATTCCAGGACATCAATAACACATTACAGTCCCTGGATACGCATTTGACTGGACTGTTTGAGAGACAAAAATACCTTGAACGAAGAGACAATGAGCTCAGGCAAAAGAAGAAAGAACTTTTAGAGAGAGGAAACAGGAGGAGACAGCTGGAATCAAAAATTGGTCTGAAGTATGATAGGTAGGAAACAAGCCATATTATCTATGAAACATGAACAATTTTACTAACAAAGGTATTTTGTCTTCCTCTTACTGCAGTGTGCTTTTACCTGTACAGAGTAACGGGTAGCTGAGCATCAGTTACAGGTGTTTACAAGTGGAAGTTAAGATAGTATTTGAGAAACCATGGAAGGAAGTTGTGAATGCTTTCCTGTAATAAACTCACAGGGTTCCACTGAGGCATCATTGCACTCATTTACTCAGATATTACTGAGTCTGCTCTCTTGACAGCACATTTACATCTAGTTAATACCATAATGCATATAAACGCTGCTAAGTAAGCATATTAGGGGTCAAGTTGAATCCTGATTGTCCACTGTATTTGTCTTAATGCATTTTCTGGTTCTGTGGACCTCTAATTAGTTCATCTGCCACTGCTTTTTCACTTGTACATGAGCATGGTGCAAGAGGTATTTCACTTAAAACTTCCATTTGCAGAAGGCAGTGGAGGTGAGGTTGCCTCAGGCTTTATTCCCTCCACTACTGTAACACAGTCCCAGCAGACCTCATACCCTCAAATACTCCTGTATGTTCTTAGTTTTTTTTTCCTAAAAGTTGCTTCTGGTGCTTGTGTTCACAACTGTTGTTGCTTATGATCACTAAACTGAAAAGAGATTGAAAAGAGGTTGTTCAGGGAATAAAAAAGTGAAGAACACTAAGGCTGTACAGATGTTAGAGGGACCAGAATCAACTGCTGTGTAGTCAAAAGTGTCCAGATTGCTGTAAAAAAAAAAAAAAAAAAAAAATGTGGATGTGAGTGTATATTCAAAGTTTTTTGAGGTTTAAAACAAAGAGAAAATTCTGTTTTTACTGTTTCTTTTTTTTACAATTTTTCACACTAGTAAATACAAGCGTTACGGAAACCACATGAATTCTCCTATGTTGTATTGTTACAAGGAACTAGCAATAAAAGAAAATGCTATCCTTACACTAATGTTTTTTTTAAATCTGAAATTTACAGAAGTAAAGGAGTATGGTTGCTGAGTGATGCTTGCAGTAGCCAAAATATGAATTTGTTTAATTACGAATTTTTGTTTTGAGCTTTTTAGGTTTAAAGTGGTTATACTGGGAATGCCTCTAATGTGTTTGGAAAGTGTAGGCATACAAATTTTCTACTCTTGCTAATTGTTGATTCATCACCAAGATTAAAACTGTTGTATTTTAACGTATTTTCCATTTAATCAGGATTAACCAAATATCGATTCCTCCAACAGTTTAAGACAGCTGGAACAAGATGCTATCAACCTAGAGGAGGAATCTCAAAAGGCAAATGTAAAGATCAAAGAAATAAATGTCCAGAAAGCAAGACTTGTTACTGAATTAATGCATCTCATAAAGGTACGTATTGGTATGTGTTCCCTTATTGTGGAAAATACAATTCTTGTCATTTAAGTAGCAAGTTTGCAACATTAGATGTGCTACTGTAAACGTTTACAAGCTAATTTACTTGACGTATCTTCTGAAGCTTTTATGAACTGGAGTTTTTTCATCTGTCATTGATTTGTAGATAACTTTTTGTTGATTTAGATTTTTGAGTGACAATTCAAGTCTGTGGACTTGATTCAGTAAAATAAGGAAAAAACTATGTAATCATTTCAGTGTGGAAGTTTTCAGAATACTGTATAATTGTGGGAAGTGTTCCTTTCACCCTAATTATCATTTTTGTGTTGTTCTGTGGAAAAAAAAGTCATTAGTAATGAAAAACTGACATGAATGTAGAACTGTGCTAGGATGGGAAAAGTACTCAAGTTTCCAATGTCATGAGATTTTCTTCAACTCAAAATGGAAGAAAATATTTTGGGTCTACTTGTTCATTTAGCTTAGCCTCCAAAGCATAACAGTGGGAGCTGCCCAGGGTGATTTTTCTGAAGTTTGTTTTTTTTTTTTTTAGTACCTAAGGAACAAGAAGCAATTACTCAGAATTCCTAGGGAAAGCAGTTGTGCTTTTGCTCTCAACAAGAAGTGGTGCCATTCTTGGAACCACTAAGAGCATGCGTGTTTCGCCATGCTTTACTAATGCTGAAGTGTCTTCTTTCTTACCCATGAAATCAGTTGAGTCTTATCTTTGCAGTGAGGCTGAATTTAATACTCATCGAGTGATGGTATTTATAAAGTAAATAAAAAGTACTCCAGATGGGTGGTCTGTTTCTGCTTCTTAATAGGCATGGACTACAACATTAAGTGTTTCAGATGCCGCCTTTTGCTCTCCAAAGCAATTTTGAAAATGTCAAATGTCAGAAGATACCTGCCGTGTTAAAAGGGTGTAGATTGTGGAGTTTGCAGGACATGTACAAGTAATAGCAATAATGAAAATTTAACTCTTCACAACTTGTGCAAATGTCCAGTACTTAAACCAGAACTTTTTGGAGCATGCTTTTAATTTTTGCATTTGATGCGCAGGATGTAAGCTGTCCAAGTGTTGTTGTAAAGTGCAGACAAAGTTACTTCCTTGACTGCTATTTGACCTGCCTGGTAGAGTTTCTTAATGTTTTTTACCCATTATAGAAAAACAGATTTAACACATACTGTATATTTCTCTGTATACCAGAAGTGTAGGAGAGCATGGCTGGTATTTTTCCAGAATGGTTAATGATTACAAAGGGCATTTATTTTGGTTCATCAGCTCAATATTCACACTCTGTGCGGTAGGAAATACATGCTAATACATACTGGAGAACAGAAAATGGTCTGATACAAGAGAGCCATTTCATTATATATTTTATCAGTATTAATGAAATCCATACATGTCTGGTTGTCCTGGAACCAAACTTAAAGAACGTTACCAAGTTCATG
This sequence comes from Florisuga fusca, assembly GCA_038090715.1. Classification (NCBI taxonomy): domain Eukaryota; kingdom Metazoa; phylum Chordata; class Aves; order Apodiformes; family Trochilidae; genus Florisuga; species Florisuga fusca. The sequence goes on from JAAWXA010000012.1 coordinate 22,324,062, forward strand.
GGAGTCTTCAAACGTGCTTCAGTAGCTTTTGTAGTTCTACTAGGTGTAGACTATAAAGTCATAAAAATTTAAATAGTCATATGTTTCAGGAGTACTCCTACCACAAAAAGAAGTTTGAAATACTGGTTGGGATTTCTGTGGTAGTGATATGATCTGCTTTTTTAAGAGTTCTGTGACTTGTGTGAAATGGCTAAAGTGACAGGCATCGTATCTGTCATGTCTAATACATGTTAATAGTTCAGAACCAGTTGACAGAAATAGCCTTGTTCCACTGTTCCCAGTTCTGGCACTGCTTTTGCATGTAGTTCTTTTTGTGCTGTTATCTTTGAATGATACTAACTCTTCATTTTTCCTCACCTTTCATTATCTGGCTTTGAACTATAAGTAGATTGGAAACTAAAATGTAATCCTTTGCCAAAGTTCAGACTATAGAAATTTTATGTTGAAACGACACGTAGTGAAGATCTTAGATCTATTGTGGTCAGAAGCTAACAGTCTCAGAACTTCATTGTGTGGGTAAACTAATGTTCTTAATACTCTATAAATCTTGCTTTGAAATTACCCTTCACACATACAATATATTAAATATTTTGAAGCCTCTGGACAATTCCTGAGGCTGACTTGGTTAAAGAAGCATTTTAATACCGAAGTTGTCAAACCAGGTGCTGGAGTTCAGTAAAGAAACTCTAAGTAGATTCTCCTTCTCTTCTCATACACTGTTCCAGTTAAGATACAGTAAGTACACTAGAGTCACTGACAGTCATCTTGCATTGTTAGTGACAGACATATGTGTTTAATTTTTTACTTCTTTCTACCTTTGTATGATTTATAAAGTCCCCCAAAATCCAGCTGTTTGATTCCACCTCTGAGAAAGAATTGAGGTGAGTTTCCTTTCTCACATTTCACATGTGAGCATATGATGCAGGGAAAAGGAATGTGATTTTTTTTTTTCTTTCTGTTAAATTACTTGTTTGCAAGTAGTACGTATATGGTTACAGATTAAAGTACATGGGTTCTATCCGTCTTGAAGATCTTGCATCACCAATAAGTCATACCACTTTTTCATTGAATTTGACAGCAAAGTGCTCTTGAAGAGCTGAATGCATTATGAGATTCTATGCAATGACTAAAAACTGAGTAGTTTCTAAAGCCTGATAGTGATTATATCAGTTTTGAGATTCTTGCAAAAAACAATGACATTTTTTGTTTCCCTGTGTAGAATTGTGTTTCACTGAACATCCTTAAAGCAGATTTAGTTCTTGAGAGCACTACTGTGGCTGCCGAGAAGAACAAACTAGAATCAGAGTGTAATGAAGCAAGTGTACAGCTAAGAGCTGCAGAGGTAACTATTTCTATGAATACTTGAATATCTACGATGAAAACATTTTCTGTGAAAAGCCTCTCTGGTGTAGAAAGGAATGCTTCTGTCTAGAAGTGGGTACTGGTACTGCTAAATATTTAACCTTGATTCCTGTAGTTTGACTTCAGCCTCTTCCATTAAAGCTGATTAGAAGCTTTCATGTCCTCAATTAAGACAGCTAAGCTTCTGTGAAAATGTGCTGAGCAGTCATCATGTCCTGGTTTTCATTATAGGGATAGTATGTAATAAAAACACTAGCTGTTTCTTAGAAGTATTTTTTGATTCTGAGCCTGTTGTTGGTACATAGCCACAAGCCACATGGGAGATGCAAGCTCAAGATGAGCTACAAAGTACATTATCAGAGTCAAGCAGAACTGTTATACCTTCCTTTCATAACTTGTTTTCTCATACTGTAATAAAATGCCTTTTAGGCACTTTAGGAGGATAAATTGACCTTCTACTGATTGTGTTTTGAAGTTATGTTGTATTCAGGTAAAAAGCCTCCCCAAATTGGTTCCACAAACGTGTATGCTGTTCTAATAACAGAGAATGGTGTGATCTCATTGGTTGGTGCATAGTGGCAAATGTATTTTGTTTTTAGTTCTCTCCCTGTCCTCTTTGTTTAGAGAATAGCTTGGGCTGGTGCCTAGGTAGATGTCTGGTCAAGTCAATTACTTGTAACAAACTTTTTGATAATTCTTGGTAAACAAAAATTGCTTCCTTACCTAGTAAAAAGTCAGCTTAGGTCCTGCTCATTGTAGTTAATGGGTTATGTTTCAACCACATAAGAAGAAGAAATAATTTGCTTAAATTTTGGATGGTTCTATAAACATGAAAATCACAACAAAAAAAGCTAAAATCAGTATTCCCTGTGATTTAAAATTTTGAAAAGCTTACCTACTCTGGAGGAAAAATCTTCTGGTACTTAAGTTTTCACAGATATGGAAGTCCAAAGCCAGGTGTCCTACACTACATGTTGAGTCACTGAATTAAGTCTTTAGCACTTTTTTTTTGACAAGACCTTTCCTGTATTGCCCTGTGAATTATCTGTGTTGTGCATTCTGCCTTGTCTCTTAGTTTCTGACTTAAGAGACGTGCCCTCATGGAGAAAACTCAGTATTTCTGCTGCAAAGCTTTGTTAATATGTTGCAGTTAGTAATGGTGCTTACTTCCCAAGCAATCTTGAGTCTTGATAATACCCAAGTTAAGTATCTGAAGGATTTGAAGCAAACATAAACCTACTTAATATATCTGAGATCACGTACGTGCCTTTTGTCAGGTCTTGACAAAGGTACTGTGGAGCAAGCAGCATGTTTGGTGCTTTTATGATGTGTTGTTTTATTAACCACTTCAGTGGAAAGGCCAAAAAAGTACCTGTTTGTGAACAAGTCAACAACAATAGTTTTCTGGGATTTGCATTTTGTCACTGCAGTTCAAGTGGGAACCTTAGTGTTATTTCAACAGTTCTTTGTATTTAATTTATTTAAGGGGCCTAAGAAGCAAATCTGTGTGTGACCCATACTGAACATGAGGGAGGATTGTTAGCCCCATCTGCTTGTTAGATAATTGGCACAGTTGCTTGCAGTTTATGATGGTTGTATGAAAGTCTTGCTAATTGTCTTCTTTGATAACTTGTTAATTTTCAGCTTCATTTGGTGTAAATTTGTTTAATTGTACTGAAATTCAAAATGTGGGTCACGGTCCACAACTATTATTATTTTGTATTTTGTTTGAGGAAATACTAGCCACTGTGCATATTTGCCCCGCAAATTACAAAAGTAACAAATTTTAGGATTTAAATGAATTACAGTGGTTTATTTAAGGGAAGAGGAACACCACACTGGTAAGGGGTCTAGGGAAGGGGTTAATAGTGAGAGAAAATGCAGGAAAACGGGTTTTAAAACAGGTTTTTAAACAAATGAATCAAAACAGGTTTTTAAACAAATGAATTGCGCCTAGGAGAAGCTTTTAAGAAAAGAAAGGGAACAGATTATGCAAGTCCCTGGAGAATCACCTACTAGCCACCCATTAGCCACTGGGGTCCATGTCTCACTGAAACCAAAGTTGTGCTGCTTGTGTTGCTGCTCCTGGGAGCTGCTTCCTGTTGTTGCTGAATTTACTCATTGTTTTTCTGAATTCTTATAGTAAAGTTTCTTCTTCTCATCAGTCATTGCCAGAGGTTGCAAATTGGTTACTGTGGGCCTTCCCTTTGGTATTCAATTTTTCCCAGAATTCATTTGTTCTTGTATTTGATATCAATTTGTATTACCTGTTTGGCAACTCTTATGGGAACCATTCCAATTAGTATTTTATCTTTTTATCCCCTGTCAAAGGAGGGGGGTCTGTTGATGGAAGTAACTTCATTTTAAAGAGTGTAAACAGCAAGGCAGTGCTGGTGTTTTGCTGATGCAAGAGACAGTTTTTTTTATTTTTTCAATTTATTGCTGTGACCATGACATTGTGCATCACAGAATTTGGCCCTTAAGCCAAGTTTTAAGAAAAAGCAGTTTCTGTTTGTCTCTATAAATTTCCAAAGTTGAAATAATGAAATGCATGTGTTCAGATAAAAATCAATAAGAAAACATTGGCCATTGGTAACCATTTTCTTTAACCAGCTACTTATCTTGCACAAACCTAGTTGCAGTACTTATGAACACAACAGAACACAAACTGCTTGTGCATACAGAATGCAATTGGTTTCTGCTGTTTGGTAGATGCTTTCAGGAAGCTGTAATTGCAGCCCAACGATAATACAGAACTTTATTGAAGCACTTGGATAAAGCTCTCCCCAAGTTCTTCTGTTGTTGGCTGAAACAAATGTAAAGCTCTGGCTCCGCTATAATTTTTCAGGGTAGCATCTGTGTTCAAAATGGTAATTCATTCTACTTAGTTACTTTTTTATCCTGGTGGCTTTATAGAGGGACCTTTGAGAGGTGAGGTCAACACAAGTTTTAACACTGCTATTCACTTTGGCATATATAGGAAGGAGAAGGAATCAAAATTTTTATACTTTTATTTATTTGTATTTATTTAACTTTTCTTTAGCATGGCCATGACATTCAGCTGGCAGAGCTGAATGAAAACAGGGTCTTAACTTGTTATTGGACTGTCAGTGCATTTATTCCAGTATGTGCTTCATAACCATATCAAATGTCAAGTCTTCCTGTTGAACTCTGTTTTTCCTCTGCCCGCAGACATTTTCTTCTTTACACCCTGAAGAATTTTACTTTCCTTAGGCTTGGGTCAGGTACATTTGCTGTTGAAGCTATTTCAGATTTGCAGTGTCTAGAGATGAACTTAATCTCATTTCAAGCTGCACTGCAGGGTTTCAAGTGGGAGCTTTATGTGCCAGTGAGAACTGCGATTCCCCACTTCAGATGATTCAAAAATGACTTTGGCTCTGGAAATAATCACACAAGTATAAAATAGATGTTTCTTGTATAAAAAAGTATGGGTGTGTTGCCTTTCAGTGTATCCTTTGCCTTTGTTATCATGAGGTCAAGCACACTGCAGGTGAAACCAGTTGATTTTTAAACATCTGGATTTTAAAAATCTAATGTTAGTGTTTTAGTTAATGTTAGTGTTTCATGTTCTAAAACGTTCATGAAAATTGTTTATTGAATGTATAACAGGACTTAGACAAGTATGTAATGGATGCTAAGTATTGCAGTGTACAGGCACTTGTGATGATTCACATCGTATCTTGGCTGTAACAGAAAGGAATTCCATCCTCCACTTACTGCTGTTTTATCTGTATAATTAATGCCAGTACTTCTTGCCCTCATGTGACATCTTCCTTCTCCACACCAGACTTTACAAAGAAGGGAGAGCAAACTGTAAAAGGCCTTTTTTTTTTTTTTTTTAAATTGTCAAATACAGAGTAGACAAATACATTTACAGTGTCTTTGAAGATTATGAAATGCTTACCTCTAATACAAAATCTATTTCCTAGTGCTTGGTGGAAGAGGGCAAGAAACAGAATACTTGAGTTGATAAATGTTCTACAGATCAGCAGCCCTAATTCTTCAGTGAGTTTGAGGACTTCATTGGTGATTCATGATATCTGTTACTACTGCTTCTGTTGTATTAGGAAACTAAATGTCCAGAAAGTAATGCGAGTTGCTGTCAGTCTGTGTCCTATATTTTAAAAATGTAGAATAAACATTTATCCAGTTGTATAGTCTCCAACTGCATACTTTGAAATTTTTTTGCCACTGGAGGGCTCCCATATTTAACTGTGAGTATAAAACAATAAACATTGGCAAGATAAAACTAACTATAAGAACATAACTAAACTTTCTAAGCCTGAAGAGGAAAGTTTAAAGCAAAATACTGTACATAAAATTTTGAGTTAGAATTGTGTGCCTTTGAAAGAAGTAAAACCACTATTTCCATGGTGTAACTGTATATTAAAAATCTGGATTACATGTGTAAGCATGGAATAAAATAACTAGAATTAAAAGCTCCAGTAGCTTGGTATGTACTGCTTTTCATTTCTAAGTGCTTGGCAGCTCCTAGCTGTCTGCAGCTGGGTGCTCACCCTGAGCTATGAGATGGCAGCAAGCAGATACTCCCAAGCACTGCCAGCTCAGCATTTGGAAGCCTGCAGTAGAGGCCGTTTTTATAGAGATAAGGCAGTGAGAGGGAAGCTGAGAGGAAGAGATTTAAGGCTCTCCAGGGCTGGTTTTTTTCTGAATGCTACTTATTTGAGATAACATTTAGCTTAGTGTTTCTTGAAGGTACTGTGGCTTGTGTGTTGTATTAACTACTGTTGTAATAAGGTGGCATTATAAAAGTGGTAGAGCTGGGTTTTCTGCTGACCTGTACTAAGTTCCAAAGAGTTTAGCCTTGAGACTGCTGTTCAAAACTACAAACTACCTGCTTTTCACTTTTTTCATCACTAGTTTAAAAATTGTGTGCGTTTTCCACATTGTATGTTGCTGGCAATTACAGAGGTAGACTATGAAACAAGTGCTTCTGTTCTGTAATTACTGTGTTTACTCAATACAATTTCTGTTACAGTGCTGTTCAGTGGACACCATGTCTGCTGTTTCTCCCAAGAAAATAAATACAGTTAAACGGGGCTAACAAGATAAGGCTCACAGTAGTTGTGGTTTGGCTTCTAGGGAATTTCCTGTAAAATAGTCTGTTTTGAGACATATTGAATCTAGAGATATACTCATCTAGTTGAGAGAAAACAAATACAGCTGTATAACAAGAATATGCTTTTGATCAGTTTATCCTGGCATCTGTTGATTTCGAGCAGAGCAGCAGAATGAGTTCTGTGTTGAAACAAAGATTCCTGATCATTAAGTGGTATATTTTAATATCTTTTCTAACAGCAAAAATTTCGTGAACTGGATGATAGGAAACGAGTTCTAACAGAGAATTGCAAGGAATTGCTGAAAAAAGCTCGACAGGTCTGCAAACTGGGTCCAGATGAACATCTTCCGAAAGAATTTCAGACTGTATGTACAAAACCAAATCTCAACATGTATGTTAAATTTTGGATGATTTACATAGATGTGACTTCTCCAGCAAGCAATGTTATGTTTTATATTAGAAGGCTACCAGTAAATGTCATGTATACTTCTCTTAAAGTTGACTTACTGTCATTTATACTTTTAAACGACTTTTAAATAGTGCTGGGTTACCCTTTGATCACTTTGTTCTCTGCACAGAGGAGAGAAAACTTGATTTGAAATTTCTGTTAAAATCCATAGTCTTGCATTCACAGAGAGAAAAATACTAGAGAGAACATTTTTCTATTATCTTCTTGCTTTAATGAGCAACACATAAAACAACTGAAATCTGAGCCTGCCTGCTTACTTGGAGGTCTTCTTAGCCTCTGGAAGTATTTGCATGGCTTAATCAGCATTGCCCTGGGCTTATATCAACCTATGAACATATGTACCTGCACAGTGTAGGCAACTAAGGAGCAGTGAATTGTTTCTCTCACTATGCAGTAGTCTTCTTTCTGTCCAGCATAGTTTTTGAGGGAATATTGTTTGTGTTAAATTTTGAACATATGATATCTTAATTAAAGTAATAGAGTATCTTAAGGCTTACTCAAGTTCTTTTAAGTGAACTTGAGTCCTTCATTAGTATTGCTGTGTAACACATGAATCCCTTCTCTTGCAGGCTTTTCAGGCTCTTCCAGACACGTTGGAGGAAATTGATGCTTTTCTGAATGAAGAGAAAACCAGAGCCTCCTGTTTCACTGGCCTGAATGCTTCGGTATGTTCACTGCACCCTCCCCTTTCTGCCCCTCTACCCGCATTGTACTTGCTTCCCACTCTGTGCTAGATCTCTTGGTATTATAAGCTAGACAGCAGGAACAATGTGCTGTAAATGCCAGATTCTGCATCTATTAGAATTTTAAGTAGGTTCCTCCAAAAGAACAGTGTGTTCTGTGCCTTCTAAAACAGAAAAAAAAAAAAAAAAAGTTTCTTTGCTATAAAGATAGGAGTGTATATATCTTGTTTAGTGTGCAGTGCAATAACCCATATAATTGTGTTTTGAGCAGATTCGGGCAGTGTGGTATTTTTACAGTCCAGGGTAGAATTGGAAAACATTTTGTTGACTGCTTGTTTTTCTTATTTTGCCAGGTTGTTGAAGAATACAATAAGCAGATGCAAGAAATACAAGAGTTGACAGAGTACCTAGATGAAAAGAAAAATGAATTGGATAAATATAAGCAAAACATTGCACAGGTAATATCTGAAACTACTACTTCTGTGTGAGTATGTCTGTACCAGAATTAATTGTATATGCAGAAATAAAGGGTAGCATTCTAAGTTGTCTTGAGTGTAAACTGACATGTTAGCTTCTGTGATTGTTTTTTAATTTAAATGCTATGTCTAAAAAAGCTCAGTTATTAAAGATGTTTTTACATGGATATGTCTACTTCCAGGTCAAAGAAAAGTGGTTGAACCCCTTGAAAAAGCTGATTGAGCAAATTAATGAGAAGTTCAGTAATTTCTTCAGCTCTATGCAGTGTGCTGGTGAAGTTGATCTTCATGTGGAAAATGAGGTGGGATGTGGTTTTCATATGAAAGAATATTCATATTTTCATGCAAAATCTTTTCTTGTATGTGGCTAGAGAAAAGTATCGTAGACTGTAGGAAGGATGTTCTTTTAAAAAATGAATTTAAAATAAAATGTCTTAACTGGTGAAAACACTTGTGCTAGAACTGGCTTAGCAGTCTGACTGGAAGAAAATGAGCCTTTGTCCAGGTGCATTCTACTTCAACTCATTGGCTTTTCAAAAGTTTTGCAATTTTTACAGGGCTCAGTTGGAAGAGTTGTATTTATTTCACTTGTAGCTCATGTTTATGAAGTTAGTGATTTAATTTTACGTTTTTAGCTAATTTGTGCTATTCTATTATCATATAATGGCTAAATCTCCTACTAGGAAGTGTTGTTGTGCATGTAGTTTCTGCACAAGCCTGCTGGTATTTTGCCTGTTTTGGAAGTACCAGTCACTTTGCTCAGCCTGTTACTCCCTCAGTTATACTGACAGGCAGGGTTTAGTTCTGAAGAGTTCAAAACATCAGTAGAACCTTGGGGAGAAACACTCAGCTGGCATTCTCAGCAGACTGGCACTAAAGACCTGACTTGCTGTTGGAGCTGTGCTGGAGAATAGATGTTTTTTTACTGGAAGTTTTGCTGACCTGTACCTTACAAACTTGCTTGAGCCTGGTTTCAGTCTGTGCCAGTGCAGTGGGGCTTAGAGAACTTAGGTCCTGTTCCTCATTTTTCTCCTTGGGTGAAGCTCTGGTTTTGATGTCCCACAGCCATGTCCCTTTTCAAAGAGTAGCAGAGGCTCTGCAGGTATCTGTCAGAGAAGAAACAGGTGCTAAATTCTTAACTTAGATATTTTTTCACTTCACTATGGTAAATGTTCTTAGTCTTAAGCAAGCCAGGCTGCAGGTTTCTTGAGACTGATCCTGACAATTAAGTACTACATCTTACTGAAATGGAGAAAGTTCATTAAACATTGGTGCTGTTATCTTCACTGGATGTCTTATTAGTTCCCTTTAGCAAAATACTACCTCCAGAAAGGTCAGTGCAGCAACATTTCCTTGTTTTGAAAGCATGCCCCATGGTTTTCCTCCTTAGACTCTTGATTATCAGGCATGGCTATCAAACTACAATCTGCAAATCTAAGAAGCTAATTACTCTTATGATAAGCTGCATCAAGTGCCAAAGACAGATTTCTTCCATAGTAGGGGAGAATAAAATGGCTTCACAATCAGTTTACAAATAGTTTTATTTGCATTAAGCATGTGCATGACAGTAAATACCAGTATAAGACTCTTGAGTCCTGAGGATGATTATCTGCCTGCCAGTGTAATAAAACACTAGGAACACCAAAAGATGGCATGTTCTTCTGATTAAGAAGATTAGCTGGTCTGAGAGGGGTTGGTAGATCTCTTAAATGTACATTACTCATTCCAAAGCAATACCTTAAGACAGCAAAGAAGTGGAACATTGTTCTACAAACTTCAAGTTCCTCAAGACAATTTTAGGCTTATTTACTTCATGGTGATTTTTAGATCTTGTGTGTTGCAAAAGCCAGCCCTGCAGTGGGTTCTGCCCTCTGCTCTGCTGGGTCACCCAGGGCTGTGTGTCTTTAAATGACTGGTATGTGGCAGTCTGAGCCAAAGTGGTGTGTGCCAGCTTCTATGGGATGGGCTTCTCATTGTGTCTTTGCAGCTGTCCTTTCTAAATCTAGAAGTATTCTGTGAGTAAGAATCAGGAATTTTTATTACCTCCACTTTTCTTCTACTCTAAGCATTACAGTTGTGTTATCAGAAGAATGTGAGTTGGTGACCTCCAAGTGCAGGATTTATGCTTTCTCAGTGAGTGTGATGGACCTCTTGGAATTGATATTCCTGAAATTTTTAAATCTTCCCTGGAGCTCTCAATAATTTGATAGCTGCATATGAAGATTGTCTTACGTAGACCAAATAGTAAGCTGTCAGCATGGGCTTCCTGCATTGGGGTTTGCATTCCCGTTCCTGTGCTGAGCTTACTTCAGGTTCAGAAATACTAGTAAGCACTCCAAAAATTTGTTTTTTCCTTTGAATCATGAGTGCATTTCCTTCCATGAGTCTTAATTTGAACCGTATCTGTTATCCCCACACCTGTGCATCACTGACTCGTACTGCTGCCAATTGTCAGTTTTTGTTCAAATAATAACAATATACTAAAAGCCAGGGTTAGAATGCTTCTGTGTGGTTTTCCTGAGTATGAAAGGGAAGTTGCTGTCATGGTGGGTTTTGTAGGGGCTTTTTATCAGTCTTCTAGAAGGAGAAATGGAAGATATCATTATGCTGCTTAGACTCAAGGATGTTCATATGGAATCATAACCTACACACACACATCCCCTCCATCACTCTGCTGTTAAAGTTGGTAGCATCATGTACCCTAATGCCTTTTTTCTGATGAACAGAATTTGTAAGGGCATTGACTTTTTCTAGTCAAGATTTTTTTTTCTTGTTTTTGTTTATAAATGAGGGGTGTCTCTGCAGGGATTCAGAAGTTAGTAAGTCACTGTCAAAGGGAGGGAGTGGTATTGAAAATTCTCTTAACAAGAGTAGATCAGAATTAAGAAAAATATACAAAACAATATGTTAGGTTGAACCTTTGCAGACCTCTGTAAAACACTTGACAAACTCAGTTTCTGTGTACTACAGTTTACCTGGTAATTTCATGCAAATTAAAGGAAATTAACAGGCACTGCCTTTTATAGGAGGAGTACGACAAGTACGGGATTCGCATTAGAGTCAAATTCCACAGTAGCACTGAACTTCATGAACTGACTCCGTATCATCAGAGTGGAGGTGAGAAAAGTGTTTCCACGATGTTGTACCTTATGGCTCTACAGGAACTCAACAGGTGCCCTTTCAGGGTTGTAGATGAAATAAATCAGGTGAGGATCAATATTGCAATATATAACCTCCTGGTATACAGACAGTTATGACATACTGTAGAAATCACTTTGTTTGGTTTTTTTTTTTGTTTGTTTTACTTAGGGAATGGATCCAGTGAATGAGAGAAGAGTTTTTGAAATGGTTGTGGAAACTGCTTGTAAAGAAGGCACATCTCAGTACTTCTTTATAACACCAAAGGTGTGTGGTGGAAAATAAAACAAAGTTTACTGTGTAGGAGAATTATGTGTGATAATATGCCTATAAAAACTGTGTAACTTGTCTCTGTTTTACCTAAGGAATTAATATCACAAGAGTAACTGAGAGAACTTGTCAATTTTCAGAACAGTTCTGGAGTTACTCCAGAAGACAGCAGTGCAACTTTTAAGAAGTATTGAACATTTTGAATTTCCACTAATGGAAATTGCTTAGCTCAGAGGAACACAAGGCTGAGGAGGGACATAATAATTGTACACAAGGAACTCAACCTCCTACCCTTCCTGGGAAAAAACAGTTAATATTCTCAGCCTGTTGTAGAAATGGCAAAAGAAGTAATGACCTCACTTGCAGCAAGAAGGTACAGTTTAGATGTGAAGACTTTCTTGTAGGTAAGAGTAATGAATCATCGAAATCACCTGAGAGTGAATGGAGTCTCTGAGGAGTTTCTAGAAACAAATATGCATCATCTGTCAGGCTGTAATCCTGAAATACAGACCTTTTGAGATCAGTCTTTATTTAGGCCTCCTTTGCGGTTTTTTTAGGTAATGGGAAACATCTGTTCTAGCTATTTTGACTTCGGTTTTTGTGTTTTTCATCAGCTCCTGCAGAATCTCACTTACAATGAAAAGATGACTGTGTTGTTTGTCTACAATGGACCTTTTATGTTGGAGGCCAACAAGTGGGATTTAAAGGCTTTCTGTAGGCGGCGGCGGCGACTTGGAAGGATGGATGAACAGTGATAAATATGTGTATCATACATATGTATATGATGCCAAGAACTGGTAAAATGAAACTTTGATTCTTAAAACTTATGTAAAAGTTTAATAGCTTGGAATTGTATTATTTTTGTTTACCACTTTCTCTAAAGAATGTACTTTTTCACAATAGTTAAATAAAAAGGAAGCTTTTTTCAGTGATGTAGCATCAAAGTTTTTCTAGGGTATACTGGAATAATTCTTTGGTGGTTTGGGTTTGCTTTTGCTCTGGGTAAGTAGTGCTCCCCTAACACCACAGTTAAGGGTGTATCAGAACTTTTCCTGTAAACAGAAACTTTATAAATGGATGAAGGGATGAATTAATATGATGTGTAGGGACAGAATAGTTTGTAAGTAGGTGTGCATTAGTTTTTGTTTGGCTTTGTGAAAATTTAGCTGAAGTAACATAAAGGGTATACTATTGTTAGGATAATATACTTTATTTTTGAGCTAGTGTTCCATTTTGTGTTCCTGAAAGAATAAGGTCTTAATTTTTCTAGCAAGTCTCTCGCAGCAAGGGCATGGACGAATGGCTAGTTAGGTCGCAGAATTAAAACTAAGCAATATATAAGTTTTTCTTGGGTTTTTTAAGTAAAGCCTGGTATGGTTTTGGTTGTAGATGGAGAAATCAGTCCTGATTTCACATGTAAGTTAAAACAAGGAAGTTTTTTACAAGCCTTCAGCTGCAATAGAGTGATTGTGTATACACAGTGGCTTTTCTGCTGCTGGCCATTAAGTTATTACAGGGGTTTTAGCCATAGCTGTTAAGCATTTGAAAATGGATGTTATCAACAGAATGTTGAATACCTAAAAGAACTGTTCCAGCTGTTTGGCTTGCTAGGAAAAAAAAAAAAAAAGTTAATACTTACCATATTTTAATGCTGGGCTGGCAATTAAATGAATGACAGATCCTCTCTAATCCCCCACTGGTATAGGTGAAGGAGAGTAATGGAGAAGGTGAAGGAATAATGAGGGGAGACCTACGGGTTGGAAACTAAACTGCACAGATTTAGTGAAACAGTAGGATGAAAAATTAAATATACACAAATACATACAAAAGTGATTCCACCTTCCCCACCTCCCAGTAATGCTCTTCTTGCCACCAAGGCTGCCAGGCAGCCCTGGAAAATTCTCAGGCTGGGCTCCTGGAATCAGCACCAGATGGTAGCTGGAGGCTGGAACACATGGATTCAGGAGGACACAGGACAGAATCCTCCCAGGATGCTGACTGTGGGCAAAGGAGCACTGGAACCTTGCAATCCTTTACTTACACTAAGCATGACATGTATGGGGTGGAATACTCTGGTCACTGCTCTGCTCCTTCCTACAGGGGGGTCCCAGGTGTGACCCCTTTACTCCCTTTCACTCTGGAGCAGTGGCCTTGGTTCTGCACACCATTGTGTGGCTGTAACTATAAACATTTGAGTGTTGTAAATCATAGAAGCAGAGACTGAGAAACATGACATAAATTTCAAGAAGTGCTACTGAGAAGAGACTTAGCTGAAAGGAAAATCACAAGAAAGAGAATTGGTTCTATTCTGGCTCAAACCAGAACATCCATATGCACAAGCATAGCAAAATAAGGAATTAATTCACTGCTTCCCATCACTAAGGAGCTGTTCAGCCATTCCTCCAAAAAGGCAGGCTCCACCACACATACTGATTATCGGGAATGCCTTACTGCAAATCTCCCTACTTCCTCCTCCTTTCCCCAGCTTTTACTGCTGAGCACAATACCATAGGGTATGGAATATCCTTTTGGTCAGTTAGAGCCCGCTGTCCCAGCTGTGTCCCCTCACAGCTTGTGCTGGTGAGGCAGCAGGAGAAACAGGAAAGGCCTTGGTGCTGTGCAAGCTCTGCTCAGCAATGGCTAAAACATCACGGTATCACTAACAGTGCTTGGTCACAAACCCATCCCAGCCAAAACCCGTGCAACTCTGTAAAAGGCATGGGCTTAGTAGGGCAATGGGGAAATTACTTTGGGAGTGAATGGGGAGCAAAAGAAGAGGGGAGACAAGCTGGTAGAGTTCAGTGAAAAGCACAGAGATGGGGATGGCTGTCAGGGGATTGCACTACGGGGAAAGCTGAGCCACAGGAGATGGTGTCACTGGGAAGGCTGCTACAGTTCTGGTTATCACCTCTTTTACCTTCTGTGGCTACTTGGATTTATTTTTCCACTTTTTCCTTGCTGGCTTTCAGCATTTCCACACTGGTCCCTGAAAAGCCTTCAATGGCTAAAACCATCTGGTTCCTGCATTCATCTCCCTTCACCCTGTTTAACGGTTCAGCCTTGTCAATGGCTAAAGTTAGCACTGAAATAAAATGAAGTACAGTAGCTACTAAATCACCTCATGTACAAAACACTGCCTTTTATCCAGGCTGCCCCAGTATGTAAAGGACAGCTGTATCAATGAGCTTTGCAGGAGAAGCATGGCTCTTGGCAAGCCTAGCCTGTGAGTTGAACAGCGGAGAAACATTCTTGTGATTTTCTGATCTTAAGCTGGGACTGGAGGAAGATTTTTCTTGGAGCAGAGGTGGATTTAATTACCTTCCCTATCTCCTTCCTCTCCAGATTATGATGTACTGAATCCTCTTTTTATTCTTAATTAGCAAGGTACTGGGAAAAAAAAAATGCTTCTGTAACAACAAGTTCTAGGAAAATTTATTTTGGACGTTCTGTTTCAGCCACTCAGAACTGAAGAGTGTAATTCTGTCTCAGTTATTTACAGTGAAATTAGAGTGCCAAGTTCCCCCTCCTCCCCCCGCTCCAACTTTCCATGATGTAGCTCTTTTGCCAGACACCTCGCATCAGATACTGTGCCAATCAAATCAGAAGCACACTTCACCTTTCAAGAAGCAAGCCAAATAAAGACAGCAGAGAGGATAAGGGAAATGATGCATGCAACATCAAAACGCCTTCCATAAAATTGGAGTACATTTTGATGTAGAGTTACCAGGTATTAGTGAACCAATATAGCCCTTCACCTCAGTGTGGTGCTTCTTTCCCAGGGCAGGTGGTGGTGAAGGTTCTGGGGTGCAGGGGCACGAGAAGGGATTACACACTGTGAGACCCTCAGCCAACCCCTGGTGATGGGCACAGGGCGCTTGCTCAGCTTAGTAAATGTTGAGCATCTTGAATGACAGTTCTCAAATTTCCTTCCCTGTCCCAGGTAAACCCCCCTAATCCAAGCCCTGAGCATGGACAGCACAGGCAGCATCAGACAACATGATGTTATGTGTTTGTAAAACAGAATGACAGATTTCACGTCTTGCTTACCTCATAGCTACAACAATTTGCTTTCAAGGAGACACTATGGAATGCCATGGGAACTGAGTATGGAAGGTGAAAACTAGGGCCTGTTAGTAACAGTTGTTCAGGACATTAGGACTTGCTAAGGGAACAAGCATGTAACTGCAGGCTCATGAAAGAAATCCAAGTCAGTTTCCACAATTCATAGGAAGGAGTGTTTGAAGATGGTCTGAAAGTGTCTAGGGTTTAAAGCATCAGCCAGAGAGCTGATAAGTAAAATAAAGGGGTCATTCTAGCATAAATCACGTGCAAGAACCCCAAGTGGTGTTAACTCTAAATAAATTTTGCTATCAGTCCTGGAACAGGAGCCTAACCAGGCCTCTGAAGAACACCTACCATACTTTTCAATAGGTGTCCTGCAGACCACAGCAGCTGTGTCATCATTTCTCACAAACACCAAAGCCTGGAGAATACATGTTCCCAGTAAGCAATGGCCTTAACAGGCCTCATTTATTTTTCTTATAATAAAAGACTAAACTTACTATAAGCATGTTAAAAGCTTTGGACGCTGTAGTTATGCAGTTATTTACAGTTATAAAATACTAGAGGTGACTTATAACTGCTCTTCAGTACTTGTTTTCTCAAGATCTTTTTATTTCTCACAGGAAGTTACAATTACAGGCTGTTTGTCTCAATATGTGAGCAAACACAGATGTTTGTTAGGACTGGAAATGGTGGTGGAAGAGGTTCTTTGCCATAGTCTTCAGCTGGTATAAACAATAGAGAAAAGTACCTGTTTTGGAGAAAGCTCCATTTATACTTCAGCTGCCAGGACTATTTGGAGTCTTTCCACTTTTACATTTTTGAGAGGTCCTGTCTAATCTGCAGGAAAGGTTGGATATTACATGTATATTTAACCTGAACTCCCACTCACTCCCTGTTCTTGAAGTTACAGAAATTAATCCCATAGGTTTTTCCAGCAAGAGTCCCTGAGGAGCTGAATAGCAGTAGCAAAGCATGAGGCACAGCAAGAAAGCTGGCAGCAGAGAGCTGAGGAATGCTAAATAAAGCTGTAGCTACGCTACACAACTCAGTGTGGATTTTCATGTGTGAATGCACCATCCAGTTCAAAAGGCTTCCTTTTAAACCAGGTATGTAGGAATCAGGAGCTCTGGTCAATTGTTGACAGAACTCTAAGGAAGAAGCAAACACCCACAAGCCAGTCACCCACTTCATTTGTGCAGTGTGGCATGCATGTATCCAGAAGACATAATTTTTGAGACGGGAGCTGAAGTGCCATCTTCTTTAAGAAAGTCAGACTAACATTTCATACCTCAGCCTGAAAAAGGAACTGAACTCTAGGAAGAAATCCCATGAAGTTCTAAGATGACAGCATTAAGAACAGATAGATGGTCATTGCTGTCTAGCCATGGAAGAGCTGGGTCCTAACAGATACTCACGTAAGCATTTTTGCTTATTTAGACTCTGAAAACAGAATTCACTTTTCACATAGTGATACTCAGAATAAACAAAAATTTATGTTTTTCCACTCAAATAAAAAAAATAACCCTGAAGTTTAGAGTTACAGGAAGCTAATTATTTTGAAGATCAAAGAACACATTTAAAGCCCAGATCTCACACTACAGTGGACAGATTGGCCATAGAGCCTCAGTTAAGTCAAAGATACTCTGCTGGCCCACTCAGTCTCTGGACTACAGCCTGAGATTCCACACTCTTTTAGTTCTTCTGATAAATGTTTGTGTATGGATGGTAATCCTCATGGAACTTACTCCAGGAACTCATTTCACAGTCAGACAGAGCTCCATTGATCAACAGGGGTGTGTGATACAAGAATGTGTGGTTTCCTGTTCCTTCAAAGGCTTGCCTATTCAAAACAAGAAATACAGTACTTAATTTTTAATAACTGAAGACTTTTAGATGCTATCTTATATTTCTCAGTGGGTTATTTTATTTCTAACATAATAATGTAAAAAGCCTGACATACCAGTTCCATTGAAAGGGTTCATTGACAGGATGCTGTTAAGAAAAATTCCAACTAAAAATCAAGCAGACATCAAATTTTCTATAAAATTGCATTGAAGGCTGCTTCCCCCATGAAAACAAGGGTAGTATGTATTTTGAGATTATGTCCAAGGACTCAATAATTTTAATGTGTATTGTACATACATACCAATCATATTTTTAATTCTTTAACAAATCATAATCTTCATAAATCAGTATTTTCCTGGTTTGAGCCAGGACAGAACCAGTTTACTTTCTTGTAATTTTAAAATTAAAGGGAAATCGTGTAATGGCCGTTGGACCAATCCGAATAGGACCAGACATTAAAAGTGTGCTCTACACCATAGCTGGGAATAATGGTCTTACCCAGAGCCTCTGGCAGAAAGCACCAGAGGACACTTGTGGTCTACCCCTAGGATTCTGGGGTTGAAACTGCAAAGGCTCCAAGGCCAACTGTGGTATAACTGAAAAGGAGATCCTGGCAGCACATGAAGAAGATAGCACTGCTTCCTAAGTGATGGGTAGTGGACAGCAGCTCCTCCTGGCATGTCAGTTCCCAGTACAGGGCTGTTCACAGTACAGGATGTTCACAGGTAGAGCTTCTTCTCCTCATCATGCCACTGATGATACAGGGAGTAAATGGATTGCATTAATCACACGGTGGGCTTGAACAGGAGCACTCAGTTGTGAACAAGTTGTAGAATTGATCACAGACTGGCCACAAGACACTTTGGGATGCCACCAGAACAAGCAATCAGACTGAAGAAGCCCCACCACATGATCAGCTACCAGAGAATGAGAAACAGGATGCTTTTTTCACTGATGGATCCTCCTGTCTTGTAGGAAGCCACTGGAGGTGGAAAGCTGCTGCATGGAGTCCTACATGACTAGTTGCAGAAGCAGTGAAGGAGAAAGTAAATCAAGTCAATTTGCAGAGGTAAAAGCCATCCAGTTGGCTTTGGAGATTTCTGAGCAAGAGAGGTGGCCAAAACTCTCTTTTCTGACTCTTGGATATCAGCAAATGTCTTGTGGAGGTGGTTGAAACAATGGAAGCAAAACAACTGACAGCATAAAGGTAAACCTATCTGGGGTGCTCCTTGGTTAGAGGAACTGTGTCATGTAGATGCCCACATGCCTTTACATTAACACATTGAGGAACAATCAAAACAACCAATGAGCAGATGAGGCTGCTTAGCTGTCCCAAATAGATTTGGACTGGGAAGATAAAAGGGAAATATTTTTATCTCAGTGGGCCCAAGACACTTCAGGTCATCAAGGAAGTGGGATGGAACATTCTGATGGGCTCATAACTGAGGGGTAGACTTAACCATGGACACTATTGCACAGGTTATGCATGACTGTGAAACATGCAATGCAATCAAGCAAGCTCAGTGGTTGAATCCTCTTTAGTGCTGGGGGAGATGACTGAAAAACAGGTATGGGGAGGCCTGGCAAATCAGCTGGTAGATCACACTCCCTCAGAGCCACCGAGGTAAGCACTATGTGCTTGCAGTGGTAGGAGCAAGTACAGGATGGCTGGAAACATCCTGTGCCTCATGCTATAGTTTGGAACAGCACCTGGGCCTAGAGGAGCAAGCCTTGTAATGACATGTTACACCAGAAAGAATCAAGTTGGATGAATTAATTTCAAAAAGAGTCTTATAAGCTACATGGTGTTAGAGTGGGTATATCATATTGCCTATCATGCACTAACTTCAGGGAAAATAGACCACTACAAGGGATTGTTAAACACTAGCCTGAAGGCCATGGGTGGTGGAACCTTTAAAAATTTGGACAAGCACTTGGTGCAAGCTGCCTGGGTAGTTAACACCAAGTGTTGAGCTGGTCCTGCTCAGTCAGAGCCTCTGCGTACTGTAGATGGGAGGAAAAGTGCCTGTGGTCCATTAAGGGAGTATGCTGGGTTTTTCCTGCTTCAGGCAAAGGCAAATCCATTTGTGGAGTTGTTTTTGCTCGAAGGCCTACATAGAGAAGATGGTTAAAGACAAGAGAGGGTAGTGACTGTAGCATGATGCAAATGGTATGGAGTAAGCGATGGAATGTCCAGGGTAGAACCAATTTTCCTTCTTGTAATTTTGCTTTCAGCTGAGTCTCCTGTAAGTAGCTGCACTTGCTGAAATTAACAGGAAGTTTCTCAGTCAGTGTCTGATTCTGGGACTGATAACACTCGGTGTTTATAGTTATGGGTAGAAAATGGTCTGCAGAACCAAGGCCACTGCTCAGCTCTGAAATACATCTTACGCTCTGGAAGGAAAGGGAGTAGAAGGGCCACACCTGGGACCCTCCTATAGGAAGAGGTCAGGTCACAGAGATGACTAAAACTGACCAAAGAGTATTCCATCCCATATGTGTCATAATCAGTATAAATGAAGGATCACGAGGGTCAAGTGCTCTTTTGTTCATGGTCAACATCCTTGGAGGATTCTGTTCATCTTCCTGCAGTCCTGATCTGTGTTCTCCTGAATCCATGTGTTCCTGCCTCCAACTCCCATCTGCCACTCACTCCAGTTCATCCTGAGACACTGTCAGGGCTGCCTTGCCCTGGTGGTAACATAAGCATTACTGGGGGGAAGGGAGGATATTCTTGTTTATACTTGTATATATTTAAAAGTTTTCATCACCACTGTTTCATTAAAGCTGTATAGTTTAGTTTCCAACCCATAAGTCTCTCTCCCTTATTCTCCCTCATTCCTCCTCAATAGGGGAAGGGAAGGGGATTAATCTGTCATTCATCTAATTGACAGCCTGGTGTTAAACTGTGACAATGGCTTTTGCTTTACCTATTAAACTGTCTTCATCTCAACCCAGCAGTTTTCTCACTTTTACATTTCTGATTTTCTGACCCATCTCACTGTGAAGAGACCAAGTATCTGTCTGAAGCTAAGTGTCTGCCTGGGGTTAACCCACAACAACAGTGTATGTTAGCCTCAAAACATGATGTTATGCACATCATTTGCTAGACTTTAGTACTGCAAGTGATTTGTAATAGGTATTGTTCCTGGAGCTACATGGAATCTTGGCAAATATGCCCAGTGTCTGTTTGTAGAAAAGCAAGACATCTGCTTTCAGACCAACAGCCTATTTGAGAAGCACCAAGATGAGAACATGGCAAGTAAACTCTTAAGATATTACAAAATTCACTTTACTGGGGATAAGGTACTGTGCGCAGTAGCAGACAAAGATGGCTTTGCTAGAATCAAGGAGAAAAGAGATGCTAACTGAGAAGATGGTAGCAGAAGATGTCAAGGAGCCTTGGAAATGAACAGGGCAGAAGATGGCACAGGTAACATATAATAATGGATGGCTCAAAATTAATAAATGCTTTAAGGTAATCAGCATTGTGTCATTTAAAGGGGAAAAAATCTGATCCTCCCTCTCGCAGTTAGTAAAGCTATAGACTGTCAACATTCAGCTGCTTGGCCTTGACTGCAGTCTACTAACACTTGTTTACCCCAGTTAGGGTCACGTAATAACTTTCTCATGGAAAAGAAAGGGCTGGTTGGCTTATGGCTTATTGTTGGTTTGCTTTTCTTGTTGATTTTTCTGTTTCTGTCAATTTTCACATAGTAAATCCAATGTAGACGATGAGCAGAAGGAGTGCAAAGACCAGACACCACCAACAGTATCACCACTCTGTGCTGCTGCAATGATGCTTGCAAGTTTGTTAAGTTGAGAAGTTACTTATGTTTTCTGTGACCCACAGGAGAATCCACTTGGTGTCTGCTTTTGCAGAGTCCAATTGTGCTGTTCATGAAGGATTTATTTTTTTTGGCAGAACTTTTCTAGAATTTAAAATGCACACTGTTGTATAAGATGTACTGGTTTGATGTCTATACCGTGGTACACCCCCCAGTGTGTATGCAGTTCCTCTAGCATCAGTATGTCAGAAATCAGTGTGCTTGTGAAAAATTATTGGAGTGCTGCTGGCAGAATCTTCTTTACTTCAGCTTGAAGCAGTTAACAGTAAGACTGTCCCCCCTGAAATATTTCAGTTAAAAAATAATATCCCTTAGAAAAACAGTCCATTGGACATGAACATAAGGCCTGAATTGTTGTTCTGTAATCCAGTAAAAGAGGAGCAGTGATTTACCACTAGTGTTGCATAGACTAATAATGTAATTGTGGTTTTCTATGGCCTTGGTTTTTTTTTGACAGAGCAGTTATGCATGGCTTTTAATAGGCTCTTTGAAGTCTTTTCTGCTTGGAAACAGTATTCAAGGCCACCAAAGCAGTGGTGAGCAGCAGAAAAGCCCGAATGACTGTATGTGGCTGCTCCAGGGAGCCATGATGTAACTTACACCTGCATCTTCTGAGACTTCTGGTGCCCTCTGGCTTCTGCCCATTGGCCAAACAGCATTTGTCTTGGGGCATTTGGAAAGCCTGAGAGTGTTCTGTGCACCTTTTTAGAAGAATGTCAGGAGGGCTGATACTGCCTGTGCTCCTTGGCTTCTTTATCCATTCTGGCTTCCCAGTGGGCTTTCTTGGATTTTTTTGGATGATAACCTGTCCCTGTCTATTCAGAGATTCTCCTAGTCCTGTGACTTACATGCTCCACTTCTATTGTACCTTGTTCAGCTCTGCAGACACTAAGGTGTTGCTTTGATCAGCATTAAATGGCCTAAGAGGCAGCAAATAGCAAAAAAGGGGCTGGTAGCTTTTGGTGTGAGAAGCAATAGGATGTTTATCAGTTGTTAGTTGAGGGACACAAGTCAGTGAAAAACACAGCTATAGCAACTCCAAATATACAAGCTGAAAGCAATAGGGACAGTGCTACTCCTCACTGCAAAACACATGCATACTGAAGACTTCCAGAATACCTGTGGAAGTGTGTGAAGAGGTATTTTCATGGACAGGAAGCTTCTCAGTTGAGGAAAGCATGGCACTGAAAGCACAGTAGCTGCAAAATTCTTGCCACTGGGAAAGCTACCCCTACATTAAGGCAGTCCCTTAAGGAGAACTTACAGAAGTATGTTGTTCTGGTACAACATAACAGAACTTAATGCAGTCTGCATTAAGTTATTATTGGTGTAATTCGTCAGATGTGGATGGGAGGTGCAAGGAGCTGAACCTGGAACAGATTTCCTTTTCAAAGCAAAAGCCTGTTGAGAAAGTAGTGGTTGTTGTGGAGCTCTGAGGCAGAAAGAAACCTCACTGGCTCCTTAGCTGTAAGTGCACAAGTGCTGAACAACATTGTTCTAGTCCCATGGAGGTGAAAATCATTCCAGTCACCCCAGCAGGCAGGTCCAGAAAATCGCCCTTGCATGAGGCTTTCTGAACCTGTCTGCAGACATTTAACTGCACTTCTACGGCATTATATGGCACATTTTCTTTCTTCTGTTCTTGGCTGAGAGGAAAAATTAAAATTCACTGTGCAGAATTGTGCTTTGTGACTCAGTTGGTCCATGTTCAGGGTCACACCTCCCCATGTCATTGCTGAAATCTGCCTTCAGACGTCATAACTACTCAAGCCAAAATTTACATCACTCCAGACTGGACTGCTCTGTACAATGTAATAGAGCTCAGTGGCTGGAAACATCCTTTTAAGGCCCTTTCTACATTAGGAAGGTTTTGGTAGCTGTTCAAATTAGAGCACTAGAGACAAATGTAATAAAGTGCTTTAAGGTGAAAATTGATACATTTATGGAAAGTCCTTAATGATGGGATTGCAGGGGAATGAGGCAAATGCCACAGCCCTCTGTCCTTTATTCCTAAAATCAGTAGCAAGCTAAAAAAAAAAACCAAAAAAAACTTCAGCCCTCTGTCCTTTATTCCCAAAATCAGTGGCAAGCTAAAAAAAAAACAACAACAAACAACTTATTCTGAGTTTGTTTCATCTATCCTTGGCCACCCAGCCTGAGGACACAAAACTTTGACTCAGCACCATGTCAAAATTTGGAGGCTTACTAGTGTTGTTGCAGATGCAGATCACGTGCCTCCATCCCTCCGCCTCTGGCTGCATCGCTGGAGAACTACATGGTCCCTTGGGTGCAGGGTCTCACCTTGCAGTCACACCCTAGATCCATTCCCATGTACAAGATAAAGTTAATGTAATAGTTGCTTTTAGCAACCATAATGTCAGTGACTGTAAATGTCAGTGGCTTTTTGGCACAGGCTTCCTTGCATGCCCCTCCTTCAGAGGCTGAGCAGATGTTTGATTTTTTTTTTTCCCTCCTGACACAAGGAACCCCTCCAAACCCATGAAAATCTCAAAGCATCAGTGTGGCTTCACAGGCTGAAGTACCATTAGCTTGTTCAGCACCTGCACAGTATGAAGGAAAGCACCAGTCTGGGCTCAAAATGCTCTTGAGCAATAGGAGACATTTTAGGATCTGGAGCAAGGGGACAAGGGGACACGTCTGCCCCACTCCAAGATTTGTCTGTATTGCCTTGCAGCAGCAGCAGAAGGAACACCTGTGGAAACACCTGTGAGAGGAAGTGAAACATGACCCAAGCTACATAATGACTAGGAACATCAAGACCTCTGAAGCTGGTTCATACACCACTCATTAATTTCATCCTCTGCAGCAGTATTTTCTTCATAATCACATTGCTTTACATGACCACTTCATGGTCATGTACTACAGTGACTACATTTAAGACAACCTGTTTGGGGTTTTTTTGTGTTGGTTTTTTTTTAATTGTTTTTCTTTATTTGGACAATATATACACATATGTACAAAAACATCTATGCCTACTTTTTTTTTCATTTTCTTTTTTTTTTTTTTTTACAATTTCATGTGATTTACAAAACAGGACAGCAAAATAACTTAGAAAGAATACGAATACTGTACAAAAATAAAATGGATTAAACTGTTGGAAGTTGGTATTTTACAGTGTTACAGACCACTGGTCTGTAAACCAGCATTTTGAAGTATGTGTTCAGTCTGGTGTATGCAGGACTTAGTCCATCTGCAAACTGAAAACAGATCTGTAATACAGGTCATGAAAAACTGTTCAAAAAAGAAGTATGTTGTATAGTTATACCTTAAAAGCCATAACTTCTCTCTAGTAATGGGTTTTCTTAACCAAGGAGAAGAGCTGTCCTAACTTCAGCACTATTGAGCATTCCCAAAATAGTACAACAAGTAATACAGTATTAGAGAACCTGATTTTCTTTTCTTTTCCAACATTTGCAACACTCTTCAAAACTTAACTTCAAGATGCAAAGAATTAACCTGCAGTTTGGTTTATGTGTCACTTGTTTTCTTAAAAGTAAAACCCAAGAAACCCCAAATGAACAAAACAATAAAATCAAATCTCCAAGCCTGATCATTCACCATGTATTCTGTTAGTGGTTAATGAATCACATTAATCCCGTCTGTCCAATGCTGAACTAAAGCATACATATTACATACAGCAAATGGGTTACCATTTAGGAAGGTTTTTTTCAGAAACAGGATCTCATCACACCCAATGATGACATGTGCCTCTAAGTCCCATTGTCCTATGGACCACAGTATCCTCTGCTTGTTGATACTTTCAGACTTTGCAGGCACAACAATGTTTCTTTACATGTGCATTCTACCCCAAAGATGCAAGGTGGAAACCATAAATCTGGCCATTTATTTCCCTGTGTTGCTTAATTCCGGTAGCTAAGTGACCAAGATATCTATGTTCTGATTTAGGAGCTGCTTATCATCTGTGGTTTCCCATAGTGGTTGACAGAATGTGGGGGTGTCTTTTATTTCACAGGATCAGGCCTTGATTCTCCAAGTGCTGCAATTGCCCTGCAAAAGGGTAATAATTCAAGACTGCAGGACAGACTCAAGATTTTGAAAAATCTTCATAGAGAACAATGAAGATGAGTGTGCATGCACCTTTGAATCTCACTGGGCTACACGTGGCCCTGACCCTACTCAACAAGGCAGCATTAACAGTACTGGTAAGCAGAACACTTTCTGTATTTCCAGACCAGTAGGAATACCAAGGCTACCTATTTCATCAAGAAGAACGTATGTCCCTATGACTCAATTTGGACACAGAAATTAAAGTTTGGTTTCTAAAATAAATGTTTCAAAAAGCTGAAACGGAGGTAGAAAGTGTGCTTGGTTTCCTGATGTCTTCACTGAAGAAAACACATCCCTTTTTATGCAACAGACTGCTCAATATCCCCAGTGCCTTAAAAGCAGTTCTCTTCACATAGACGGAATTTATCATGAACTACACAGGTAAAAACACTATAAGCAAACTGATTTCTAATGCTGAAAGCCTTATACAACTGTAGAATAAAACACTCTACTTTCTGAGTTCATTTTTGTTATGTTTCTTTCTAGGAAGCAAGCTTTTTATCAGGTAAAACAATAAGATACTGTAATTGCAGGTGCACCAACAAGGATTTTTATGTACAGCATTTTACAAGATGACCTAAATTCATCTGCAGTGGCAACACTTACTTTGGATTTCAGTGTGATTACTCACAAGATGAATTTGTTCCTAAGTCTCTACAGAAGGGCTGCACCTCCCTTTCTTCTTCTGGAGTAAAGGGTAAAAAACAAATAGGAGAATGTTTCTGGAAAAAAACCAAAACTGTGTAAGCAGAGTTCTATCCCCTATATGAGCTGGGAAGGGGGAAAGAATTACCGATAGCCTTCAGTTTCCACTACCTACAGTTAATGCTTTTAACATAAAAAAACCCCCAGACCTCAGCTAGTTTTCCTTCAGTGATCCTTCTGCATCTCTTAGAGAGCAAAAAATAGCTTTAAAGTAAAATTAACATTGCCTTTATCAATGTTTGACATGCCATGCACGACACAGTTACAATGCAAAATACTAAACCACAAGGATTATTACAACACACCTTCCATGTTGTACTTCCCAGTACTCTATAGAAACAGGGATCAAGAGATTCAGGAGCCCTCCCAAATACTCCTTACAATAATTTCAACTGTTTCCATTAACAGAGTGCTCTTAAGGAAAGGTCTACTCTCTCCACAAGCACACACGACTCCCATAGGACACCACAGGAGTCAGGCAAGGGTATGAAGAGAATAAATCTTTAAGGCAAGCGTAGGAAGACAAAAAGCCTTTTAAAAAGCAGCAGTTTATAAAGTTGGTATCTGCTGCTACGCATCCTTTCAAATGAAACACAGCAGAATAAAGCACTGTTAGTGGCATTTCTATAGTACAGTACTTTATTTATTGACAAATTAAAAGTATAGGATCGATTGAAAGATGTATGCTTCTGCTCCCACACCCCTGCCACATTATCTAGGCTGACTTGTATTTTTCCAGGTAAGTGAATAACTGAGCTAAATACACATATGGTCAAAAAACAACTGAGGTGGTGTGGGGTTTTTTTGCTTTAAGTATCTGCTTGCATTACGCATGTTCTTATTGGAAAAGTGCAGCTTATAATCAAAAGTATAGTCAATACAAAGAAAAATTAAAAAGACCCTTTACTTTAATGGGCCTTCTTGAGTATAAATTCACCTTATTCCTGTGTATCAATCAGATGCTATTAATGACATATGTTAAATTTTTCTTAACAGTCTCTCTAAATGCAGGATTGTTCAAGACAGAAGTAAACCCACTTCTACAGTGTGCTATGGAGTTTTAATCTGAGAGTTATTTATGTGACTCAGAAAGTGGTTTTACTTAACAAATTCTAAATACAAGCAGCTTTACACTATTCAACAAAACATGTTCATGACACAGCAATCACAAAGACCTTGGGGTCACACTACTGTGGTGGCACAGGCTGGACCATCCAGTCAGACGTATATACACCAGCACAAATGCTTTACAGCGGAGGAGGTGGTGCCTCCTCTGCTGGCCATCCCCTTTCTCCTTTTACCCCCTGCAGTCCACTTGCTCCAGACCGCTGTTCCTAGCACACGGTGGGGAGGTGGAGGACAGACAGGGGGAGAATTGAAGCACTTTTTTTGTTTTGTTTTGTTTTGTTTTGTTTTGTTTTGTTAACACCGGCTACATGTGCTTTCCAATGGCAAGCGCACACCAGATGCTCATGCCCCAGCGCCGCTGCCTGCACCCTCGCTACAGCTCGCCTCCCCCTCACAAGGAGCTGCTGGAGATGGACTTTTTGGATCTCTTGATCATGCTGGGGTGAAACTCGGTGTGTCGGCGGGCGTGCTTGGTCAGGTGGTCACTCCGCATGAACCGCTTCTCACAGAGGGGGCACCGGAACTGTTTCTCACCAGTGTGGGTTCGGTAGTGCCGGGTGAGCTCGTCAGAGCGGGAGAACTTTTTAAGGCAGTCGGGCCATGTGCAGGGGAACGGTCGCTCACCTGTGGGGAGGAAAGGATGACAAGAGCTTTAGCAAGGTGGGGACAATGCAGACCAGCAGGCACCAGACTCGCCGAGGAGCTGGGGAACACGCTGCTGAGGGGGTAAAGCTGCTTGTGTTTCCTGTGGTCTGTGGAGTTGCCGATAAGTTGCTTTATCAGGTTTCACAAGCCCAAAACCCCTCCAACCCCGTGGAACTCACACTCCAGTGAGAACCTTAGATGACCTCGATGACTGTCAAAATAACAGATGAGCTCTCTGCCTGTGCCCGTGCGTTTTTCATGTCAAGCTCCCTACAGCAGTTTGGGAAAGGAGCACCAGTATTACTCCCCTGACACTAAGGTTCTGATGAATCCTATAATTTGTTACCAGTAGAAAAGAAGCCAAAAAAAATCTTTCACCTAGTGAAAAAATCTTTTCACAGTCATCCCAGCCCAGGGAGAACTCTGCAGGGAGAGATCAGGGAGAGGAGTGCAGCCTTAGGGCTGGAAACACATAGCAGAAAACCACTGCATCTGCAGCAAGAATTGCCGTGGCCCCATCCCTCCCCCAGTAATCCACACTGCTCCAGAGATTATAGGTCTCCCCCCAGTCTGTTAAGATGGCTGATTTAAGGACAGGAAAACTACATTATTCTTCACAGCTCTTTCAGTATTTGCCAGGATGGTGAAGAAACAAACCAATCACCTTAACCTAAACCACACCACACCTCTGCTTTTAAAAACAAAGGTGTAAGAAGTGAACAGCACTCACTGCAATCTTTCTGGCACCCCACATCCCTGCAGTTCACCGCTGGCTGTACAGGCTGTACAGGTTTTGCTTACAGGCACTGATCCAGCAGCTCCTCACTGGCAAGGCTGACCACAGTCCACAGCATAGACAGAAATGTTTTAAGTTCACACAAAAGCCTTCATCATGCATGGCTGCAGTTCGATGCCTTAATTCCCTTCTTCAGAGCCTCCTGAAGGGAATATAAATGACAGCTGTGTGACAGCTATTTATAGTCAACCATGAGATATAAAATCTACTTCAGGAGTTTTTCAGCTTGGAAAAGCCGCAAAGAAACTCAGGAACTCTAGTATTTCTGTGCAAAATACTGTGAAGTCTGGCACAACAGGCAAGGTCACTTTACATTTACAGGTAAGTAAAAAGAAAGGAGTCACAAGTCCTCCACAGACTCAACTGCAGGTGACAAAACGCAGTGACAAAAGGCTCGACTGAAGAGTCCCGAAGCAGACAGGATGACCAGCAGTGGAATGTATTTTGATCTGAAGGGAGGAGAAAAGGAGCTGGTGACAGCAACTGATGGCATCCAAAAGGCCAAGGAGGGTGAGGACAGACCAGGTAAGCTGTGCTGCAGCTATACCATGGCACCTGAAAGCCCTCCCTTAAATAACACAGCTCACATTATGGTTTAGGCTCCTATGATCCGGAGCTCTCTCTGAGGCGGTTGCTCCATCCCCGAGTGCCCAGCACCATGATACAGATGCAACTGGACCAGCAGTACTGCACAGGCTACAGCAGCCACTCAGGCAGTGCTTTCTTCCCACACCTCATGGCAATGCTGGTCCAGGGTAAAGGATGCAGAGGGAAGCAAGTCAGCCTGTACTTGAGCCTGGTGGAGGAACCCTCCAGCCACCCTCACCTGGGGCTATTTTCTTTCCTAAATGTGTTTCTTGGCTCCCTGCTGTATGGTCTCACACATGGCTGGAAGCCTTTCCTAACAGTCACTGCCTGTATGAAAGAAACTAATTAAACCTGTATGCAGGCTCACACATGCATGAAGGCCATGACCACAGCTCCACAGCCAAACAGCACCAGGAGGTGTAGAGTGCACTCGCAGAGGTGCCCATCATCCTCCCCAGCTCTGCCCTCCCCAGCACCCGCCCTTGGCATCCCGTGGGATAAATGCTGCACATCTTGTATATGCGGAGGCACCTAGTATATGACTTCATGTCAGGCACTTACGCCCCAGAGCTGCAGAAGGAGCTCTGGCATCCCGCCCCATCCCCAGAAGCCACATTTCAAACCACCCACCTCAGGACAGCTCTTCAGCCTGCAGAAGTGCCTAACAGTACTACAGGGAGACAAGATGCTCAGGCTGGGTAACAGATCACAGTCTTTGGGGTACAGTGTTTACACTTTAGGCAATAGTAGTATTCAACCCAGGCGCCTAAAAGCAGTGTTTTGACTCTGGCCCCATCTAGCCCTTGAGAAACAGTTTTTCTCCAATCCTTCCTGGAACTGCAGATGGGAAGACAAAATAGAGCCTGGTTACTGAAATTTCCTCTGAAACATGATGGAAGCAGCATGGCCATCACCATCACTACCCCTTGCAGCCACTTCACGTGCCAGGGCAAAGTGCTTTTGGGTTGTGCAGCATAACCACAAAGCTTTGGGGAAAGGCAGGGCTTGCTTTGGATCACAGTGTACATTTGGCACCACACTCTCAGGGGAACTACCCCCAGGCTTGGCTGAGAGGGCTGTGCCAAATGCCACGGGGACTGGCATGGCAGAGGCATGCCCCGCCAACAATGGAGAGCCACTGTGCACTGGGATGGCCAATGCAGCAGAGACAAGTGGGGAGGCTCCCTCAACAGCAGGAGGGCTACCACCAGCACTCATCGCTGAGTACCCAGGTAAAGTGGCAGAGAACAGCTTCACCACCTTAGCAACACAATCTCACCGAGGCTGTCACAGCCACTTTGGAAGCAGATATGTGAAAGTAGGCCAGGCATAATCCCTGACACCAGGATGCACTAAACACCAGACTTCTCAGAGCAGACAGAAGGGGAAGAGAGGCTTTTCCAGGCCTCCAAGGATTGTCCCCAAGCCTGAAAAACTGCCGCTCCCCTTGGTCACAAAGCCCTCTCAGATGATACCAGCCCAGACGGATGGTGCTTCAGTGACAGAATTCTCTAGGTGCAGAGGTGGAGTGACAGACTTCTTAGGTGAAGTATGTACCCAGTAGGCTTTTAAGGCAAGGCAGAGATGCCTGATGACCTGTGATGATTGTCTACTTATCAAAGCTGCTCACTGTATTTGCTGATTTCATCTGACACACTGTTTTTTAAAGCATTGGAGATACCTGGGGAAGAGTCCACAGAGCAACCAGGTCCTGCAACTCATAGGCAGCAAGGCAGGCAGCAGCATACAGAGCTGCAGTGCAAGCAAGTGCTGCCTCCTTCTGGAGATACGGGTGCCTATGCATCTATCTTTTCTGTATGGTTTTTCCCCTTCATCTTTGGGTAGTAGTCTGAAATTATCAAAATGAACCACTAAAAAGGGGTGCTGCTCTATGCCATTTAGTTGGTGGCTGCACACTACTTATGTTTTAAGATATAACCTAGATAGGCTTTCCATCAAAAGATGAACGAATGGCCAATGGTTTATCATGACTCAAACTATGTGTGACAGGATCTGAAAACAACAAATACAAGATGTACATCATTTTCTCGAAAAAATGTAAAAATCCATATACCCGGGGTGGATTACAGATGTAGCAAGTGAAACAGAAACTGACATGCAGATTAAAAGAATAGGTGTCTTTGTATTCAGTAAGAATTATAAATATATATATTCTACATAGATACCTATTCTCAAGGATATTCTTTGTCTTTTGTGCTACCAGGAGTGTAGTGGAGAAACAGAGTTTATGCTGAGCACCAGATAGGTAACACTGGCTTTTTACAGGTCTTCCCGAGTCTAAAGAACTCCTGCTCCTGCAGCCCTGGCTTGCTTTAAATCCCAAATGAATATAAAGGTCACTGCAGATCCTTTTGATCTTTGCTTTCTTACTTCGACTGGTCTTTTCTCCTTTTCCTTCTCTCCATTCTCTACTGCAATTAGTTTCTTCTTACTCTGCAAGT
The DNA here is from genome assembly GCA_038090715.1 of Florisuga fusca. Classification (NCBI taxonomy): domain Eukaryota; kingdom Metazoa; phylum Chordata; class Aves; order Apodiformes; family Trochilidae; genus Florisuga; species Florisuga fusca. Next base: position 22,355,732 of record JAAWXA010000012.1, read on the forward strand.
TTAAACTCTTTTATCCATTCTGCTTTGTGTGACCCAATGCAGGTCCATGTTACATTATTCCATTTCAATTTTATTCTGAATAGGTGGTAAATCATTTAACTTTTTTGCCACATCCTAGGACATTCTAGATTTTCCTGGACTGTACTCTTCTGCAGGAAGGGTTTCTGGTTTCTGAATATGGAGTAGGGAATAGCAAACTTGTTAATAGTTCAGGGGGTCCTGATTCGCCACTGGTCTCACTACAAATGCTGCTCTAGATGTAGATGACTTAAGGTTAGAAGCTGCAGCTTGTGGTGGCTTTAACACAGATGAATTTGTTTGAACAAACAGGATATAGATAAATTGTGGGTGACCTTCTTCTCTAGGAGGGGGCAGACTGCATTTGAAAAAGCTGACAACAAAGTTGACGACCACAACAAACTTGGGCAATCCTCTTAGTGTGTAACAGGATATGCACTGGGACCGGAGCACACTGAGCTGCTGTAGTGGTATGAAGTACTAATTTTACATGAGTAACTAAAATTTTTGTTTAAGCGCTAGCTTTTAAAGACACCAGAGATTGCTGGTGGTGTGGACAGAAGTCTGCTCAAGGTGTATGATTTGCTAGGCTCACACTGTCCTCCTCGCTGACAGAAGTGAGTTGGACACTGTCACAAGTCCAGGGCCTGGCATCAGTACTGGCTAATGCAGAACAGTTTGCTGTCAAATAATGCTAATGACACTGCTTCACATGTTAACTAGAAAGGCAAATTGACTATTGCTACAGCTGCATGAATGGACACTTAATTAGATGTCTGGACTGACCAATGTTATTAAAAATTACACCACCATGCACATGGTAGGACAGTGCTGCCTGGTATTCATAGCAACAACTATTTTAACCATCAAAATTAAAGTTCAGTTTGACATCTGGGATGTGGTGTGTCTGGGCATGACTCCCACTCTCTGCCTGGCTGCTGACATGGCACAGCCAGTACTTTCTGTAGCAGGAACCTTCACCCTGCCCACAGCACCTGCCTGGATCCCCACCCCAACTCAGCTGCAGCAAGGCTGACCCCTCTTCCTGCCAGAAACCTGAAGTACATGATGGCAAAGAAGGAGAAGAGAAAGCAGACAAATACTGAAAGCCAAAATAGCAAAATCTCTTGCCACCAGGAGAGACCAAAACTACTTAGCAAAAGAGGAGTGGTGTAATCAGCTCTGTATGGTTTAAGTGAGAGAACCTAATCCCCATCTTCATCTTCTAAGATCCTCTTGTACCTCTGTGGCTGGATCACAAGCTCCAGAAATCTTGGTACTCTAGGAATACCTGGTCTTGATCCATAGTGCTTGACTGAAGAGATGACAATGACAAGCATTCTTTTTCTTCTTCTTCCCCTATCCCGTGATCCTGCTCAGCCACCACTCCAGTGTGTCTCAGCATTCCTCCAGCTCCCTTCCTCCTAAAAGGAGGTGGGGGTGGTGAGGCAGCTGTTGGCCTCTTTTCCCTAATGACTAGCAACAGGGCAAGAGGAAATGGGTTCAAGTTGCACCAGGGAAGGTTCAGATTGCATATTACAAAAAGTTTATTCTTTTTGGTTTATTCTTATTCTGGTGAAGCATAGGAACAGGTTGTCCCAAGGAGGTGGTGGAGTTGCTGTCCCTGGGGATATTTAAAAAATGGGTAGATGTGGCACTTCAGGGGATAATTTAGTTGTTACATTGGTGTAGGACTGATGGTTGGACTTGATCTTGAAGGTCCTTTCTGCCTTCATCAACCATGCTGATGATTCTATGATTCTAAGTACAGCAAGTTCTCTAGGTGTATGTCAAGAACATAATCCAATTTACTCCTCTTCTGAGATATCCCAAAATCAGATTATGAAAACCTGCAGCAATCACAAGATATAGATGCTAGTGCAAAACAGCATGAAGCTTGATCAACAATGAGAATGTAAGGTACTATGTGTCTAAAACAAGGGTTTCTGCAACATCCAATCTGGCAAGAGTTCAACCAGACACTACCTACAGGACAGGAAACAAACAGATGGGTTGCAGCAAGGGGTTTACTCCACCAGCACTCAGGACTTAACACTACAGGTCAATTCAGGTATTAAAATGCTGCTTTCAGCAAGTATTTAGACTGCTCTGACATCCTAAAAAACACCAAACAGCTGCTTCCATATGCAGCTGCCCACATCTCTTTCAAAAGACCAGGTGCTAAAACCCACTGCTGCTGAACTGCTGTAAGCCTGAATCTAGCAGTGAGACTCAGTCTTGATGTTACCCCCTTGTGGCACAGCATCAGGTGCAAGGGATACCCTCACTGCTTCTCTTCCATATCACAACCCTCCCTGCCTGCCTTTGAGCCTCTCTCTGGAGAACTATGCCTCCTTAGATAAAAGTCATGGAAGCTACCAGGAAAGGTCAGACCTCCCCAAAGCTCACCAGACAGTGAAATCTACACTTTCATGGCTGAAAGGAGTGCCCTCAGAAGTATACTCTTGGGAATGTAGGACAAGTTCGTGCCTCTTCTCCTTTGCTATCTTATCTCAATTCAAACTCCCTCCATTTTGCTGTAGCTATTAAATGCTAACTGAGCAACAGAGGGCTATTAACTCTTATCCCGGTGCTTAGGGCACTTACCTGGGACTGAAGAGGGACTGAAGAGGTCCTGTCTTAGTCAATGCTCTCTAAAAGGGAAACAGCTTTGACAGGGGAAGGAAGAATGCAACTTTATGGGCATTCAGAAAGACAACAGAATTGCTGTTCATAATAAAATCACAATTTATTAGCCAGTATTTCAAGAGACTCTTCCCTCAAGTTTAAGGCATTTATATAGAGTGCTCTCAGGCTATCCACAGTCATCAAAGAATCATAGAAAGTAAGGGGTTGGAAGGGACCTCAAAAATCATCTAGTGGAACCCCCCCTGACCGGGCTGGGTCACCTACAGCAGGTCACACAGGAATGCATCCAGGTGGGCTTGGAATGCCTCCAGGGAAGGAGACTCCACAACCTCCCAGGGCAGCCTGTGCCAGTGCTCTATCACCCTCACAGTGAAAAAATTCTTCCTGATATTTATATAGAAACGCCTATGCTCCAGTTTATAACCATCGCCCCTTGTCACTGAAGAGACTTGGCTCCCTCAGCCTTTCCTCATAAGCCTTTCCCTTCATCATCTTGGTCGCTCTGCTCTGGACTCTTTCAAGCAGTTCCCTGTCCTTGAACTGAGGGGCCCAGAACTGGACACAATATTCGAAATGTGGCCTCACCAGGGCAGAGTAGAGGGGGAGGAGAACCTCTCTCAACCTACTAACCACCCCCCTTCTAATGCACCCCAGGATGCCATTGGCCTTCTTGGACACAAGGGCACATTGTTGGCTCATGGTCATCCTTCCATCCACCAGCACCCCCAGGTCTCTTTCACCTATGCTGCTCTCCAATGCCTCAGTTCCCAACCTAACCTATACTGGTACCTCAAATTGCCCTTTCCCAACAGCAAGATATAAGACTTTACACTTGCCCTTGTTGTAATACATTAAATTTCTCCCTGCCCAACTCTCCAGTCTGTGTAGGTCTCTCTGAATGGCAGCACAGCCTTCTGGCGTGTCAGATACCCCACTCAGTTTTGTGTCGTCAGCAAACTTCCTAATAGTACACTCTATACCCTCATCCAGGTCATCAATAAATATATTGAATAGTACTGGTCCTAGTACTGACCCTTGAGGGACTCCACTAGAAAGAGACTCCTTGCATCAATGCACAGGAGGAACCTCCTGGACTGTGAATGGCTGCTGAGGGGGCCTTCTAGCAAATATCTGAGTAGTTAAAATCTCTCATGAGAACCAGGGCCCTGTGATCCTGCGGCTGCTACCAGCTGCCTGTAGAAGGCCTCATCGACTCCCTCATTCTGATCAGGTGGCCTCTAACAGACACCCACCACACTCTCCCCCACATGAGCCTGCCCCTTGATTCTCACCCACAAACTCTCACCTTGCTCCTCATCTACCCCTGGACAGAACTCAATACATTCAAGTTGCTCTCTTATGTAAAGAGCAACTCCCCCACCTCGCCATGCTGCCCTGTCTTTCCTAAAAAGGACAGAACCATCCATGGCCACATCCCAGTCAGGTGAGCTGTCCCATCATGTCTCTGAAATCCCCACTACATCACAGCCCCTTGCCCTCACACAGATCTCTAACTTCTCCTGTTTGCTCCCCATGCTATGTGTATTTGTGTATAGGCACCTCAGGTTGTGGGCTGATCCTGCAGACCCCACCCTAGGAAAATAGGATTCTGGTCTTCATTCAGACCAGTACATTGCCATACTGGCACAAACCCAACTACATCCCCTTTATTACTGATGCCCACCTCAAGTGGGATTGATGGCAGGTAGAAGGTCATCCCTAGGTTCATCATCAGGGAGCCTGGCTTTATCCCCCTCCTCCTCTAAATCTAGTTTAAATCCATCTTCATGAGGGCTGATAACTCCTCAGAGAAGATCCTTTTCTGACACCAAGATAGGTGTATCCCATCTTTTGCCAGCAGGCTTGGTGATCCATGATCAAAGAACCAAAAGCCCCGCTGTTGACACCAGTCCCTAAGCTGTGAATTAAGCTGTCAGATCTCCCTGTTGGTTCCCTTATCCATTACTGTCACTAGAAGGATGGAAGAGAACACAACTTGCATGCCTGGTCCCTTAACTAGTTGTCCCAGGGCCCTGAAATCTCTCATGATTGCTTTTGTAGTTCTTGATGGCAATTCTTCACTACCCACCTGGAGACCAAAAGTGGGTAGTAATCGGAAGGCCTCTCCAGGGCTGGAAGTTTATACCATTACTTGATTAAAATGGTGAGCTACACTGTCACAAGCAGACATGACCTGAAGGGTGCTTTGCCACCACTACCCCAGATTCTGGCCATTTAATCTTTATTTGGCCCCTCCTTCTCTTCCAGCTGCAGGTCTGGGAGCTCAGTGAGGCCATGAGCAGAAGCAGCCTGGTGCACAACATATGACAAAGAGAAGTGAAGATTTCCATGGTGATCCTAACAGCTGGGGATGCAAGACACACAAGCTAACAGGAGCAGGTGACACCCATCACTCTGTCTTCACCACCACAGCACAACAGTGTGCAAGAACTTGCTAGAGCTGCATTTTCAATGTATTAACCAATACATCCACCTTGGCACAAGTGCCACTCCAGTGTGTGATGCCTGCTCATAGCTTCTGTCTTACATGTGCAGTTCTTCACATTGCCTAAATTAATATACAAACCTTTCTGGAGTCCTTTCCCACTGCAACACATAGACCTGATTAATGTTTTTGTCTTGGTTTGTTTTGTTGTTGTTTCTTAGTGCAAAAAGAAAAAAAAGCACAACAAGACAATTGTGGGTCAAACAGCACTGAATTTAATCTTGAGGATTCTTCCCTATCTCACCCAGCTGGCAAAGCTTCCAGTCAGTATGATCCTGCATCTCAGAGACCTGGCAACATGCCTACTAGAACTCCCACAATTTGCACATTTGCACTAACCCTTGAGAACCTGGGTTTCAGATGGAGGTCTGAACTTAGAAAAAAATGTCCTGCTGGCTCCATTTTCTGCTCTCCAGTATTATTCTAAAGGATCTGGCAAAGTGACATTGCATGAGCTGGATAAAAGGGGCTTAAAATGCTGAATTTCAGATTATGGTCCCACAAAACAATCAAAAAGCTCCTAGTGAACAGAGGATTGTCACATATCAGCATCTGTACAGTCTGTCAAACTAGTGATAATCTAGAACACAAAGCATCACAGTCAAAACCAAACTGACACATGGACTGGATGGATGCTTTGATACCTACATTGCAGCACTTACCTGCAGGCAGGTAAGCAGGGGCAGCACTTATCTTTCCTTTCTACCAGAAACCTTCCTCAGCTTCATTGTGAAGGCTGCCAACCCATGGGTCCACACCTCTGCCTACAGCCTTGCTACCAAACATCTGTGAAAGCCAAATGCCAGAAGAGCTGCCCAGTGTAACAAAATTCTTGGTGTTGCTTGGACCCAGTCTACATGGCAATTGAGCTGGCTGAAAAGCCTACCTCTTTTCACACATTTGGTCTTTCCATGTCTAAGTTCTTAATCAAGGGTACTTCATGCAGAACTGAATTTCCCATTGATCTGCAAAACTACATATTGAGAAGAATCTGGGGTTCACCTCCCCAGCCTACAGGTGCTGTATGAGGATGCATCTCACAAACTAGCTCTATTGTACCTTCTCTGTCACTCTTTCTAGACCACGAGGCTCTGCTCTCAGCAGCCACATGCCTTTTAACTGGCTTGTGATCACATCATCACAAACGTAGACTCCTTGATTTTGACTTCTGCTACTTTCTCTCCCTCTCTGTATCTTGCCTTTTGCTCTGTGCACCCTGCCCAGGCCTTCTGAGATAGATTGTTTACTGTCACATGCCTATTTTTTCCCTGTAAGCCCTCTGGCCTGCACATCCCTCTCTGTTAAACTGCACCTTCCCCTGCCTTGAGGCTAGTAACTGCCCTACACATTACCTGACAAAACCAAACCTCTAAAACTACCTATCCAGAGAAGCCTGTTCATTTTCAAGGAAACTCTGCATTTCTGCTGTTGATAAGACATTTTCTTGGTCAGCACAGTTCCTTGCTTTCTCCTGACCTCTACACTGCTTCCAGGGGTGGGGTCTTCTGCACATCTTACCACCGCATCTGGGCCTTTTTCTATGCTCTGAAGGGCAAGTCTGTGAGGCTTGATCATGCCATCTCCAGTGCTCAAGACTCTCAAGCAAATACACCACGTACAACTCTCCTGCAACCGCTGAACTTCAGCAGCTTACAGGTCCTATACTCCCACTATGTCAGGTGTGAGGAAAACTAAGGTACTGCCACTTCGTAGAGCTTCACCTGTCATCCTGGTAAAATGTTTTTTTGGCTTGTGAGCTATCAGACAGAATTCTACACCAAGAGTCATGCACCTCAGAGATGCTAAGGGAAACAGCTCATGCAGAACAACCTTACCTGTAGTGATTGCTCTTCCTGCTCAAGACACCAGAATTGAAATAATAAGATCAGAGTTGCTTTTGGATGATAGTGAAGGGGCAAGCGAGGCAATAGTTCAGTTTCAGTGATATGCTTGTCCTTGTATCCCTGCGCCTTTGCAAGCTAATATTCTGAATGTAGGAAGACATACATGACAGAAAGAAGTGCATGATCATGTCTGAGAAGCAGCAGGGACCTGGCGAGGAATGAAAGAACTACCCCTGGAGGAAGGGGCAGAGTTCAAATTTCCTTGGCTTCCTCCTACAAATTCTGCTCTGCCAAGTCACCCTGAGTTCAGTGGTACTGGCTACACAAGTAAGGGGGCTGTTTGCACAAGCACGATGTGCAGTGCTATCTGCTGACCTTTTTCTGTAGAGATCAACCCAGAAAACAATTTCTGATGGATGGCTGATTCAGGTTCTTCTGGAAATTGAACTAGAGTCATCATCAAAGGCCCAAACTTGAAGCAAACAGACATTTTTTGTCTCTGAAATATGGAATGCCTTTGAACCAACAAGTTTAAGGAGCTGTTAATGACACAAACCACTAACCTCTGAGCATCAGCTCTTTGGTCTTCTACCTTCATGCAGTATTTCACTTCCTGCTTTGCATTAGCTTGCCAGAGGTGGTGTGGTGACCTTTTAGATTCCTACTGTTACACAGCCCACAGCAGTAACCAGAGCCTTCCAACTTGCTTGGCTAGTTAGTACTTCTTAGCAAAGACAGCTATGGCTACAAGAAAGCTTACAGGTGTGAACAGAAATCCTAAAGTAATTTTCCAAGATCAGAAAACCAGGAAGCTTCTACCAGTGGCTGGGCACCTGCTGTCACAGCAGGCTACAGAATAGCTAGAGACCTAGTTGGTGGCCTGATGAAAAATGGCATGTAGATGAAAGCAGCTCTAGAGGCTCAGATATATAGGGAAAGGAAGGGAAAAAAAAGAAAAAAAAAAAAAAAAAAAAAAAAAGAGACAGAAAGAAGACAGTGCTAAGGAAAGAGTATTAATGCCCTGCAATACGCAATTATGAATAACTCCACAGGTCCCACTGAATCCCACTGTTGCTATGGAATTGTTCTGCCATCTATAATAATAAAGACTGGCAGTATCACTTAGCATTTCAGTTAGCTAAAACTAACTTCCCATTAAGAAGCTCTGAAAAATCGCTACTGCTGGACATCAATAATGGTTTTAATCACACAGAGCTTCCGTGACGGTACATCAGAGTATCTGATGTATACAACACCTTGTACTTGAAGCTATGGCCACCGGTTGTGAGTGGCACAAGCTCAAACTCACGCCATGTCAGGAGATACTCAAAATAGCACTGCTTAGGCCCAGCCGTGTGGGTTGTACAGCACTTTAATTTACATGTTATCACCCAGAATGCTACCCCAGTTGATGTCTACTTTGGTTTTTAGACCAGGGTGGATACCTGATCAAGGGATAGTAACTGGAATTATGGTAACTCGTTTTCATCATTTGTGAGCCAACATTTTGCAAGGTGTCATTTACATTACATTCAGCCTCCAAAAGAGCATCTGAGCTACAGACTCTGAGCTGGTAACAAAAAAATCCTTGGAACTGATCCCGAGGTCAGCACAGGGTCACCACTGACCATCCTCTTTCCTGGCTCACGGAGAAGGTCTTAACTGTCTAACCACAGCATTCACCACTGAGCCACATCCACTAATCCTCCTCCTCCTCCCTCTGACCTCTGCAGCAGAGCACCCAGCAGATCTGCCATCAGAGCACGGGTAGGTAACCTACTCTGGGTCTCCTCCTGTTCAGTGCACGTTCACCCAGGTGCACAGGCAAGCCAGAGCAATGGAATTCAGCTGTGACTCAGATGCGCTAATTCTGAACCCAGGCTGTGCTACACACAGCAGCAATGACTTGCAGTATGATCCTTGGGTGATACAATTCGTTTTATTCTTCACCACTTACCACCACTGCCAGGAAACAAAACACAGAAAAGGACCACCATGTACAGAACAGATGTGAAGGACGTGAAATACGTGTCGGCAGTGTTAATCTCCTCTGCTCCTTTCCATACTGGTACACAGCCCTTTAATTTAGGGTAATTTTTAAGCAGCCTTGTGCTCTGCACTGTGACCCCAGCTGCAACTCCGACACGGAAAGGTTTTTATTCAGCCACTTGCACTAGGGGACTTGAAAGAAAAAAAAACAACCGACCGACCAAGGAACTCGACAATTGCCGTCCCCTTAGCGCTCAGGCAGCGACGGAGGGAGTACGAATTGCTGCAGCAGATAATTTTTGATCTCTGGGTTTCCATGCTGCCACACCCTCTCCTGCGCCCGGGCAGGGTAGGGTTGGCGGCAGCCGAACCAGCGGAGCCTCTCTAGCACACGCCGCAGCGGGGTGGCGACCACCGGCGCAGCGAGGGACGAGCGGCGGGGCAGGGCAGCAGCCCCGGCC
>JAAWXA010000012.1:22369946-22385275 GCA_038090715.1 Florisuga fusca
GGGGGGGGGGAGAGAGAGAGAGAGAGGGAAGGATGGAAATGCCACGATCAGAAGTGCAGTCCATGCACTTCGAGGAAAGAAAGTGTGAGGTCTTCTGGGGTGGAGATGGGTCCTCCCTGAGCAATGAAAGCAGTGGGGGTGTCACAGGTCACAGACCCCAGCTCGCCTCTCCGCCCACAGCCGAACAGCGAGGTCCAGGCTCTCCGGCTGCGGTCGGAGGTGCCGCCGGGCAGCGCTGCGCACCCTTCCCGAGCTGCCCGCAGCCCCGCTCCGCACTGCGGGCTGCAGGCGTACGTGCGGCTCCGGTAGCGGTGGGTCCCACCGCCTCTCCGCCGTCGCCGCTTTAAGGCTCCGGAGCGGGCAGGGGGAAGCAGGCAGCCCGGGTTCATCTGAGGACACAGCCCCAGTTCTCAGAAATCCCCGCGCTGCGGGAACATCGAGCTCCCGTTACCGCAGTTGAACAAACTGCCCTAGATCGGGGGTGCCGGGACCGCCCCCCGCCCGCCACCAGCCCACGTGAAAACAGCCCCCCCTTCACAGTTCACCCCCCTCGGCCCCCGCACCCGCTGCCGCGGTGACACCGTGATCCCAGGGCTTTGCGGCTGTTTTTCTCGCGATTTTATTTTATTTTATTTTTTAATCTGGGGTGTTCTTTTGGTTGTTGGTTTTGGTGTTTATTTTATTTTATTTTATTTTATTTTATTTTATTTTATTTTATTTTATTTTATTTTTCCTTTGGTTGGAATGTTTTGTTTTTGGTTTTTTTTTTAATTATCAGTATTTTTTTTTTTTTTTCACCGCGGGGAGGCCNAGCATCCCTCTCCCCTACACCCCACTCCTCTAACCACAGCCCCCCACCCCTCCTCCTCCCTCTCCTCCTCCTCCTCTCCGCCTCCCATGGAAGGGGACGGGCGTCCCGGTGGATAGCTCCGCCTCGCCTCACCTCGGATGCCCTCTGCCGCCGTGCTCTCCCGCCGCCTCCATCTTACGCCCGCTCGCCCGCCCCCGCCGTGGCGCAGGCAGGGATACCGCCTCCGCTAACATGTCCGCCTCCCCTCGCCCTCCTTGGGGGGCGACGCTGCCCCTCTCCCCCTGTCCACCCTCCACCCCCAGCTTTCTCGCTTCCTACAACCAGAAAGCTCCCGGCCCCCGGGAGTTTTCACCCGTCACGGAAACAGACCGTGATTTGTTAACTCATCACCCAAACTGAGATGTGTTAACCCCATCCCTCGCAGGCACGCCGATACCACAGTAACCCCTCACCAACATGGAGATGGTCACACGAACCCCTCAGTGACTGAGACCAGGAGGGGAGGGGTCACCTTGCTGCTGCAGTTAAAGCCACATCAGTCGTGAGTTGCAGCATCAAGACCCCTCACATTCCACCATGTCTCCTGGCCTCGGTGTGTGCACAGCTCCTGAAAGTGTTAACCTTCTGCAAAGCCTGCAAAGCTAATAGAGCAGGTTATTCTCCTTTAACTTGAGTTTCCCATGATTTTCTGCATGACAACCATTCTTGACAAGGGTTCAGGGAAGGTGAGAGGAAGGGAAACAACTTGGGAAACACTATCATTGTATATCCTGAAGACCAAAATTGTTTTGGTTTTTGTTTTCAAACGTTTCCCAATACAGTGTTTGGTTTGCAGAAATTTCTCTTCTTTCCCTCCCTTACTGGTGTTATTCGTCAGAAACAAAAGAGATGTTGCCAGGGGAGAGATGGGTGTTGTCTGACTTTACATTAGGCTTTGCTAGCATTCCAGCGGAAACTGAAGACATCTCTAGATATCTCCCTGGACTGTTCTTCCCTCAGGGAGCAAGGATCTTTTACAGTCTCCCACCATTGCCTTGCTACTACTGCAAATCCTCCAGCAGAGGCAATCCTGAACCATTAGCACTGGTTAGCTTTGGAGCTTTCTCAACTATAGTAGAGGGAGGTAATTCTGGATGCTGCCCCTCTGAGAGTACTGGCAACTAAATTTACAGGAATGTCATAATTGCCACTGCTGGTGGCATCACACTGTCCAGTTGTGAGGGTCCTCCTAGGGAAGTTTAATTCTTGATAATTCTTTCCAAACAAAATAGATATGTAGAAAGCACCTCTGCAGTAAAAATCTGTGGGTCTTGGTGATCCTTGGTCTCCTGGTCCAAGTTAAACACGAGCCATCTGTGTGTCCTTATGGCAAAGGAGGCTTTGGGCTGCAGGAGTGATGGAGGTGAGCCTTCCCTGCTGTTCACCACGGGTGATGCCATACCTGGAGTGCTGTGACTAGTCCTGGGCTCCCCAGTGCAAGAGGGACATGGACATGCAACTAAAGGCTGCAAAGATGATGAAGGGACTGCAGCATCTCTTCTATGACAAAAGACTGAGAGAACTGAGACTGTTTAGCCTGGAGCAGGCTCAGTGGGGATTGTACTAATGTATAAAATGCCTGAAGTGAGGGTGCAAAGAGGACAGAGCCAGGCCCTTTCCAGTGGTGCCCAGTGACAGGACAAGCAGCAGTGAGCAGAAGCTGAAACACAGGAGTTTCCCTCTGAACATCAGGAAATACTTGTTTTCACTGTGTAGGGAACCCAGCGCTGGCACTGGTTGCCCAGGGAGGTTGTGGAGTCTCCACCCATTCAGGAACTGTCTGGACATATTCCTGGGCAACTGGTTCCAGGTGGCCCTGTTTGAGCAAGAGGATTGGACCTCTGAGCTTCAGAGGTCCCTTGGAACCTCAACCAGTCTGTGGTTTTGTGATCTGATAGCTGGATGGGTTGATCAGTGCAGGTTCAGAGTCAGTGTTAGGGAATATGTCACAGAAAAAGCCAAGAGTTTAAACACAATAACTTAATTTTATAATATTTGGTAGTGCTAAGTAACAGCCTCAAATTGTTTCTCCGGTGCTTACTGGTACTGGTGAAGGGGTGCTGTGGGCTGTACAGCTCACACCCCTAATGCTTTTTCAGCTTTTAGGATTTACTTACTACACAGCTTTTGTACATGTAGTACAATATGAACTGTACTGAGATTGAATATGGCTGTTCTTGCATATATGCGTCACATTATCATAAACAGTCTCTAAGGACAAAAGGGAGACTAGAAAGGCATCTCTCTGGCATTAAACCCATCCTTCTAGTCTCCTCCCTCACCTCCTACTCCCCTTTTTTTTTGTTTCCCCCCTCCTAAAAGAAGATATTCCTGTTAAAGTAAACTTTGTCTTGGAAAGATGTACCTAAACCATATGACAGTAGATCCAGTATTGTGGTCGTTTAGTAGAAAGCTTTGTTTAGTAACAATCACTAGAGAACATTGTTTTACACCATAAAGTTTTCTTAACTATTACACTTACCCTACAATGTGAAAAGTGCTATTATAACCCTAAAATGAAGAAAATTTTAGATTGTTTGCGTATACTTACAAAATGCTTTTCAGTTTAACAATCATCCATTGACTTTCACTCCTTTTCTATGCTTCTGTTTTAATGTTAACGTTAACCTTTAATGTTAACGAGCTCAGGTAAAACCTCTTCTGCTCAGTCTTGCACTGAAATCAGCTTCAGCTAAAGTCGGTGGCAAATCGGTTTTAGCTAACTTGATTTTGGTTGTTTTGCAAGAAAGCCAGAAGAGATTTATGTACCTAGAGCAGCATATGGGCACGCACATTCAGAATTGCAAAGATGTGCTTCACAGCTGACTCTTAATGCTAGAAGAGATTAAACTCCTAGCTTCTCTTAAATTTCCCTGATATTCAGCTCCTGTGCGTGCCCTTAGACAATTAGGTGTTAATATAAATAAGCATTCGGTTGGCAAATTTGTCCAGATTTTAGACCCTGCTAAGAACACCAAGGAAGATGTAGCAAGCCCATCAGGCCCATCATGAAGCAGTGGTGTAGGGATGAATTTAAGAAACCGCTTCAAAGAAGCTGCAGGGCAGCTCAGAGGCATGTTACATCTTTATGTTTGATTGCAAGATATTAAGCAGCCCTGAGAGCCTGGCATTCAAATCTTACCCTGTTCCACCCTCGAATCCTAAGGAAGCTCATTCTCTCATTCAAAGTTTTTAGAAATAAGAGTTTTAGAAAGAAGGTTTTAGAAAGAAGAATGGAGACCATCTTCTCCAGAATGGCTCAAGAGCCTGAGTGCTTGGTTTCAAGGTGAGAGCTGCAGGTGTGAATCCCCTTGGGAAATAGGAAATTCCAGTTCTCTCTAAGACTTATCTCCTGGGAACAGCCTGAGAGCACACCCAGGGCTGGAGTCCAGGCTGGAGACCATGAGCTGGGGAAAGCCTTTCTCTGGCTTGACTCAATAAAACTCCTAATTTCCAGAGAGAAGTGTGGCTAAAGGTAGTAGTTTGTTCTTATTATTTTCTTCCTGGCTGCTAAAAAAGTCCAGCTACTCGCTACACTGGTTGTTCTGAAAGCCTTTCCAATGCTGCCCTTGTAGACCAGACAAAAGCATGCTCTGCCCTTCATTTCCCACATAAGTGCTTGCAAGTCAGCTCCAGAGCAGGCAGTTCCTGCAGTGCTAAATCAGAGCTGATCAGTCCTGCCAGGGCAAAGAGGATATTGGCAGCTGACTTGGCAGCATAACTTCAAATTTGGAGCGTGGGCAGTGGTTGAGCAAGGTTACACAGCATAGCTTTTCTGTCCTACCAAGTAGGGATCTTCAAGTGCCCACCTCATGACTCTGACCCCCACACATCTGTGAAGAGCACACAGGCATTGTCACATAGGTCTTGCCACATGCATCATGTGCCACACACACGATGCCTCACCATTGCCTTAGTAACTGGCAGAGCAGATTCCTGTCAATGCAAAGGTTCAGGAGTGAGAAAGTTGTCACTGCAGTTACATGACTGTCTACACCAGAGATCTCTTTTTATTTTTTTTCCTCCCTTAGAGCTAACAAGCAATTTCCACCCAGTCTTTTCAATCAAATACTGGAGGATCTCTGCCATCACAAACATAATGCAGACTCCATGTTCATATAGGTATTTTGTGTGTGACCTCACCATGGTGGATCATCATGTATGTTGGCATTGCAGACTTGAGTAGTTCAGTATATATAGAAAAAAAAATGTAAAGGGAATGGAAAAAACATTACCAAAGATGTCAGTAAGCTGAATTCAAGTACGTGTCCAAGGACTTGGACAAATAGATGGTGTAAAAGGTGCTTGACTTCTGAGACAAGAAACTGGGAAAGGACATGACTCTCTTAAGAATGTGTGCTCCTTCTTTTTAATGAAGCTATTTATATGTCTGTGCAGCTATTTTTGGATATTTCACTTGTCTGAAACTGAATAAGAACAGTAACTAGTACTCATAGCGTTAAGGTGAGTGCTACATTTTTTGTTTCAAATATCAAGACTGAATCAGATCAAATACATATCTTGCTGCAGGTTCAGAGCTCAGTGAGAAGGCTGGTTTCAGATTTTGAGATTAGCAACATGTTCTTAGGCATTTTAGGTAATTTTTGTGGCTTAGATGAGTAGCCAGGACCAAGCTGGGTAGGTTTTTCTACTTCTAGAAACAAAGAGAACAAATCTTAGAAAGACCTTATTGGTCAAAACACCAAGTTCCTGGTAGCCTTAGACTGGACAAATAGTGGTGCCAATATTTGAAACAAAATAGTTTAACTTTGTGTAACAGCTTCAGAGGTTTAGTTATTGAGGGAAGAAATTTAACAAAACATCTGGCAGGACTAATCAGACAGTACTTCTTGCATCATGGCTACCACTGTCTTGTAAACCTACTTGCTCTGTGAAAAAGTTATTATTTTCTGACTAGTACTGTTCAAGGAAAAACACCGAGGCTTCAAATACAAAACTGGTATGAAATACCCTTTCTTGTTGTCTGAAGGAGTTGGGTAGAGAGATGAAACAAGTCATTATTTAGGCTTTCTTACTTTTGTTTATGGCTATGAAGCTCCCTTCATTTGAATTAGCAGAACCTGGAAAACTCTCCTTTCTGTGTTCCAGCTTTTCTCTGATTTAGGAACACTCCTCACAAATGCCTGTGAGTTACTTTTAGCATGTTCCTGGACAAGTCACAGAAGCCAGAAACAGTAACACAAATTGAAAAGTTTATCAGTTTTATAATGACCTGTAATGCTAGCATACATTTTGGATTCCAGTATCCTAAAGCCCAAAGATATTTAAGTATGCTTCCATTGTTTGCAAGAAAAGAATTATAATAAAATTAGCATGGCTGTTGCTAGCATGCATATAAAGTTCTTTATAAAGATCAATCTAAATGACCTAGCTTGCAAATGCAATGCAGCAAATGGTACTTCATGGTACGCAATGGTTGTTTAGCTCCACCCAACAGTTACAAACATACAATGAGCTTATTGCCCACAATGATGAATCAACAGATTTGTTCAGATCCACAGTTTGTCCTGCTTGGAATTCAATATAAGATCAAATAATAACATTCAACTTCAGTAAACATTTACCCATAGAATTAACACAACAATGCTGTTATTCTCCATATCCGTCATACAATAATTTGTGCAAGACTGAGAATGGAAATTCAATTTACCTGTTGATATTTACACCAGCAGCTGCTTTGAGAATTTCAGCATTTGTGTTATCAAGCAAGTAAATATTTACTTGTAAATATTTTGTTTCTTCTAAAACAGTGTTGGTTATTACATATGGATACCAAATAAAGTTTTGGTATTTCTGCAGAAATGAATGCATCTTGATTTTTTCCTCCCAAGAATCACCTGGCTGTGAAGAACAGGAAAAGTGATTAAACGTGCATTTAGGTAGATTTACATGTACATACAATTTTGAGAAGCCTGGTCTCCATGCTTTTTAAGAATCACAGATGTTTCTTTCACTGCCTATGTTGTGCTACTAGATCCACTGTTCCCAAAGAGCAAAAAAAACAATGACCAGGAAATTGTAATTACCATTTTTTTTTTCTTCTGTATGTGTAAAGAGACAAACACAAGGGCTTTTCTTCCTTTTTTTCACATGTAAGCATTTGCTGAGTTCCAATCTGCTGTACCAGAGAAGGCCCACAGGGAACAATAAAGTGCAGCAGGTGCCAGTAAATACACAGTCTGAGAGCTAATTTTATCTGCTTCTCAGTTTGGTGAAGGTACTAGTTACAATTTCTCTAATTATCTTCTTCCCTTCTGAGCATATAAACCAAATCCACTTTATGGAATAAGTATTGAGATCAGAGTGAATATAAAAAAGTTAATTCTTTACAACAGATGCAAACTGCATTATGTCTTGATCAGCTGTCAGAGGCTTTGAGAGTGCAAGCAGTTGCCATTGAAAGGTTTGTGTACATCGACTGTATAGTATCTTACAAACTTTGGGCTTTGGGGGATTGCAATCCACAGTTCTCATAAAGAAGATTAAAAAAAAACAAACCAAAAAACACCAAAGCTTTTATGTTATCATTGTAACATTTGCTCTCAGAGAGTTTCACAGTGAACACCACATTTAATAGCTAATATTATTTCATTGTGGAGTAATCTGTTCTCCAAGAATGTAAAAGATGTAGGAACACTCAAAGTAGTATACTGGTTCAAGCCAATACTTCTCTTTGCATGAGTTGTGAATGCTGGGACAATGGAAAACACTGCCTGCCTTATCTATAGGAGTAATCTAAATCACACACAAGAGTGCTCTCCAGATTTTTCAGTGCAGGAACTCGCAGCCTCATAATAGTGGTTAATGTCCTCCCTTTTGGAGCAGCTCACTCAAGAATTCTCTTAAAAGCTGGCATATACATCCCAGAACAGCTTTTTATGTAGTCAGATGTCTGCTGATAGCTTGATATCTTCCCATGAATTTGGGTTGTTTGTCCTAGGAAGTTCTGTGTGTGGCTGGTGTTTTCACTGCTGTCCAGAATGATTTGTTACTTTGTGAAAACACACAGCACAGTACTTGGAACAGACCTAGCATGCCTAGTATTTCACATTATCAACCTTTTTATTGATTTTTTTTTCAGTGTTGCACAACAAATATGCAGTACAATTTATTTTTAGGTGATATAAACAATAAACATTGCTCTTGGGTTTGTTGTTGCTGCTGTTTTCCAAAAACAGCATATAGTGAAAAAACCTCCTAGGACGAATATAAACCAGGATCTACTCCTCAAAATTAATCCCTTGAAGTATTCAGTTAGTCATTAGCACGTCTGATTGAAATCAATAAGAAAGACTAAGCTATACACGTTTTGAAAGAGGTTGGATAGGTACATAATGATCATAAATACATGTATTTTTAACAAACATTTTGAGTCAGTGAATGATGCTAACTGACCTATCAAAATAAGCCATTAATGCAACCTGAAAATCTAATACAGCAATGTAGTATTAGTTGTCCTTTTTTTTTTTTTTTTTTCTTTTTGAAAAATTATGGTATCTCAGTGTTGGTAAGCAGTGAACTTCTTCAGTTTCTAACGAGTTGCTTTTCCTGGTCCTCTAGAGATGATCTTTGTAAGTGAAGTAACCCTCCAGATGAACTGTTACATTCACCTTATTGTCCCTGGTAAGTGGGTGATTCACAGAATTATTTCCAGAGTTGGTCTTCTGCTGCTTAAAGCAGATATTTTTTTTTTTCTAACACAGTGCATTACAGCAAAGAACTGTGATAAAGCTGGAGAAATCTGTCTGGTGGCTATATAGGGTTTGATATGCACTGGGTATTTTATACAGATGGTGCCAAAAAATATTGCAGTATGTGTTGTATTGCTGACCCAAAGCTATTTGCAATTTGCATTTGGAGAATAAAAATCTTTAGTTTGGCATCCCCTGGGTGTCTGAGGGGCAACCCAGGTAAATAGATACTTAAGGCTGTGTAACTTCATCATGAACTGCCAAGAAAATAAGCAGATCATGATATTCAGTCTGTATTGTGCCCTCCTGAGGAATCTCCAAATATTTGAAGAGCAAGCCATGGGAATCATGTATTACTTCCTTTGCTGAAAGGAACTACTGCCTCACAGGACTGAAGAAAAGTCAGTTCTCAAGCAGCACAAAAATGTAGGGCAAGAACCGAGGAATGCTTTTTGTTTTTAATGTAGCTGCAGAAGTATATCCAGAATGTAATTATTATGTTGGAATTTAAACAGGAGATTTCAACTTTAAATCTTCCTTTCTGCAAAGTATAATGGCAGCTTTTTATCTACTTCATATGGTCGTGACTTTCACTGCAATGAGAGCTGAACAGTGTTTCCTAACCCTATAATTTCTAATTCCCACTGGTTTCTTTCTGACCAGTGTGGAACAATGCTACCTTTTGAATTATTTAATTTATTTTTCTGAGATGTCTCCTTATTCTCTGGAAGTCTTTTTTTTCAGCTACTGGTCAGACTCATAATGAGTCTGCTGACATGAGCTTGTCAAACAGGTACTGCAAGACTTTGAGCTTTTTATTAAAAACACGTACACACTGAGGTTGTTTTAACACTTCCCCTTCCTGACATGTGCATAGGGCCAGCTCTGCAGTGCTCTGGGCTGCCTCTGGCAGGGGAGGGAGAGACTTCTTATCTCCCAACTTTCTGGTACTCCACCACCTCCCCCTTTCTCTCATCCTCTCCCCCCCTCACATTTTGAGTACCTCCAGCCTGGTGGGTGTACATCCATCCTGCTTCAGTCTGCCACTGAATAATGAAGCTCTTGATGGGACTGTGAAACCAGTACCAGCAACAATGATTCTTCATTACAGCTGGACAAGACTGGGGCATTTGATACCCAGGAAGCTTTGTGTTTCATAGTTAGGACTATAAACCATTTGTTTCTGTCGAACAAGTAAGAGTTACAACTGGCTGAAAGTGTTGCTCTCCTCTAGCAAAGGATTTATATTTGAAAAAGAAAATAAAAAACTAATTAGTACTTCATCTTTATTTCATGCACACCTGAAGTGCTGATATTGGCAGTTGAACAGGAATGCTCTTCTCTGCTACTCTTACTCAACAGGGCTGGAAATTATAAGTGATAGGCTTGATTAGATTATAAATGAGATAAAGCAGTTGTGACCTGAGACCTAAGCCACCAACTATTTTGCTATTTTTATATTGTTATTATGTTTGTAAACTGTATGATTTTTTTTCATGTAACTCTATGTTTGTAGAGTTTGTTTTCATGGGTAACAGTGACCTAGAAAAATCTTACATACTCTTAACCAATTTGTGCAGGTTGTGCAGGAAGTGCTGTGTGTGTACCTGTTGTGGGAAACTAAGACCAAAAAAAAAAAAAAAAAAATCTCTCAACTAAAACCACTAAACTTTTAATGATAACCACCTGGGTATCTTAGCTGGTAAGCTTCCTGTATGCCCAAACAGACTGAACATAATGTGCCTCATCAAAAGATTTAGAGCTGTCTCCTAGATTAAAATAATTTTACTTCTCAACTAAATTAATTACTTTCTGCTATATGACCAGAATATCATATTGCTTTAGTAAACCCTAATGACCAGACTACAAAAGGAATTTAATTAATTTGAATATTCCAGATGACTTTCTTGACAATACCTACCACAAAAGAAATAATAATAATAATAATAATAATAATAATAATAATAATAATGCATAGTATTTCTCTGTGTGATCCTTACAGACAGTAAGGAATCTGGTAATTGCCATTTTCTTTCCCCTGGGGCAGGATTAGCCTCAGTATGTGGCAGGAAAGGTGAGGAAGTGGGAATACCATGCATTTATATGTCTGGAATTGCATGAGCCTTGATAGTTCTAATAGGAGGGCTAAAATAGTTTAATGTCCCTGACTTGTGTATCATATTTCTGCATGCGTACACAGACACATGCACAAGCACACGTGGGTGTTCATGCGTGTGCCCCCATGCTCCACGTCGCTCCACTTTTTTCCTTCTTTTTTTGCTCCACTTTTTTCCATAAAGCTTTGACTGGAAACTGTTCTGGCACAGCCACTGCAGAGCAGCAAGGAGAGTTCATGGCTGCTGTGGCAGTATCCGTGTGCTCACTTTTATCCCAGTGGCTGGCATGTGCTAGGAATGAATCTCCCTAAAACAGAAGAAATCAAGGCTAACTTCTACAATGCTTTGAGCATGTGGATGGACAAATTATTATGTCTTTCAAGGATAAAGGCAATTGCTGAGCGAAAGTAGTGGCTAGGCCAGGGTATCTAGTTGTGCAAAAAACCCCCAACAAAACAGAGGAGAAGGGAAACTGAAATGTGTTACTGAGCATACACTGTACATTATATTCCTTTGGTTTAATTGGTCTTTTTGTGATATCTTGCTAGGATATAAGAAGTACAATTTGCAGGGGATACAAATTTTTTGTGGGCAGCTAAACTGTAATCTATCATTCTCTTCTAATTTCAGTTGACACTCGGACACTCTATTTCCCTGTGCTCTCATATTTAGACCTTTTACTCCATGGTACTGGGAGAGAAAAGCCAGTTGACCCCTGTTCTGATTTTAATACAAAAACATGGATGATTCCTGGCTGCTCAGTCATTCACAGAGAAATCAACACAAACTTTCCTTTGCCACTCAGTGCCACCAAGGGCCAAGGTTGCTGCGAGGTAGCAGTCTCACCTGTGTAACAAAGAAGTCATTCCCTTTGATGATATCAGAGTGGACTAGTAACTGGATATGCTTACTGACCCTGCTGTGGGAAGGCTGTCAGATACTTGTTTCCTGTCCACAGTATGGAGATTAAAAGTAAAAAAAAAAAAAAAAAGAAATATCCTAATAACTTATAGAAATTGCTCAAGACTCATTCCTTGGTGCTCATATTCCAAGAGGAAAGTGTCCTTAGAGAGCGAAAACCAGAGAAAGAGAAGTTGTCCTGAGAGAGCATTAGTTCATAATGGGAAAACCGCCTCAATAGTGGGTGAGAGGACAGATTTACTGACCAAGAGGACTGGAGGATTTCAGAAAACTGCTTGTTAACACCTTAGAGCTGAGCACAGACGTCATGAGAGAATCAGTAAAACCAGGTTTTTAAGGGAACTTTATACTGAACTCAAGCCCTTTATTAGCACTGAGTAGCACAGCACATATTCTCGTACTACTGGACAGTACCTGTGAATCTCTACAGCCCTCCCCACTGTTCAGACTGTGACGAATTTCCATCTTGTGCCATTCCATGGCCTTCCCCTTCACCACTGTGGCTGCATGTAGTCCTGTTGAAAAACGAAGATCAATGGAGACTCTTCTTGTTTTGGAGTACCTGCTATAACCAGATATCCCTACGCTTGGTAGAACAACAGCTGTATCTTGCCTTAGCTCTGCTGTTGGCACCATGGGGTGTTCTCTAGCATGGGGATGATCGATGTGCATACGTCCTTTACTTTGTCTCTATAGTAACGGACTGCCAAAAGAAGAGATCTCATGTCTGGGAGCTCAGCCATGAGCACAGGAAAAATGGAGGATTGTAACCCACCATCAAGAAAGGATACTCTTTAAGAATAAATCACTTTTAAAAACTGCTAAGGAAAGA
Source organism: Florisuga fusca (assembly GCA_038090715.1). Taxonomy (NCBI): domain Eukaryota; kingdom Metazoa; phylum Chordata; class Aves; order Apodiformes; family Trochilidae; genus Florisuga; species Florisuga fusca. The sequence continues at coordinate 22,382,379 of JAAWXA010000012.1, forward strand.
AAAAATGTAAATGATACACTTAAATTAAGATGCTTGAGAAGGAGGTATTCTCTCTGTTCTCTGTTGTTGGATGAAAGGAAAGTTGAAAAATTTAACTTCACCTCTTAGAGGAAAGAATGAGAATTCTCCGATCTCAACATCTGCTTTTATTGACAATGTTTTGACACAAGTACTAAAATTGCTTTGTGTGCAACCACTACATATTTTTTTCCTTTCTTCCCCTTTTATCTCCAGCTGTTGTCCACTCAATGTCTGACAGTATAAGCATACCTCTGAAAAATTTAGTTCTTGAATTTCGTCACCAATTTACTGTTTCAAGCCAGTTTCTAGCCTAGCAAAGTCTTTCAGCTGCATTTCAGTGTGACAGCCAAATATGCCAAAGCTTTGTTTATGCCTTCAAAGCTCAGCACTGTGGTTTAAGGAAACAACAGCAGAGTATGCAGCATGTCAAACATTTTGGGAACCACTGGAATTAGGAGCCATAATTAGAAAGTGAAAGTGAAGAAATGCAGAGGCTCACACAATCTTCTCTGAGATCTGTAGGGTGCTTCCTGGTGAGTTTTAAATGGCAATAATTCTGTCCAAAAAATGAATGTGGATGAAGAGGCCTTGTTCATCTTCTGCAGGTCATAAATTTCTTCTTTGCAGCACTGCAAAAGTTACTCTAGCCACTGTGCAAGTTTGTGGTAAATTAGTGCATATGTTGTGTGCGGACAGATACATGACATACATAGAAAGCTTGCTAGAGTATGGTATGTACTGGCCTCTCAGTATTTATACTATGTGAAAGCAACAGTTCAAAGCACTTTAAGAGTAGGTGCTTGTCTTTCATGTTCACTGCATGCTTTCTGCCAATATATAAATGTTTAGAAAAACTTCTTGTATTTCACCCCTGTCTTTAGAATTAGGGCAGCATATTAACTATGAAAAATAAAATGATCCAGGGAAAAGTCTTGTGAAATAATTCCTTTGAAGCTGAAATAAAAACATAGTCACACCCAGAGATTAATTACGAATAATTGGATACTTGTACATTGGTAATATGCATAGAGACTTTAATCCATTCATTTAAGGAGGGAAGCATGGATGAGTTGAGAAGGAATATTTTTCCATCTTGAAATGATCAAAGTCTTTTTGTACATTTGCAGAAATTGGTGGAGACAGATGACAGTCAGTGAGGGGGAAAAAGGGTGACAGTTTGAAATAAATAATGATAACAGATAAGACAAGGAAGAAACATACAAAAAAACAGAAGGATGTTGTACTGGATGTTATGCAAAATGGATGCACCTTTTGCAGAAAATAGTAAACTCTCTGTTACCCTATAATCTCCTATCTGACTCTGTGGACATCCAGCTGTTTTCATCTCCCAGCACTGCAGTTCCAAAAACTGCACAGTGTAAAAATAATGTAAGTACAACAAGATGTTAACAATGGCCAAGGCCTATTTGCTCAATGAGAAAGCCAATCCTTGAGCTATGCAGTTGGACTTTGTGTACTTTCTTCTGGCTTTCATTATTAATTTCAAAGTTTCTCTCCACCATTTCTGAAGCTCACATACCTATGAGCCAGAAGTCGAGCCCTGGAGGAGAGGAATGAAGGAATAGTATGTTTGGGCCAGAGATATATTTTCGTTAGAGAAGGAAATACTAAGAATGAGTAACATTTGCTTCTTTTTAACCTGCCAAAGACTCTGGTAAGTCTAAAGTAAAGCTGGAAATAACTTTGTGTGCCGGCATTCTCTGTTTACCAGCCAACAAAGAAGTTGTTGTAACTAAGTTGCTTACCTGCAGGCACTGTAAGATTCAAAAGACAGTGAGTACCACAAACCTTTCAACACACAGCTTGGAGCAGCATCCCTTTGCTCTGGACGTGTCAGCCTGCAGCATGGCACCATTGCCTGAGCCTGCTTCTGTAAAGGGATCCCCATGGCACACTGGTCTGGACTGCATGTCTCTGCAGAATCCCAGCTTCTGTTTGCCTGCTCCTATCAGACACCTTCAGCCCCCACTTACTATCCCTGTCATGGAAGATAATCAGCGTTCCTTCTTCATGGCTTTTACTCCCTCCCATCCTTCACTCTGGTGACCTTTATTTTAATTTGACATCCCTTTTTACTAGGAACCAACAGAGTGTAGCTGTGGCTTTTTAGTGTTTTTGGTTTTTTCTTTTCAAGTTGTAAGAATGTATACTTTCTTCATACCCAGGCAGCACTATAGGTGCTATGCCAGAATAAGCCTCCATGCTCTTACATACATGAAAGGCTTGTGGCTTTTACAGTTTTCTGCATTTCTTAAGAAACAGGGGAAAAAAAAGCCAGCTTAGTTGATTACAGTATAGCACAAGTCTCACTTTTCTTTATTTAAAGCATAGCAAGACCCAGCGACTGCTGAAGCAATGAATCACTGTAATTTACATATGCAGGTCAGTGGAGGACATCCACACACTGCTGAAAACATCACTTCCATCAACACCTCCTTTACTACTCCCATACTTGGCACATCCAGCCCACTACCTATGCAATCCTTTCAGAGAGCTAACACCATGAGAGATGAGGAGGTTGTGCTGCTCATCATCGGGAGGAGACCTGACAGCACAGCGGGACCCTCTCCCCAGGAAAGGTGCAGCAGGGAAGGAAAACACTTTCCCCGGTCCCTGTCCGAGGAAGCTTGGGACGGGCAGGATCGTTTCCTTGGAAAGGCTTTTGCTATAATTAAAGTGGGCGGGAGCCAGGTGGAGAAGGAAAGGGCCTTACCCACCCACTGTACAGTGTATGTGTGTGGGGGTGGAATCCCGGGGCTCACGTCCCAAGCGGGAAAACGGGAGAGGCGGAGGGGCGGGATCCCCTACACAGAGCTCCGAGGGGCCGGGGGAGCCTCTGGTCCACCCACCTCCCC
>JAAWXA010000012.1:22385289-22396336 GCA_038090715.1 Florisuga fusca
TCTTTTCTCTTTTCTCTTTTCTCTTTTCTCTTTTCTCTTTTCTTTTTTCTTTTTCCTTTTTCCTTTTTTCCTTTTTCTTTTTTCTTTTTTCTTTTTTCTTTTTTCTTTTTTCTCTTTTTCTTTTTTCTTTTTTCTTTTTTTCTTTTTTCCTTTTTTCCTTTTTTTCTTTTTTTTTCTTTTTTCTTTTTTCTTTTTTCTTTTTTCTTTTTTCCTTTTTTTCTTTTTTTCTTTTTTCTTTTTGCTTTTTTATTTTTTTCTTTTTTATTTTTTTCTTTTTTTTCTTTTTTTTTTTTTAATATAGGTAAAAAAAAAACACCAAACCAAAAAAACCCCAAAACCACAACTGTAAGGCAGTCAGCATCCTTAAACAAATATACTTTGAGAAAAGATGGAGAAAAGCACGGCAAGCTGGCTTTTACAGAAATAGATTTTATGGTATTGTTTCTTTGCCTGCCATTGTTAAACAGTGGTCTCCCCTCCCTGAACATTATAGATCAATTTCTTTTCTAAAGGAAACGAAGTGCCACTGACACCACCTGAAAAAAGACTAAAGATTTGACTAACGCCTCTCTTTTTTTTTTTTTTTTTTTTTCCCCCGCCTCTAAGAGTTTATCTTCAATAATTTTCAGTTTTGTGCCACAAAGGTGCGGTTCTCAGGCAAAGTTTTGGTTCTGTCAGGACCAAAATCCCCCGTGAAAGGTGTTGAACAAATTCTTAGGAGGTAAACACGCCAGTAGGCTGTGGAGCACGGGTGCCTTGGCATCATGAGCACATTCCTTGGCACTGCATTACTACAGACTCTTGTCAGTAAAAGCTTCATCAAAAGGACTGACTGGGTTAGCAGCACACTTAAGTGTTCCTCTTTAGTTCAATTAATTCTGTGCCAGTCTTGAATCAAAATGAATCAGGAATCTCAGGAGATTTTGGTAGCACTTTTGTATAATTCACTACATTTCATGCAAACCTCACACGCTCACAGCTGTGAAAGACTTCTTGACTCTCTAATTTGGTTTTTGTTATGGAAACTGTAGTGTTGACCCACTCACACAATGTCTGTGTATACTTCACAGCTAATATCACCACCTAGTCCAATTTGACTAACTTCTAATATTTTTCTCAGTGCTGACTGGATGCCATCTGCATAAATATATATATATATTTATATATTTGTATCAAACAGGGACTTATATGACTATGGTGCTTTAAATCATTAGAGTGTCTCAGTCCATTAAGCACCCATCAAATCCATTAAGAATATTTTTTGTAGGCTGTTCAGTAGCTGAATGATGCACCCCCTTGTGGGCTGTGGTTCAGCCCCCGAGTGTGAGGACATTTTTTCCCTTGTTTTACTACTGTATTTCTCTGAATGTAAGATAAGCCTGTTACCTCTCAAATGCAAAAATGTGCAGGAAAACCCCATCACTCCCACTTTGGATTTCATTCCCTATGTACTGTGAGGAACATGCTCCCTGGAACAGTTTTTCAGGTTACCTCCTGGCATGTGTCCAGCAAGTGCAAGGAAAACCTCCCAGGTAACACTTGCTCCAGGCCTAGGTCCAAAAGGGGGTGAATGTGCAGCACCCTTTTGTTCCAATTTACACCCTTTGACATCTGGTCCCCAGCAGTGTGGTGGGACCTGAAGCACCCCATGAACTGGGAGGAGGGCAGGAGGAGAGGAAGCACATCTGGGTGGGGGGATGCCTGCCTGCTGGCCCTGCCTCATGCCTTCCTTGCCTCCTAGGCAAGGAGACTCTCTGTTGGGATGCATCTCTCTTCCTTGTTCTCTTTCCTCCACAGGACACTTGTTGAACTTGTCCCACGTCCCTGTTCTCCCTCTGCCATTAGTCCTTTATCCTTCAGTTGCCCTGCCTTTTTTGCTTTTTCCAGGGACTGGCACCTAGCATTGCACTGGCCCCCACTTCTTATCAGTTCATGTGTCTGTTTCACAGCCTTGTGTGTTTTGTCTTATCCACAAAGGCTTTGAGAGTCCTACTACTTTAGTCCTCCTCCTGTCTGCTTGGCAAGGCTGCTGTGACACTACCATACAAGACCCATATAAAAGTAATCCAAGAGGGCATCCTTTCTATGAAACTTTTTGTAGGCTGGGGGCTAGGATTATGGACAGTTACAGTGCCCTGTACATCAGGGCATGTTAATTTAATGGGGGGCAATTTGATTAATTTAATTTAATTTAATCTAAATAAGTTAATTTAATGGGTGGATAGGTCAAATTTCTGAGCATTCCAGAACTTAAGTCCTTCTGGAAGTTAGGCTTTTTGTGTAATCAGTCATTTGAACCTGAGTTGTGTCCTGGACAGTCCCAAAAAACATAAGCCTTGTTCTCCCTCCTCTGAAGGTGCACCAAATTCTGCTCTAGCATTTGTGCTGCTGATTTGGGTCAGGAAGTTGATCTGCCTCAAAAATGGTCTGTTCTGGGTTGCTATTGTTCTGGTCAGGTCAATGATCTGACTAAGCCTGTAGAATGCAGGGTGTTGGGGAGAGAGGAGCTGGAGGTATGGTGTACAGAGATGGGACAGGCTTTTTTTTTCCTATTTATGCATGTATTCCAACTTGGTATGAATCTGTGGGCTGAATAAGGCTCTCTGATGAGACCACATTGGCCTCTGCCAAACATATTTCCAGTATGACATAGTGTTGAATCTAAGTCCTGGACAAAAAGACAGGGTTTAAGACACACCTGTCTTTTCAGTGTTTGCATATTAATCTTACTTGCTTTATTCCTAACACTTTCATGAAAGTTTCCTCTTTTTCCATGCATTGCAGATCAAGGCAGTGTGCAGAACAGAGCTACAGACTTGGCATTAAAATCAAGAGTTTAGGAGCCTTCTGCTGCTTTTTACATCTCTTTGTGAAAAAAATTGGGATTTCCATTCTAAAATGAGGTGTCTTCCTCTAGAACATGACTGTGGCAATGTTGTATTTTGAGCCACTGCTGTCCAGGAAGTGCAGCTTTCAATCTGACACAGAATTCTTTTTTTATTCATTCTCATTAGGATTGTCATTCTTTTACTTCCAGGCTTGCTCACTAGGTACATAATTTAACAGTATCTTGAGATTTATTTATGTATTTATTTATCTTGTGTGATTCTTTGTACTTTTCAAAGCCAGCGTTATGCCCTCGTGAATTTATCATGTTCATGGTATTCTTTCAGTTTGCAATGAGCTCTTTTTTTTTTTCCATCAGAAATTTGGCTTCACAATTGTACCAGGAGATGGCACATTCCTTTATCCCTCTGCTCTGCCTTCATGTTCTTCTCCACACATGTAACTGTTTGGGCTCAGTTTTTCCAGTGCTCTAATGTTTTTCTAGTGCTCTCCCCTCAGAACCTCAACTTCTACAAACCCTGCAAAGATCTCATATTCTTCAGAGAGCCATGGCTATTCATCTCAGTAATTTTGCTTTGACCTGATCACTGGCTACGCCACAAACTAATTTGATCCCTAATTACTCCATCTGGTATCTGTGCAAATTCAGAGGACTTAGTCTTATTCATTAGTGTGACATGACATCTGGATCTAAAAAGAAAATATTCCTTCTCCAAGTAAATTATTTTGTATGGGCAGCATAAATCTCTATTTTAAATTTTATTTTTTAAATTTAAATTTAAATTTTTATTTTAAAAATATTTTTTATTTTTATTTTTTAAATAATACTTTCCTGCAGTTTGTGGTTTTCTTTGTGCACCCATGGGAGTAGACTGAGTGATTTTCTTTCATTACCACTCTACCGGGCAGTGAAGGGAACTATAGCTGTAACTATTTCTGGCAGTTTTGCCAAGTTCCCTTTTGGTCTGGAAGTTGCAGGGAACTTCATTTTCTCTGTTCTATTTGCCTTTGGGACTGTGCAAATTGATCCAAAAAGAGAACAGTCCCAGTGCCCACCATAAACTAAAGTTACTGTACAGGGCAGCAGGAGTCAAGAGCTGAGCTGGTAACCATGGCTCACAAGAAGCTTTTACTTTTTCTAGTGGCAAGCCCTACAGCCATCTGGGCTGAGCACCTCTTCAGCAGTTGTGTTGCCCTCTGCCCTGTTGGAGGTAGAGATTGTAGGGCAGGCCATGACCTGGAGTTAGACATAGTTACTGTGATGTCAACTGATTATCTCCAGATCCATAAGGGAGCGAGAGGGTGGTGCTGCCTTCCACGTAGTACTGAGCCTGGCAGAACTGAGAATTGCAGAAAAGGGTAGATGATCGATGCCTGCTCTTGCCTCCTGTTTCTATCTGCAGGTCCACAGATGTAAAGTAATGGAAAGGTCATAATTCTTTCCTTTTTCAGACACAAGGCTTTCACCCTGTGTCTGGGGAGGAAGCAGCTGTATCTTGTCAGCATTCCCCAGACAGAGGCACTGTGGTCAGGGTGAACTCAGATGCTGGGAATCCTGGGGGAATGCCTGGTCTCCTTTGATGCCACTTGAAAACCAGAGCACTGTGTCCTTCTTCCCCCAGCACAGCTCTGCTCTGTAATCTCCTGCCTTCCTCTTGGTCCAGCACTTCCATCAATAAGTGTATTCTCTATCCCTTATTTTGGCTTTTCCCTCCCTTGAAACCTTGTCTGCTATGGGCGTAAGTGAGACACCGATAGTGAGCTGCAGCTCTCCCCCCTTCACTGTGTTTTTTTTTTTTTTTTTTTTTTTTTTTTTTTTTTTTTTTTTCACCTGGTAATAAGAAATTTCATCCCTGTAACAGAGAATGTATGTGTTGAAATGATAAAGAGTGTATTAAGATGTTAAATATATATGCATATATATATATCTGCAATACATGTGCACATGCATATATATTTTATACACCTATGTATAAAAGAACTGCATATCTCTATATATATGTGTGGTTTTTTAGAGACTATAGTTGATGACTTGATGAAAGCTTTTGATGTAATTAGTTGTCAGAAAGGCTCACTAATCTTCATTTCTGTTGCTTATTCAGAACTATTCCAGCTCTCACATCCATTACCTACCAGTCATCCTTAGACCTTGATCTTTAGCCTTAATGACAGTGTCTAGGTCTGGCTGAAGTCTTCTCCTTCTTTTGTGATCTGTAATATGAATAAGGAGCAAACTTTCATCAGGAGGCTGAATAGCACACAGCTCTTCACTCCCAGGAAGCATGATGCACACACGTGCTTGTGACTGAGTTATTGCAGGAGAAGAAGAGATAAACAAGAGTAGGGTTCAAGTTCTGATCCCAGGATTTGGACATGGGTTTAGTGTATGTGCTAGCATCTGAATGTTAGACTCTCCAGAGAGGCCCTGTATTCTGCCACACTCCAAGTTTGTGGACTAGTTGTGTAAGATTTGAGATTGAAGGTTGTGCTTGTGTTATCTCAACCTTTTAAGCTCAAAATGCTGCAACAACACTCGCTTTTGTGGCATGTGGCTTGCTACTAACTTAGAAAATTGTTTGGGATTCAGTTCAGTAATCTGCAAGGCTGACTTAGAGTGGGCAGTTTGATTTCTCCCTCTCTCCAGTTCAACAGCTTTTATTTAGTTGAATGGATGTGGTAAGAGCTCACAGAAAAGGGCAAATAAATTAAGTGAAGCATCTTTCTTGTCTGGAGTGGCAAGGCAAACACATCCCATTGCCATCACAGTTTCTGTTACAATGGCACGTTATGGAGGGGTTTTGCAGACCTGTGGCTCTGTGTGGTAATAGCTGTGAAGTTTTCTGTTAGGGTGGGAAAGTCACTGGGCACTGGGGACGTTCAACCCCTCATGGGTCTGTATACTAATAAAGAGTATTTGGTTGTCTAAAAGGAGTCGAGTTGGAGGTGGGCCTACTTTTGGATAGCTTTTTCATATACAGAAGATATGACTCATGTTGAGAATGTAATCTGAGATTTGAGAATACGTGAGTATTTTAGGAATACGTGTGTACTCAGTGATGAATGCAGTAGAGTATGTATCAGAGCAAAGGCTGTTTTTCTGAACTTTTGTGTTGAATTTTGTGACTCATACATTTATTGATTTTCAAACTGTTATATATATTTACAATGACAGATCAGTACTACTGAAGCATCAGAGCTTGTAGCCCTATTTTAAAATGGTTGTATTTAAAAGTTAAATTAGCATAGAAATTTTTCATGAAACATCTAAGTCGGATTCTCTTGCTATCTCTGTTGGCCTGAAAGTTCAAGCTGTACTCTAAAAAACCCTATTAAGTAACATTTTCTTGGCAGATTTTCTGACAAAAATGTTTTCATCTGAATATATATATATATATTTTAAATCCTGGATATGAGTATAGGGACACTTTTCATCTCTGCCAGATTTGTTGAATATATAATGTATATTCTGTGAAATGTATGTGAAACCAGACTTAACAAGTCTGGCAAGGCAGAATTTTCTTGTGACGAGTTCTTCATCCTGAGAAGAGGCTTCTAAAGAACTGGTAGGAACTGCTAGTGTTGGTGGTACAGCAGGTGTTCAAAATCAGGGAACTCAGTCAAATGTCTGCATGTGAATTTATACGCCTAGTTTTGAAATCCCTGGCCATGAGTTGTCAGCTTATGAATTTTTACAGGCACTGGTGTGTGTATCTGTATTGTGTGAACTTTGAGCTGAGATTATTTGACTATAGGTGGTTATAATTTTTCACAAAGCCATAGAAATGAAAAACCATGTTCCAATCACCCAGAACTTCTAATTTAATTTAATTTGATTTGGTTTTTTTGATTTTATAACAAAATGTCTTTTGGCTATAGATTACGTAAGAGAAGTTTTAATATTTTTTACAATCAGTTTGGTCAGCTGTTTACAACTCTCCAACTAGTAGTTTTATATCATGCCTTTATCCTTACCCTCCAACTTGTGTCAGGACATTTTTATAAGAGACAGTTTTTTAAGATATTATTATGGTAGCCTCACAGAAGTGGTCAATAAAAGGCAGATGACTAACTACTACAACTACAACAACTACTCAGCTAACTCTGGCAATTTTCCTTCTATACCCTGCTATGTAGTGCAGTTCAATAATTTTATAATCCTTTGCAAATGCTGATAAAATGGTGATTGTCCCTGAAAATGAAACTAATTTTGCTTTTTTTTTTTTTTTTTTTTATGCCCTACAAAAGAGAGAACCAGATATACTCAGCAGAGTAAACAGAGCAAGTGACAAAGCATGCCTGAAAAAGAACAGGATGCTTATAATGGATTTATGCCTAACTTTGATACATTTGGGTATTCTTTTCTGTGTTGCTGCCAAAGCTGCTTGTCTAAACTCCCAGGTTTCCCCAGTACTTGAACTGGACAGTGTGCACTTCGCTGAGAGCTGAGAAACAGGGAGAGTGGAAATTGCTATTTGGAATACCACAGGAAGACAGAAACGAGATACCACCTCATTCACCCCATCTGTGAATGATACACACTGCATAGGCTCTTGCTTTTTGCAGAGTCCTCTTGGAGAGACACAGCTGTGCCCCAGGCTGTTGCTGCTCACAGCCCTCTTGCTGGATGAGACCTCGCTGCTGTGCTTACTCTGTGCTTGTGTTAGGAGGAGCCCAAGCAGTGCCAGCTGCTCTGCAGGTACCAGCTAAAAAACCAGACATGCACTTTACAAGGCTGCAGTATAAGGGAGCGTAGGAAGCAGAGAGAGAAGCAGAAAGAAGCAACTTGACAGCACCATACCACCCCATCAGCAACGTGGACAGATGAGTTTTCTCTAGGCATTGAGCCTTGTGCAGGATTTTAAAGGACTTCTGGTAGAGTTATGAGAATCTTTGGGAGGCCCTCCTAGGCATGAAACGCAGATTATGGGGGAGGCTGGCATCATGACTGACTGGAAAAACAGAGAACAGGCAGGGCATTGAAACTGAAAGCAAATGCATCACCTAGAGGAGAGGAAGGCAGTCATTCATGTGCAGTCATATCCACAACAAGTGCTCTCCTCTGCTGAGAGTCTGCATCCAAAGTGAGGCAAAAGTGGCTGAGTCCAGCAGGTTGTTGTCCACTGTGGCCATTTGGATTTTGGAGTTTACTAGGTTATGGCTTAGTTAGAATGTCTGTAATTAAACTCTCTCCCTGTCCACTCTGGTGATTCTTACTGAAGTTTATAATTTTGTAAAGCAGTAACTTGAGGAGAAATTAGCCTAGTTCTGATGGAGAGGATCAGATGCTTTTAGTACAGGCTATAAATTTAAAACAAGGTCATAAATTAAAGAGGTCACAATCAACTTGAAAATCAGATTTTCTTTCTGACATAGTTTTCCATATTGCTGCAGATAAAAGACAAGATTCTGTCAACTAGCAGTAGCTGAACTGCTTCATTAACATTTCTGCACTAGGTGTAGCATCTAGATTAATTTTTCCTTTTACTTTTTCCTCAGGGTAGTATGTTGGCTTTTATGTGGGTCTTTCACAGCAGTGCAGGAGTGAGGAGTTACTGAGTCTTTAAAATGAATTTGAATTATTAAAAAACTAGACTTTGACTTGTTGATCTCTTTTAGAGTCTGTCTATCACATAGGTTACAACACTGCACTAATTCTCTTTTTATCTGAGAGTAAGCCAGGATTAGTACTGCTGAAGAGAAATGAAATGTAACTGGTATCAAGTTCAAAGGTAAGAAAGAGACCTTTTAGGCATTTTCCCTTTTGTATTTTTGGCGACATGGACAACCTCCACTCTCTAGTAATTGAAGTACACCACTTGAGACTTGGAAACAGAACAATTGCTCAGAGAACCATCTTTCAGCTTCCTGGCCTTCTTTGATGTGCAAGAGTTGGGATGCAGGGACAAGGATGAGCGGTGTGCAGTGCAGAGCAGTGGGGCTGGGATCTGGGCAGGGACCACCATGGGGCAACAGGCTGTGGGGAGCTGGTGGCCTGTCTGTGACTGTTTGTGACAGGAGAAGGCTCTGTGCCCCCTCCCAGCTGTTGACCCTGGAAGTGACACCAGTTGCTACCAGTCACTCCATTAATTCGAGCACAAAGCTGAGATGCTGCAAGCTGCATCTCTTCTGTGTTCCAGTATAATTAGACATGAAGAATATCTGGTGGGGGTGAGTGGGTGGGTTATTTCCCTTAAGAAAAATGCAGATACTATAGGTATCCCAAACAATTAATTTTAATTTATTGAAGTTGCACATTCACAACAAGGGCTAGAGTTTGTAGTGCTCATATAGCCTCAGTTAGAACCCCAGGTTAATGTGCCCAGCAGTCTTTAATTATATGATTATACACCATCTTATCCACATGATTTTGCCTCAGTCTGTGCACAGGATGGAATTGCTTTGGGAATGAATAAGAGGTGTGGAGCAAAGGAGGCCTTTGTCTGCAGGAGTCAGATTTCATTTTATTCTGTAGTCCGAATAAAGCTGATTAGTGTCTAACAAACCCGCATGCGGGGGAAATGGATTTGGATTTTGGTGTGGTTTTTTAGAAAATTTCTTCTCACATGAGTATTACATTTTTTCCTTTTTCCTTTTTTCCTTTTTCTTTCCTTAAAAAAAAAGAAAAAAAAAGAAAAAAAAAAGAAAACTAAAAAAGAATAATTTAGTTATCAGGGAACAGAAATATAAATATAGCTTCCTGGATTCCAGAGCTTAATTTGACACTTTTCTCTCAGACACAAACTGATGGTGACAAGGCCCCTTCCAGCTCTGGTTGCCACTGGGGGGGGGAGTGCTATGAGTCCCTTTCCCTGCCTACCTCAGGAGGAGGTGGAGAGCTCAGCTATGGCAGCTTAGCAGACAGATATGCTCAGGCAGAGAGGAAGATTGTGTGGTTTTGGGTGGTCTGCTGAAGAAGGGCTGGTTTTGCTGCTGTAATTTTTCTGCATACTAAAGTATATTTAATTTTTCTGAAAGGACTTTTTTTTTTTTTTTTTTTTTTTTTTTTTTTTTTTTTTTTGTGGAAAATTTCCAGTCATTGATCATGAAGGATAGGGGGGGTTGCTAGGAAAAGTAAAGAAAATCTGATGGAGAAATCTTTCTCTGAAGGCCTGGGGTCTGTCCCTGCTTCTGCCAAAAAAGCTTTGCTGGTTTTGATTAAGTCACTTCACTTAAACTTTTCAGAATCACCGTATCTCCCTTGTTTTCCAGATACCTGATACAAGTTGAATTGCAAAGGCAATATATGTTTACAGCTGCAGAAAAAGACACCAAGAATACCCAAAATGGATAGTATAAAACACTCTAGAAGTTTGGATGACAAGTTTTTTCACATTGGGTTTCCACAATGACAGACTTCTTTGTGTACTGGAATTATCAACAGCTAGTCATGTCAAAGTTGTTACAAAAATAAATTAATAAACTTGCAAAAACACTTGATAATTTAGCAATGGCTGCCACAGAAAAAGTAAAATTACAGATTGATCTTCAAGAGCAGGATGAGAAAAATGTGCAGGGATTGATAAGAAAACAGCACAGCAGCTCATTAAATTAATTATATGGTGAAGTGGAGGAGGAAGGAGTAGTATTTGAATGCACAAATAAAGATATCATTTTGTGCTGAAGAGGGATGCATAGATGACCCTTTGATTGTTATCTTTTTAGGGCTTTGCAACTATAATAATATTTCAGATGTAGGAGAGAAGGACGCTAAAGATGGTAACTAGAGCTCTCTGAACCTTCAAAATACAATGAAAGAAAAGTCTGGGCTTCATGTTACTGCTTACAGATCTGAAAGACCTGAAAGTCGTATAACAACTGTTGAATTACTTGTATTAAAACAGGCTTATTATTCTGATGCCACAGTAAGCTGAAAAATGTCAATAAATACCTACTGAACCATTTAAGGAATTTGCTGTGGCTGGGTCTGTGACTGTTATGAATGAATTTGGTAACAAAATTACAAGAAGACTTTTTTGGCTGAAGGAGAAAGATCAACCCTTTCAGAATTTTCATATCAAATGACCCATAAAAATTAGGTAGTAAACGCCTTTGAACACCTGACCCTGTCAGTCTAGTCTGTCTAGTCACAGTCAAACTAAATAGAAGTAGAAATCACACAGAATCTCATAGAATTGTCACAGTTAGAGAAGACCTGTAAGATCACTGGGTCCAACCGTCAACTCTCCCCCCCCCCCCCACA